>CM053792.1:491565953-492198453 GCA_028749045.1 Cupressus sempervirens | reverse complement strand
TATCCACTATATCTTGATAATATATCTCTCCTCCTAATATCTTATATCTCATTTCTCCCCTTGCCCCATCTCTCCAATCTCCCAATTCCACATATCCCTCACATCTCACCATAAATTAATCCTAATTACCATATATATCTCTCTCTAAAGGATAAAAATGATTCAATCATTTCCCTTTATATTGATTAATATTTAAGAGAATTAGATAAAGAAAGAGGCCCAGTAAGGCCTGCTTTAAGGCACAACTATGAGTATTAAACTAAACACAATGTGAAAACTACCACTTTAGGCATAAAATTTATGATCTTGAATCTAGTAAGATCATTAGTCACTAGGAAAATAATAGCTGGAGCAAGAGGAGAAATAGATAAGAAACCCTCATATATACACATTACATTGTTCAGCAGTGGTTGTTTTAAGTGGCTAACGATACCATAGTTTTAAAACTGATTCAATGAATCAGTAATTCAATGTCTATGTCTTCCTAGTTGTCACCATTATCCTTATACTCAAGTTTTGATAGGTTCAAGATTTAAGAATACATACCACCTCCTACTAGTTGAAGCATTCTAATACAAGAACTTTGGTGGTTTCTTACAACCAAAGAAAGGAATAAGATATTTTATTATAACTAGTCCAATACACTTGAAAATCATAACTATTTCTTTGCTTTGGTTTTTCTATTTTAGTAGAACTCTCACCATGTGAAGCTAGAATGGAAACTATCCCCAAAATGTTAGGGAAGAAAATGATGTAGAGAATTTGGGGATTTCTTTTTTTTCTCACATTTGTCGAATTACATTGAAAATTTGTTGCATGGATCAGACGTCTCACTTATGAGACTGAAGAGGCCTCTCAGCTAAATATGTCATACCTTGTATTCATTTATGGGGGACCATGAGGGTAACAAATGTGAAATTTTCTTGGTTGACATCAATCAATTATAGTAAAAGGAATGCCTTTACTTAATTATGTTGTTGTCAAAGTATATTTATTTGTTTTTAATTTGGAGTGTAAAAATTAAGATGATAGTTATAAATGGAAAGATATTTCTTGTTAACAATCATTATTTTTCAAATTATAAGCTTTAACTAGTTGTAAAAGTTAAGGCAGGAAGGTATAGCTATTGAAAATTTGGTTGCTTGTTAATAGACTTTTGATCCATGGAAGAGGTCCTCATCCTCAAATAATAGTAATTTCCCACTCACTAAAGTGAGAAAAGGGATACCATCTCTAAACTAAATATTAATTATTAGAGTAATTTTGATCAATATTATTGCAACTTTGTTTTAGGTTAGTTATGTGTCATTATCAAGATTATAGATGTGATATCATAGAGAGTTTTATGTTCATATTATGGAAGTATCCTTGACATAAGCTCACATATCAAGTAGTTAAAATAACATAGTGGATTGAAAAATATCTATAAAAAATAAATAAAAACTGAAAGATAAAATTGTTGTAGTTATTATATATTATTGTTCTTAGAATTAAATGTGAATAACTATATCTATATTTTATCTCAAATAAAATAATTTCATCAATGCATATTAATTTAAATAGTCATAAAAGTAATTTTGTAATTTGTGCACTTATACTATATAATTAGTTCTATAAAAAAATTAAAAGAAAATTTAATAATGGTTTTTTCTTAGAAATGAAGAAAAAGTCACAAAATTATTATGAGAGTGATTTTTTATCTCATCCCCAATCTTACATGCCTCCTAGACATGGCACACAACAAATCCCACGTACTACTGGAATAATGTGAGAGTCTCATTTCCTATCACATTTGTCGATATTTACTTGAAATATTATTTTTTTAAATTGTATAAATTCATAAAATAAGATATTAGAATCTTTCATCACTAAAAATTATTACTCATGACATCTCTTTTTCTCTAATAGAATTTTAATGCTACTCAACAACATTTTAGACAATGAAAGTACAACTATGGATATTTAATATTAATATTGTGCAAACTATTCAAATGGAGAAATTGAATCCAATAAATTCTCGCTGGAAAGGAAAAATACCTATACAAATATGTGTACACACAATAAAAAATTTAGAGATTATCTCATCCCCTGAAAAAATATTCATGAAAATTCCATGCATTTGTAAGGAAGAGTCGAACACATTGTAAACAAATAGATAGATTAAATATCTAATACATAAATAAATCGTCTTTAAAAACTTTAACAATATAAATATGTTAGGATAAAACCATGGATAGAAATAAAACTACATGCAAATATAACCAATGACAGAAAATAATAGATCACACAAAAATGAACACAAGGCACCAAGATTTTACGTGGTTCAAGCCAATCCCTAGGCTACATCCACCAAACTGCAAGTCCAATATTATTATAATCTAGTGATTACAACCTAATTATAATCTGTAATCCCCTTACAGCTCAATATTGCCACAAGAAGCAATTTTGCATCACAACATAATGAAAAATACCTAACCCTAAACCCTCTTATACAAGTATTTTATGCCATTTTAGGGTTACAACATGTAAGCCATATGTCGGCTTACAACGTCGGCCACGGCCCAAATTTTTTTATTTAATATTTAATATTTAAATAATTAACAATATAAATATACATTTTCTTGCTAACATTTCAAAATTTCAAATAAAAGATAACTACCTTAAATAAATATATTTTTAAGTCATGCCCACTATTAAAAGAGCCTTTTCTTTTTCTTCAAGAATTGTTCATGATTGATGAGTCTCATATTAATTAAAAGATACGATAGTAATCATAAAATGATTTGATATGAAATTCTACTTGCCACTATGTACCCACGTTGCACAAATTGAAACATTTACAAGTTTAAAAATCACTTGCCAAAATCACCTTCTTGAAATTAACTTGTAAGAATAATTTAAATTAAGTTTGAAAGGTCTTTCTTTATTGTGAATATTTTTTCACCTTCAAGTGAGAAATTATTTCATTTTATAAGCAATTTTTATGACCACTACTGTATAATAAACATTTGAATGCTTGCATAGAAGAGAGGGTAAACATTTTCTTAAACTCAAGTTGCATAACAGGTGTGAGTATTTACATATAATACAGAGAAAAAATATTGCTATATACCATCTGATCCCTCAGATTGAGGTCCTTATCCACTTCTTACATACTGAAAGGTGAGAGTAGAGGATACATGATTGGAGTTTTAGAATATGTGGTGTTTCCTATCATAAATCTCGATGAAAAACTAATAACAACTTCCACTTCTTTAATCTACACTTTCACATTTAAAGGCACAATGTTATCACTTTCACAATTTCTTATCATTTAACTGCCATCTTGTAATAGAGGTTTTTGTTCTCCACTTTAGTCAATCCTTCGCACTAAAGGCTTCATCACCAAATTTATTCTCTATTTCAAACTACACATTGTTAAAAGTTGCAGCTACAACTTGAGCTTTTAACAATCTATTTGATCATTTCTTCTTGCTAATGGATCTAGAAGTTCCACAACATCACATAGTTTAGGATCTCTTTAGAAATTTAAAGACATACATATAATTAAAATAAAAACATTATAAATATTTATTGAAAATAACTTGGAACTTCTAAGTATTGGGCAATGATTCCTTCTAGCATGAGCTCGGCCTCTTTAACCCTCCAATGAAATTCTTGAACCAAACCATTCAGTAGTACAACTTTGAGTATCTGTGAACACACCATTGAGGCAACGCAGGAAACATAAGTGTTCATGGAGACCACTCTTTCGCTCTTCTTCCTAGACACTTTCTTCCTCTCAAACACTCCCAAATTCTTACTAGTTTTCACAGCTTCCCACTTGTAATTTTTTTTATTTTTTTTTTTTAACTATGAAATCTAATGTTAAACTAATTGAATCATCTTTAATCTTTTATGTTAAGGCCGATTTCAAATCACAACAGGAAGTTAATATTAAAGGACTCAAAAAAAGTTCATAACAATGAACAAAAATCTATTGCTTGAATGTAGATAAAAACAAAGTCCAATCCACTTAAATCTCAGGTAAAACTAGAACAAAACTTCATTAATGTATCATGCATAAAATTCATTACCATTTATTACACCATATTTTCTAAATGCTCATCCCTTGTTATTTTGTATTTACATCTTCCTCTATTGTGTTCTACTCATCGATTACTTAGCCCTTCTATAATAACTTTCTGGAAGTTACATAACTTAATGATTGATACACCACACTCAAATCAACATCTATGCTCCAAAACATGTGAGACCAAGAATCATGTAGCTCGAAAAAATGAATTGGTGCACAGACAGGAAAAATGATTATAAATTTTGCAAACATATATAGCTTGAAGTCTAGAAGTAATAGACAGTGTTAAAATTTGTTATTGACAAAAGACAATTTCACGGTTATGCAATCGCTAAAATTCCATTTTAATTAACATTTCATTAATTCATTAATTAATTTTATTTATTATTTATTTTTGTTAAAAATTATATGAATTACACATATATTAGATTTTTGCATGGTTTTGAGGTCTCTCTTATGAGACTAAAGGAGCCTCTCGGCTAATTAGATATAAAGTTTCTTATTCAAACAATTATATTTTCACAATTAATATTATTTATAATAGTTATTGAATTATTTCAAATTAGGTTGTAATTTAATATTAATATTTTTATTAATATATAATATTCTTATTATTTATATCAAACAAAATGTTGGTTGCAAATCTAAAATAGTAATGATTCATTTTAATAAATATGAATTTTTTTTGAAGTTTAGAAATATTGTATTATAAAACCAAAATAGTTAATGTTTAGACCATTTTTAATCATATAACATTCCTAGTTATTTGATGCCCTTCATGCCCTTCACATGAAGAAATACAAGTTGTGAGTACAATGTCTCAATGACTTTGTTTTGTGAAATATGAACTTCTATCTCCCTCAAAAAACTATAGAGAATACAATTGGTAAGGAATGCATAGGTTTGGAGGATTGACCAATACAAAGACAAGAGTGCAATTATAACAGAAGAGCAAGACAATGGATTTAATGACATCATTGCAAATGACAAACTTGAAGTAGAGAAGTTATTGCTAATTAGTTAGAGGGTGGTATTGGGACTCAAAATTGCAAGCCCAATTTGAGTACCATTTTGAATATGTTTCTAAAATGAAACCCTTTTAAGGACTTTTCATGCATATATACCTGATTGATGTTTTGAGTCGTAGGATGCATTCAAAGTGCTCATTGCCCTTCATTTAGTATTTTCATGCACCTTAGGTCGCTGGTTGGAAGTTTCAAGTCATTTTGTCAAGTGTCATTTTGAGTACTTGAGAAATCTACATCCTTGCATAAGTGTCAAGTACAGTTTAGAGGGCCAGTTTGCAATTGAATATATTGCACCCAGTAAAGTTTCATAACTCGCCTCTTTGGAAATGTCCAGTATGCATATCAGAGAACCTATATTTTGATAAGGTTTTGAGTTCTCCAAAGTTGGTTGTTTACTATTGTCATGTCGATGGTACATTGTTTTGAATTCTAGGAGGCCATGTTTGACAATGAATATTTTATGACCCTTTATGCATCTTGAGGAATTGGTCATACCATTATGTTGTGGTCATAAAATACATCTTATGTTTTCATTTTCAAGGTCTGATGAATCCATTTAATGAGTTTCCCAAACTAATTCTATTTGAGAAATGTTAAAATAGCCTAGTTGTCTTTATGACAGTTTAGCAAGTAGCCATAAAGACAATTTAGAAAGTAGCCCTATTTGACTAATTATATCTTTGGCCCATTTGACTCTATCGAGAAAAATAATTTTCCACTACATTCTACGGATCAAAGACATATTATGTGTCAATTTTGAAATTATGATAAATCCATTTGATTAGTTTTCAAATACGATTCCAAATGGAATTTTTGAAGTTTTACTAGTATTTGAAAGTGTGGATTAATCACGAGGCATGTTCCTAATGCTAGGGATTTGAAACCATGAAAGATGTGGCCGAATGAATTTCATCACTATGTTCTAGCCTAAAAATACTTCAAGTGTGCTAATTTCCAAGTCTTGACAAATCTATGTGCACACTTTCCCAAACTCATTCTATTTGCAAAAATCACTATTCTACTACTATACCCAATTCCATAATTCTTAGAAGCCAACTTTGCATACCTCTCAAATTTTCCCAATTATTCATCATGAGCCCAAATTGTGGTTTTTTAATCTCCATATAAGAGTCGACTAATGCCCCAATTTTTATATCTCAAAGTGGTCATTTGACATATTTTCAAAGCTGAAAACAGATACAATTATTTATTTCTAACTTATTGTTTGTAGGATCAAAATGAAGTGACTTTGATGATCAATATCATTTGACTAAGTAACTATCATGAGGTGAGATTTTGTAGACCAAAAGAGTGTACACCGCAAAACTTGAATGCAAGGTTTCAGGGCATGGTCAGGTGTTTTATTTAGTTTTTAAAGCCAATTCTAGAGGTTCCTGACACAGAAAAAAATTTAAAAAAATTGATCGATAAATGGTCAAAGCCTACATTAATTATTTGTATTTATTGTAATTAATTTTTTTTTAATGTGTTAAATGAATTTGAACCCAAGACCTCCCACATGAGAGGCTCACAAGTTACCATTGTATTGTGGAAAAGGGTAAAGACTGGTTTTAAAATGATCAAGCAACAATCAATTTTAAGTCTAATCAGTGAAATGAGTTCAGTGGATCATGTTAAAGGGCCAGGTGTTTAAGTTTGAATTTATTTTTTAGCCAGACCCACTTTGGGGCTCGATTTCTTTCATCAGACTTGAACTGCATTCAATGTTGGAAAGATAAGAATGATTCTATTGCAAAAGGGACCCAATTAGAGGTAGTTTTATTTGCACAATACAGATGGACAGTGTAAAGGAACACAACCCAATGGTTATAATTGCAAAAAATAACATTTGGCTATAAGCAACCACTACTCCAGGATAACCCATTGTGACTTCCATATCAAACAAAGGAGTATGTGCACTAATATGTTGAACTTTTACTAGTGGATAACACCTATTGCAAGAGAAGGAAACACTACTCCAGGGGGAAAAAATGAGTTTTTTTATTTGCCTTCCATTATATGTATTGAATGCCCAACTAGACCTTTGAGGCACTGATGTAATTGAAGACACAGATCAATGAAGCTAACTTGTGAATGAGTTTCCAGTGCACAATAAGTAGAGGGGATTAAACTTAGGAGTGGTACTATTTTAAGATGAATACATATTTTTCTATTGCCAATCTAAAGTGAAGTCGCTCAGCCTATGATGCATATGTGTAAGAGAAGTATTTCATAAAAAAATTAGAAACAATGATGGCCCATGTCTTCAATTGTGTGTTACTTTTAGCACCCAAGCATGCTTATTACCGAATGGATGAAATTTTTCCATCTTTTAGAGCAAGGATATTGATCCAAATGAAGAAGCATGAGAAAAACAAATAAATTTTCTTAAGCATACTTGCATTGCATTGGCCTAGTTTAGAATGTAATTGAGGGTGTGATGACGTTTTCATAAAAGACCACATGAAGAGGCACAAGCCAAAAAATGAATAGAGATGAACCCTACTACAACTTGAACTATTTTTCCTTAACCTAGAGTGCAAATTTTTTTTTTACTACGCTCCTTACTTTTAGGCAACCCATCCTAATCTGCTACACACTTACATGGTTAATGTAAAACTAGTGTTGAATCTACAATAAATTGGAGGAGGCATGTTAGTTTTTCTTGTGAATTAAGTATATAAAATTAAGACCATACCTACGTAAGCCATTTCAGCCAACAGGAAAATTTCAAATGATGACAAATTTAGGCATAGTCTATGAGAAGATGCAACAATTAGAGGAGTCACCTATATTAAGTTCACTAATTGGGATTAGAGAAGATAAGAACAAGGATGGTGCAGGATGACATCATTTGGATGTGGAATTGTAAAGGATAGCTCTAAACCATATATCCCACATCTATTATGTGCTAGGGATAGTTTGTTTTTATATATAAATATTTTCATGTGGTAAGCATCAAAAGAAAATACTTTTGGAAGGATGACAAGGCTCACATGTGGGCCCTAAATGGAGCTAGGTATGGGAGGGAAGGAATTTTGATTGTTGAATCAAAATAACATGGACATCTGGTGGATGAATAGATGTCTGACATGTGAAATGGAAATGAAGGCGAGCCTAGCAAGCGCAACTTCATAGAGATAAATCCATAGTTAGAAAGGTAAGAAACAACATTGTGCATGCAGTCAAAGCACAATTTCGTCCGTTATAGAAGAATTTAGCATAATATAGTCACAAAGTGGAAAAGATATAAATAATAACATCTCCAAGTCATGCTTGTAGTTACGATTGGTGATTGAGATGTCATGACTAACCACTAGAGGTTAGTCACACCTCTCTGCAGCTAGTGCCAATTTGAAGATAAAGGTCTTGAAGTTGCGAGTAGATGAAAAATGACATGCGGGCCCACTTAGGGATGATGTTATGATGATCTAGTCACTTCTAGGAGCCATTCAAAGAATTTCATGTGGCACCTAACTAGTGGTTGACTAAGATTTGATCATGTACACTAAGGGGCTAATTAATCTTCAAAATTTCAAAGTGATCTTTTAAATTTTTTCCTCATGAGATGAGCACTCAAGAAATATTAAAAGGTTTTAAAAGGTGAAGTGGGACCACACTTTTAAATTAATTTGTTTTTATTATAAAGTTTGAACTTTATAATAAAGTGACAAATTTTCAATGAAGAAGAAATCTATTATTCATCCATAGTCTAAAACTTAAAAAGCTTACCAAGGGAGTCATTTTTATCCTTATATATGACTATTATATACCATTGGAAAGGTCTTGAGATAAAAAATAAATTTTTGTAACCCATATATATGTAGGTGTAACTGGAAAAAAGTTATTGATAGTTTTGTAAAATTGAAGCTTTCTAAAACAAACTATCTTTCTCTTCCATGAAGCATCAATTTTAGTTTTAGAGAAAAACTTAGAATGGGTCTTCTTATAATTTGGCATGGATGTTTCTAGGAGTGGTATTCTACCTTAGATTCCTTGTAGTGATGTTTTTAGCACAAATTTTAGTGGCAGATCTGGTCTCCTTTTAGCAATTGTTTCCTTCATCATTTGGAGATATATGGATCAACTTGTTGGGGCAAATGATGGAGATCTCATATGCAATTGGGAGAGGAGAGATGAGATGAGAGATGCTTTGCAATATCATGTGGAAGAACTTCAAGTGGAAATTTGGTTGTTTAGATCAGATTTGGGATTCTTCTACTTCATATATATTTCTCTTTTCTCTCATTATATGTGATTAGTTCCTATCTATTGGGCAAGGCTCTAATTGTGATTCCACCAGATTCTGATCATTTTTCTCTTTGATGAACAACTATATTGAATTCATAAGTGATATTTTTGGTCTTTTTTGTGTTGTATGAGTTATTTTCATACATCTTAAATGTATTTGTCTCAAATAAATGAATACAAAGCAACAAATGAACATAGTTTCATTCTGATTCTTGTCTCTTGTCTCTGTTGTTTGCAATTTTTTTGTGATTTATAAACAAAGAACATAGATCTTGGTTGCATATCATTGTGGGTTGTATGTCTTGATGTGTTTTTCTATTAATTCAAAGAATCAAGTAAGTGCTTGTTGTATCTTGACAAGGTTGTAGATTTCATGGAAGGATTCTAATGAGTATGAGATTTAGTTTGAAAATTAATGTCTGGTTCACAAAGTGAAAGGATAGATCACTGATATCTTGATGTATGTTGTTATTTATGGAATAACCAATGGATAGGGCACTAATTAGTCAAAGTATCTACATGTTTCTTCTTGTTTCGTATGTGGATTATGCTAAAATCAACCAATAATCAAAATCATTTTCCCTTGTGTGTTGAAGAGCTAAAATGATAACCCTCACTTACCTTTTGAATCTCATAGGTTCATGTTATTAGCTATTTCATACCTTTTTTAGTGCATAAGTGAACAAGATTCAAAGGTTTTATTTTCTTTCTTTAGATTCAAATCTATATTTTGCACTAATCATTTAGGTGAATCTAAGGTCTACCCAACTAGGTTTTGCAGAGCCTAAAGTGAAGGAGTTTAGCCTTATCATTGGCTCCGATGTTAGAATAGATGTGTTGAATATGAGAAGTAGCTACATGTTAGATATGTTTATTCTTATCATTGGGTTGTTTAAAACTTGTTATTTCAAGAGCCAATGGTTGTAGCCTCTGACTTTGTGCTATAAAGATTGGATCCACAAGATAACAAAAGGTGAAAGGACCTCACCCAAATATTCATTTGAATGAGGAAGATAAAATTATAAGTTTTTGTAAAGAGAAGAAGAAAATAGAGAAGAAGAACACTAAGAAAAAGAAATAGGGGAAGATCAAGTGGAAGAAGAAGACACAAATTAAGATGAATAATAAGAAGGAATAGAAGGAGGAGAAGAAGAAAAAAGAGGAGAAGACAAAGAAGAAAGTGGAGAAGGAAAAGAAGAAAAAAGAGGAGAAAAATAACACCAAGGAGGAGGAGGAGGAGGAGGAAGAAGGAGAAGATGGGTAAGAAAGAGATGAAGAAGGAGATGGAAGAAGGATATAAAAAGAAGCATAAAGAGGAGGAGAATGAGGATAAGTCAAGAAGAAGAAAAATAAGTAGGAGAAAAGGGGAAAAGAAGGAAGGGAAGGGGAAGAAGAAGTAGAAAGACGAGGAAAATGAGGAGAATTAAAAGAAAAGGGAGGATAAGATGATGAAGAAGAGGAAGGAGAAGAAGGAGAGGAAGAGGTGGTGGTGGAAGAGGAGAACACAAGTAAGAGGAAGAGGAGAAGGTGAAGTTGAAGAAGATGATGAAAGAGTAGTATTGATAGTTGATTCTACTTCCATAAATTAGTAGAGATCACACCAAAACAATCTTGGAATCCTCTCCAACATCAACACAAACAATTCTTGGAAACCTCTCCAAATCAACACAAACAATTGAGAGATAACATGGGTGTAAGCTAAACAAACTACTATATTCAAAATCTACAAATTTGTAAAACATATTGCAATTTACTACATATATTAAAGTATGAGAAGTATTAAAGAATGAAAAATTACTCAACAATGAAACATGTAGTCCACCTTTTCAGATGATGCAAAATATCTTTCTATCGATGTAATCCTTCACTTTAATAGATAAAAAAGAGAGAGATACACATTCCTATTTGTTGTCTTACTTATTTTATTAAAATAATATAATTTAATAAATATATTTTACTATCAGCTAAAATATTGCACCCCTTTTTGGTGCAACTACTAGTATATACTTCTTGTTGAAGTTCTTGTTTTTATGTAAAAGATGCAACATGAGGCCATAAAGAGATGTGGTTGAAGAACAACACATGAACACAAAAGATTGAGTAGACAATGATGTGCATTTTCTAATTTTTCAGAATTTTATATGATCATAGTGATCATATATGTATGATTTTAAAAAAATGTTTATGTAAATTTTTAAAATGACATTATTTAAAAAAATTAAATTTGAATTATTTCTTTTACTTTAATGATGCATTTATAAATGCCCTTTATTTGTAGGAATTTGGAGCAGCAAGAATATGTTAGAAATATATTTATGAACACAATCTTAATTATTAAAAGAAGTTATGATTAGCATTAGAAGAGATATGAATAGTCTCAAAAAGAGATTGAAGATTAGAGGGAAAATTAAATTCAAATACCTTTGTTGGGTGTTTTTTTTGAGTATGAGTCTTTTCATTTTAATTATATCATGGTAGTTCCGAGAAGAGAGGAACCACCAAATTAGGTGTATACATAGGTTATAGAGGCCTTAAAGTTGGTATTTGGTTGCAATAGTTGGCTTCCCTTAAGAAGATTTTTGATCTTGAACATGTCTAAACTAATACAACCCAACTCAAAGTAGGTGTATACATAGGTTTTAGAGGCCCTAACCTTGGTATCTGGTTGCAATAAATGGCTTCCCTTTAAAAAGTTTTTGATATTGAACATGCCTGAAATAATACAACCCAAACTCATTGAGAGACAATTAGGTATTATTAGCACTAAGCAAGATTCAACCTCTAACTATACAATAGTCACATGGTAGAGCATGATGTCCATATAGTGAAACATCTTAATTTAAAAATCTTAAAAACACAATTTTTTGGGTTTCTACTTGAACTTAACCACTAAAAACTCCATGGATAAAAAAACTCAAATGAGTAACCAATAAATCTTGTCATGGAGAACTATGCAATAATTGTTAAGTGTATAATATGATAGTCTTTAAAGTTATCAATAGCAATATTCTTCAAGGCATTTTTTGGGTACTATTTTAACTTAATATATCACATTCCTATATGTGTTTCACTAAGAAAAATAAAAGGAACATAAAAATAATAATAATAAAAGGAACATTTTGGAAAAAAAAATATTATGTTGAAGAATTGTGACAATAAATTTCCTTTATATTAATATAGAGTCATCTAAATTCCTATAAAAATAAGCAAGGAAAAATCCCTATAAAAAAAAAAGCAAGGGAAAATCCCTATAAAAACATGCAAGGGAAAGTGAACTTTATTTTTAGACATGTATAAAAATGTGTTTCACTAAAAAAAGCAACATTTGGAAAGATAATAAAAAATAAAAGGAACATTTGGAAAGAGATTTATGTATGTAGGAAGAATATGACAATAAATTCTATTTACATTAATATAGAACCATCAACATGCAAGGGAAAGTGAACTCTATTTCTATACATAAAAATGTGTTTCACTATAAAATAAAATAAAATAAAAGTAACATTTTAGAAAGAAACTTTTAAAATTTATTTATGTACAAAGATTGTAACATGTAGGAATGAAATTTCTCAAATTTATGTATGTAGAAAGAATGTGACAATAAATTCCTTTTACATTTATCATAGAATCATCTAAATTCTTATAAAAACATGCAAGGGAAAATGAACTCTATTTGTAGACATGCACAAAGACCCAACCAAATATAGAGAAGAGAAATGAAAGAACACTTTTTGTTAATACTAATAAAGGACTGAAAAGATGGGATAAGTATTTTATGCATTAAACACCTTAAATAAATGGTTTTTTATTATAGATAAGTGGTATACCTAATCATCTACCTAATATTTTAGGCCCTTAAATTCCCCCAAATTATTGTGGGTACTTTAAAAGAGATCTGGTCTTCTAACTTTCCATCTTCCAACTTTGATTTGGGTTAGTTGGTAGAACTAATCTTCCACCTAATATTTTAGATTGTTAAATTTCCCCTTAATTGTTGTGGGTACTTTAGAAGAGATTTGGTCTTTGGACTCTCATGCTCCTCTACTACCATGAACCATTGTGGATTAAACTACTCCATATCCTAAACCCTGCCTATAATAAACACAAAAGCTATCCACATGCCTTCATTATACTTGCTTAATATTGTGAAAATGCACTATACCTCCCATATTACCACCTTGTCTTCATGTACAATATACAATGAGAATCATTTAATATTCCTTACTTCATATATATACTCTTCAAGTATCCTTTCCGCAACTATGTCTCTCTGTCCTAATTCTTAATATTTATTCCATTCCAAATTATTTGTTCAAATTACTTCCTACTCAATTATCTTCTTTCCATCCTAAGAAATTTATAACCTTCCCTCTTGATGGGAATAAGTTACACTTATCACTCCTCAAGCTCATTTTCATATATTGACTTACAATTTGACTTTTTGTTTCTAATAGATAAATAAGCTATGCTTGATACATCATAAAGTACATAGATATATATGGATAATCAACTTTTAGTTCCAATTTATATTTTTTGCCTTCCTTCTAGGATGTTCCTCATCATTTCCTTCTTGTTTTGCATCTAATCAAGGTTTATATACAATCTAAACACTACATCTTGCACTTATGTTAAGGATATAGCTATGAAAAGAAATGAAACATGAAAAAAAAAATGCCATAGAAGAAAAATGTAAAGTGATAAAAGAAATGTTTTAAATTAAAAAAAAAACATCTAATAGAGAAAATTAGTCATTCACTGAGAAAACATATCTTAAGCAACTCAACTTTGAATGTCTATTGAGCCCAAATTGGATGATTCCAAAACCTCCAAATTCATTTCAAACTCATTTTCCCACACTCCAACACCATCTTCTACAAAAAATTTGTCTATCCAATCATATTATCTTGGGATGAAAGATGTAGGCAGTGGGTAAAAGATAAGAAAATGCCCTTGAATCTTCTTGAGGATAATGAGATGAAAATTACGGTTGAAATTCTAAAAATCTAGCCCATCCCCAATTTAGATGGAGTTGATATATTTAAATTTCAATTTTTTTTGTTTGACCTTCTTTTATACTTATATTAGCTAATTCATCCACTATTTGATAATTTCCCTCCTAGTATATATGTTGATTGTGATCTCATCAAAGGTTTGACATAGTGAGAGGGTTCTAGATAAATTTGATTCTAGTCTCCAATTAGTGAGGGATCATTTCCTTATATCATTTATTATATTTGCAAAATCTCCTTCAGTCTCTACATTATTGCAAAAAAGAGTTTTTCATAGTTCTAGCCCTTCTATGAAATCTGTTAATTTCATCCAATTGTTAGTTTTTGTTCCTATAGATCTTGTAACTTTACTATCTCCATGTTGTATAAGTTATTTATACTTGAAGGGTAATTTAAGACCTATCAACTTGCCTCTCATTTTCTCACCCCAATGAGATATTGTAACTTCCTCCTTTTGTTTATTCAAAACTTGACTTTTGGTAAGTTCAATGGAAAAAGTCTCAATTTTAATTAGAAGTTGTTCTACATTCATCTTCTTTTCTTGAAAAATTGTTCAATTATGTTCCTTTCATAATTCGCATAGGACTATGGAAGGTATAGATATCCATAAAGATTTATAAATACCATCCTTTTCAAGGAGAAGCCAAACATGTAGCATATAAATTTGTATACGTGAAAAAATTTATATGTTGGGAACACATGTAAACAAGCAAACATTAGTAGCATGTATATATATCAATATTTGAATCAAACAAAAGACTACTACTATCACTGTGTTTCACTACATTAATGCAACCAATAGAAATAAGTCCAATGGAACCTCAAAGTAGCTCAACAAGGACACCCAAATGAGACCTTGTTGGTGTGCTCAAGATTAAGGCTTGTGGATGTGCTCTCCCAAAACACAACTATTGAATCACAAGATTTGATAAATGACCAATGACATGAAACTATGCTAAATGAGTGGAGAACACTTCAAGCAATGGTTATGGAAGCAACTATGCTTGAAAGCATTCAAAGATGTGAAGGTGGATGCAAAAAATTAAACCTAATAATGCAATTATATATGAAAATGTAAGAACCATGCAAGAAATCAAACAACTACCAAAGGGTTAGCAACAATCATAAAATCTCTATCAAAAATATAGAACTAAACTAGCATGATAACAATGCAATGGAGGAAATGAAAAATGCTTGAGACAAGGGCTCTATTTATAGTCTTGAGGGAGACCTTGAGGAGTTGGCATCTATGTGGCATCCACATAGGTGCCACAAGGGAGACACATGGGCTAAAGGAAAAGCCATGAAAAATTCAAAACAGCCTTTATAATTTGAATGACTCAAGATTTTCTCACACATGTGTGAGAAAAATTGGGGAAAGGAGTGGGGGACAAGGATGTAAGAGTCCTTTTTGGAGAAGTTAACAAAAGGGGAGCTCATTTGGATTTGATTTTCTCACACGTGTGAGCAACCAATTAGGGCTAAACGGGTGCTTAAGAGGGATTTTAGGATAAATAAAATGGGTTTAGCAAGTGAGTAGGCTTAGGAGGATGAGAGTGATGGGTGGTAGGCTAGGTTTTAGGTGGGATTGTGAGTAAATCAAATAGGATTTAAATTAATCATAGGATTAGACAATTTAATAAAGTGGAGTGAATTAAATGAATTAGAATTTATTTAAAAGGGGTTTTATGGAGCACTTCATATTAAATAAATATAATACATTAGGGTGTAGTATTTAAATTAAATTTAAATACATTAGGGCAGTGCACCTTTTTTATTAAATAAATTTAATTAAAATAAGTAGAAGAATATCACAAATATAATTAATTAATAAATAATAAATTATAGTGTCAAGGGAAATATTTATAAATTAATATAGTATTTTGAGACAATTTTAAGCATCTATATTTTTCTCCTCTTTGATGTAGTGTTAGAATGAAATTGTATAAAAGAAAATAAAACATAAGTTTCCCTAGAGAGGAGAGGAGTCCTAAGAGTTGCATCATAATAACAACAAGGGAGGAGGGTGACCCCTCAAGAAAATAGGAAAAAATAGACCCATTTTCCCCAATTTTCTTGAAAAAGAGCACGAGAGGAAAAAGGACAGAAAGACATAAATTAGAATTTTGCATGACTTGTGGGATAGACGAGAATGAATGTGCTAATGATGAATTGCCCCAAAAATATGGATAATGAATCTATATGCATCCTAACTACATGATATTGATATATTCAGTTGTGTTCATATGGGAGAACACACCCTAGTTTGATTTTGTAAAAGAAGCTATGCATCAGATGTTATAAAAGCATAGATGAAAAGGTTCCTTTACATGGACTAAATTCTCAAACACAATGTAGATTTCATATCTATGATGGAACAAATGACATATACACACTAGAAAGGTGTGGGCATGCCCAAAATCTTTTCAGGGTTCTTGGTGGAATGTGTTCTAACTCATTGCCCTTAGTGAGAAATGCATAACCATAACTAAGAAACTAACATAGATGTGCCAAAGAATCAATAAAATAGATCATATTGCAAATGACACATGTAGTCAATGTAAGCCATTCAAGTGTCACCAAGATATTGAGGACTGAGGAAAACTTGAAGAGGTAGCCACTGACACACAAAAATGAAATAAGAAAAGACCTCTTAACCAAGTATTCATTCAATCTACATTTATTGCCATGAACTTTATTGTGATGGGGAAATTCAATATGCTAACTTAGGCAAGAATCATCTTGAAGGGAAAAGATTGATCATTTGATTGAATTTTGTTGATATGTTTGTGACTGGTTCACTAAAAATTATGGTGAAAGGAAAAAGGTTCTCAAATAATTTAATCTTAGTGTGATTTTGTGTAAATTCTATTTGCAATCACTATTTTTATATGCCCAATTTGATGGGATGAAGCTCATTGTCATGAGAAGCAATGATGAATAGAATAATTTGGACAAGATGTTGGATGAAGGAATAACATGATCAAATTAGTAGAATTATTGTGATAAGATTGGGTTAGAAGAAAAAGATAGTTAGATATGATGGAAATTGATTTGTATGAAATGATTGGAAGAAGGGAATGTGATTAGAATAAAGGATAAATGAATTGATTGCATGAATTGGAAGAATTAAAAATTGATGGAAGGTGGAATATATTAGAACCAATGACAATGAAGAACCAAGGAATGGTAAATGGATGGTAAGGGTGAGGATATTTTTATGGATGGGATTATATAGGGATGAAATGAAAGGTGAAAGAATATGGGCGACCAAAGGATATGGTATCGAACAATGGGGAGCCAACGACCATGTTTCAAAGGAGTTAAAAAGCCCCATACCAAGGATAGGAAAATGGAAGGAAATCTGTTGGTAAATGATGCATGGAAATGAAAAGATGGTGTATAAATGATATACATGGAGGAATTGGAGGTTCATAAATTGTTTCCAAAGCATACGTGGATATTATTACCTTCTTTTTTTTTGTTATTTTTGGTTCCTCTAGTTTTGACTGTGTTGGTGTTTTTACACTACTAAGAAATTTACTTTTTTTACCAAGATGATGAAGATCACAATAACCTAAGAATTAGCTACTTCTTATAAATAGCTATATGTTCTTCAAATTTGTACCCAACTTCAACAAAATCATGAAAGATTTTGTACTCTTTTGGCTCTACAAAACCAAGGTGGGTGCACCTTAGGGATAAAAGATTCACAACCCAATACTACATTCATATTTCATTCATTCCATGACATATTATAATAATATTCATCCCTTGTAGTAGATTGGTCACAATTTTTCTAAGATCTATAGATAATTCTAGGCAATAGCAGCTAACTAAGACTCAGAGGTTAAATATAAACAAGTGTTGGCCAGCTTTGACATTCTTCAAACATTCAAACTAAAATTGATATTGATTTTTGAATATTTTCTTGATATCTATCTAATATCCTTCATGTGCTAAGTGAAATAATTGATCAGTGCCTCATCCATTGGGATTTAGAGTCCACCCAATTTCTTGACCTAATTGATTGCATTACAATCAATATAATAAAAAATTCTCTCTACAACTCATTCTTACATAAATCCTTCCTAATGCTTGGAGATCCTATCACATTCATTGAAGCATTTACTCAATTCATTGAATCAAAAGCAATAACAAATTGCAACACAACTTATCCTAGTTGCAATAAAATAAACAAGATTTTCTCATACAACCTCAAAATAATTGTTACATATTTTTGCCTCTTGCCAAAATTTTCAATTTGAATGCCGGCCCACCCAATGGTCTTTAACCATCTTTAATATTATTTAAATGCCCTTGAAATACGAGAGATAAAAAATTAAAGGTTTTATGGTATTTCCTATTTTCCTAAATTTGTTTCCCCCTTGCCTGCAATTTTTTGCGCCGTCAGATCTTGCATAGATCTACGATGGGCGATTTCTTGCTTTCTCAAAACAAGTGATCTTTACATAATGCGAGGAAGCATCATCACGATGCATGGCAAGTGGGTCCATGTTCTTCTTATGGGCTACAAGTTGGGAAGCTACTAGGTGAGCTGACAATTTGATTGGCGGGTGCTTTCCTGCATTCTATGTTTTGTCAGACTTCTTGACAACGTGGGCAACTGCTAGATCACCATGTGTCCTCATGGGCCCAAAGGAATAAAAGTTACAGTTAAGCATTGAAGCTACCACATGTTCTCAGTTTGTACCTTCCACTATCTAATGCAAACAGATCTACTGTGGGCACTTCCCTACATTATGAAGATGCAAGGATGTTAAGGAATGCAAGCAAGTGCCTCGCTGCCATGTGTCTTTTGGGGTCAGGTTGATTTCATAAGTTGTAGGGTGATGCCAGGTGGGGCCAGGTCATGTTGAGGTGTATGTTGAATGGTTCATGGGTCCAGAAGTATTAAGGGCAAGTATAGTATCATGAAGATCTTTCATGATCATTGATCTTACAGAGATCAACGATCAGTGCTTTCCTGCATTATGAAGATGCAAGGTAATTAAACCATGTGGGAAAGTGCCTGAAGGACATGTGTCCTTATAGGCCCAGCTAAGGCATTAACAGTTAAGGCTGATGATTATGTGACATCACGGTTAAGTTGGGAAGGTGGCTCAGTTAATTGAGAAGATATGGTCAACCGCATGGAGACTTTACAGGGTGACAAAATGAAATGAAATTATTGGCCCACGTGGCCCATTTTGGTTGTAAGTCTTAGTTGACCTGCTAACTTTGTTGATTCATAAGCCAGAAACGAAGGAAATTGAGTTTTTTTACACGATTTGATCCTTATGATCAATTCAACCACTCTCAAATGAATGTTGAACCTAGTAAATAGCAAGAGAACACTCCACCACCCCAGTTTATCTATCTACTTGGTTAGAATGATTTAATGGTGTCATTTTTATCAGCAGCCCTATTTCAACAAAATATCAGATTTCATTGTATCTGAATCTGTGCCCAGATTAGATTTTATCCAGATCTCTAAAGAGACTTAATGACACTAGTTGTGGAGTAACTTCAGTTAGAGAACATCTCAGTTATGCCTAAGCTAGAAAGGCAATTTTTGTAGATTTTGTTGAGGTCGACTCTTCTTTTTTTTCTCTGATATTGCTCTACAACTTCACTGTAAATCCCCTTTGCCTCTAAATTGTATGAAATTTTTATCTCCTTAAGCCATTGATGTGAAGTGCAAGAATTATTTTCCTCTCATTGGTGTATTGTAGATATTTGCAATCTTGCATGACTACATCTCTTTTGGCCTATGAATGGTATATAAGTGAATCCTCTCTTTCCTTGTGTTATTCATTTGGGTTTTTCTGATCTGCATGTGATTGTTAGATTAAAGAAAGTCTGGATGTGTATATCTTTTGGTGTCATGATGGTTCAATAGTGCATGTATGGGCATAGCTTGGTTTTAACACTCTATTTTTTGTGCATCACCCCCCTTAGGTTAGAATAGGTAGATTTTCTTCTATGCATATGCATTCCTTCTCCCTTTTCCTCTCCAAGAGTAGTTAGGTGTACCCTGATAGTAAAGGAAGTCAGCCTTCTTCGGAGACTCAACCTCGCAGTTCAAGTCCCATAGCTTGGAGGTTGTTTAGATGTTTCACAAGGTTGTCCTTAGGTAAAAACTTTGGACAAGGGTGCAAAATTTTGTGACAACAATTTTTGACACGCCCGGTGGGATTATATTCAAAAAATTTCAAGTCTACTGGTGTCAAAAGGAAGATTCCAAGATTAATACCGAGGAGATAGTACTAGCTTCGGTGTTCAAAACTTCAAGGGATTCATTCTTCAAGTACTTGGTGACTCTGAGCTTCAAATACATGTGGTTCCAAACTGAAGTTGTAGTAATTCATGCCCAAAGCTGAAACAAGGGCATCTTCTAGAGGTAAATTTTAGTACCAAGAGCTTTCATTTTCAAATCCTAGAAGAAGGAAGACTAGAGTATCTTTATCACCAATTAGGAGTGCAATAGTAACAAATACACCTACAAGATCCATCTCTACTCCTCCTGCTATTAGATCTCAGCCTAGATTACCATCGACACATATCAATAGATCACTTGTCTATATGGTGTAGCCTAGAGCTCATGATTTTGCCACCTTTAATGGTGGAAGTCCTCTTTTATTGGCCCAAAGACATGACATACCAATAGCTACACTCAAAAGTATACCAAAATTTATTGGTGAAACTTTTATCTCTCCATTAGAACACATTCAAGAAGTTGCAAATATCTGCAATATCCATGGTATTATAGAAGATGATGGTGTAGTTAGGCTTCTAGCCTCATCCTTGAAAGGAAAAGCACTAAAATGGTATAGAGGTTTGGCTCATCGTTCTATAGCAGATTGGGATGGATTAGGAATAGGACTGTGCAAACACTTTGAGGACAAAAATGACCATTTGTCACTTTTAGAATAGTTGACTACTATAAAAAGAGCCCCCCATGAATGTATGACTGATTTCAACTATAGATTTCAAAAGGCATGGGATAGAATACCTACTTCAGTAAAGTGTACCCCTGGTAATGCCTTCTTGCATTACCTCGGAGCTTTTAATAGTGACATTGCCACTACAATCCAAACTATGGGAGGAGATACCTTGCCTAATGCTTATGACATAGCAATAAAGTCAGAAAAAATCCTAATACAAGGAGGTAAGCTAGCTCTAAGGCCTCCTATGCCTTTCTTCCCTGATGTTCCAAATCACCAATTGGCAGTGGCTCCTCTTCCCACAACTTCCACATCACAATCCCTTGCTCTATTCACTCAAGCTTCCACATCTTCAAATGGAATAGATGAAATCAAGGAGATGATGCAATCTATGATGCTAAACATAGAGAACATAGATAAAAGATTGCATGGCCAAGAGAAGAAGCTAGAGGATAGCTTCTCTGTGATGTAGAAAGTGAGCAACAAGGTGGTGACTTTAGAGAGACAGCAAGCTCTTACAATATCAAACTCTAAATAGTGGTAGGCCTCCAAATCATAATCATGGGAACAATTCTTTTGATCAAAATAGGCAAAATAGCCATGCTTCAACCTCAAATGTAAACCAAAGTAGGGCCATAGTTCCTCAAAACAACATGGCCCAAGATCAGGATTTTTATCCCTCCTGTAACTACTCCTATGCCTGTTGCATGTGTCAGAAGGTTGAATCTTATTTGTCTTTGACCATCCAAGAGCCTGCAATATGACAGTCATACAAGGAGGACCAACTTAAAGATGCCTCGTATATGCAAGGACAAGGTGATTGCTCCTTTATGAATCATCAAGTGGAGGAACATTGTAATGTAAACTAGGATTCCATTTCTCACAACACTAGGAGTAAAAGAATAGCTATTGAAGATGCTAACCCTCCTCCCAATAATGCCTCAATTTCAAATGCAATACCTCATGAACAAGCAGTAAATGATCAATCAAATACCTATTAGTAGCAAAGGCAAAATAATGGGAGAAAGGATGTAAGTGATCCTTAGGTTGTTCCATCTCAACCTCCTACAAATGTAGCTCCCAAGGCTTCTACCAAAGTACCTACTACGCCATTCAGTGTGGTAGAAAAAATGAATGAGACAAATGTGAATATTTCCATGTGGGATGTTATTGCTACTATACCCATGCAAAAGAGGTTGCTACAACAAGAATTGGAAAGTATTGAATCAAAGGGTCAGCCACCCAGCATGGAAAGTGCCACAAGCCCAGTATAGACATCAAAGGAGGTAGAAACAAGTAAAAAGGTTAGAACCCCTCCATTTTATGTTTCTCTAATTATAGGGCGTAAACTAGTCCACAATTGCATGATTGATTCAGGGGCTAGTAGTTCAATGATGCCTAGGTGTGTTGCTGATGTTTTGGAAATGAAACATGAGCCCATTGTTAGAGATGTATTACAACTGGATGGTAGTAATATCAAGACTGTAGGGATCCTTAGGAATGTGAAAATGGCCCTACATGCATGCCCTGGTTGTACTGTAACTCAAGATATATCCATTGTTGAAGTCAAGCCACATTTTTCCATCTGTCTGTCAAGAGACTTTACTGCCCAAATAGGTGGTTACATATCTTCTGATTGGTCATATATGTCTTTTAGAACAAGATATGGGACCAAAGATGCAAATAGAGTAGAGCCTCTAGCCCTCCATCATATTGAACCCTACACCCCTAATCTCATCAACATGAATTGCACTATCCTAGAAATGGATGAGAATGACATAATGAATGAGCCTACTACTTCCCTAGCAGAGATACCTAATTTTCTCTTAGATGAATGGGCTAATGCATATCAATTTGATCCTATGTCAGAAACCCTTGAGATAAGCCTTAGTACATATTGTATATTAGAGAAGGATGCTCTAGTTCCCAATCTTGTGGAGACTAAAGAAGATGTGAGTGAGATATGGAGTATGTACTTTGATGGATCAAGGAATAAGAATGGATCAAGGGCTAGTGTGATGTTGATTTCTCCTACGCAAGTAAAGTACTTCTTCTCCTTTAGGCTCTAGCTCAGTTGCACTAATAATGTGGTTGAGTATGAATCCTTGATTCAAGGTCTCCTACTTGCTTAGAAAAGAGGAATTCAAGCCTTAAGTGTATATGGAGATAGTGAGTTGGTGGTTAATCAAGTGAGAAATCAGAATATACCAAGAACGGTTTGCTCAATTCTTATAAACATATGGTATGGGATTTTCTTGAGGGTTTCAATGCATTTAATATTCAAAGCATCCCTAGAAAAGAAAATAGATACGCTGATAGACTTGCAGCAATAGGTACATCTCATGATGTGCTAGGGAATCTTGAGGAGAAGAAGAAGCAAAAAATCAAAATGGTAGTAAGGCTTGCCATCCCTGACAACAATATCCATTGGCAAGTATTTGAATCTGATGAACAAATTGTAAGCTTCTTGTAGAATGAAGCATAATTTTTAGATAGAGACCAGTCGAGACTATAGGATCAGTATGGTGATCAAATCATTAATCTTAGTTCCAACAAATTGCCTAAGGGTCTCATTACCTTAGAGAGTCTTTTCAATCTTGATGACCAAGCAAGAGGCAGAGTCATGAACCTAGCCACTAACAAAGATGATTACAATCCAGTCATAGTTGCTGATGGAAAATCCTTAAACATGGGGAAGGTATGTTCCTGAGATTGAGCAAGAAAGTTTTATTCATCTATGTCAAGAATTTAATGATGTATTTTCCTAGACATATGATGATTTAAAGGGTTTTGACCCAAGGTTGTTTTAACACACCATAGATTTTATTGATAATGTCAAACTAGTAAGAAAAAAACAAAGGCCAGTGAATCCCAAAATTGAACCCTTAATGAGAAAAGAGCTATCCAAATTGATTGAGGGCAATATAATTTTTCCCATCAAGCACTCATCATGGGTAGCAAACCTTGTCCCTATTAAGGAAAAGAATGGATAAATTAGATTGTGTGAGGACTTTAGGGACCTTAACCAAGCTTCCCTTAAAGATCACTATCCTCTCCCTTCCATGGAGCAGATTTTGTCCAAGGTCAGTGGTTCAAAGAGGTTTTCATTTCTTGATGGATTTTCTGGCTACAATCAAGTGCTGGTCAAAGAGTTTGATAGGTACAAGCCACCAAATGGGGTACCTATGATTATTTTAAGATGCCATTTGGACTAACCAATGTAGGTGCTACATTTTAGAAGGCAATGGAGATGGCCTTCAAAGGCATGATTGAAAATTTTGTATTAGTTTACCTTGATGATATCACAGTGTATTCAAAGAATATAGAAGATCATTTTGATCATTTGAGATAGGTGTTCTTAAGGTGTAGAGAGTTTGGGGTATCCCTTAACCCAAGAAAGTGTGTCTTTGCTACCAATCAAGGAAAATTATTAGGACAAATTGTATCTGAGGATGGTTTAACCATTGATCCAGAAAGAACAAAAGCAATACTTGCTCTCCCTCTTCCTAAACATAAGAAAGGGTTGCAAAGTTTCCTTGGTAGGATAAATTTTGTGAGAAGATTTATCCCTAATCTTGCTACCATGGTAAAACCCCTTATGGCTATGCTCAAGAAAAGTATGCTCTTTGCATGGACCAAGGAAGCGAAGGAAATTTTTTAAGAGATCAAGGTAGCCATAGCCTCAGCCCATACTCTCATTAATCCAAATTTTGAAAAGGATTTTATCCTTTATGCCCTAGGTGGTGAGTCAAGCATTTTCGCTATGTTGACTCAAACAAATGATAAAGATGAAGAGCATCCCATAGCCTTCTTTAGTGAAGGGCTTAAAGAGTATGAAAGCAAATATAGCTATGTAGAGAAGCAAGCCCTTGCAATCATTATAGCTTTAAAGAAATTTAGACTCCTCCTATCCCATAATAAAATTCATTTGTTAGTACCCCATGCGAGTGTGAAGGATTTCCTTTTGAGAAAAGATATTAGTGAGAAGAGAGCTGGTTGGATTAATAAAGTAATGGAATATGATGTTGACATCTAGATCACCAAGCTGGTAAGAGAGAGGGGGTTGTGTAAATAGATGATATCATATCAGGAATTAGATGAGGAAGTCACTATGATACTAGTAGAACAACAAGAGACAAGAAATGATGACCAAAGGAATTGAATGTATGATATAAGGATTTTCTTATTAGGCAATGGATATCCTCAAGGATTAGATAGAACTAAAAGGAGATAGTATAGATTACAGTCAATTCCTTATGTCATAGTTCATGGTATCCTTTTCAGGAAATATTTTAATGGAGCCATATTAAGATGCATTGACATAGACCAAGCTGAAAGAATGATCAAAGAGCTTCATGATGGTCCTGATGGTGGTCACTTCTTAGCAAGGACAACTGCAATGAAGACCATAAGGGCTAGTTTCTACTGGCCATCCCTATTCTATGATAGTCATAGGTATGTGAGGAAGTGTGAAAAATGTGCCCTCTTCTCTAGTAAGAAAAAGCTTGTAGCTCTTCCTCTTCATCCCATTCAAGTGGACCAACCCTTTGCTCAATGGGGATTGCACTTCATAGGCCCTATCAATCCTTCTTCTAGTTCTGGTCACAAATGGATTTTAGCTGCTACAGATTACTTCCCCAGATGGACAAATGTAGTTGCATTGAAGGATGCCACATAATCTTTAGTTGTTGAGTTCCTTGATGGAATCATGACTAGGTTTGGTGCCCCTTCAACCATTATTTCAGATAATGCAAAATATTTTGTAGGAGCTCAGATTTGTGCATGGGCAGTTGACCATAATATCTACTCTAGCAGATCCTCAAACTCCTATCCTCAAGGAAATGGTTTGGTTGAGTCATCGGCCAAAAACTTGATTAGGATTATGAAAAAAACTATAGAGGATAACCAGAGGTGTTGGCATCAAAAGTTGAGAACTACACTGTGGGCTGACAGAATAACACCTAAGAGGTCAATAGGAAATTCACCATTTATGTTGGTATATGGAAAAGAAGCAAGGCTTTCAATTTCATTAGAATTCCCATCTCTATAACTAGCTTGTTAGCTGGAGCTAATTGAAGATGATGCCATGATAGTGAGAATAGTAGAGCTGATGGAGCTGGAAGAGAAAAGAAGTCAGGCCATGCAGACCTTAGAAACACATCAGCAGTAGGTGAAAGGGAGCTTTGACAAGAAAGCTAGGGTTAGAATCTTCAGAGAAGGTAATTTGGTTTTGAAATGGGATGCAAATAGGGCAAAGCTAGGGAGACACTCAAAATTTGATGCACTATGGATTGGTCCCTATGTGATTGTTAGTTGCAAGCAGGCTAATGCTTTTCAATTAAGGAATCCTGGTGGTGAAATTTTGCCTATCCTAGTCAATGGGATCTATCTCAAACCATGTTTCTAATAGGGGTTGAGGTTTCATGTACATAGGTAGCTTAGTTTTCTTCCTATTGGTTTCCAGCTTTCCAAGAAGTGCATGAGCACATGTGTTTTGTTGAGTTTGCAGAGGAGTAGAGACAGAGCTTTCAATGTTTTACTACCGCAGAGGTAGGGTTAGGGTTTCATAGTGCATGAGATCCACTAATTTTTATGACTCTATGGCCCAATGGATGCATAAGGTCACTGGTCATATGCATAGCTAGCTTGTGTCCCCTCTGAGTTGCCAAAAATGTTACCTATTTTTGCCTCCTGCCAAAATTTTGAATTTGAATGCCAGCCCATCCAATGGTCTTTAACCATCTTTAATATTATTTAAATGCCCTAGAAATATGAGAGATTAAAAAAAAAAAAAGATTTTATGATATTTCCTATTTTCCTAAATTTGTTTCCCCTGGCCCACAATTTTTCGTGCCGTCAGATCTTGCATAGATCTACATTGGGCACTTTCTTGCTTTCTCAAAACAAGCAATCTTTACATAATGTGGGGAATCATTGTCATGATGCATGGCAATTGGGTCCATGTTCTTCTTGTGGGCTATAAGTTGGGAAGCTTCTGGGTGAGTTGGCAATTTGATTGGTGGGCGCTTCCTTGCATTCTGTATTTTGTCAAACTTCCTAACAATATGGGCAAGCATTAGATTGCCACATGTCCTCACAAGCCCAAAGGAATAAAGGTTATAGCTAGGCGTTGAAGCCACCACATGTTCTCAGTTTGTACCTTCCACTGTCTGATGCAAACAGATCTATGGTGGGTGCTTCCCCAAGTTATAAAGATGCAAGGATGTTAAGGAATGTAGGCAAGCACCTCGTTGCCGCATGTCTTGTGGGGTCAGGTTGATTTCATAAGCCACAAGGTGATGCCAAGTGGGGCCAAGTCGTACTAAGGTGTACGCTGAATGGTTCATGGGCCCAAAAGTATTAAGGACAAGCACAGTATCATGAAGATCTTTCATGATTGTTGATCTTACATAGATCAATGATCAGCACTTTCATGCATTATGAAGATGCAACATAATTAAACCATGTGGGAAAGTTCCTAAAGGAGACGTGTCCTTATGGACCTAGCTAAGGCATTAACAGTTAAGGCTGACAGTTATGTGACATCGCGATTAAGTTAGGAAGGTGGCTCAGTTAATTGAGAAGATGTGGTCAATTGCATGGAGACTTTATGGGGTGGAAAAATGAAATGAAATTATTGGCCCACATGGCCCATTTTGGTTGTAAGACTCAGTTGACCTACTAACTTTGCTGATTCATAAGCCAGAAATGAAGGAAATTGAGTTTTCTTACACGATTTGATCCTTACGATCAATTCCAACCACTCTTGAATGAATGTTGAACCCAATAAATAGTAGGAGAACACTCCACCACCCTAGTTTATCCATCTACTTGGTCAAAATGGTTTAATGGTGTCATTTCTGTCAAGGGCCCTATTTCAACAAAATATCAGATTTCATTGTATCTGAATCTGTGCCCAGATCAGATTTTTTCTAGATCTCTAAAGAGACTTAATGATAGTAGTTGTGGAGTAACTTCAATTAGAGAACATCTCAATTATGCCGAAGCTATAAAGGCAATTTTTGTTGATTTTTTTGAGGTTGACTCTTCTTTTTTTTCTCTGATATTGCTCTACAATTTCACTATAAATCCCCTTTTCCTCTAAATTGTATGACATTCTTATCTCCTTCAGCCATTGATGTGAAGTGCAAGAACTATTTTCCTCTCATTGGTGTATTCTAGATATCTACAATCTTGCATGATTGTATCTCTTTTGGCCTATGAATGGTATATAAGTGAATCCTCTCTTTCCTTGTGTCATTCATTTGGGTTTTTCTTATCTGCATGTGATTGTTAGATTAAAGAAAGTCTGGATGTGTATATCTTTTGGTGTCATGATGGTTCAATAGTACATGTATGGGCAGATATTGGTTTGAACACTCTATTTTTTGTGCATCACCCCCCTTAGGTTAGAATAGGTAGATTTTCTTCTATGCATTCCTTCTCCCTTTTCCTCTCCAAGAGTAGTTAGGTGCACCCTGATAGTAAAGGAAGCTGGCCTTCTCTGGAGACTCAACCTCATAGTTCAAGTCCCACAACTTGGAGGTTGTTTCCATGTTTTACGAGGTTGTCCTTAGGTAAAAACTTTGGACAAGGGTGCAAACTTTTGTGACAACAATTACTAGCCACCAAAAATGGAGACAAGATTTAGAGAGAAAAGATAATGGGATCTCAATTATATAGTGTGAGATGCAATAATCTTGAGGCATAGATAAACCAATAGTTTTCCTTCAGTTAGAAAGATATTGACATTGTTACTATCCAAAAAAGACAAAAGTTTGTGCAAGATAATGGTTTACATCATGAATATTCTTCTGTGGGGACCACTTCTACTTCACCTTTTGTGCTAAGAGATTCATGATTGGTTTTAAATTTGTTTGCACTCCTCAGATTGTGTGACCAATGAAGTTTCATTTGGTGGACCTAATTCAGATGTTTGCATAGTCACTTCAACTTGAGAGTCTCCATCCACATCATCTTGTATAGTTAAAACAACAATTGCATCTATTTTTTCTGCAACCAAGTCATTAGTTTGGACCATTATGCTTGTTACTATAATTAGTTGCTCTTCTTTTTCTTCTTCTGCATGAACAGATGTATCATTTGTTTGTATCTTCTCTTGTCTTGTCTCCTCATCATCAATTTCTTCAATTAATAACTATTTTGAATGTGCAAAATCCTCCATCCATTTATTGAAAACTATAATGTCTGGCCAATCAAAATTTAGAAACTCTTGCTATTTCTTAATCACAAAGTCTCCTACCTTATCAATTTCAGAAAAATCTTCTCTAATGGAGGTATAAAATAGTTTCACCTTAACAACATCTTCAGGTTTCATTGCCAATTGAAAATGCCATTTTTCATTTATAACTTCATTTATTCTATGACATAACATATCATCTAATTCTTTGTTCCATTCTTCCTTTTCTTTTAATTTATCTATCTTTTTAAGTGCATGGGCAAAGCGCTCAAAATTCTTAGCAAGATATTTTGAAAAAAAAAAAAAATTATTTTCTTTTGAAGTGCAACTCTTTTTTCATCAAAATCAGATAAATCACTAGCCACAACAAAAGTCTTTTCTATATATGGGCAAGATGAACTAATAACTAAAATAACCAAAAGGGTAATATCTTTATTCCTATTGCCCCACTTACTCAGGATAGATTTTAAAGAATCTTCACCACCTTTTATTTCTTCCCACATGTTCATTATTCTCACCAATTTCTCATGAAATTTTGGCCAATCAATCTTATCTACTAAATGTAAAATTATCTTCCTAATTTTATCTTTATACAAATCATTCATCTCAACATGTAAGGCTCAGAGTTTATTCTTTTCTTCCTCAAATTCTTAAGTAGTATAGGAATCTAGCCTTTGTTGGGTATCAAGCAGTTCTATCAAGGGAGTTGACTAGAATGGTTCAACTAGGGGTCAAGGATAAGTAATTTGGGGCTAGATTGATTCTCCCACTTTTTTTTCCTGATTTCTTATCCATTTGACCTACCTGAGCCTCCAATTGATGTATTATGTTTCCTCTCTCCTCATATGCCTTGATTATTTCTTAAAACTTGGCATTGAGCTCCAAGAATTTACTTTTATATTTTTCAACAACTACAACCCCAAAGTCCATCATTTACCTAGTCACTTTGGATGCCTTTGTACTATATACATCATCTGATCTATAAACAATGAGACTACCTATATGCTCAACACTTGAAATTTCTTGTAGCCAGGTTTTGTCCCTCTTTTCAATAGACCATACCACCAATGCCTAGTGATCATTTTTGTATTTTAAATCTCTATGTGCCTTTATTATTTCTTCCTCAGTTTTAAACTAAGTTTCCTTTTCCTTTGTAATAGAATCAAAGGTCATAACATTGGCTATGTCCCTTTTGGGAAAGATTGAGACTCCTGAGTCTTTCGCTAACTACCTTCCCTCTTTAGGGGTTAATTGTGAAAATTCCTCCATGAAGTTAGCTTTAACCACTTTTTCAATTTTAGAGTCCAACTTATTAGGTTACTCTACTTTTATTAATTTGAACTTACTTTCAAAATTATCAATATTTCTTCTACATAGAAACTAGGCAAAAGCTCTAGTTTTTACAAAATTTTCATCATCAATGAATTTTAGGAAGCTTGTGCAATAATAGGGCCTATTTTCTTACCTCTATAATTTTTAATAGTAAGATCAATAGATGGCACAGGAGGCTCTTCAGGTGCTCCTCCTTCAATGTCATCAGTTGTGACCATGATGTCCCCTTCCCCTCCAATTTTCCTCATCTATTCTCTTAAAGATGCTTCATCATCTATTCTGAGAGGAGTTTGGGTGGGTGAATATTCTTCTACATGAGAAGATGATCCCTACTCTAGTCTCTACTTCTTAGGAGCATGTGTGCTAGGAGGGATTTCAGACCTTGGCCTCTTGTATGGAGGAACATACTGTATATTTTAGGCCACTACATACCTAGCATTTTTTTGCAATGTATATTGCCCCGAGGTCACAATAATTCAGCTAGCTAGCCTCCTCTCTGTCATGTCCCCTTTTCAAATAATTAAAAATAATAATCTTTACTAAGCCAGGCAAGCCCAAAAAGGTGAAGTTTCAGAAAAAGGGGATAATCTTTGGAAGCTAATGGACTAATAAATGAAAATTATTATTAAAATATGTTTTATTAACCCCTCTTGGACATGAGTTAGGGTTATGCCCTCTTTTAAGGGATTTGGAGGCATTTTGGGCTCATTCAAGAACTTGATTTTTGTGCATTGCTTTGTTGTTCTTCAGAGGTTGCCAAACCTGTGGAGAAGGAGACCCAAGAATGGGAGTTTTTAGGTTTCTAGGAAAGCTAAGGATGGGATTTTGAATCCATTCCATGTGCATGCTCATGTAGAGTTTGCCTTTGTGCTGAACAGTGCAGATTTGTGGATTTTCGGGTGTTTTTTTGTAAGAGTTTGGTGTTTCTGGTTGAGTATTTCATATCAGTTTGTGTTGCTGCTGTATTTCAGACTTTTAGATGTTAAAATAGAGCTAAATATATGTATTTTTTCATGATTATACTCCTGTGATATAGTATTAGTGTTTTTGTGGTGTTTTCGGGCTATTCTGTGTTGTTTTTGGGAGCCTAATGAGCATTGTTTTTATCCTCCGTTTGGGAGCTGTTGTGTAAATGTTACACAGATATTGAAATGTCATTTTGTAGGCTTTTATGCTGCTGAAATTTCTATAAAAATTTCCACTTTCAGATTTATTAATAATTTGTGAAGCTGTGAAGTTTTTGGCACTATTTCGAGCATACCCGATTTGGGGTTTATTGAGAAATTGGTGGATCTTTGAAGTATTGGTTGTTTGATTTTAAAGATCTGACTAGAGGCTTGAAATATCATATAAAATCAGAAAAGGGACATTTCAGTGGTATTAGAGCTATGATCTTGCCAGCCTGAGGGTTTGTAGAAGTTTGCATGTCAGTTTTGACAACTACCCAAATCTTGCATGTCATAATTTATGGTTGCATGTTGCTTCTAATCAGCTGCATGTAAAAATCTATGGTTGCATGCTACTTCTAATCATTTTCATGATAGTTCTTGGTGAATTTGGTGGTTGCATGTTGCTTCTAATCAGCTACATGTCAAAATTTATGGTTGCATGCTACTTCTAATCATTTGCATGTTAGTTCTTGGTGTTTGGAGAAGTTATAACCTATTGGGGTTATGTTATACTTTATCTAGAATGGACAGGTATAGTATAGAGTCTCAGAGGACATGATCTTGGACAATTGATATCCAGAGTCAAAATAGTAAGAAGGATGGTTATTTAGACATTCGAGATAAACTTAGGAAAATAAGCCATGACATGTCTAAATAGTTGGTTGAGCACCACCGTATGATGAATGACATGTTGTCTGACCTAGCTAAGGTGGATAAGTTGACTGGATTTCTATCTGGCAGATTTTCTCACAAGGCAGATGACACAATTACCAAGAACTTGCATGAGGAGTTTGAGAAACTAGCTTATAGCCAGGCAGAGGTCTTAGATTCTACTCTGCCATAGGAGGTAGTGGGTTTAGATGATGATTATGAGGATGTTGTTGTGCATGATGGTGAGATACCTGATAGAGATGAGCAGACATTGAGCATTCATGACTTTGCTGAGAAAGAGTACCAGGCATAGTTAGATGCTTCGTCACATGAGGTTGAGGCTGGTAGTACTTCACATGATTTGTCCAGCCAGCTGAAAGTGAACAAAGACAATATTGTGACTTCATTATCTCATCATGACAAGTATGTGGAGTTAGTTGGTATTGGTCATATTACTCAGGTGAGGAGTTTGTTTGAGTTACCAGCTGATTCTAGTTTATGGATATGGACTGAAGATTGTTATATTAGCGTTTGGGATTCAGTTGACTGGAGATCTTTAACACTTTTTGGTAGTAGTGTTTTTTTGGGTGCTATCATGGATTTGATTAGCAGATTGCACGGTGTTGTCTTTTCTTGTGCTAGTAGCTTGTCTAATGTTGGTATTAGTTTTTATACACCAGTTTTGGGCTTTGTTCATATATCCAGTCGACCATACTTGCTGGAATGTGTTGATGATCTTTCATATTTGGCAGTTTGTACAAATGAGTCTCAAGATCATATTGGCATTGATGACATCTAGGAGGATGCAGTGAGCAGTTTTGAAGACTTAGTTTCCTTGGTGGTTTCTTTTGGTACAGAGGAGTTGGATAGTAGTGCTATATTTTTTGATACTCTGTATGTTGATATGAGCTTTGGATTTGATTCACAGGATATGGATGGTAATACTCTAGAGGATATTCCTTTAGACAGTGCATTAGAGGAGGTTTGTAGGAGATAGTCTAGACAGTGCCATCATGTGTCTAATTAGTTGAGAGTTAGTGAGTGAGACATTGCTATCGCTTGCCAGCATTTCAATGTTTCTCATCAGTTGTTAGCAATTTATGGATGGGGTTCTCCTACTAGGGATGAGCAAGAAGGAAGTTATCTTTCCTTGATAGAGATCCACTCCTTATGGGAGGCTATTCAAATTTTAAGACAAAATTATATGCAGTTGGTAGCTGACAGAGATTATCTTATGGAGTGGGGGAGTACATCATATGACGCATTATTGGCCAAGGAAGATGAGGTGAGTGAGCTTACTCAGCAACTCGAGGTGACTTCTGAGATTCTTGAGAGTACACAGTTGGCTTTCAAGGAGTCACAGTTTCATTTGGCTAAGGTGACCATGGAGTTAGAGCAACTACAGTCTTTACCAAATTCTATATAGTCACAAGCTATGGTGTCTGGTGATCTGAGGATGTCCATGGTCGAGATTGTCAAAGACAATGGAGATGGGGATGCATCCATCCTTGATACTAACATTAGCATATCGGGTTCGTCCCTACTAGAGTCAGGTTTAGTTGAGTTGGGTGCTGCAACAGATTGTTGTGGTATGCTTGACATGGTCGTGACCTCTAGTACTAATGGCACGAAGACTAGAGATGTTGTATCAAAGACCATGTGTGATGTTGGTGAGCTGACAGTTGGCATGGTTCCTGCTAGTAATACTACTCCCTTGGTGATGTCTTCAGAGGTAGTAGTCAATTCCAACCTGGTTAGTGATCAATTGCAGTTAGCTACATCTAGATTGCAGTCTAAGCCACTGACTAAGATTGGTGCATTCTATCAACATTACATTGTGAGGTATGCTCATCAATTCACCTTTGATGACCATGTTGATGAGATGATGATACAAAGATGTATTTTGGTTCCTAGTGCTTATCATCAGTTATGGGATAGTTTGACACCTCGGGATGAGAGTTGTGATGGGCACAACATGGTGATAGGTTCTATAGTTGATAGCTTGATAATACATGACTTAGAGTAGGAGTTTTGGAGTGATTCTTTAGTGGGTGTTGTTATTGATTCTATTCCTTTGGCTATGACATCTCCTGACTTAGTTGGTGATCAGACACAGTGGGTTGTATCACTTGTTCATGGGGTGCATGGGAGTTATGGTTATGAGACAGTGGCCGGTGATCTGCAGAGTTGTATTGACTATAGGAGTTGTACAGTGTGTGGATTCTCCATACTTGGTATAGTTTCATTCGGGAGCATTCACCATTTTTGCAGAGTTGGATTGTACATTTTGCATAGGCCAGTGGGATGCGTTGATAGTATTTACTATGTTGGCAATTTGATTTGTCCACTTTACTTGGGTTTTGATGTTCTAAGAGTTTGTGTCTCGTGGGTTTCTAATTGTTGAAGTTGTGATTTTGGAGTTTGGTTGAGCTGTAATTGTCAGTTGGATTATGGATTCCTCTTGGTTATATTGCAGAGGATATTGCAGGAGCCTATGTTAATTGACAATAGTATAGTTCATGACTACATTTGGGATCCAGGTGAATTGATTGGTTTATTGTTTAGCCATTGCTTGAGGATAAGCAATATTTGGAAGGGGAGGACTTGTCATGTCCCCTTTTCAAATAATTAAAAATAATAATCTTTACTAAGCCAGGCAAGCGCAAAAAGGTGAAGTTTCAGAAAAAGGGGATAATCTTTGGAAGCTAATGGACTAATAAATGAAAATTATTATTAAAATATTTTTTATTAACCCCTCTTGGACGTGAGTTAGGGTTATGCCCTCTTTTAAGGGGTTTGGAGGCATTTTGGGCTCATTCGAGAACTTGATTTTTGTGCATTGCTTTGTTGTTCTTCAGAAGCTGCCAAACTTGTGGAGAAGGAGACCCAACAACAGAATTTTTCAGGTTTCCATGAAGGCTAAGGATGGGATTTTGAATCCATTCCATGTGCATGCTCATGTAGAGTTTTCTTTTCTGCTGAACAGTGCAGATTTGTGGATTTTCGGGTGTTTTTTTGTAAGAGTTTGGTGTTTCCGGTTGAGTATTTCATATCAGTTTGGGTTGCTTCTATATTTTAGACTTTTAGATGTTAAAATAGAGCTGAATATATGTATTTGGTTGTGATTATACTCCTATGATATATTATTAGTGTTTTTGTGGTGTTTTTGGGCTATTCTGTGTTATTTTTGGGAGCCCGATGAGCATTGTTGTTATCCTCCGTTTGGGAGCTGTTGTGTAAATGTTATACAGGTCTTGAAATTTCATTTTATAGGCTTTTATGCTGCTGAAATTTCTATAAAAATGTCCACTTTCAGATTTATTAATAATTTGTGAAGCTGTGAAGTTTTTGGCACTATTTCGGGCATACTCGATTTGGGGTTTATTGAGAAATTGGTAGATCTTTGAAGTATTGGTTGTTTGATTTTAAAGATCTGACTAGAGGCTTGAAATATCATATAAAATCATAAAAGGGACATTTCACTCTCCACCTTAGTATCCCTATCTAAGTATGCTTTTGTTATGATCTCTTTCTTCTCATTTAGTGTTTGTATTATCCCAGCAACGTTGTCCATTAGCATATCTATTTCATTCCCCAATATTTTTTATCTACTATGGGATCATATTTTGGCTCAAAAGCATTTATAAAATCCAATACTTTACTATAAACTACCCAATTTTCTTTCTAAGCTCTTGTTCTTGTAATTAGAACCTATTTTTGATTATGCCCTTAGGAAAATATACAATTTTCATTTGAACCTTATCCTTACTCCTTTCTCTAAGGAGGTCATAAAATCCTTTTGAATCAATGAAATGGGCATGGGATTGGGCCATCTGATATCTATTTAAGAAATTTCCGAAGTTACTCCATCCCTTTTTTTACAAAAACAAAATTGTGAATAATAGTTATCATTGGAAAGAAAGTACCTTTGGATTTACCAAGCAAATCTCTCTCCTCAACAATCCCTACCTTCAAGGGCACTTGGTATGGCAACGCATGGGGCTTTCCCAAAAAAGTATAAACTCTAAAAACAATGGAAACAACATATGGAATAATTTTACCCTAGTTGTGACTTACCAATAGTCCTTTGGCATGATCTTTAGGTCTAATTAGTTATAACAGAGACTGTGGTATCCTAGGGCTATCCCCTCCCAATATTTTGAGCTTGGAGGCAAAGTATCTGTCAAACTTGACAAAGATCGCATCAGTTACCTCCCTTTTCATATCTGCAATCCATAACTAAATAGGGATTCTAACTCCATCTCTTTCTAATTCTAGTTTCATCTCCTTAGACAAAAAAGGTATCTCCTTTGTATAAACATATATACATCAACATTGAATACCAACATAAGTTCTTTTTAACTTTAGCCTTTTCTATTCCAATCAAACCATTATGAATTTCTTTGGCCAAGAAAGTAGCAAAATTAAGGATTGAACTCATTCCATATTGAAGAGTTTGAGCAATAATAAGAAAAATAGAACTTGGGAGGTGATCTTGTTCATCCATACTGGAAATCTTACAAAGAGAAAAGTACAAGGCTTTTAGCCTAGAGTCAAAATATTTTTTCAACAATGGCTTGGGGGTATTTTTTGTAACTAAGGGAAATTATCCAATTTTAACAAAATGTTGTTGTAATGGTCCTCCCCTTAAATACACCCATTGTGCATCATATCTGGCTTGGGGGTCTTCCATGTCAATTTTCTCATGAACAACATGATTGGGGTTTAGCTTGAAAACCTCTCTGATCAGTTCAAGTGAAACCCTAAAAAGGTTATCCCCTGCATGGTTCTTTATAACCCTAGTGATTGGATCATACTTCTTGGCCATGTCTGCCAGTAGATCATCATCAAAGAAGACTCCAAGGACAAGCAATTTACCTATGTCAAACTCTTAGACATTTCTTAATGGAGTATGTAATGTCCCCTTTGAGAACTTTTATTTATTTTCCTTTTATTTGTATGAGTTTTTTAATATTTTCATCTGATGTCCTTACCAACATTATTATCTTGTATGTATATATATATATAGAAAGAGTCATGTCCTTTTGTAATATTAATTATATTATATTAATTATATATTTATATTAATAAGCTTGGTTATATTAATTAATATCATAAGATATATAATATTAATAATTATATTATAACATATATTATTTTAATAATATATCAACTAAATATATATAATATTATATTATAATATAATATTTTATGAATATAGTATTGCTATATTAAAATATATCTTAATCTTAATATCATTATTTATTATATTAGATTATTATTTCATTCGTATTTTCATATTACTATTATAATGTGATATATAATATGATATTATTATATGATTATAATATAATATTACTTATAAAATATTATTACTTTAATATTATTATTATTATTATTACTTTATATATAATACTTATTTATTATTTAAATTATATGTCAAAATGGTGATATTATAGTCTTCCCCTCTCGAATTTGCTTGTCCTCAAGAAAAATCTTTCCCACACAAGCTTCTTTATAGACACAAAATATATTTGCATACAAAAGGCCTAGAAGATTTATGAGATATACATCATAATGAATAAAAACACAAAATGAACAAAAGTAGGCACATGAATGCATGAAAGCGTGAAGCATACATGATGAAGACAGATGAAAACATGAAGCAAACATAAACAAACAGATGAAAACACATGTTATGCAATTCCTTGATTGTGAACCTGCAACCACAAAGAATCATTAGTACACACATACACACAGATATATATATATATATATTCCTTTCTAGGATTTCCTTATATCAATCCCCTGGCAAGGTATTTATGGTCTCAAGGTCAGTTCAAGAGATTCACAAGGAGATTTAAGGAGAAGAGACTAGTAAGGTAGTACAACAATATTAGCTGATGGTACCAATGCTTGAGATCCATGGTATGAATAGGTGCCAATTTTTTGTCCCAAATATAAACCACTTATCAATTGTAGCATTGTTCTTCAGGAATTGTTGGCACCTCACAACTTTGCATGTCCTCTGCTATGAACTCTAGCACAAGCAACTTTTTCAAGGAGAACACATGGCGATCAAGAATGGTAATGCCCATCATTGACTACAAAAAATTTGATAAGATTTGAGACTCGATCCCTTGTGTAGGAGGCCCTAGGCTATGGGCTACCTATACGAATCTCTTTCTCAGACAACAATGATTGAATCATCTCTTATGTTGATATTGTTTAGCAAGTGAGACTTTGTTTTAGCCACATAAACTGTCCCCAACAGAAATATAAGTCTATCCATTCTAGTTTATCCATTCACCACAAAACTCACATTCATAAACCTATTAATCATGAGGAATACAATGCTACTCAATGTTCCAAGAGAAAATCTGATATTACATACTTGATCGAGCCTTGTCAATTTAGTGATTAGTCTTCTTGATGACTCACTTATCTCAAACTTCCCCATGCTATAATGTTGTGACAACTAAAAATGCATTATTAGGATAGTTTAAATGCAACAATTAGTATAAAATATCCAAGTGATACTAAATTTTCAGTAGGACATGTGAATCTCAATCTTTGTTTGCAAGAAATTATCAAACACTCGATTTCATATTACACTAGCTTGCCTCTATATGATTGATCTTTGGCACACTTGGCACTATGTACATATATTATATTTTCTTACAATAGTTGTTTGTTTGATACTTCTTGATTATATATTTTATTCTTGTCTTGTTGTGTGAGTACCACTCATACAAAGTATCACAAATGCAAACTATAGAAGTCCTTGATTAAAACTAAAAGAAACCAGACTGGCTAAAAAAAGTGATTGTTTTCTACCAAGAAATATGAGATACTGCTCCAAGTTTGCAAGCCAACTATTATAGAAACAAAATAGGGTTCATTGTACAATGCTATTATAACTCTACTTGCAAAATCACTTTCATATAATGTCAGTTTTCTTGCACAATCACAAGTTAATGTAGAGATCACCATCATGCAATACTATAATTCTTGACACTGATGTGTTTTTTCGAACAGTCTAGTCAACAAACTCACCTCAAACAACTCCCATGGTGCATGTAGAAAAAACCTCCTCCCGTGGCGAAATAGCAAACTAACTTTTTTCCTTTATTTTTATTTGAACTCGAGTTTGATATAAAAACTATTTGATGCAAATCTTATGGGACAAAAAAAACTAAAATTGTTTTTAGTCCTCATACTTTCCAAGTTTTGATTTATATCGATTTAATTAGAGTTAGAGGAAAAATATTTGGTCTTTTAGTTTTTGCATATGTAAGATAATTTTGCTCCCTGTTATGATTGTAGATAACTTGAAATTTACTTCAGCATTATCAGTGTCATTGGTTGTTGTTTTTGTGGTGATTACTACTGCTATTACAATCACCAAAATGTTTCATGGTGATATTTACATGCCAAGGCTTCTTCCTAATGTTTGATAGGTTGAGTCTGACATGCTGGTAGGATGCACTACTCTGATACTACTTGTAATATCCCCTTTGAAAACTTTTATTTATTTGCCTTTTCTTTGTATGAGTTTTTTAATATTTTCATCTGATGTCCTTACCAATGTTATTATCTTGTATATATATTAATAGAAAGAGTCATCTCCTTTCATAATATTAATTATATTATATTAATAATTATATTATAACATATATTATTTTAATAATATATCAACTATATATATTATGTTATGTTATATTATAATACTTTATGAATATAATATTGCTATATTAAAATATATCTTGATCTTAATATCATTATTTATTATATTAGATTATTATTTCATTTGTATTTTCATATTACTATTATAATGCAATATATATAATATGATATTATTATTTTAATATTACTATTAATATTACTTTATATATAATACTTATTTATTATTTAAATTATATGTAAAAATGGGGATATTACAAAGTATCCAATTTCCTTTCTACAAACTATTTCTGAAAAAGTTCTAAGCCTCCCATAGACACCTCTGCATCCCACAACCATTTTTCTTCATCATAGATACCCTTGCTAACTAGTAACCTAGGGCTTTTTGGAATCAATTCTCTACCCCTAGCTGATTCATTCATTGATAGCAACATTTGTTCCAAAAAAACATCGTGAATTGTCCTTTTTAAGTAATCTATTTTTTCCAAGAAATCCTTGAGTAGAGGCTTTTTTGTGGTTTACCCTAGTGCAATTATAACTTCTTGATTTTCAGATGTTCAAATGACTTACCTAGTTTTTCTTGTCTCTTCTTCTCTATAAATCACTCTGCAAATTGTTGAAAACCTTGAAAACTCTTTCCCTTAGCTCTAGAAATACTTGTGCTATGATAATTCTGTAATCTTGTGGCTCAATAATGGAGAAATGAGAATTTTACTACAACATTAAGCTCACACAAAGTGGCATTGATTAGAATTAATGCTCTAATAGTCAAATCTTGCACCGTGCAATGTAGTTTGAATTTCAACCATTGATCATGGAGAATCAAACAAATTCTTGTAAAATTAAAAAAAGGAGAATTAACCTTTTTTTGACATTGCCACATGTGAATGGGGCACATTCTTGCATTTCATAATGTTTGAGCATTTTCATGAAATGACAAAGCATCGATCATCGATCTTCTAAAGATTGACAGTCATGAACAATCCTTCTTAGTTTACAATTCAAGCTTCAAAATTATGGGTCCACTAGTACAATCACTATCCAGCTAGGCACATAAATGGATCGTCATGCCAATCATTTTGTTCCATATCACTACATTCTTCCACTCTGGCATGACTAGGCAACCTTCTAAATAACTAGCCACACTTTTCCACATGGCAAGCAAGCACTTTATTGCATTAGTTAAAAATTAGTCATTTTAATATTATGGTGAAGTACCTTCCATTGATCTTTCAAAGATCAATGATGTCATACATCTTACCTGTTTATGACCCAATTAGTAGAGTCAACCAATGAAATGTATTGCCTTTTCCAACGTGTTCTAACAATCACCAACTACTGATTATTCTATCATCTTTGTTTAACCAAGGGAATATGACCTCATCCCAGCACACGTGGCACACAGGCACTTCCTCACTTCAACTAAAATTTGAGCATGTTCATATTGTGGGCAAGCATTGTATATATATATATATATATATATATATCTTGTGCCTTTTAAACTACTTGAACAACTTGTATGACATCATTGAAAACATGTGTCACTAGGGTGCTTTACCACATTAGGTAAACTTTGCACATCTTCATGAAGTGGTAATACAACCACCGTATATCTTTCCAAGATCATCAAATCAATAATATAACACCAAATGATGACCCCACTACTTAGTTTGACCAATGAAATTGCTTGAAGATTTCCATGTGTTCTAAAAATTCTAAGAATTTTTTGACACCTCCACTTTTTATAGTACATCAAAGGCTATTGTCACCAAATGATACATGGAAGATAAGTGCTTCCTCACTTCAACTAAAGGTTGAGAAAGTTCTCAATGCAGGCATGCACTCACCATCAATCTTTCTAAGATCAATAATTGATGAGAGTAAAACACAGTGGTTAAAAAATTTCATAGAGTATTAAGGACATAAAAAAGGTGAAACCATAGTTAATGCAATGTTTACAATGAAGGTTTTTTTGAATTCTAGAAAAAGTGACTTAAAATAAATATGGGAAAAGGGTAAAAATAAAACCTTAGGGTAACATTCTTCCTACGAAAAATTTATATAATTTATTTTCTAAATTTTTTAAAAAGCTAGGACACATAACAAGGTTTTGATGAAAATTTAATAATCTCACCTAGGGTTTTGACACATTTCTCAATTTCAAAAATGTGGGACTAATGGTTTTTTCATAAAAAGTGTAACAAGATAAACTAATGAAAAACCAAGCCAATAGATCACAAGGAAATGTATGAAAGTAGAAGAGATATGAATACCAAACATAAGAGAGAGGGTAAGAATATGAAATAGAGGAAATGCATGGGATAATCAAGATCAAGGACATATGAAAGGAGGGTGGGATTATGTAGGATTATTGATGGAGGATAGATGAAATGAACGTGACGAGGACTATAGGATGAAAGTTTTTTATATGATGTCAAGATCAAATATGAGAAAGGATAGTGGGAGTATGTAGGATAATGTATGGATAATGAGAAAGGGATATGGCAGGTGCATATGGATGGATCAAAGGAAAATGATAGTCAAGATCAAAGTTGGAAAAGGATGATTAATGGTAGATGGAAATATGGAAGATATATAAGGCAATGTAGTATGGATTGAGCTTGCCCCTAGTATAGAGTGCAGGTGGAAGAGGAAAAGTGAATGGATGGATAAGTGGAATTGGAAGACACTAGATACATGATAGGAAAAAAAAGGGAGGAATCAAGCATTTAGATACATGGATGGTATCCCTTGACATTTATTTCTCTTTAGTTTTTATTTTCAAGAAAATAATGAAAAGAATGATGAAATGGGTTGGGAAATAGAGGACAAGAACTTAAGATGTTTTTTGGATTAATGGGGTGGAATGGTTGGGAGGAAAATATGGTTGATGGATGATAGGTTGGAAGACTTATGAATGAGTGGATGAAGGAGTTGGAAAGATCGTCATTGGTACAGACCTTGAAGGATAATGGACAAGAGGAATTTTTGGAGGATATGTAGGAGAAAGTTTGAATTTTGGGATATGAACCCAAAATGGATGAAGGACATGATGGAATTAGGATGGTGGATTTTGGTACATAAGGACCCAAAATGGATTTGGAAAATCGGAGTTTGAAGGATTTATGAGTGAAGTAAGCCTTTGGATTAGGGAAACTGGATGCCATTTTGAATTTTTCTTTTAGATTCATTAAGTAGCTTGGAATCCATATGATTTTTAAATTTTTATTTTATTTTGAACCTTTGTAGATTTTTCATTTCTTCTTGCTTTTGGATCACACTTTTCTTTTCTTGAACATGTCTTTTAGAGGTGATTATATGTCGAACCTTGGATTTTTGTGGATATTTGGCTTTATTCACTATTTTTTGGCATCAAATTTTCTTCCATTGACAATGATACAGGTGTATGAGGATAAATAGTATGGAGTGATGGTGGATGAAATTATGGAGGGTGAACATTGGAAGGAATTCAAGGATGTGTGCCTTTGTTGATCTTTAATAGGTATATGAGGGGATGAAGTGGAAAACACATATATGGTAGATGGATGTATGGAAGGACCCAAAATGGATGGAAAGGGAGAAGGTTTTGGATTTTGGACATAAGGACCCAAAATTGATGGAAATGGGGAAGGGAGGTTGTTATGGATATAAGGTCCCAAAATGGACTTGTAATATGGATGATGGGAACATTTAGGTTTGGATGGAGGAATTTTGGATTTGGAAGGAATGGAAGGCATACCAATATCTTGAGACATTATTTGTTTAATGAGATATTATTTTCAATAAAAGATGTGAGTCCATGTATATGGGGTTCATGAATGGATTGTATTGGTTTGAAGGAATCTTGTGGCGGATTAGGATCACAAGGGGGATTATGAGGGATAATAGGATCTTGACATGGATTTGGATCATGAAATATAAATGAAGGGGTACTTTGATCTTAACTTATAAGAGTATTATATGGTGGACTGATTGGATCATGAGATGGAATAGAATCATATAATAGAGTGGAGGGAATGAAACCATGAGATGGGGTGATTTGATCTTGACACAGAGGAGTATTAGTGGATGAAGTGGAGGATCAATGGATGTTAAATCTTGAGAAGGAGGGAAATCAGTAATAGGTGAAATAGAGGTAATGTCTTGATCTTTATTAGGAAGGGGACCATAAGATGGATTAAGAGGGATAAATGGATTTTGAGGGATAAGTGAATAATGGGATGGAGAAATTCTTGGATCTAGAGGAGAAGATGAATCCATAATGGAATACTTTGGAACAAGTTCTTGACATGGCATTGGGTGTATGACTTTGGGTGATTGGATCACTTTATTTTTAGTTTTGTAGTTACACAATATTTCTATCAATGATTGTGGGACAAAGACATACTTATTACAAGGTGGGAACAATGCTGATTTTGGAGGATTAGGATTGTACAGTGATTGAGATAGGTAGGGGATTGTAATGATGGTTTCAGACATTAAGCTCAAAGAATGGGGAGTTACATGGAGGATTTGTGTTGGATGGGACATGAGGACTATGGACTTGGAAACATGGGGGAGGAGTACATATGTTTTGGAAGATAGATTTTTGCTTTTGACCTTCATTTTGTAGGCTAAGGACATAATTCTTGAGTCTTTAATTTTTGTGGCAATGACATTTATGTTTAAGAAATTATGTGGAATACGAAGGGAATCATATGTCGATGAAGGGTAATGAGGTGTATTTCCCTTGTTAAAGGTAGAGGAAGAATAATAAATGTGAAATGGATTAGGATTGGACATGCAATTTTGAGTACTAACTTGGGACATGGGTTGAATGGGAGGTATAACTCCATATTACCTTTGAAGATCTTTAACTATTTGGTTAAGACAATTCTTATCCATGGGAGCTTAGATGAGGACTAATGAAATATTTGATGATGGATGAAATATTACCTTAGGACTAGGGGCAATTTTGGACTTTGTTTTTATTTGATTTGGATGAAGGTTTGAGATAACCTTGATTTAGATAAAGAGCTTATGATATTACAAACAAATTGGATGTTGGATTTGGATGATGATATCTTCTTCCACTTGGAGATGGAAAAATGATCCCTACTTAGAATAGGATACAAAATAGATGACTCAATATGTGGAAATGGGCAAATGATTCCAAGTGAGAGAGTGCAACTATGACAATGTTTTCTAAGGATAAAGGTCTAATATCACACTTTAGAAAGACCTTTCTACCTAAAGATTGGATTGAACATTGATGAAGGAGAAAGAGGATTTATGATTTTGATTTGAGTCAAACTTGAATATGATCAAAAGTGGGTCATTCAAGATAACTAGGATTAAAGTACAAGGATTATGATGGTGCTCCTAAGTCCAAAGTAGAAGATTTTGTGAAAACTAGAATTAGAACAAGATTTAAATAGATGAAGTTTGAAAGATAGAATTTGGATGAAGATTTAGGGATCATTTAGAAAGAAATGAATTTTATAGGAGATGATGATTGAAAATATTGGATTAAGGATGAATGATGAGATTGGATGATGAAATTGGATCTTGATATGGATTTTAAAGCATGACTATGATGAACATTGGTATTTGATTGAATGACTAGGAAGATGAGGAAATGATGGAATGAATTGAATGATTAAGAATATGATTAAGTCAAGAAATGCATGATGATAATGAAATGAATGGATAAAAGAAGTGATTTGGAATTGATGTGGAAAACAAGAACTTGTTTTTTTATTTTTGAAATGTTTTTGTTTTTTGAATTTTGAACTTTTATGACGTTTTTTGGATTTTTGAAGTTTTGATTTAGTAAAAACAAGTTTTGATAGCACTTGAAACCTTTTACATAATACCAAACAAAAAAGAAAATAAATCCCTTAGGGAACTAAAAATCAACACCAAAAAATAGAAAAAAAACTAAGACAAGTATCCTTAATACATTAAACAAAAAAAAAGATAGCAATAAGATAGTAAAAGGACAACATCCTGACAACTATAAGGTATTTAGGAAATCAATAGCCTAATTTGCAAGGATATTCATGTTCACTACAAAGGCCCCTTAGCTCATCAATTTCTTTTTCACCCATAACCTTTGTCTTCTTAGATTTTTCCCTTGTGCATTTAATGAGGCCTTGATCCTCTTTCATATCCTTAGTACCTAAAATTATCCCCTATTCCAGTTTGTCCAACAAAATCTTAATGTTATTCGCAATAGTCTTCAAGATGAAGCAACTTTGGTTTGCAAGTTTCTTTACCACATTGTTGGTACTATCAACTCTATTTCCCATCATATCTATCTTCTTATGCATGTCCTTAATCATTTTATCCATAGCTTTATTCTTCACTTCAAGAGGTGGGACTCTTTTAATTAAAATCTTCACTTCTTTTGCATTCCCAATAACATCTCACAGTCTATCGAAACGTTGACCCAAAATCCTCTCACCTATGATAGTCCTACTTAGCTGATCAAATTCCCTCTTGATATCCTCCATTTGTTCCTTCATACTGCTAATGTCCCTTTCATCACCTCTAGGTTTCCAAAGATACACTTTATATACCCCTTTCATCTTGATCCTTGCTCTGATTCATGTTTTCCTCATCCATATCTAGAGTATCTCTTTCAACATCCACCTCCTTGATGCCTTTGTCCTCAACTTTCCCTTGAGACAACACCTTCTTACCTCAGAGATCCTTCTTTTGAATCAGAATCTCATCCTAAGAGGGAATGTTCATGACTCTATCAATCTTCTTTTCTTTGGTTTTGGTAATACTCCTACCAATTTTTCCCTTGGTTTTCTTCCTTTATCATCCTCATAATACTAATCAAATCCCATCTTCATATCATAATCTACCTCCTTACTTTTATTTTTCTTAGTAGATGAGCTCCTAGGTGAAATTTTTTTCTTTTCTTGCAACCCATCTCATCTTCTTCATCTTCCATATCCTCTTCATAAACCTCATCCTGATCACTCCCCTTGGTATCACATTCCAACATTTTTTACTAATTCAGGATCTATCCACTTTTTTAGACTTAAGAAGATTCATAGTCAACACCATCAAACCCTAATGAAAATCATGATCCCCATCAAGGTCATTCTAGATGGAAAAAAATGATATTATCCATCGACTGCCTTATGTAGAAAGGGAAATTAATTCTAACTGTATGCCTAAAGTGATTCACCAACATAAAATGGTACCCAAAAATCTTTGTAAAATGACCATCAAGAGTTAAATATTTAATCAAAACAAACATAATGAACATCCAAGGTCTGGAAATGGAATGAGGACTAAAATATGAGTTGCCAATTTTTACCAACCTATTTCTCTCCTTGGTCAACTCTGCAAACTCGTCAACAACATAATTCAACACCTTTCTATCATTGTAAAAGTTGATCTGATCCATATCAAGACCAGTGACTTCAGCTATAATATCCCCCATAATGTCCATTCTCTAATTTCCCACCAAGAATTTTCCATTCTTCCATGTCTTGATAAAATAGTGGGTTATGGATGAACTACTACATTTTAATTTCTCCATGAAGCCCATACATTGACCCTATTCTAAAATATCCCAAATTTTTGGGTTCTACTTCCATTCCTTATAGCTTGCGGGCTCAATCTTCTTTCTCTTTCCACCCATATTCTTCAAACTACAAAAATTCCTAACCTTCCTTGCAAGCTCAGACAAAAAGGAAATCTCTATTTCAAAATAACAACAATGATCTCTTATGCAGATTTACCCACAATCCATGTGGTAATGAATGAGTTGCCTCATTAAAAATAATCATAACCCAAAACTTCCCCTTCTTGTGCATATCAAAATTGTTCTTAAATGTCATTTCCATCATTATTAAAACACTTTTTCATACTTCCAATCTTGTTGTACTCTATCAAAGATAGCCCGTTAGTAGGGATGTTGTCACCATAATTCCATGTCATCTTGGTATGGCTTTTGCATGCCACATTCACAACCCAATCAACCACTTTGTTGGTCTCTCTATAATTATGAGTGATAACACATTCTACAAAGGAATTAATAAAATTAATAGCCTTGCAAATAATATTATGGATGGGGTTATTAATTTTGTTAAGACAATTAATAATGTTTAGGGATTCCCCTTCAAGCCAAATTTTCTCCATATTCACTCTCTTGGCATATAACATACCATAGAGAGCCACACTAGCTTTTGAAACATGATTGGTTTTCTTTCTAATAGGAATTTCCACAATGCCCAAACTATTTGCATTTTTATTTATGATAATAATACCACAACCCACTAGTAGGTCTCCCTAATGGAAGAGGGGTTTAGCGAACATCCCCTATTTTGATACTCTTCCCCACTGAGGTAAGGGAATGAATAACATCCCTAGCTCTATTTCTCCTTAGATCCCCTATTTTATTGCTCTTTCCTACTGGGGTAAGGGAATGACTAGAAGCCCCTGCCTTGTTACTCCTTGTTTTTATGTTGAGGAAGAAATTTCATTTGTTTTTTCAAAGCTGATCTCCTCCTTTTTCTTAGATTTGACTTTCTTCTTGGGTTGCATGCCTATCCATTCTTTTCCAATTACTTCTTCCTCTTCCATAAAAGCTATAGTAATATCTTTTGCATCCCCCCACTTGGGTGAGTTATCCTCTAATGGTCCATCCCTATAAGGTGCACCTATTTTTCTTGGTGTTTTGCTAAGAGCATTCAGAAAAACTTGGTTCTAGAATAATGCATTCCTATGCCTCTTGATAATATGAATCTTTTTTGTTACCAGCATTCTTACTATAATCACCCAATATTTATTTTTCTAAAATCTCCTTAGTCTCTACCCTTCCATCCTTCTACTCTGACCATCATCATTAGAGTTATTCTTGATATCTAAATTTTTAATAAGAATAGATGAATCTTTTTCCATGTTCCCTTTCTCATTAATATTACTCAACTAAATAGTCTCCTCTTGAGCACAAATATTATTCTTTTCTACCTCCTTCTCAACATGAATTTTTTCCACAAACTCAACATCCTTGATACCTTTTCTAACCCATTCTTTTAAAATAAAAATTGATATGCTAACCTTAGGAGGACATTTCTTCACCTAGTGGCCTGAATTTTTGTAGTGGAAGCAATAAAAATGGATGGTTTCATATTCATTCTTCTATTGGTAGATTCCTAATTTAGATTAGAGCATGATATAATCTAGAATATCAATCCCTTGAATGACCCTCACATAGATTCTAGCATAAGTTAATCTCCTTCTTGAAACTGTCACTAGGTCCATAGATAAGAGTTATCCAAAGGTATTAGCTATTCCTTGGAAAACATGTTCAACCTAAAACTCTAGAAGCATTGCTAGAAGTTTGACTCAAACATGGGCTTGCACCATTGATTCATTCTAGGAGTTTAGGTTAGGGGACCAATTTTGTAAAATCGCTATATGCTTACCCACAACCATGGTCCACTTCACAAAATGTCTCTAATGTCTTCATCATAATAAAAGAAAAAGGATAGGCATCCTTTTGACATAGCAGCTATATCAACCTATCCCTTCAAAGCCCATTTCCACTTAACAAAGGCTCTAACTATCTCAATATTCAATCTAGCTCCCAAGAACCTCCCCATAAGGGTATGATCCATTCTAGAGATATTTGTATCTATGATTTGGCCTGGGATTTACAAGATAAATGAGCCTTATTTAGTAATAGAAACATTCTTGATCGGGGGAAACAAAGACTTACTAGTTGGCCTAACACTAAACAAGCTTGACCATTTTTTGGTAGGAATATTGGCAATAACCACAAACCTAGGTCCCCCTAGATCCCCAAGTGTCACACCTCTATCAGGTTCCTTCCTAATTTGTCATGTATCCATAGTATTCTCCCCTTGACCTCCCTCTCCCAACAAGCCTGAACCAATCCTAGTCCCATTTGAATTTTGAAGTTTTATAAAAAAAAATTGGGATTTTTTGAAATATAATAGGCAAAGAAAACAATGATATATATACAAGGAATTTTTGGATGGTATGTCACCTTTTGGCTTCAAATGGGAAAGCTTGCAAACAATCAAGCATGCCCAACATACCAACAATCCAATAAGGCTTCAACTAGGACATATAAGCTCAATTAGGGGTCTGCTCAATATACATAAGCTATGTGAGGCCCAAATCTGTAGATGAAAGAGAAAAATGCCACACCTCTATGAGGAGATGATAACCCAAATCTCCACCTTCACTTCCCAAAGGTATAAAGTTATTTGGGGCTTAACCAAGAGTAACAGTATTCTACTTCCAAGAGAGGTGTCTTTAGATTCACCTCTCACTATTTATACTTACTTGGAACACAAGAGTTGAGGTCATCCCTTGAGGTGATGAAATACCCAAGTAGGCCTCCTAAAAGAAGAATAAAAGACCACTTATTTCTTATGCACTCAAGATCACCCAAAGGCGTGAGAGAAAAGAATACATAAGTGGCCTTGGGGTTTAAAAGACACTTTTTCATTCCAAATTGAAGCTTTAATATTTTCTATGTAATGCTTGAAGACACTCATGTTTATAGCATACAACATTCTTTCCAACTTGAAAATGTCATCAACATAAGAAATCATAGGTCAACATAGTAAATCAATAGAGATAAGAGTGAGTCATCTTAAGTCATTCAAGATTGAGTGTATTCATTTTAAGCACCAAGTTCAAATGTTTGCAATTTTCTTTTCTCCTTATTCACTCAAGATTTAAAGAAATTGTTTTAAACCCAAATTGAAATATTTCATCACATTCTTCTTTGATCTTTAAGCATTCAAGAGTATGTTTGTTGTCCAAGCATTCATTCCAAAACATGTTTTTCAATTTTTTTAAGGCATTCAAGATTGAATTTGGATGGTTTTTAGCTTCAAGACATTCAAGATTGTGTTTGATTTATCAAATTAATTACAACATACATTCCAAGGCAAGTGTTTAAACATTCAAATTCATTCCCAATAATAATAAAACTTTAAGGAAAACTTGCAAGACACATGGTTAGTTGTCCAATCTGCAATGTTGCTCACAAAACAACTTGATTAGCATTAGCAAAATCTCCAAAATGAAAGTTTCACTATGACCAAGAGAATTTACAATCAATAGTCTACTAGAATGATGTTTGAGACAACATTTTGATTTTCTAAAATTTGACTAAGTCTAAAAATTTCTAAAAAATCTCAAAAACTAGGATCTTTATTTAAACTCCTATGAAGCTAAAACCACTCTCAAACTTCTTGGAATGTATATATAAAATATAACTTAAAGTATAAAAGTATGCCACTTATACTTAAATGTTATAGTTTATATATATACCCGATGTTGAAATGACTTGTGAAGACTTGAAATAGTATAAGAAAAACCAAAGATTAGACCATAACACAAACAGGTCACAGATGACAAAATGTAGAGATAATAGTTTAGTGTAGATGGAAATTTAGCATAGATGATAGTTTGGAAGCACATGTGACAACTTGGAAGTGGAGATGACAATTTAGAAGTAGAGACAAAATTTTAGAAGCAAAGACAACAAAACATAGAGATGCCAAAAATATGGAGACAATAATTTATATGTGCAAATGACACTGCACATAAATGAAAATGATAATCTACAAGTTTTTCCAAAAAGTTGTGAATTATAATATTTTTTAGGTGTCAAAATGGACATGGGTCCCACTGGGCATGCCAAAATGTATATGTGAAAAACCTAATCTGTTGGGAGAACACTTAAATAAGAAAATGTTAGTAGCATGTGTACATATCAAGATTTGAATAAAAAAAATATTACTACTATCATTATGTTTCACTACACTAGTGCAACCAATAGAAAAGAGTCCCATGCAATGTCAGAGAAACTCAACAAGGGCACCCAAACAAGATCTTGTTGGTGTTCTCAAGATTGAGGGATGTAGATGTGCTCTCTCCAAACACAACTATTGAATCCCAAGATTTGATAAATGATGAATGACATGAAGCTATGCTAAATAAGTGGAGAACACTTTAATCAATGGTTATGGAAGCAACCATGCTTGAAAGAATTGGAAGATGTGAAGGTGGATGCAAAAAAGTAAATCTAATGATGTAATTCTATATGAAAATGCAAGAACCATGCAAAAAATCAAAAAATTACCAAAGCAATAACATAATCATAAAATCTCTAAAAAGCTCTAGAACTAAACTAGCATGATAAGAATGCAATAGAGGAGATGAAAAATGTTTGAGATAAGGGCTCTATTTATAGGCTTGAGGGAGACATTGAGGAGGTGGTATGTATGTGGCATCCACATAGGTTCCACAAGGGAGACACATGGGCTAAAGAAAAAGCCATGAAAAAGTCAAAAGGGGCCTTTATGATTTGAGTGGCTCAAGAATTGCTCATACATGTGTGAGAAACCTTGGGGAAAGGAGTGGGGGGACAAGGATGTAAGAGTCCTTGGAGAAGTTAATAAAATGAGGGCTCATTGGGCTTTGAGTTTCTCACACATGTGTGAGAAACCACTTAGGGCTAAAAAGATGCTTAAGAGGGGGCTTAGGATTAATAAAATGAGTTTAGAAAGCATTTAGACTTAGGAGGATGAGAGTAATGGGTGGTAGGCTAGGTTTTAGGTGGGATTAGGATTAAATCAAATAGGATTTAGTTTAATAATAGGATTATAGAAATTAATAAAGTGGAGGGAATTAAATGAATTGGAATTTATTCGGAAGAGGATTTATGGAGCACTTTGTATTAAATAAATTCAATACATTAGGGGGTAGTGTTTAATTTAAATTTAAATACATTAGGGGAGTGACCCTAATTAATTAAATAAATTTAATTAAAATAAGTAGAATAATATGGCAAATATGATTAATTAATAAATAATCAATTATAGAGTCAAGGTAAATATTAATAAATTAATAGTGTTTTGGGACAATTTTAAGCATCTAATTATAGTTATTGGAAATATTGATACCCACCCCAATTGTGAACAAAGTTATTTCCAACATTGACTCAAATAAGGGCAATGAAAAAAAAAGTGGTCAATGAATTCTTAATTTATTTACACATAAAGGACATCTACTTTGGCCTTGGTATCCCAATTTATTAAATCTTTTTGAGGTAAGGACCTTCCTATTTAAAATTAACCAAGTGAAAATTATTGTTGTAGGCAGACAAGCTTTATTGCAACACAATGTTTTTGATAAAAAGGAAGCCAAAAACTAGGGGGATGGCCCTTTACAATAGTGGTGGAACAACCATCAAAAACCTACTAGCAACCAACACAAAACTAGCTAGCAACCAGCACACAACCAAACAGTCTCCCTAATGGTTCATATAAAAAACATCAAAAGCAATATACCAAAATATAGAGTTACTAGTATTCCTACTTTTAAAACTAGAAAAGTATAAGTTAACAAACTACATGTAGGTGGTCATCACATCATTCCACCTAAATCCCATGAACATGTTTAGCATTAAAAAAAAAATCATCAACAACAAATGAGGAGAGACCAAAAGAGTACCAAAAAAACAACAAAAACCAGAAAGCCTTTAACTAGCCTCCTTTTTCTTTCCCTTCCCAGGCATGATAATGTTGGCCCAATCATCAACGAGGAAGCTATAAAGGAGCTTTGTGTCCTACTTTCCAAGGTTTTCCTCCTTTGATTTATTAGCCAATAGCTGAAGAGTGGTAACCACCACATGCACCACTTTGAGAGTGAACTTGGAGAAAATGTTCAATCCATCTTCCACTACCATGCACCTGTCCATCAACTCCTTGTGTTCCTTGCAGGTAATAGGTTCATTCTCCTTGGTTTCTAGTTTTAAGGTCCTACTAAAATTCTCTAGGGGGTTCCACTTAACCTACACATCAAAAATATTAGGATGGCCTTTCAGTCTCTCCTGACCCTCTTTACTAACTAGGGAGGAAATAGTGTCAAGGGAGGGAGGCATTGGTGATATTTGGGTGCTCCTAGTTGATAGCGAAAGGTAGGGTGATGGTGGTAGAGACATGTGTGGGGCTGAGGGAGGGGTCCTTAGTAGTGTTGTCTACCTCAAAGTTCCAAGTACCATCAAGGGTATCATCCCATTTCTCAACATCTTTATCTATCTCTTCTTTCTCCTTATCCATACTGTCCCCCAAATTCTTATCACTTTCCTCAAAGTTGGTACCCTCCTTCTCCTCTTCTTGAGAGTGATTGGTCTTTTTTTTTTTACTAACCCTAGGTCTTAGAAATTCTTTCTGACCTTCTCCTATCCCCACAAATTTCCTCATCAGAGTCACCAATTTCAACCTCCACCCTCTTGTCTATTTTAATTCTTTTATTGGGCTCCAGCTCAAGGGTCAGAATTTTGTTTTTCCTTCCCTTAGAAGGGGTTTGGTTTGGAGGGCTGAGGAGTGGGGCATTGGCTACCGCTAGTAAATTTTAAATGTAGGGAGCCCCCAAAGGGAAGGATTTCATTGATGGAAATCACATGAGGAGGGTAGAGGCCAGATAAAATTGGAAGAGATGGAACATGAGCCCTTGATGAAGAATGGTGAAATTTGCCCCTTTTTTCTTCTTTTCTCTAACATCAATGATAGTGTCCTTAAGGGCATGCAACAGAAAGAAAGGAATACTAATAAATTATGTATTTCAATAATGGTTAAGTAGAGGGAGATGATAAAAGCAATACACACCGTGCCTACCCTCTTGTGTCAAATATTTCATTATCATCAAAAAAAATCATCCTAGGGCTCTAGAAGTTTATCTCTCCTAAATCCTCCTCAGTACTGGTTAGACACCTCATTCTCTCTAAAGAAACTAGATAGGCTCACCTCATCTGCCACCTTTGTGATTTTTTGTCATTTCCTTCCCTTCATCTCTAAACCTGTCACCATAGCAATAGATTCTTTATTCACCTGAAAAGAAATGCCATTAATGGTCACCTACCCATCCTTCTAGGTAGTGATGAACTATTGCAAACAATTTTCATCGTACCCCACCATGGCTTGCATGTAGGGAACAAACCCTCCTTCCTTAAGCATAATCCAAGTGGCTTGCCTCTTTGAGAAGTCCTCCAACTTTGTGGGCTGCAAATTATTTAGGTCCCTACCCATGATAGCTTTCTCCTCAACCAAATCTCTTTCCAAAGTCTCAGTAATTTTCATTTGGACCTAGAAAATTGCCAAGGTAGGCCTAAAAATAGAACAATTAGTAGATAAAATCTTTCATTTTTTGTTCTTTATGAGCCTATGAATACAATGTATAGACCAATTAGTGGTATCATTATGGGGAGTGTGAGGATTCTACATGTAATGCCATAATAATCTGGCCCTAGTATTAATGTGAACTTTCCCTTAATCATGCCATAACACCACACAATAATAACATTAATTTTAAAGGTTGTATTGTTTATTAATTTACCTTTTTCATGACTTTGCATGATGCAATCAATATTATTTCCCTTTTTGAGCTATCCTGTCAACATTATGGAAACCTTTGCTATCATAATATTAGCACTACCACCAAAAATGTCCATTTTCCAAAGTTGGAGAGTCATTCAACCTAATTTAGTGGGGTCTTTTCCCTACAAATGAGGGAATGCATATTATTGGGTATCTATTCTGTACCCCTCCAACTTTTAATGTGTACAAAATCAAAACCACACCCAGCTAAGGCATCTTCCACCACATTTCCTTCCTTATAAATATGTTTTAAATCATAATGATCTAGTTTTGTAAGATAATGACATATGTCCCCCAGGATGTGCCTCAATGTCCATCCAAGTTGAGCTTGGCCCTTAACTAAATCAATGATGATTTTAGAGTCCTCCTAAATGGAAATTCTTATGACCTTCATTTTCACTACAATTTTTAGCCCCCATAATAAGGTGGTGGCTTCCACCACATTGTTGGTTCCTTTACCCAAACTTCTTGATAGGCTACCATCATATTGCCTTTTTTGTCTCATAGCTCACCACCTTTTGCAACAAGCCCCTTATGTGCCCCATCAAAATTTAGTTTGATAGTGGGGCCAATGCAGGGGTTCCAATAGGTATTCCTTCTAGCAAGAATCTTCAAGTTGTCAAAATTATGGAAATTGGGAAGAATATTCCATCTCTTAGCAATATTCTCCTCTTTCCTACTCAGGGGTTCCCATGGAAATTTGACTTTAGCTACCATAACATTATCAGTTATCATCTTGCCCAAAATCTCTCCCACTATCTCCTCACCACTCTCCTCCTCATGAAAGACCCTATTGTTTCTCTCCTTCCAAATTCCCCAACAAACATGTGAGGTGAGGAGAGACCAAAGGATACTAAGGTGGGGATGGTAGAATGAGCTGTTAGAAATAGATAATACTATCTTCTCCAATCTATCCAAAACTCAAATTTAAGTCTTCTCAATTGACTTAACTGATTTCTTCTTTTCAGGAATTTACTTAAATAAGATATAAGATTTTGTGCTTAATCTTCATCATCTAACTATACTGTTGAGGTGACCATTGTCACTTGTGTAGGTGGTGTAGAGGGTTTCACTATAGCTTTTTCTAAGGGCATGCTTGTAGCAGCTGCCTTAGTGCTAGTTGACATAGTTTCAAATTTCTTTTTAGAAAATATATCTTCTTTCTTTTTCTTGTGCTCTTCTTGTTCTTCAGAAGAGCTACTATAGTCAAAAATATTTCCAACAATGATAGAGCCAAAATCTTTGAATGGATATTGAGTTCTATCCATTGTTACATTTTTGTTATCTACTTGCATGGATTCACTATTAATGGTAATGTGTGGTGAATCACTTGGTATTGAAGTTTCAGCTAGTTGCTCAGAACTGCGAGGTGGATTGATTGCTATTACAATAGGGATTATCTTCTCTGACTATGCACTCTTCTTAGATTCCTTAGGCATAGTAGGCATGTATTTGACTATTGCCTTTTGAGTTTCCACATTCATCTCTTTATAATTTTCTCCCATAAGAAGAATAGATCTCTTCTTATTCCTTAGTAAGGGTGCTATTCCTTTCAAAATTTCCTTTAACTCTTTATGGATCTCTTTATCTCCTATACTTTCTATCTTACACTGAATGTAACTTCTTATGTCCTTGACATGAAGAAAAAATTTCGGTACTTGCAAAAATGCATGAAGAAAATTTTTCAGTACTTGCAAAAATGCTTCGATGGGGTCATCAAACAAAGAGATAAATAGGTGTTTCTTGAAGTTATATCTAGGTTTGTTATTGATATCAAACACTCCTTGTGTTTCCATTACTGAAAATATGCTTAAAATTTTCAAAAAATACCTCAATTTCATGTTTTAGGGTTTTCAACGATCACGCATATCTACAAACTTCTTTAGTACTTTAAATCTCTATTCAATCTTGCACTTAAGATTTCACATAAGCAAATGATGTTTGCAAATCAATTTGCATCCTTTAAATCTTTTACAATATGTTCTTTGCATTAAATGCATATCTACCATAGATTAAAATATTGTTTCCATGTAATAGAGAGATCATTTTCTATATATCCTCATAATGATCATATCAAGCAATGTGCACTTCACTATAGACTTTTGTCAATGTCTAGTGTATACTACTAACTGCGCAACTTGTGGTATTATCTCTAACGCAATTTTTATTAACTGACACACTATTTTACTGAGAATTCTTAATGTAGGTAGGATGGGTCACAAATAATAAGTGACTTTACTATCTTATCAGGTACATTAGAATGTGCTTCTTGCTAAACTGTATGAAATCTTCCAATTTCTTTTACCTTTACAAATGTCTCCTTAAATTATTCTATCAGCTCCTTCATTTGTTCCTTAAAACTATCATCATTTCTTCTATTATTCCTTCTATAGTTATGATTCATGCTAAGGTTTCTTCTATCCATTCTACAAAACTTTGTTGTGTGTCCAAAGTTATTACATAACTGACATACATGTACATTCCTTCTTTGTTCATTATTCTAGTTGTCAGGTGCTTTGCAAATCCTTGTAATGTGTCCAAGATTGTGTCATCCATAACAAACAATTTGTCTTCTTTCTCCACTTTCATTGTTGTAAGATCTTCTTCTATTGCCTGCACAATTAGTGTTCCTAAACATTCTATTATTCATAGTATCATTATCAAATTTAGGTTTCTTGTAATCTACTGCATGATGCCCATATCCATCACAATTATGATAATAAAAAATTAAAATAGGTTTAAAAGGATTACCTTTGCAATCATCTCTAGTAAGTTTAGGTTTATTATGCTTGGCATGAGATTCCTTTCTTCTATTATCCTCATCTTGATCAAATTCTTTAGATTTCTTAGAGTGAGTAACATTCTCTTTGTCTTTAGATGTATCATCTATTTTTCTTATGTTTAGACCCTTTTTTACTTTAGGAGTATTAGGTTATTTTCTCTCAATAGATTTTGTGGTAGATTTTCCAAGGAAGAATCCAAGTCCAATCTTATCATAACTAGGTCTTTGTACAAATATTTGTTCTTCAATCTTCTCACTGCTAGTATATAATTTCTCAAGTTATTGTTTGGTTTGCACCAATTCACCTTTCACAATAGTGTTGTATTTCTCTAATTATACATGCTCCAACTTGATAGATTCTAATTCAAATGTTACTTTGCTTAACTGGGATCTTAGATTTGTATTTTTAGCTTTTATTTTAGAGTCATTCTTTCCTCCATTTTTCTTAAACTTAACTTGAGTTCAACTATTTTTAACTCATGTTTTAAGATCTCATTTTCTTTCTTTAGATCTTCAATATTATCATTATTAGTTTTCTCATTAGGTCCTTTTTGTTTCAGGTTATCTATCTTTTCCTTTAGTTCACCAATATAAGCTTTTGCATCTTTATATCTATCTTTTAGCCCATCTCTTTCATCAGTAAGGAGATCAATTTGTTTAAGAGCTTCTTCAAGATTCTTCTTCAATTGTTCCATATCTATAGTGATCTTATTCAAATTGTTAAGCCTCTTATGAATAACTATGCTCTAATACCAATTGTTAGAAATAGATAATATTGAGGGGGTGGGGGGGGGGGGGGGGGGGGGTTGTGGTGAATTAGTATTTTCAATCCCACTACTAGATATTATTAATTACTTTGGTACATGCATAAGGAAGTAAACCAATAATGTTGAATAGTATAAAGAACCATACATAAAGAGAGCTCATAACACCATTTTTTTTTACTAGGGAAACCCTGGCTAAGGGAAAAGCCTAGTGGGGATGAAACCCACAAGATGATTCACTAAATAAAGAATTTGGTTAAGGATATTGAACCTGTTACGAGTCTATGAAGAATGTATAGTGTCTTGACTCCCTATTAGGATACTAGGCCTTTTTAGAAGCCTCAACCCTATTAGGAGTTTGTGGATCATATAAAAATGTGTGCAAGAAGAGTCCACTACCCTAACATGCAACTATACGATTAAGTTCTTCAAGAGAATAAATATACATAAAAAATTGGATCACTTGTTGTACTTCACAATTCTTTTGATTTTTAGTTCTTCATACAAGTCTTTGGTAGAATGTAGACAATCTTCCTTCCTATTTAGTCAATGTTATAAGCAAGGAGTTACTGTGCATATATCAATTCACATCATATCACTCACATTTATATTCACGTACTTGTTCATCGCATCTGACCTCGCTAATGATGTCCTTTTACTTATATCAATCATATTAATAAATCCTTCCTTAGTCAACTCCCATATTATCCTTTAGAGTCAGCTCATCAAGAATTAGTAATCAAAATAATATTGTAAGTCGTACAACTCAATTTGTTGGCATGCTTTGTTCTACATAGTGAAGTATTTACAACAATATTTCCTTCATAACTTGAACTTGGTATACTGTACGGACATGCCCACTTGTATCCATCATCAGGATGATGTCATGCATCTATAGTTAACTGCACAAGAGGATATTCCAAAAGAGATTACAAAGGTCCACTGTTAAGAGAGCTAAATCAAAGCAAATGTGGGTTCCTAAATCCATCATTGAAGAAATGCAATCTCAAGCACCCAAAGAACGAGGAAAATCTAAAGCTATGTGGATTCTCAAGTCTCTTTTAAAAGACTTGAATATTGAAAATACTTCAAAGTTGACATTCAAGCTTCCAAAGGCTTCCATTCCATCTTCTTTCAAAAATCTTTCTAAAAATATTCCAAAGCCTTCCACTCCACTTTTTTCCAAATCTCTTCTACCACCTCATACATCTAAACCTCAAGCTATTTCATCCATGATTCCTCCATTGTTCCAATACCCTTCAAGGTGTGTGTCAATGTTGATCTTGTCCAATATTTTAGCTACCCACATGAAATCCTCTAAAGCTTACACTTACTTTCTATACCTGAACTATTATCCTCCATATACTCTTCCTACTACCATTTCTCTTTCATCACCCTATCAACATCTTTGAGCATACCTTTCTATGGTCTTGGCTTGTCATGACTTATCTTTTCTATAGGAGCACTATCTACATTCAAAAAGCTTGAGCTCTTTCTAAAAATTCAAAAAATTCAAAAAAAATAAAATAAAATAAAAAATGAAAAAAATTGAAAATGTGCCTTGGTGAAAACCACTTTTTGTGGCACCTTGGTAGCAAAAGTAAAGAGAAATAAATCCATCCTATGGTGAAAACTACTTCTTGTGGCACCTTGGATAAGTACCATGATGAAAACCTGGCAAACAGGCATCATGCGTAATTCTTCCATCATCCATCTATCTTCTCTTCTCTCTTTGATCTTGACAATGTTGAGCTATCTTTGCATATTGGCTATCTTATCCATGAGATTCTCTATTTATGCTTTCTCATTCACTCATAGCCTCTATCTCGAGCTTTATTCTTATTGCTCTATCCCATTGCTATACTATCTAGTTGACCCCTTGGTCTTGATCATGATAAATAAAAATGGTTCTTAGGCCTCTTGACATGTCTACTCTCTTGGATTGCACGCTTTCATGCTATCTTACTCATTGGCTTCCATCGCTTATCTTATATGTTATCACACTTGTTGGCTTCATTGCTTATCCTACATGCTATCTTTCTCATTACTTCCATTGCTTATCCAAAATATGCTGCATATGACTATTTCACCTCTTTCCCTAGCTTGGGTACTCTTGAGGAGTTAGTCCTTGAGGATCACTTTCACTTGCTTCATACTCTTTTTCCATCCATCTTTGCTTATCCACTGACTTGTTTCTTCATTGTGTCCTATACCTTGCTAGACATTGTGAGAAAATGACGTGATCTTGCTTGAGAACTAGTGATCTCTAAAACCTTCTAAAAAAATCCTAAAAATCAAAAAATGTCTTGAAAAAAAAGATCTTCTTAGTGAAAACCTAGCAATAGGCACTTTGATGTATCACCAAAAAAATTCAAAATTCAAAAATACAAAAAAATTGAAAAAAGTCCTGAAAAAATCTGTCAAGTGGTGAAAACCTGGAAACAGGCACTACTTGAAACCCTCGCACCTATGTCTATCAGTCTCAATCATCCACTTCGCTACACATTTCCTGGCTTGGAATTGTTTCTTGTCCTCATCTTAGGGGCATAGCTACTTAGCCTATTGAGGTATTCTTGTGGATTAGGGTTTCTTTGACAACTCACAAAATAGTGTTTCTCAACACTTCCCCCACTTTGACATCAAGTGTTTTTTTAACACTTTACAGATAGTTTACCTACGGTCTCCGATGTCGCGATATCTCACTATCAGAATCAAGTCTGGAAGAAATGGCCAAGTGACTTACACACACGCACTTTAACACTTAAACGACTGAGCTATGCTGACATTTATCTACTTTGTGTGCTGTCTATGATGATTTCTTTGCCATGTATTCCCTCCCTAATAGTCTTTCAAGGATGTCATTGACTAGAAGACTGGGGGCATGGGACATATTTTCTTGATTTCTGCTTGTGGGTATACTTTTGTTTGTCTATAGTGTTGTAAGCATTCATGCTTGTCCTATTCAACACTTTGACTTATAAATGTATCATCCTTGATTGTTTTGCAAGATCGCACTCAGGGTTTATCCTGGCGCTTATGCCTTGATACAGGTGTAATCTTGCTAAATTAAACTTAGGGAATCTAATCGTGTAGTTATCTTGACTTACATGTCTCTGATGCTTAGATTGGATTTCCACATACCTATCTAATATCGATCATATTCATATCCTCATAGTTATACTAGTGATGGTTGTATGATCTCATGATGTCCCTAATAAATGCTCAATGATGAAATTAAGAGTCTAAATGTTATGCGCTTCTTGCTAGTAAACCACTTTGCATATTAGCTTGCATTTTAGGTTCATTTTCTAGCTTAGTCTTGCATTCTTGCATATGGGGAGAGCTCTCTCTTCATCTTTTTGTGGACATATCAGCTAACTCCTTTCATATATTTCTTTACTTTCTTCTTGTTCATGTCTTTTCACCTTCTTAATCTTTCACTTCATCTCTTTTCTATCTTATCATCACATTATATAAATTTTTGACCTCTTAAATAATTTCAACATCCTGGATTCATTTTCAGGATCGAAATCCAAATTCGAGTTCATCTTGATGGTCAAAATTGTCTTTTAAAATTCTACTTTCTTCTGAGCAGTTAGCTGACCTTTTGAGGTCTAATCTCTGAATCATCACTGGGGCATCTTCATTTCTTCATGTCTTCATCATTTCCATACTTCATATCTACTTAAATTCACTATTTCATGTCTAAAATCACCTTTCTACTCATTTCGACCTTATTTTTATGCTATATCCTTCAAGGTCAACTCTAGTCAAACTGGGGCATTTTATCAATTTTTTTATATAGTCATTCTTGGGTTCTAATCATCTATCTGTCATCTTGGACATTGCTATATTCTAATTTTCTCATTTCTAGCCAGTTTTTGCATCCCCTTACCTCATTTCAATTTCGATCCCGAGGGGGCATAAATACTCTATCACTGCTTAGGAGCATTTGTTTGATCTTCTCACTTGCTCTCACTCTATCTGCTTTTCTAAGTGTTAGTATTCTTCTTGAATTCTAACATCATCTCTTCCTAGTGTTCAGTACTACTGCTATCAGGCTGTACATTCAGGACTTGCTATCTTTTTCTACATTTCGTTCTTCAAAATCAGATATCTATATCTATCACCGCCTACTTGGCTTTCTATTTTCTTTGACGTAATGTGTTCCCAGATCGATCACGCATTAGTCAAAGAGGGGCAAATGTAATCACCTAAAAATGGTTATCTAGACTATTAGCCCCCTTCTCAGCATTTTGGCTAAATTAATTTAATCATTTACCTAGACCAAATTGCTAATAATAAATTTATTTGATTATAACCTATAGTTTGACTATGCTATCCTAAGTTCATTATTTGATTAAAAGAACATGTCCCCTTTTAATTAAATAAAAGACCCCTTTCTTCTAACCCACTTAAAGTGCACACATAAAGTCCTTTTTCTATTTTGCAATTAAAAGAAAAGGCTTTGTGACTTTTGTCTTATATGACAAGTCAACTTATATTCTATTGGTTGATTTGTGTGTGCATATGGATCACTCCTATTTTCGAATTCCACCGTTGATCATCCACCATCTTCATCTTGATCTCCACCGTCCGTACATCTTTAAAAGGGAGAGAGCTTTCCCCCTCAAAGCATCCATCTTTTGAACATTATTAATGTTCAGGTTTTCTAACAAGTTTTCTTTGGAGCTTTGTGGAGAACTTCTCTTCCTTGTCTACATTCTCTCATCCATGGCATTTTAGCTTAGATTCATGTTGCATGTTAGTTTAGCTTCTATTTTGCAATAATCTCTCACATAGCTTAATATTTGGATTGTAACACTCTCATCCATGCTTAGCATAGTTGCATTTGGCATTCTCATCCTAGCTTAATCTTCATTTGCATTGCATTCTTGAGGAACTCCTTGGGACATTTGCATTCTTGCATCTTGTCTTTGGAACCTCCCATTGCATGGTTTACTAGCAAGAAGAGTATCTCTAAGGCTCATTTGAGAGCCCTTGAACTTGAAATACACTCTCTTGTACTCCGTGGATAGGGAGCTCTAAGCCGGCATCTAAGCATTCCAACTCATGGAATTGTTTGGATAGAAGGGTTTAGAGTGGGACACTTTCGAGTGTACAGATGGCAACATTTTGGGAAAATTGGCTAAGTCCCAAAAATGTTGTCATACCAATCAAGGTAAATAACCATACATTTAACACAATAAAAACATTATATTCATGTTTTGAAAAATATTACATCCCTTATAACTATGATTATAAAGCTTGCTTAAAGAAAAGCTTACTACTATATGTCAAAGTACAACTATATAACTTACAATTACAATTTTCCTTATTTCTCCCCTTTGACATCTATGACAAAGGTGTCAATAAAAAAGAAAATCCTATCAAAATCTGAAAGCTATATCAAAATTTGGAAAAACAATCACTGAAGTTAGTCTTCAACTATGCAAGATGTTTAATCCAACTTTCTTTCATGCATCTGACACACTATTAGTGCACATAGGGCGTATGCGGCTAACTTTTCTACATTCAAGTTCATAGCCACAAACTTGTCATATGAAGTTTTAGTAGCCAAGCATTCCTCCAACTAATTTTGTAACAATGTAATCTGTGGGGATAAGTAATCTTTTAAAAGAGTAAATATTTTTAGGGATTTCGCTTTCTTTGCTTGAATATCTCTGATGCTATCATGGATTGCTTCCATTGAATGCTTGAAGTTTTCTAACTTTTGATCTTGTTTCAGAAAGTTATCAGTAAGTGTTTGTAGCATAGTTACCTTTTCTTTGATCTGTTCATCAAAACTAGGAAGATGAAGGTATGCCATGTTGCACTTAGCATATGTCTACTTCCCTTCCTCCATACTCTACCTTAATACCTTAATGCATATATTTGACATTTCTATATCATTTATTATATTTGTACACATAGTATTAAGAATTTTACCATCATGCTTAGTCTATGCTTGAATTATAGCAACATTGGTAAGTGTTTTAAACTCACTATCAAAGGTTTTGCACACAATTGCTACTCTCTACTGAATATTTGCACATGTATCAACATAACTTACTATCTTTTCCAATCTATCCAAAACTGAAGTTAAATTTTTATCAATTGACTTAACTAATTTCTTCTTTTCAAGGAATTTACTTAAAGAAGATATAAGATTTTGTGCTTCATCTTCATCATCTGACTATACTGCTAAGGTGACCATTGCCACTTGTGTAGGTGGTGCAGAGGGTTTCACTATAGCTTTTTCTAAGGATGCACTTCTATTAGCTACCTCAGTGCTAGTTGACATAGTTTCAAATTTCTTTTTAGAGAATACATCTTCTTTCTTTTGCTCCTACTCTTTCTCTTCATCAGAAGAGCTATTGTAGTCAACAATATTGCTGACAATGATAGAGCCAAAATCCTTGAATGGATCTTTAGTTCTATCCACTGTAACATTTGGGTTATCTACTTGCATGGATTCACTATCAATGGTAATGTGTGGTGAATCACTTGGAATTGAAGTTTTAGTTGGTGGCTCAGAACTATGAGGTGGATTGACTGTTGGCATAGTAGGGCTTTTCTTCTCTAATTGCTTACTCTCCTTAGACTCCTTAGGCATAGTAGATATGTACGTGACTATTGCCTTTTGAGTTTCCACATTCACCTCTTCATAATTTCTTCCCATAAGAAGAATAGATCTCTTCTTATTCCTTAGCAAGGGTGCTATTCCTTTTAGAATTTCCTTTAACTCTTTATGGATCTTAGTATCTCCTATGCTTTCTATCTTACAGTAAATATAACTTCTTATGCTCTTGACATGAAGAAAAAATTTTGGTACTTATGAAAATGCTCTGATGGGTTCATCAAACAAAGAGATAAATGGATTTTTCTTGAAGTTATATCTAGGTCTATTATCGATATCAAACACTCCTTGTGTTGCCATTACTAAAAATATGCTTAACAAATTCAAAAATACCTTAATTTTTCATTTTAGGGTTTTTAGCAATCATGCATATCTATAAACTTCTTCAGTACTTCAAATATCTCTTCAATCTTGCACTTAATATTTCACACAAGCAAATGATGTTTGTAAATCAATTTGCATCATTAAAATCTTTTACAATCTATACATTGCATTAAATGCATATCTGCCACAAATTAAAATATTGTCTCTATGTATCCAAGAGATCATTTTGTGCATATCCTCATAATGATCATATCAAGCAATGCACACTACACTATAGCTTTTCTTAGTTTCTAGTCTATACCAGCCATCTCACACCTTTTCTTAGAAGGGTCGTATTTTTGAAGATGTTATTCTAGATCTTAGACCTACTAGGAAAATCACTATTGAGGAGGTTATATCTAAAGTGAGTGTTGGAAAGGTACTTAGCCTTCATAATTCTCCCCCAACTGATTTCATTTTCTACTAGTCTCCACTTCACTTTTGTGAGTAGAGCCTTATTCATATCAACCATTCTTCTTATACCCAACCCTCCTTTATCCTTTGGTTTGCACATAGTCTTATCACCAGAATCCATTTATTCTTCTCCTATGTACTATAACAAAGGAAGTTCCTTTGCACTCTTTTGAGTTTGTCCACCATGTGTTAGTTGATCTTGAAAATTGAGAGAAAGTAGATGGGAATTACCTGGAGCACTGCATCTAGGAGTTGCAGTTTTCTCACATTGCTAAACAACTTTTCCTTCCACCTAATAACCTTGTTTTGTATTCTCTCAAGGACATTTTTCCAATAGTTGGTTGAGACATCTTTCATGGTTAGAGGGAGCCCAAGGTATGTGCCCATGACGTTCTCCGGTTGACAACCAAGGAAATTTTTTATCCTCACCTACAAAACCTCAGGGTTGTTAGAAATATATATCTTGCTTTTAGCTAGATTAATTTTTTGACTTGATAAATTATCATAGTTGGAGGGGAGGTTCCTCCATGCTTTAGCTTCTTGTATAGAGGACTCACCAAAGGGGAAGGTATCACCCACAAATTATTGGATAACCTTAGGTGTCAGTGTGGTAGTTGGTTGAATACCTTTCAAGTTAGTTGACATAGCTAATCTATAGACCCTTCTCCCTAAAACTTCAGCCACCATGATGAAGAGGTAGGGGGAAAGAGGGTCCCCTTGTTTTAAACCTCTAATCACCTCAAAGTTTCCCTAGGTGGTTCCATTGAGAAAAACCTCAAACTGAGTGGTTTTCACCATAGTTTTTATTAAGTTCACAATATCCCTTATGAATCCAACTTGTTCCAAAAATTCATAGAGGAAGGCCCAATTGACTCTGTCATATATTTTAGATATATCTAGTTTTAGAGCCATGCCCATCATTTTACTTTTCCCCATGGAGTGGATGATCTTGTGGGTGGAAATCATAGCATCCAAAATTTGTCAACCTAGAATGAACCCCTTATAAGGGCTCCCAATAACCTTATCTAGGAAGGGTTTAATCTTGTTGACCAACACCTTCAAAAAAAAATTATAAATGGTGTTACATAGGTTGATCAGCCTAAAATCACTTACAGTTTTAGGGGATTAAATTTTAGGTACAAGAACTAAGAAGGTTTTATTGATCCTTCTTAGCAATTTCCTAGTTCTAATGATGTCTCTAGTGGCCCAAATTAGCTCATTTTTTATCACTTCCCAAAAATGTTGGAAGAAGGCTGGTGGGAATCCATCTGGGCCCAGGGCCCTGAAGGCTTTCATAGAGAAAAAAAATTCTATTGTGTTCATCTAGAGAGACCTTAGAAATATGTCCTTGTTTATTGTGTCCATTTTTTTTTCCTCTCACAATTATCTTCTTCTACTTTCAATGCCATTATTTTTAACTTTGGGACTTGCTCTACAATTTCTTTAATCAAAGTATCCATCTGATCAATAATGGTTGCATTTAGTTCATATGTAACATCTAGTACTAATTCTCCAAGAATTTCTCTTGTAGATTCCATTATCTTAGACTTCTTCTTTGTCTTCAACCTTTCTCTTGTTTCCTTTTTAAAGTTTCTTAGAATAATCATAGAGCTCCTTTGGTTTCAACTTGGAGATGTCCACATTCTCAAGTATTGCTTTGTTTTCTTCTTCTTCACCTATGACAACCATGATAATAGATTTGCTCCTCTTTCTTTCACTTGTAGTACTAAAACACAAATTTGTCTTCCTTGTCACCAATTCTTCTGCACTCTTTATGCCCTTTCTATAACTGATTGGATCATTTGAGCTTTAGGTATGTGATCAATATATACATACTATAATAACTATATCATCGCCAATTTTTTCTTATTCATGCCTTACCTATTTTTGTCTAGGTATATCCATCTTGACTTGTCTAGTGACTTTTGATGAAATGTATGAATGGGGTAGGATAAGCATATCCAATATTCTCTCACTAATTTTATCTTCTTTCTCTTTGTCAAATTATTCCTATGTGTCCATTATATCTTCCCATCTTTCCATAGTTTCATCATGAATGCTTTGAGTATCTCCAATTACTATTCTTGTAGCTCTACATCTGATTTTCAAATCTTGTCTACTAGCTTCAATGAGTACCTCAATATTAGTTTTTCTCAATTCATAGGTTATCTCTTCCATCATTTCCTTGTTTAGCTTCAATAAAAATCTCCATATTCTATCAACTAACATGTGGAGCTCTTTGGGCATTGTCCCATAAAGTTGACTTGGTGTCTTTTTAAAGTCATGCATATATCTTACAATAACTTCGTCTACCTTCTTTTTATCCCTTTCATCATAAATTTCATAGTAAATCTATCAAATGTCATTAGATCTTCCATTATTTATTATTTCCTTCACAACAAGTTTGTATTGATATATGTATCCTTTTCACTTTCCTTGGATTCTTTAGGTTGATTCTCCTCAAAAATCTGTGCACCCATCTCTTCTTGTTGCTCTTACTCTTTTCTAATGACCCTTTTCTTATCTACATATTTGAATTTCCTTTTTCTTAGGGGTCCTTGAGTCTTCTCCTTACCTTTAATCTAATAAGTTCTTTCAATTGAGGGTATATTTTCCTCCTTTGTCTCTACTAGTCAACCCAATAGGAGTTGTTTTCTCATATTCTTCAATCATTATAACTAGTGTTTTGGGTGCACTACTTCCAAGCCTCTATGAACATATGCTCATAATTCTCTATGATTTTTGTGAGTCACTAGTTTGTTCAATTCTATTTTGATTTTAAATAATTCTTCCTCATTTGTTCCCAATCTCTAAGTTGTGACATCTATATAGTTCTTTAACATGTGTTCTAATTATATCTTCATTTTCTTCATAACCAATTGATGGTAACTAGAATGTTCTACATTGAATGACTAGTATTATATATATATATACATGTGTTCTAATTATATCTTCATTTTCTTCATAACCAATTGATGGTAACTAGAATGTTCTACATTGAATGACTAGTATTTTATATATATGTATGTATGTATGTATGTATGTATGTATTGATCGATATGAACCAAAAAACCTACATCTTTCTTGTATTCCTCAATTATGCAAGTAGGGATTTGTCTCTCTTATGCATTCTTGACTGTAATTCTTTGAAATAACTATTAGAGTAAAAAGTTAATTTAATTTGATTTATTAAATTACATTTACTCCCTTCTTAAAATTTCCCTTTATGCACTTGCATTTGCATTTAATAATTAATTAGTAATTATTAAATGTCATTTACCTCTTAGGATTTCTCTTTTACATTTTTGATCTCCTTCTATAAGGATTGATCAATTGTTAATTTCATTTCATTTTTTCAGTTTGATAATAATTTTTTCATATTCTTAGAGAAAAACCCTTGCCTCTTCTTTGTCTTTTCTTCTCTGTGACAAGTTCTTGCATGTAGGTGTTCTGCGAGTTTTGTGGATTTGTATTACTCAAATCCTACATGATATCAGAGCCTTCCCTACTATAACTTGTTCTTATTTGGAGAAAAACAAGAATGAGGGTTTCATAAAACAAATCTAGTTATCTTTAAGTATTTTATGCGAAAATAGGGGGGTTTCTAATTTTCAAAACACTTTGAGGCCAAATAGACTATTGGTCATTTTTGCTTTCCTACCAAAATTTCCATATTTGAATTCAAACATAGCAATGTTCACATATTTAAAAATTCAAATAAAATGGAGGACAAAAATACCTTATACTAAAACCTTAGGTTATATTTTAATTCCTAAGTAAATGCACACTTTAATATTTCTGTAGGCCTGCAACTTCCCTATTGTCAGATCTTTTCATGATCTAGGGTCATCATTATATCACTATTAGAGATGCAAGGGAGTTATTTTATGTGACATAGTGATGGCTTGACAAATGAATTTCAGTGGACCCTTTCTTATCAGAACATGTTGGTAATTTTTTTGTTTCCCATTGGTTGAGGTTATGACTACACAAGGTGTGTGCCAGCTCCTTCAATGCATTTTACTCATTGTAAGATCAAGGATCATCCACATTTGTCTCTTTGTCTCTTTATAGAGTTGTAAGGTAGTTATTTCATGCAACAAAGTGACATCATGCCACATGGATTGTGGGTCCTATTTTCCTTGGTGGGTCACAAAAGCAAAGAGTTATCAAACAGGTTGGCATACACAAGGCTTTTGTTTGGTCAAAGTACTAACAGTTATAAAGGGTGGACCACATGCTTCATCCATTGTCAAATCCTCCTAGATTGAAGATGATATATGGTCATCATTATGTCTCTATGCAAAGATTCAAGGGAGTTATTTTATGTGACATAGCGAGATATTGCCATGTATCCCAATAGGCTTAGTTTGAAAGGCAATCACAGTTAAGTTAACATCATAGTTAAGGTTGACAGTATTGTAAGTTGTTCCAGTTAAGTTTAAAAGGTGGTGAATTTAGTTGGTTAAAGTGGTCAAATGTGTCAAGACTCTATGAGGTGGAAAGAAGAAATAACATGGTTGTCCCACATGGCATATTCTAATTGTTTGATTTGATTGACTTGCTGACTTTTCTGACTCATAAACCAAGAACAAGGAAAGACAAGATTTATCGCATGATCCAATCTTCTAATTGATCCCTCCCACTCTAGAGTTATTGATTTTCTACAAAAAATGTAGGGGCATCTCTTCCACCACCTAATTATCCATTTTGAGGAATTCTAGCATTGATTGGCGTCATTCCTATCACTTCAAGTTTACTCCAATCAAGGTTTCCATGATTTTCATGCCTCTCCAAGTATATCAAATAAAATCTATTATTTGGATCATCTTGATTGTTCTTTGAGCACTTAATGGTAGTGGTTGTGGAGTAACTTTTAGTTGAAAATTTCTCAATTATGCCTAAACTATAAAGGTAGATTGTGTAATCTTTCTCAAGGTTGATCTTTCTCTAATTCTCTAGTATTTCCTCTATGCATACTACTATAATTTCTCATGCCTCTGAGCCATTGTAATCCTCTACTAAGTCACTTTTAGCCATTAACACACTGTGCAAGATTTCTTTGCCTATGGTTAATGTTCTTGTCTATATTATACATTTGCATGATTGTATCTACTTTTGGAATTTGAATGATATTAAGTGAAATCTCTTCCTATAGAATTATTTTTTTGTCTGATCTACATGTGGTTGTTGAATTAAACAAAGTTTGAATCTGTATTCTTTGAGGTTATAATTGGTTAAGTGTGCATTTATGGTGGAGATAATATCAAATACTCTATTTTGGCGCATCAAACCCCTTAGGTTATAATAGATAGATTTTATTTCTATACATTCATTCTCCCTTTTTCTCTTCAATAGTAGTTAGGTGCACCCTGATAGTAAAGGGAATTGGCCTTCTCTAGAGACTCAACCTCACAGTTCAAGTCACATAGTTTGGAGGTTGTTTCCATGCTTCACAAAGTTTTTCTTAGGTAAAAACTTTGGACAAGGGTGCAAACTTTTGTGACAATGCAAACCTCACAGTTAGATTTAGAAAATGTCAAAACCCCTATTTTCATTTAAAATTTATTGATTTTAGACAATGTTGACTATGAAGGCAAAAAAAAATTTGCATACTAGGATTATACAACCTTTGGCACATGAATCGAGATAGATTTTTTTCAAAAAATAAATTTAAAAAATGGAATTTTAAAAATATAGTGTGTTTTTAAAAAAATGCACCACCGTATTGCCATTCAACCATTGCCACTGGTGTTCACAGCCAGTGTGCCACCAAATTGTGCCCAGCCCACACACCACCAATGCCCCACCTGTGAGCCACCTATGCACCTCCAACCCACCACCTCTACTAACTATACACCACCCATTCTCCACTAACCTCCCATGCTAGCTTGTGGTCATATGAATAGGTTGAGGATTTAAGTTTTAGCCCTTTTTCAAATTTTTAGAGGGGTTTGTAATTTTTTCTTTGCTATGGAAGCCATGTTGGTTTTTTTGCTCTAACTTGAGCATACAGAGGTACTTTTTTGGATCCAAAAGAAGTGTCATAAAGATGATTCAGAGACAAGATGATGGTGAAGGTATTTTTTGAAATTTTTACTAATTTAGTACTTATTTTTTCACTGGAAGTTAGATGATGTATTCTATCTTCCAAGGGGCATAACTTGCTCATTTTAGCTCTATTTCCTGATCCAAAAGAAGCATTGAAACGCGCTTCTCAAGAACTATCCAAATTCTCTATTATTTTTCATTAGTACTTCTCAAAGGTATATGTGATTCTCAAACTGAATCATTTTTTTTCCTTTCTTATATATGCATTCCTTCTAGTAGATAGGGCTTGTATTTTATATTGTGGGGGATTTTTGTATTACTAGTTTTGTTATTTACATTAGTAAACCCAAAAAATTTTGAAAAATAACCAACACCTTCTAAAATAATGGGTGAGACCTCTTCTTGTCTAGAACTTTTAACCCCTCATAACTATTACACATAGAAATCCCCAATGAGACAAGTTCTCTAGTCAAACGAGTTGTGGTATTGTTTAGACGTAGTCCAACCAATTTTGTAGAGGCCTTTTGAGGTCATGCAATAGAGGAATAAGATGGATGAGGCAATGGGTTTGATTTCTTTACAAGTATCCAGTAGTCTATATGAATGTACCCAATAGTCTATAGTTTCATCTTGATGGATGTAATGCCCCTCTAGCTATGTGGACCAAGCTTGAAGGCTTTTTTGGTATAGTGATGGGTGTAATATCCCTCTAGCTATGTGCACCAAACTTGAAATCTTGTTTGACACTTCATATTGAGACAAAGCTTACCTCTCTTGTACCAAATTCTTTTGCTTCTATTGAGGACTTCTTGATGAAGTTCAAACAACATAGATCTTTATTGCAAGGTTATGGGAAAACCAAAACTAACACTACATGCATTTACTTGATTTTTTCTAAGCTTCATGGAAACTTTCATATTTTTGTTTCTACCTTCTATTCCACCAATGATGCTTTGGGAACTAGATTTACTAGGCCATCCTTTGAGGGTTTTTGTGATCATTTGACTAGAGAGCAAGCTACACTCTCTCTGTTGGATCCTCTCACAAGATCATAAACTTATCCATTGGTAGCTCAATCATCTTCTAGGAACAAGGAGAAGAAATAGAAGTCACATCCTATAGAGTGTTAGATTTAATCTAGCCCTTACATCACATCAGCACCACCTCCTCCTAAGGGAGATCAACCGAAGCTAGAAAGACTAAAGTGTGCTTATTGTAATAAACCCAATCATGATGAGTCACCTTGATATGAGAAGAAGTTATATGGCTATGCCAAATAGGTTTCAGATTTGACAACTCTTCTTCAAAAGAGAAACATTGATATTCCTTCTACTTCTCACAGATCTTCTTCATCATCATCATTTTAGTTAGATGGTAAAGTTATAGGAAAGGGTTATGCACTATGTGCAACCACTACTCCACATTCTTCTAGATGATCTTTGGATTTAGGTTCTTCACACCATATTACATCTTCTTAAGATTTGTTCTCTTCTTTTGAGGCTTCTCTTACTCCACACATTTTGATAGGGAACAACATGATTATGATTGTATGTGGAAAAGGTTCTATTGACATTGATAATGGTATATTTCATGATATACTAGGTGCTCCATCTTTTTCCTCTAAGCTTCTCTATATTTATTATATTACATAGTGGGACAGAGAATACAATTGAGTTTGCACAAGACTTAGTGCACATAAAAGATGGTGAGACAAATAATATTTTTGCTATAGGGATTGTTGATCATTCTTCCCACTTATAATCAATCTCTCATTTTAGTCCACCATCTCCACTATCAGAGACTCACTCTCCTTCTTCATGAGATACTACTGAGGTGAAGTTAGGTCACTTGAACTTGTGTTTTTCTTGAGACTAGTGTTGTGACTTCTACATCTCCACCACCTGCTTAGATTATATCTATTGCACATTATTACTCTTCAAAATTGTCTTCCATTGTAGCTCTAGTCATTGAACCATCTATTGTAGTTGCTAAGGATATATAAGAGGACACACATCTCCTCTCAGATGATATATTCATCACACCTATTATTACACCTTCAATGGAAATTCCATTTTAGGATTCTCTTGCATTATCCTTTAAGCATCACTTAGAACTTCCAACTTCACCTTACATTCAAGGGTTTCACCCTCCTTGTGCACTTCCTTTGTTTCTTTTAGATTAGAGCCACATTGGTATGTTCATCAACATAGAAGTTATGCCATTTAGGGGGGGAGGAGGGTTTATGGTGTCTCAAGCCACTATAATAAGTGGGGGGGGGTGTGGCGGTTCATTGTACTTATGGTCTTAAGAGTCTCTCTTTAGACATTTAATTTGTGCATCATTTTCTATCTATTTTTAGAGTAGGCTTTCTCCCACCAAGTTTCTCTATTTCTCCATTTCATCGAGATTTGGTTGTGATTGGGTACCTCATCAAGCCTTGTTGCAAGGACCAAATTTTTGCTTTCAGCATTGTAGTTTCCTTTCTTTTTCTTGCATTGTTTCTCATCTTAAGGGGGGTGTTAGAGCAAAAGGTTCATTTCATTTCATTTAATAAATTACCTTTACTCCCTTCTCAAGATTTCCCTTTATGCACTTGCATTTCCATTTAATAATTAATTAGTAATTATTAAATGTCATTTACCTGTTAGGTTTTCTATTTTAGGTTTTTGATCTCCTTCTACAAGGATTGATCAAATGTAAATTTCATCTCATCTCTATAGTCTAATAATATATTTTCCATATTCTCAAAGCAAAACCCTTGCCTCTTCTTTGTCTTTTCTTCTCTATGACAAGTTTTTGTATGTAGGTGTTTTTTGGGTTTTGTGGATTTGTATTGCTCAAATCCTATAATGACCTCACATATCATTATTAAAATTTTCAATTAAGTCTTTAAGAAATTCATTAATTTGCAATATCACAAGTATTTCATTTTACCACTCAACTCTGTAATTTCCTAGAAATAAATTTTGTAGGTAGAAAGTATACATAACATGATTTCTAGAAACCTAAATATTTGTCTCTTATCTTTGTTGGTAAAATTTGACTTCTATGCATTGCACTCAAATCATAACTAACATCTTCTTTTATCATTCCAAATGTCATATGGATTACTTTATCGAGAGCGTTGTTGAATCTACTTGGTTGATAAACTCTATAACCAATTATCATTGATGAAAACCTTACTTCTGCATCTTTAATGCTACTGACCCTCATGGCTCTTAAGTCAATTTTTTCTTTTGTTAGTTGTGTACGTAGCTTCCTACTTTCATTCTAGTAGATGGTAATTCACTAATTATGCATAATCCAATAACTTTATGGATGATTTCCTTTGTTATCAAATGTGGTATGTCTAACCACAACATTTCCTCATGAAGTTTTTTGGAAACGTAAGAGGAGTAACTGAGAGGAGAGGGGTGAATTAGTTACCACAAAAATAAATCATTTTTCCCATAGATGTCAATACAAACTTCCACTTATCATACAATACTAAAAATCTTGCTTAATAGTAGAATTTTACTATTACTTGGTTAAAAAAATAATCTTAAGATTTATTTATCTATTTTATTCTTTAGTAACTTAGTTTTAGAAACTTAAAACATTAGCAAATTACACGAACATATATGACACCAAGATTTGACATTTGGGAAAAACCACCTTGCAACTAGTCAGAATAATTTTCACACTTTTGAATTGAGCCCTATTAGAAGCCAACCCTACTAAAGGTTACAAAAAATGTTGTAAGGTATGATCCTATTAGAGGATTTAAATCACCCTATTAGGAGTGGATTGGTTAGAGGTTTTCAAACATTTAAATATTGAAATGTCATATTGTTAGAGGTTTTACAAATGATTGTTAAGTCAACTCTATTAAGAAACTTCTTTACTACTAAAATGGTTAGAAAGAAAAAATAATTTGACCTAATTTATGAAGCAACTTCCTTTCTAGATTTAGATCTTTGTTATGGCTTGACTTCTAGATCCTTTTTTATTAGATGTTCTTTGTAGTTTATCTTCCTCACTATCTTGCTTTACCTTTCCTTTGCTCACATATCCTTATTATTTCATATTCCACTTGCTATAATTATCCTTACAACTTGACCTTACTTATATGTCATAAGATAGAAATTTTGTTTGAATACCCTTCTAAAACATCAATAAACATCCAAATAGTTGGCCTTACCTAATAAAATATTTGACAATTACATTTTGCTATCACTTGGTCAACACTAGAACTGAACACTCGATAGACAATGTGACTCCTTCAATGCTCAACCACTCAATCAATACTGAGAGTAGGAATCCAATCATTAACCAATTGCTTGGTTAATAATCAAAAGTATTCATTACTTGTCTACTCAGTTAATATTGAGATACACAAGGTTAATACTATAAACTCTTTATCACTTAGTTAATAATAACATTTGTGTAAACATCAATGATAATCTATAATTGAAGAATTATTTCCATAAAACTCCCTCTTTGGCATTGATGGAAACACAACATGTCAATATAAGCTGATAAAGTATGAGCAACCTTATAATATCCTTAGTTTCATTCTAATTCTCATCCACACCAACTACTTCTAAGACTCTGCTCAGATTTGTCTTAATTTTTTTCCTATCACTTCTCTACTATCATTTTCTCCCTCTTATCTATACATCCAATCATATGAATATCAAGACTCTCTCTTTTTCTTATTAATGCTAATCTTTTCACAATCTTCCATGTTGACACTATTGGGATTACAAGTAAGAAAGGTAAACTTATGGGGTGGGTGGGTGGTGAATCAGAAGTTCAAACTTTGACCCATAAAACTTCACCATTCATTAGATGCATTCAATATATAAACTAAAAATAACATGTAAAGTAAATGCATCTAAAACATGTAATCAAACACACACATAACACTAAATATAATTACCCAAAAACCCTCCAAATGAGAAGGTAAAACTAGGCTAGAGATGACACCCACAAATCTTTGCTCATGCAGCAATAAAGTGTAGCCAATTAAGGTTACAATGGGTTGACCATGAAACATGATTTTCCCTATGAAAGACATGCCCTATTAAAATCTTATAGAGATTGTTAAGTCCCACCTTGTTAGAGGATTTTAACACCCTGTTAGAAGTGTGCCTGGTTAAAGGAATTTAGGTCATTCACTTGGAATGCCACCCTATTAAATGATTTAGTATAGCCTATTAGGACTAATCCACCTAAGAGATTTAACTAAAATCACCTATTAAAATGTCTCAACATAGATCTTGTGATTGGCACTAGCTTGCCTAATTAAAGATCAAATCTGCACAATGTCCTTCTTGATCCTTTATGATTAGATGTATCAATCTTGTATCCTTCTCTACCCTCTATTCTTCACAAACTGATTCAATAATTCACTCTAACTGCTAAGTCACCTTGAATGATTCTACAAACTATCTTGTTCACTTCTCCAATTTTATCATTCACCCCTTGTTACACTATTTCTCATTACAAAAGTTTAGGGCTTCATTCTCCTTAAAAATACTTTGGTGGCTTAGAGTTAGCTATGAATCTATGGCTGAGATTTATCCATTTTGCCACTTAATTCTTCCCATTTTATGATTGGTTGTATGTAATTGCATAGGGAATCTGCATATAGATTTGTCCTTATCTCCAAAAGATCGAGATCTATCTTTAAGTAGGATGAAAAATGGTTTATATAGTTGTTTCTACCATAACAAACAAGTATGTCCAATCTATGTCACTCGACATATGAAGTTTATGATGTTCAGCATACATTGGATTTTTTCTTTTGACTTGGCACCTGAACTACTCAACATCTATTATTTACTCAACACTTAAATCACTCGGCATGGTCTATCTACTTTGCACTGGAGTGACTCGGCACTTGAGTGACTTAGCACTCATTGCAATTCAACATAGTTCGTTTATTTACATTTTATTCTCAACATGTATTACTAGTTTGGCATTAATAGAGTAAATAGCTTAAGTGTGTTGACACTCACTTGTCGAAACCAATCTGAGATCAACAATCTCCCCTTTTGACATGAGTGTCAAATAAACTTCAATATACATAATCAATTTAATCTTCTCAAGTACAACATATCCATGAATTGGCTTATATAAAAAACTTCAAAATTTTCAAAATTTTGCAATAACCTATATACCTCAATATTTATAACTCCCCCTGAGTTAATATGTCTATTCTAGATCTAAAATTTGTTCTCCATTCTGAGTAGATTTGATCCTATTGATACTTTTTGACTTTAATGCACTTGTACTCTTTTTTCTTCTTTGTTTCTATCTCTTTTATTGCTCCCACCTTTTTTTGTTTATTTGTCTCTCCAATTTGTCTCTCCCTTATTGTTGTCTCCCCTTTGTTTACTTACTCCCCCCCAAAATTTATAACTCCCCCTTTTTGACACTTATGTCAAATGGGCTATACACTTATAGTGTATTTGTCCAAAAAAGATTTATGGACTTCCATGATTATTTTAAGAGCTTTATCCCAGTTGTCACGTGCAACATTCAAGGACTTAATTTGGATAGCTAGCTTGGTTGCAGGGTTTGCTAGGCCATCTAGAGTAGAAAGATTGGGGTCTTTCTATAGTAGAGTTTTTGCAAAACCTAGCTCCTTGTGGAGGATTTCCATGTGTGGGGTGAGGGAGGCCTGAATATTTGTTAATTTAGCTCTTATGTTAGCCTTTTCTACTATTAACATAGCTAATTAACTCTATGATTGAAGCAATGCATGAAAATGCTTCTCACTATGAGATGGGTTCTAAGGTAGCTATGTATCTAAAATGTTTAGATTCCTCTCCAAACTTAGAATTCTATGTTTAGTCTCTTGGGTGAAGAGTGTGGGATCACAAAATTTAGTGTACAATGAGAAGATATTCTCAAGTATCTTCTTCACATCCTTGACCTTTGGTGCCAGTGCAACTTGAATTAGTTATATTTCAACATATATGTTTTCATTGACCTTGCTCTGTAATTTCTTTCCTGACCACTCTAAAAGTTTAGCACTTGTATCAATGTCTTCATTGTTGACCTTTTCCACAATATTTGACAATTATTCTAATAGTGTTTTTGTCTCTTTAGGAGTAAGCAAGTTGAATGCATCTAAAAAGATGTCTTTAATTTCTTGCATTGCTTGCTTTTCCCTATATTCTTTCCTAAGCATTTCTTGATGCTTCTTCTTCTCTAATGCTTGTTCCAAAATACTAATTTTCTCTATAGTCATTATGTCATAGTCATACTTAGGAATAAATATATCTTCATCTAAAGTGATATCACCATAGTGAATTACCTTATCAACTTGTGAAGAGCTTGAGCCTAGCACTGAGATTTGCAAGGGTATAGCTTTCATGCTTGGCTTCTGAAGGACTTTTGTAGGGGAAGTGCTAAATGTTCATAGAGTTACCAATGCTTGTATGGCCTCTTGTTCCTTTACCTTTGGTGTATCCTCACTCTCTTTAGATCTTCTCTTATCGATCACCATGATTTGAGTAACACCTTATTCTTGTACCTTAGGTACAGATGCATCTACCTGTCCTATTTTGTCTTCCTACTTCTTTTTAATAGTAAAAACTTTGTCACTTGTGTCAATTTTGATGTTAGTATCAACCTTAGTAGATTATCTCTTGTTGTTTGAATTGGAGGTTGTACTTGAATAATTGAAGGGATAATAGAAGGTGGTTCTTGTGGATTTGTCATGTCCCTTGTTATATCAACTACTACCTTTTGAAGTTCATCTACAATAACCAATACTAGATTTTCACATAACCTTGCTTGTAGTGTAGATTGGTCTAATATCTTTTTCAAATCATCTATAGTTAATGGATTTATGTTATGAGCTGAAACATCAGGGACATCCTTGACAATTATAGTTTTTGTAGTTACACTCGTATCATGAGGAGGGCCGACACTCGACATTTGTGGGTCTTTCATACTCTGTTCCTCTTGTTGTTGTTCAGCTATTGCCATATCAATATTTATGTTTTATATTTCTTCCTCAACAATATTTTCTTCTTCGTTGTCATTATCATCATCATCATTCCTCCCCTCAAAGGGATCCTTTTCTCCTTGTTTCATAGTAGTTAATCCATAGATCAATTTTCACATTTGAGTGGATTTCTTTACAACATCTCCAATGTTATTTTGAAGAATACTAAAGGTTCTATACTTTGGTGCAAACCTTCCTCCTTATTTCTTCATTTCCTTTGGAATCCTCCCTTTTTCTAGCATTACCTGGGCTAATGTTGATTCTCTAATCTCTTTTTCCAAATTTAAGCAATAATGCCATTTTTGTTCAACAATGTCATATAGGCCCTTTGATATAGTGTTGTCAAATTCAAGTGGAGTGTTCTTGAATTTAGACATCATTGCATATACTGCCTCTTCTACTAGATTCTACTCCTCTCTTCCAAGCTTTTTAGAAAGTCATTTATGACTTACCATTCTAAATTGGCTTATATCTTTATATTTAGTTTTTTCTTCATCTAATTTAGGCTATGTAACATATTTTCTTCTCTATTTCTTGTGCACTTGACCTCCTTTTTCTATAGCCTTAGTCTTTTCCTTGACCTTCTATGTGCTTGCACATGTGTTGGCTTTAGTGGTAGGGGTTGTAGGCTTGGCTAGGCTTGGTTTTTCAGCTTTCTTTGCCTTAGTCATAAGTTGTACCTTATCCTTCCTCCTCTTTGGCTCAGCATGTGTGGGTGCTTCCTCAACTTCTTCTTTGACACCTTCTATTTCCTCTTTATCCTCATCCTCTCTCATACCTTGGGTCAATGCAATAGGCCCTTAGGTTTGTTCTTTCTCTTCCTCTTCATCCTCTTCATCTTCTTCCTCCTCTTCCTCAACTGCACCTTCACCAAATTTAGCCTTTAGCTTCTTTACAAGCTTACCTTTATTCTTAAGTGTGGAGGTAGTTTTAACTTCATTTCAATCTTTGATTTCATTACATCATAATTTACAAATATTTTAGCAGTTTTGTCAACTTCCTCTGCTAGGAGTGATGTGATTGCTACTGATGCTTCATCAACATTGATTTCATATCCAAGTGGTCTTAACCATTTGACCCTTGGTATAGCAGCCTGTATAAAGGTGTAATAAGCATCAACTAGAAAACATATATCATTGTAGTGTTTCTCAACTAGTGAAATAGGTATCCTCATCCTTATCTTCATTGACTTCTTAAAGTCTTCAAAATAGCTAGTCATTAATGTTTCAAAATTTTCTCCCATCTATTCAATATATTCATTTATATGCACTACTATTGATCTATTTGTTTTCTAGCTTACTTTACTAAAGGAGGGAAATGTATTCTATACATAGAAGAATATACAGAAAAGTATTACACCAAACTTGCATTGTGCACTTTTGGTTTTTCTTATAGCTCCAAGGTTTTCCATTAGTTGTTGCAGTTAAAGCTCAGCTAGATCATAATTATGATCTTTCTTCACAATTTTGTATCCAACATCTACTGCAATACAGGGTACACTATTCAATCTACTGGAATGGTAGAATTTGTGTGAGATTACCATAATAGCAAAGTCTAGTAGTGGATCAGTGATAGTATCAATTGTCATTCCTCTCTTGTTCCATTTTGCTCTTGTATTCTTCTCTATTACCTCTTTGGAGTCACTTCATAGGGTCTTGGGCTGATCTATGGTTGGGTAGCTAGTTACCCTATGAATTATTCTCTTTGATATATTAGTTGGTCCATCTTCTAAACATAAGGATCCATCATGCATTTGGCTCAATACAATCTTAGTACAATCAGTTTTGAATATAGTGGGAATATCTAGGGCATGTGTCAAACCCTTCCTTTCAACTATTTTGAATTTTTCCTTTAGAAAAACCATTTCCACATAATTTCTCATAGGCTTCTCTAATTTCCATATCTCCTATTCCTCTTGTCTTACAATTATAATATTTCCTGACATCTTGAATCATAATAACTTTGGGCAGAATCATTGAAAGTGTACTAGAGGGATCTTGTTTGTATGCTATGCCATGGATTGCCTTGAATATGAGTTTTTTAACCTCATTACTAACTAGATGAACATTTAAAACCTCTTTTCCTTCTACTTTCCTCAAACTAGATGCCATTTGACAAACTAGGGTTTATGCAAATGTAAATTGCATAGCTCGACTTGTGATAAATACCTTGGAAATCTTGGAGAGCTGGTGTAAAGTCATCATTGAGATCTTTGTGAATTCCTTGAACAAGTTTCTGAGTCACCTTTTGCTCTGCTTGCTCTTACTTGAATTTTCAATGATGAAAAATGAGTGTAAAATGACCATAAACCCTTTAAAACCTTGCATTTAATGCTTAGTTCTTGTACAGTTGTAAACTTGGCATCAACACAATTCTAGATCTACTCAGTATCTATTTATTTTACCATCACTCGATGACTACTATAAACTCAACATTAGTTAGCATTGTACTCGGCATACATAGGAAACATTTCATGCTTGGAAACAACATGAAATACTTAAGGATTTTACTCAATTTTTCACAACATCTTGCATCTTTATTCATGTTAATCCATTCTTTTCAATGTTTTTTTTTTTTGGAACTAATGTATGATGTAACACTTGAATATCAGTCCCTCATACCTCTCATTTGTTTAGTTTGATGAGGTCTGACCAATTGACCTATTAGGTGAAGTGATCCCTACTCCATTTTATGTATTGCAACCATTTTTATTTTCCCATGTCTTGTTTCACTCATCTCTGATGTGTTCAACATCTACCTTCCCTTTTTCTTTGTTGAATTCACAACTAAGTGCATTTGACCTAGTTGGGCAATGTTTACTAATGTGACCAATCCTCAAGCAACTAAAACATGTAGTTTGACTTAACCATTTGTTGTAATTTCCACTGAAGTGTGTCCTAATGCAATTCTTAGGGATATGTCCATATTATTGAAAATAATGATAGCTTTTTCTTGTGTTGTAATCCCAATTATAAAAGTGTCCATGGCTTCTTTCCTTTGCCGACTTGTTTGATGACCGCATGGATTTGGATCTGCATTCAAAGACTGTGTGTCCATATTTCTGATAATTGTAGTAGTAACCTTCAAATCTTGGTACATACATGGTTCTAATTCTACATTCATGTGCCTAATTGTCTTGCTTGTTGCAGTTATGAAAATAAGTCATATTCTTAGGCTTGACATTCTAGTTTGTATTCTTGCTCCTGCACACATTAGTATTATGTCCTTTCTTACCAAAAAAATGGCAAATGGGTTTTGAGTTCTTACTTTTGATGTTCCTTTCTTCAACAACTTTGGATGATTCTCCTTCTTTAGTGCTTGTGTAGCCTAATCCTAATGTATCATTTTTGGATCTAGGGGATCTAAATAATTGCTCAAAGTACTTGATTGCTTTATTAGGCTTGTTGAAACTTTTAACAATCTCTTTTTCTATTTTTAGATCATTTTGCAACTTCAATGTAGTTATCTCAATGTCTTTGACATTCAACTCATGATAAGAATTCATCATTCAGATAAGTGTATCCAATTGCACACTAGAGATTATGTTAGCTCTGTTGACTTCTCTTCTAGTCTATTTGCTAGAATTCTTTTGTCTTCTTCAATAATGGCATTGACTTCTATGGCTCTCTTCTTTTGTTCAGTTACCTCACATAGCGTCATGGCTTGAGATTTCTGATCTCCTTGGCTTTTACTCTATTCTTTTCCATTAGGTCTACAATTGTTGCATCAAATTCATTAGAGTCACCATTGGAAAATAGCTTGGTGGTGTTGATCTCTTTGTATTGTGTGTCATTCTCTGCAATGGCAATTTCTTTCCTTCTCTTTAAGGAATTCCTTAACTCTTCTTTGGCCTCAAAATTTTGATGTAGAATGAGTTGTATCTCAATTCCTTGATCCTCAATAATCTTTCCCAATTTGTAGACTTCCATTTTAAGATCTTTCCTCTAAGTTGTAAAGCTTCTCCTTCTAAGAACTTATCTCTGATACCATTTGTTGGTATTACAAGTAGAAAAGGTAAACTTTTTTTTTGTGGGGGTGGGTGAATCAAAATTTAAAACTTCAACCCATAAAATTTTTACCATTCATTAGATGCATTCAATATATAAACTTAAAATAACATGTAAAGTAAATGCATCTAAAGCATGTAATCAAAAACACACATAACATTAGATATGATTACCCAAAAACCCTCCAAATGAGAAGGCAAAGCTAGGGTGGGGATGACACCCACAAATATTTACTCCTTTAGCAATAAAGTGTAGCCAATTAAGGTTATAGTGGTTTGACCATGAAACATGATCTGCACTGTGAAAGGCCCACCTTGTTAAAGGCTTACAAAGACTGTTAAGTCCCAACTTGTTAGAGGATTTTAACATGCTATTATAAGTGTTCCTAGTTAAAGTACTTTAGGTCATTCACTTGGAATGCCACCCTATTAAAGGATTTAGTATAGCCTGTTAGGACTACTCCACCTAAGATATTTAACAGAAATCACTTGTTAAAATGTCTCAACATAGATCTTGTGATTGGCATTGGCTTGCCTAATTAAAGATCAAATTTGCACAATGTCCTTCTTGATCCTTTATGATCATATGTATCAATGTTATATCCTTCTCTATCCTCTATTCTTCACAAATTGATTATGTAATTCACTCTCACTGCTAAGTCACCTTTGCTGCAGTGGCAGAGAAGAGAAACGCTATAGGAGGCAACATTGTTGAAAATGTAATAGGGAATTTAATGTTATGTTTTAAATACTTTTAGTTTTTGAAGTTTTTAATAATGTCCTACATGTGGTGGCATACCTAGAGTAGCATTTCGATAAGCTCTCCAAATATAGCCACCTAGGACCAGGTGTGTGGATCTTAAATTAGAATAGTTTTTTTTTAGTTCGTAGGTGGAGTTTTTAATGATTTTTAGAATCCAATAATAGGTAGTAGGCAGTTTTTGGAATATTCCTGACTTAGAAAACGACTGTCTAATATTGGTAGAAAAAATGTTTCAGATTCTTATCCTTTTTTTGGATAGAAGACGTTCTTCTTTTCTAAAATAAGAAGAAAACGTTTCACATCCTTTAAGTGAGCCAGTCGGCTATGTAAGAGAAGAATCGAATTTGGAGAGATATGGAATGTTTTTTTTATTTTGTGCAAGTTTTCGATGGTCTGAGTTTTGACAGATTTTTCTTATCTTCTCACTGGAAACAAGTTGATAGTTTGCAGAAGATTAAAAAGTTTTAGTTTTGGTTCGAATTTGGTATGTTTGCAGAAAATTAGTCTCAGTGCATGGGTAATATCTCCCAAATGCACCGTTGGATTTTCATGAGCTTCGAATATGTTATTATAGGCCTAATTATGCCCATCTTCACTAGAGCGATTGAAGAGTTTTGATCTGGTTCAAGAGTTATTCATGTCTAAGTGCAGGCCTATTTAGAGACAGCAAGAAGCAATGTTTTGCAGAAAAATGTACTCTGATGCATGGTCAATATCTCAGGTTTGAACCGTTGGATTTCTCTAAAAAAATTATATGTTGTTTAAAACCTAGTTATGCCAAATCTCAATGGTTGGATTGAGTAAATCTTTTTTTATTCGAAAGTCATTCATGTCTGAGTGCAGGTCTATCCAGAGGCAGCAAGAAGAAATGTTTGGGGGTATTTATTTTCAAAGTTTTGAATCTAGTGGATGATTATAGGAGTCTTATGAGTTGAGTCTAAGGTATCTCTGGTTGTGTTTTCATAATAATAATAATGATAAGAATAGTTGGTTCAAATCACAATGGGTGGTTATAATATATTGTGTGTGATCCTGAAGATTGTAGATGCCCCTTGAAGCAACTCAGTTGAGTGACTAATTCCTCCTGAGTTTTTCAAGGTGTGGCTCTGCATCAACCTTGAATGCTTCTGCAAACTATCTTGTTCACTTTTCCAATTTTAGGGCTTTATTCTCCTTAAAAAGACATTGGTGGCTTATGGTTAGGTATGAATCTATGGTTGAGATTCATCTATTTTTCCACTTAATCATTCCCATTTTTTTATTGGTTGCATGTAATTGCATAGGGAGTTTGCATATAGATTTGTCCTTATGTCCAAAAGATCGAGATCTATATTTAAGTTGGATGAAAAATTGTTTACATAGTTGTTTGTGCCATAACAAACAAGTATGTCCAGTGTGTGTCACTCTGCATATGAAGTTTATGATGCTCAGTGTACATTGGATTTTTGCTTCTAAGTCGCACCTAAATTGCTCAACATCTACTATTTACTCAGCACTTAAATCACTTGGCATGGTATGTCTACTCAACACTTGAGTGACTCAACACTCATTGCAATTTGACATAGTCTATTTATTTACATGTTGTGCTTGGCATGTATTACTTGTTCAACATGAACTGAGTAAATGGCTTAAGTGTGTTGACACTCACTTGTCAAAACCAATCTAAGATTGATAGACACTACAATCTCCCCCTTTGACATTGATTTCCAAAGGGTATAAACTTTTAAATTATAATTTACCTTTGTACTAATTCATATGCAATATGCTTTGCATTTCACACATGAAGTGTGACACTCTGCATCAACTTGATCAATCTTAAATGAAGCTTCATTGATGCCACACTATCTTATGCTTAGTGAACATCAGATTAGGGAATGACCCCTAGTTTACCTCTTAGATACCTAGTAAATATATCTACTATCTACTCCTTGGTGTTTACATATTCCAATCTCACCACTTTGTGTTGAACCAATTCCCTTAGAAAATGATATTTGATTGCAATATGTTTTTTCTTTGAGTGCATCACTAGATTTTTGGATGTACTAATTGCACTTGTGTTATCAAAATAGATAACTACTGGTTCCTTGATTTCTTCCTTCATTCTTCACATCAATTGCTTGATCCACATTATGTTAGAACAATTAATTTCTACAACAACATACTCTTCCTTTTTTGTAGATTGAGAAATAAAATGCCACTTCTTTCTTATCCAAGAGACTAGCCTATTTCCAAAAAAGAATGCTCCTCCACTAGTACTTTTTTTTTCATCAATGCTTCGTACCCAATCTACATCAGTATAGGCTCTTAACTCAAGATTTCCTCCTTTCTTGTACCATAACTGATAGTCTTCAATTCCTTTTAGATATCTCAAAATTATTTTGACTTCCATCTTGTGATTTTCTTTAGGATTAGCAAAGAATCTTACAACTCTGCCAATTTCCAATGCAATATTAGGCCTAGTGTGAACCACATAATGAAGTTTACCAATCATTGATCTATAAATAGTCTAATTAACTTCTTTTGGATCCTCATTCTTTAAGAGATTATGTCCAGTAGAGATAGGTGTCCCAACTGATTTTGAATTTTCCATTCCAAATACTTTCAATGTTTCCTTGATGTATTTTGATTAGGTGACGAATATTTGATCCTTCATTTGATTAACTTGTAGACCCACAAAAATTTTGATTTCTCCAAACATAGAAATTTCAAATTCTTTCCTCATTTATTTAGAAAAAGATATGCATAAAATCTCATATCCTCCAAAAATGATATCATCTACAAATATTTTTGCAAGCATTATCTTTTACTATGGTCCTTCCTTGATATACAAATTCGTATTATAATTTATTTTCTCAAAACCAATTTTTACCAAATATCCATGTAGTCTATCATACCATGCTTTATAAGATTTCTTTAGTCCATATACAAATTTATGAAGTTTACATACCATATTTATTTAGCCTGGATCAATGAAACCTTTAGGTTGTTCAATGTAGACTTCTCTTTCTAAGACACCATTCAAGAAAGATGACTTGGAATCCATCTAATATACTTTGGATCTCTTTTGTGCTGCATAAGCTAGAAGTGTTATTACTCCTTGAAGTCTTGCAATAGGGGAAAACATTTCCCCATAATCAACACTTTCTTCTTAGGTGTAACATTTTATATAAGTCTTGCCTTGCTTCTTGTCACCTCTCCTTTCTCATTAGTCTTGTTTTTGAACATCCATTTTGTACCAATCACATTTTTATCCTTGGGTCTATGAACAAGAGACTGGGTTTTATTCTTTTTATTTTATCAATCTCTCCATTCATTGCTTCTATCCAAATTTCATTTTCTAAAGTATCTTTTATAGATCTAGGCTCAACTTTGCTAAGTAAACATGTACCTTTTATTTTTTTCCTTTTCAATATGTTTTCATTCCCTTCTCCAATAATTTGATCAAGTGTATGATGCCTTCTAAAAAAATTTGCAAGCCTTGGATCTTTATTACTTTATTCTAAACTTGGTTCACTTGGTCCTTCAAGATGTTCATCCTTTTTCTCAAGCTATAACTTGGCTATAACTTGAGTTGTAATTCTTGGGGTTGCAACTTGGCTTGAACTAATTGGGACTCATGTGCTTTTTTCTATGAATCAGGATGAACTACTAGTGAATTGATTGGTGTACTTAGTTGTTTATTGGCTTTAACCTTTTGAGGTAAAGTTTCAGGTTCCTCTTCATTATAGAAAAACTTTTTGTAATCTTCAAGCTCTTTGCTACTTTTTTCCTCACTTCTTTATACAAACCCATCAATTTTTACATGAGCACTCTCTATGACTTTGTGAGTAGTAATATTTAGCCATTTGTATGCCTTTCTTTTATTGGAGTACCCTAGGAATATTCCTTCATCACTTTTTTGCATCAAGCTTTCCTTTCCTTACATCTTTCAAGATATAACACTTGCTTTCAAATACTCTAAGATAAAAAGCATTAGGCTTATATCCATACTATTATTCATAAGCTATTTTGTTTGTACCTTTCTTCAATTGAAGTTGGTTTAGTGTATGAACTACTGTGCTAATTGCTTCTCTCTAGTATTTTGGTTCAACGTTGTTATGTGTCAATAGTGTCCTTGCACATTCCATGATAGATGCAATTTTTTTTCTACTATACCATTTTCCTTTGGAGTCCTAGGTTTTGATACATGTCTTTTGATTCCTCTTTCATTGTAGAACTCATTGAATTCATATGAGATGAATTCTCCTCTATTCAATCTTAGGCATTTCAGATTCTTCCTTGTTTCTTTCTTAAATCTAGCCAAATACCATTTGAATTTTTGAAAAACATTAGTCTTATTCTTCAAAACCATTGCAATCATCATCCTAGAATAATCATCAAAAAATAAAATAAAATATATATCTCCACAAAACAATTTCACACCTATTGGCCCACAAATATTTGTGTGAACTAGTTCCAAAACTTCTTCAAAATTGTATGATTTACTCTTGAAACTTCTTTTACTCGCTTTACTAATTTGACAGTGTTTTCACATGCCCATGTCAGGTTTCTTTAGATAATGTATGCCTCTTACTCTATTTTTCTTGCTTATGGTGATGTGGTTATCAAAGTTAACATGACATATTATTTTATGCCATAGCCAAATTTCTTCTATTTGAGATAACAAACAAGAAATTTCATTGAGATCTAGGTAAAATGAATTTTCTTTTGTTTGATTTCTAGCTCCAACTAGTTTTCCTTTTCCATCTAATAGTTTATCTTTTCCATTCATGAGTTCAACTTTGTATCCTATATTGTTCAATTATGCTAGACTATGTAGATTATGTCTTAATCCTTCAACCCAATATGCATTCTCACATTTTATTCCATCAGCTAATGCTATGATTCCTTTTTCCTTACATAACATGGTTCATTATTCCTAAATATAACACTTTCACCATCATAATGTTCTGAATATTCAAATTTAGTTTTATCACTAGTCATGTGATGAGAACAACCACTATCTATGATCCATGTATCATTTTTCTGACATGAGAGATAAGTGTCATCTTTTCATTTTCCTCATCATCAAAGTCATCTTTAACAACAATATAAACTACTTCACCTTCATCATTATTACTATCATAATCTTTTGCAATGAAACATGATTTCTTACCTTTGCCTTTGAAGTCCTTGTAGCTTTTGAAGTCTTTCTTTCCTTTTAACTTTTTTCCCTCTTTTCATCTTTATCTTCTATGTTTGGACACTTTTTAGAAATGTGGCCAACTTCTTCACATGAAAAAAAAATCAATGAAATTTTACCTCTGAATTTTCCTTTTCCTCTAGCTACTCTTTTTGCTAGAAGAGCTTCAATGAATTGAAGATATTCATCTAACTCATCTTCTTCTTCACTATCAACTTGTTTTCCTTTTGAGTTTCCTCCTTTTCTTTTTATATTCAAGGATTAGTTTTTCTTTGAATGTAGATTCAAGATTGTTAGAAGAAGAAGCATAGTTATAAAAGTGCCAATCTTCCCAAAAGAGTATCTAGGGTTAGATCATGTGCTGGATTGGATCTCATCTCTTGAATAGATGAAAATCTAATTACATAAATTAGAAGAATAGTTCTTAGTACCTTTTTTATTACTATTTCATCATCAATTTTACCTCCAATATCTCTGATTGCACTTAAACATTCATTGACCCTTTCACTATACTAGGTGATGTTATCACCTTCTTTCATTTTCCATTGACAAAATTAACCTCTTAACTTTATGCTTTGGCTCTTAGTACATTTTTATCACCTCCAAAGACTTTCTTCAACTTTTCCCACATGTCAAATGTAGTAGAAAAATCTTTGACTTTATCAAATTCAGAATAGTTCAAAGAGGATGCAATATCAATCATCATAATATTGTGATATTTTTCTTCATTTATTTTCTCCATAGTCATAGGCTTGTATGGTGGCACATATTTGTTTTCGAGGTAGAATACAACAACATCATTGATGCTTGATATATGTAGCTTCATCAATTTCTACCATGCTGAAATTTTTTCTATGTTAAGCTTAGGGATTTCCCTTTTGTAAGACATCCTAATCTTTAGCTTAGGTCCTTAAAACCCTTTCCTACAAGCCCCAATTTCTTTGATATCAATTGTTGGAAATGTAAGAGGAATAACTCAAAGGGGAGGGGTGAATTAGTTACCACAAAGGGTATGTGTAGGATCAAGGTCAACCAAACTATGACATTAAGTGGTAGGGAAAAATAAACAAATCAGGGTTATATTAACTTGACACATAATTTTAAAGTAGTTTATAACCCTATATCAAAAAATTTTAACAAAAGAATCTTTAGGAAATTGAATTTATTTTCTAAATTACTAGGCCTTATCTAGAGAAAAAATTATTTGATTGATAAAAATTTTGGATTTTAATGTAGTACTACAAAAATTTCAAGGCAAAAATTAAAAGTAGGTGTATGTTTGACCACCTCAATCAAAACCAAATGATAATATTTTTAATATAATTATAGATATAAAAAAGTAGACTCATGCTCGAATGTGACACATATTTTTGGGTATTTTTATTCCAAATAAATAATTAAATATGAATTATCTACTATAAATTTTTCAAAATAAAAAAACTCTCGTGTCTGACCACCTTAACTTTTTGAAAACATTACAATTATTTTTTCCTTATACTAGGAAAAGCATAGAATGTGACACAACTTTTGGATTTCTAGAATATTATACCATTTGAAAGTTATAGCTATTTTTCAATCAGTATGTCAATCAATAGTTTATAGACATATTAAGTAGAAATTAACTAATAAATACTTATCGAACTCGTAATTTGATAGCAATTATATTGATGGAATCTTGAGAGTGTTCTCAAACAACACTTTTTGTTTCATTGAATTTGGATGAAAAACTATTGTTAGATGGTCAGTCAAAGTATGAATGTCAAAAAAATATGACTCAAGCATGTTTTCTGAGTTTACCAAAGAGGTTTGGTAAATACAAAGCCTAATTGGGTACCCAAAATGAGGTTGCAAAATACAAAATTTTAAATTTGAAAAAGTGGGAAACAATTATACATTTTAATTAAAAAGGCTTACAAATAGTTAAATATGTTTTACATTTAAAATATAATGTATTTAAATATTTTTTATTATATATTATATAATAAATTTTATTGTTATAATATTATATATAATATTAAATATGATTAGATAGTATATCAAGATCATAGTACTATATAGTATTCTATATTATCTATAATATTATAAATATTATCTATATATTATTTTTCTTATATATAATATTATATTTTATTTTTGGCAAAAGTGGACAAGCCACTAGATATATATATAATAAAAACTGGTTCAAGAGCTCAACTGGGAAAGAACTAGAAAGAAAACCCAGCATCGTTGCAATATTTACAATTGACTAACATCAATATTTACAATCTTGTTGTATGAGTGAACAATACTAACACCATCAAAAATTGAAGCTTGTCAAATTTTACAATGTCATCACACATCAGGCATGGAGGAAAGGACTCAAAATTAGTATAAACAAGATTTTAAACAATTTGTAAAACATGCCTAAAGTGTGGAAAAATAATCCAAGAAGGCAGGAAGAAACTGTTAAGCTATCTTTCTTCCATATCCTCACTTCCATCAGTGAAAGTAGGGGTAGGTGTCAAGCTAGGATTTATAGAGAATCCCCATCCAAAATTTGGACATGATAGGGGAGCAACGTCCCAACCTAAGCTTGAACCCATAGTAGCAACATCTAGAGTACCAATAGAAAAGCCAACAAAAGATGGCACACCCAAAACACTTAGTTTGGTAACATCTGAGTGGGAAAGCTGAGTAGTCTCATCTAAGACATGATGGACAGATTCAGGAACATTAAAATTCAAGAATGACTAGGCACCTAGTTTATGAACTGAATGTGTTGTAGTAGATAAAGGTGTCTTCACTTGGGTAGCCTTTTCTCGTGCATCAGAGATTGGCATACCCAAAATGTCAATCACAGCAAATGCAACTTTCTTTACCTCCTCTATTAGCTGATAACCCAGAGCATGTGTCATGAATTGTAGGGTCTTGGTCGGAAGCCAAGGATTATGCTTTTCAAATGTCTTTTGCATCACTTCAAAGGTCATCATAACATTGTGGTTCTTCATTAGCATAGTTCTAGAAAATATTCCCCCAACCAAGGCATTACTGGACCATAGGTCATAACTCTACATTGCACCTTTCAACTTATTTTTGGCCCAAAATTCTAGCTAGACCACTTGAGAGTTATAATTTCTAGCCTTGACGTAGATTGGAGGAGAACCATGGTGTTAGAAAGGAGAATAGAAACCAAATTTGAAGGATATAGCACATTTCTTGCAGATGCCAAAAAAAGATCCTGCCCAATTATGGTTCAAATCACACGATGAATGATGTGAGAATGTGCAATGAACATGATGTCTAGAGCTATATCATCAAGAGGATGAGACAAGGCATCTTCATCCAATGTCAAATGAACCTTGATTCTAAATTTTTTTGGAAGAATGTTACGATGAAATTGGTGACAAGAGTCACATTTTACACATGATTCTTGAGGAAGCGACATTGTGGAGGCAAATTAGATGGCAAGAACAGCAAGCTGGGAAGATGAAGACTTGAGTAGAGGTCCAGTCTACACATTTGAATAAATCCCTTAGCATATGCAAAAAGGAATTGGAGCACTTGCACTCATGTGTGTAATAAAGAGGATGCCATTAAATTAGAGCCCTTTTTCAATTTCAGAAAGGCAAAGTACAAAACTGTTGCCACCAAAATTGAAGGATGAGAAAATTATTCCATTGCCATATGTGTTGAATTTAATCTTGCTGCATGCAAAGTACCACATGGAAAAACTAAGATGAGTTCATACTCCAGTGATGTCAGCCAACAAAATTCTATTAGCACAATTTCACCCTAGTCTCCAACATGGAAGTCTGATTTATAAAGGCATCAATAAATGTTCACTACCCAATTTGGATAGTGCTCGATGACCATCGAGTGATATCAAAGTGTTCATGATGGCTTACTTAGAACATATGACATTTTGGCTTACTCGACATCAACTGTGACTCGGCACATATTGATAACATGGCACAAGAGGCACGCTCGGCACTTGAAGTAGCTCGGTACCAATAGGGGTTCTAGCTCAACACCAAAAATAACTCAACATCTATAAGAATTCTAGCTTGGCACATACATTGTACTCGAAATCTATAGGTTAGCTTATGTAGTATTCTATTTTGATCAGCACATATGACATAACATATGAAACTATTTGGCATACTTGACACATATGGCATACTAGCTAGCTCAGCATTAGCTCCATATTGGTCACTCAGCATGTGAAGCACACTCAGCACCTAAAGTAGCTGGGCATGACATGTGAAGATCACTTAGGCCATGTAATCCTTATGGCACCAGAACACAGTAACTTTCTTGGCATTGACTATGACTTGGCACATACTGATCACTTGGCACAAGAGGCATGCTTGGCACCTAAAGTGGCTCAATACCAATAAGGATTTTGGCTTAGCGCCAAAGGTAACTTAGCACCTATAAGAATTATGGCTTGGCTCATACATTGTACTCGGCATCTATGTAAGGAAACTCAGGTGCAGAAACAGCTTCCTACACTAATCTCATAAGGAAAGTATGGTGCAAATCCTTTTAAAATCTTCTACACTTACAGATTCAATATCATGTAAACAACATTATTGCAGCCAACCATGCATACAAAAATTAGATAGAGAAAGAACACATAACACAAAGATTTGCTGGTGGGGAAAAACCTTTCGGTAAAACAACCCCACCCCTCCAGAACCTGCACAATGTATTATCTTCAACACAAGATTACAATACACTTGCAATGCAAGTTCAACATCAACAATAGAAGACTCTAGCAGCACCTCAGTACCTGCAAACTTTCATCTATCACACTATTGCATTACAACATGCAATACCCATTTTATGAACATCTTAAGACCCAACAAAATGCCCATAATGGAGTTGGGCATAAACCACCAAGAAACATGCACAATGCCACATGTACATCCAATACCAAGAAAAGGGTATCCATCCCTTGAATAGGCAATGACAGCTTGTCATAGAATCTGCCAAAAATAGCGGTCATAAGAGAAGTGTAAGGGAATCCGTCATACCAACGTATTTTTGGCATATTCTCTTACACACACCAACCACTTATTCTTGGGTGCCCAAATAGGCCTCATGTCATAAGATGCTCTTACACCTATCATAGCTTATTCTTTAAATAGCTCTTACACATCATAGGAATCCGTCATAACCATTTCAGCCATGATCTCCTTCACACACTTCAAGATGCCGACACATGTAAGTGATCAACATGCCAACTAGACATGTAAACTCACATTTACATATTATTTGCAAAAATACATTTTACAAAACAAATAATAATAAGAATAGGAATTATACAAGGTTGAGACACCTTATTCCTAACATTCTCCCACTTGTAAAACACCTTGTAAGAGCAACAGGAACATAACAGGAACTAACCGCTATAGGCCGAAAGGCCCATAGACTCCGAACACCATCTGAACTTCTCAGTTCCCACTGGTTTTGTTAATGCATCTGCAACATTCTTCACAGTATCTACCTTCTCCAAATTTACCTTTCCATCTTCCACCATATCTCTCACAAAGTGAAACTGCACATCAATGTGCTTCATTCTAGCATGGAAAGTTGGATTCTTCGCAAGGCAAATAGCACTCTGACTATCACACCAAATAGTAATCTGTTCTGCATCAACACCAACATCAGAACACAATCTCTTAAGCCAAATGGATTCCTTACAAGCATGAGTAGCAGCCATGTACTCAGCTTCTGTAGTGGACAAAGCAACCACAGGTTGTCGCTTACTCATCCAACTAATGGCACCACCAAACATAGTGAACACATAACCACTGGTGGATCTCCTACGATCAATATCACCTGCCCAATCTGAATCACAAACCCATGAATACAAACTAAATGCAGAGATCCAGAAGAGTTACCATGATAACATATGGAGTAATCTGATGTACCCCTCAAATATCTGAATACTCACTTAACTGCATCCAAATGTATCCATCTAGGATTAGCCATAAACCGAATTAGGACTCCCACTGCTTGGGCAATGTCTAGTCTAGTACAAACCATAGCATACATAAGACTGCCAATTGCACTAGCATAAGGTACTCTACTCATGTCCTCCACCTCACTAGGAGATTTTGGACAATCATCTATTGATAACTTTGTTCCCACAGAAATAGGAACACATAGTGGTCTACAATCTGCCATGCTGAACCTGTCCAACACAGACTTCACATACTTACTCTGACTCAACCAAAGTTTTCTGTTAGACCTGTCTCTACTGATTTCCATACCCAAGATGTACCTAGCTACCCCAAGATCTTTCATCTCAAACTGTGCTGACAACTGAGGTTTAAAATCAGAAATCATACCCTTACCCTTCCCAAACAGCAACATATCATCAACATATAATGCAACAATAAGAAGGCGATCATTTTCAACTCTGAAATAAACACAATGATCTAATTTTGATCTTACAAATCCAATTGACAACACAAAGGCATCAAACTTAAGGTACCACATCCTAGGAGATTGCTTCAAACCATATAGAGATTTCTTCAATCTGCAAACAAAGGATTCTTTACCTTTAACAATGTAGTGCTCAGGCTGTGACTTATAAATCTCTTCCTCCAAATCACCATGAAGGAAAGCTATCTTCACATCCATCTTTTCTATCTCTAAATCATATGATGCAGCAAGAGATAAAAAAATCTAATGGATGTCAAATTTGCAACAGAAGATAATATTTCACCATAATCTATTCCCTCTACCTGTGAATACCCCTTTGCAACCAATCTAGCTTTGTACCTTTCAACACTACCATTTGCACAGAATTTCTTCTTGAACACCCATTTACAGCCAACAGGTTTTCTCTCTTTAGGAAAAGGTACAAGGTCCCATGTTTTGTTTTTCTCTAATGAAGCCATCTCATCATCCATAGCCTCAATCCAGGAACCTGCATCTTCCATGCCCAAAGCCTCTTTCACAGATCTAGGCTCATCAATGTTAGTAATCAAAGCAAAATAACAACTAGAATCTAACATGGAATAACCAAACCTTTCTAGTTGCTTTCTTTCTCTCATGGATCTCCTCAAGGGCTGAGATTGAGGTTTTTCTTCCTCTTCTTTTGAACTATCAGAGCTGTTGGAGCTCTCCTCATCATTAGACCCAACATGGTCTCTCTGTTCAGTCTTCTCAGGGGTAGGAGGCAACTAAACAACATATTTTTCCTTTTCTTTTTTATCTAGTTGTAGCACAATAGGAGAAGATGTTAGCTCTCTAAAAATAACATTTCTGCTATACAACACCTTACTAGTCACAGGATCCCAAAGCTTGTATCCTTTCACACCAGCACTATACCCGATGAAAATACATTTAACAGCTTTGTTTTCCAACTTAGATCTTTTCTCCTTTGGAACATATGCATAAGCTTCACAACCAAAAACACGAAGATGTCTAATTGAAGGCTTCTTACTAGACCACACCTCCATGGGTGTCTTACCAACAAGGGTTGATGTAGGAGATCTGTTAACCAAATAGTAAGCAGTGGCCACAGCTTTGGCCCAAAACCTTTGTTCTAAACTAGCTCCACTAAGCATACTCCTAGCCTTCTCCATCAGTGTCATGTTCATTCTCTCTACAACTCCATTTTTCTCTGGGGTATAAGGAGTTGTCTTATGCCTCTCGATACCTTGTTCTTTACAAAACTATTCAAACTCTGCTGAGCAAAACTCACCACCATTGTTAGTTCTCACACACTTAATCTTCTTACTAGTCTGATTCTCTACAAGGGCTTTAAATTCCTTGAATGGACTAAAGACTTGTGTCTTACTTTTAAGGAAATAAATCCATGTCCCTCTACTATAATCATCTATGAAAGATACAAAAAATACAGACTTGGAGATCGAAGGAACTTTTACAGGACCAAATACATCAGAATGAATAAGATCCAAAACATTAGAAGATTTGTGAGAACTAGAGTAAAACTAAACACGATTTTATTTACCATATACACAGTGTTCATAGAAGTCAAACTCAAGATTGCAATCATTTAACCCCTAAACGAGATTTTTCTTTTTCAGGGTTCTGAGACCCTTCTCACCAATGTGGCCAAGTCTCATATGCCACAACATTGTCTTTTCTACAGGAAGCTTTCCTTCCAAAGTGTTTGCATTGCCATTGGAACCAATAACCACAGAATTCTTCACTGCTTGTTCAGATATTGAGGATGAAGAACTGTTACCTAGAGGAATACATGCATCTAGCTGAAACAAAGTACCTCTCCTAGTACCCTTAGCAAGCACCATCGATCCTCTAATCATCTTACATCCTTCTTTCAAAAAAACAACTTGCACACCTACATCATTCAGCATACTTATAGATAATAGGTTTCGTGCCAAACCTGGAATGTGCATAACTCCATTGATTCCCTTTACTCGTCCATCAGGAAATTTGATAGTGACCCTTCCGCGTCCAACTATCTTTAGGTGAGAATCATCACCCAAGTACACCTTTCCACCATTGAACTCTTCATATCTTGAGAACCAGTTTCGATGAGAGGTCATGTGAAAAGATGCACCTGAGTCAACCAACCACACATCATCAAATGCATGGTCTACCAAAGCTACAATAAATGCATCGCCATCTTCTTGAGATTTTTCAAAACCAGAATCTGAGGCTTTCTTCTTCTTCTTAGGCTCTTTACAGTCTTTACTGAAGTGCCCAGTCTTTTCACAGTTCCAACATTTTGCCTTAGAATTATTGGAAATCTTTGACTTCCCACAAGATTTGCATCTACCCTTATTGTCAGACTTATTTTCATTTTTCTTTCCTCTTTCCGTGGATCTCCCATGAACAGCAAGGGCTTCTTTTTCTGAAACGGAAGCCTTTCTCCGCATCTCCTCTGATAGCAGCGAAGACACCACATCATCCATTTTGAAGGTGACTAATGTGCTTTCGAGAGCCATCACAAGATGGTCCCATGAATCTGGTAAAGAACACAAAAGTGTGTAGCAATGATCCTCCTCCTCTAACTTGACACCAATAGATGTCAACTGTGTAGCCAACAGATTAAATGCATTTAAATGATCCGTTAAGGATCCACCTTCCTCCATTCACAGAGAATACAACTTCTTCCTCAGGAACAACTTGTTCACCAGAGATTTGGCCTGATACACGGCCCCAAGTCTCTCACACAAACTATATGCGATTTTCTCATCTAGAACATTTAGAAGGACTGCATCGGTTAAACAGAGTCTTATGAGACCCTTAGCTTTACGATCTTTGATATCCCAATCTGCTTGAGTTATAGTTGTTGGTCTTGTAGCGCTTGTAGTCGCTTCCCATAGGTCACGATCTTCCAACATGTCTTCCATCTTGAGTTTCCACAACTCAAAATTAGTGCCATTAAATTTCTCCACCTCCATTCTTCCATATGATGAACTCGCCATCTTAATCTACAAATAAGATTCAGGATGCTTTGCACAAGACTCCCACTCAACTTGAGATTGGCTCAAAAAACCCTACCCAACAACTAGGATCAAAAGTTGATCAAGCTCTGATACCACTTGTAAGGAAACTCAGATGCAGAAACAACTTCCTACACTAATATCATAAGGAAAGTATGGTGCAAATCCTTTTAAAATCTTCTACACTTACAGATTCAATATCATGTAAACAACATTATTGCAGCCAACCATGCATACAGAAATTAGATAGAGAAAGAACACATAACACAAAGATTTGCCGGTGGGGAAAAACCTTTCGGTAAAACAACCCCACCCCTCCAGAACCTGCAAAATGTATTATCTTCAACACAAGATTACAATACACTTGCAATGCAAGTTCAACATCAACAATAGAAGACTCCAGCAACACCTCAATACTTGCAAACTTTCATCTATCATACTATTGCATTACAACATGCAATACCCATTTTATGAACATCTTAAGACCCAACAAAATGTCCATAATGGAGTTGGGCATTTTTCATGGCTCAACCACCAAGAAACATGCACAATGCCACATGTACATCCAATACCAAGAAAATGGCATCCATCCCTTGAATAAACAATGATAGCTTGTCATAGAATCCGCCAAAAAATAGCAGTCACAAGAGAAGTGTAAGGGAATTCGTCATACCAACCTATTTTTGGCATATTCTCTTATACACACCAACCACTCATTCTTAGGTGCCCAAATAGACCTCATGTCATAAGATGCTCTTACACCTGTCATAGCTCATTCCTTAAATAGCTCTTATGTGTCATAGGAATCCGTCATAACCATTTCAGCCATGATCTCCTTCACACACTTCAAGATGTTGACACATGCAAGTGATCAACATGCCAACTAGACATGTACACTCACATTTACATATTATTTGCAAAAATACATTTTACAAAACAAATAAGAATAGGAATTATACAAGGTTGAGACACCTTATTCCTAACGATCTATAGGTTAGCTTATGTAATATTATGGCTTGCTCAGTGCATGTAACATAGCACATGAAACTATCTGGCATACTCGTGACATATGGCATACTGACTAGCTCGGCATGTGGAGCACACTCAGCACCTATAGTAACTTGGCATGTGAAGCATGCTTAGCACCTAAAGTAACTCGGCACCTATAAGAGTTCTAGCTCAGCACTTGAAGCACACTCGTCATCTATAAGAGTTCTAGCTCGACATGTGAAGCACACTTGACACCTATAGTAACTCGGCACCTATAAGAGTTCTAGCTTGGCACCTAAACTAACTTGGTACCTATAAGAATTCTAACTTAGCACATACATTTTACATGGCATCTATAGGTTAATGCATGTAGTATTCTAGCTTGCTCGGCACATGTCACAATTGTCAAACTGGATTGCTAGGTTAATTCATGTAATATTCTAGCTTTCTTAACACATGTCCCAATTGCCATCCTATATTCCTTAGCATCTACTATGACTCAACACATATATAAATTACTCGACACATGTAATCTTCTTAGCCCCTAAAGTCCCTAACTTGCATGGCATGAGCTATGACTCGATACATAATAAGTACTCAACACATGAAGCATGCTTGATAGCTAAAGTCACTCAACACCAAGGAAAAATAGCTTGACACAAACAATAAACTCTACTTCTATAGGTCATCGACCATTAGTTTTTTCAAATCTTTATAATGCTCCATGAATGCAGAAGGGTTTAGTGTAAAAGTTGTAATCCCATTGCATCCTAAGTTGGAAAGATAATCTTCCATTCTATTGCCCTCTCTATATGTGTGTGAAACTTTGATCTCCTAAAATTGATCAATAATATTCCAAATTTTCTAGAGCACATATTTGAGTTTCCAAGAAGATGATTGTCTCTTAATACAAGTAGAGATTATAACTTGAGAATCCCCTTCAATCTTCACTTGTTGGAAGTTCCCTTTCTTTGCAAGAATTAGCCCTAATAGCAGTGACTGAGCCTTAGCCATATTTTTAGTTCCTACAAGAAGGGGAGCTATTTTGGTTGCCAAGACTTTACCAATGCAATCTCTAATGCATGCTCCCAAGCTTGATTGTCCTAGATTACCTCTGGGTGCTCCATCAAAGTTGAGTTTGACAAAACTAGGCATAGGGGATTTCCATTTGACTATAGATCTATCTATATGAGTTTGCAACTTTGAAGAAGTGCCAGTTCCAAATGGGATGAAAATTGATATCCATTCCTGAATGATACTTTCATCCCAGGAAGTGATAACTAGATTAAATCTACATCTATTGACACTTGCATTAGTAACTTCTGAGATCAATTTTTCAATGATTTGGAGCACTTTCTCTAAGCATGATACTTCTTTTCTAAAAATACTCTTGTTTCTTTCCCACCAAATAGCCCAAATTACTAGAGCAGGTGTACACTTCCAGATTCCTACAAAAAGTGCATTGGGGTAAAGAATTGGCCAAGCCTAAAAAATGTCCCAAATATTGTTTTGTAGTGGGGTGTAAAATTTTTTTTTTTTAGACAAGCATCCAGCATTGGTATGCAAATTGACATCTTGTAAAAAAATGGTCAATTGATTCATCTTCCTCACCACAAAAAACACACTTGAAAGGAGAGGCAATATTCATCCTAGCCAATCTATAACTTGTAAGAATTCTATGCTTGATTGCTAGCCATGCAAAGCACCCAACCTTGGGTACTACTACTTTATTCCAGCAGAACATGAATGCTTGAGAAGGTGGTTTTTCTGACTCAAGATGCTGAAGAAGTTTATAACATTCATTGATTGAATAATTACCATTTTTGGTCAGAATCCACATTAGTCGATCCTCATCTTTTGATACACAAGCTTGTCTTTCTGATAAGATAGATTGAAGTTGTTATTTGTGTTAAGGATCTAAAGGGAGTTGGTCTAGATCTTTCCATATTACTTTCCTTAAGAAAATGAAAATTGCATCCATAAATTGAACGACAAGGTTGCCCCATTCTACTTATGTAACTGAGATGATATTTTGTATGTTTGGCATTGTATTTAATGGAGGGTGGCCATTCCATGAGTCACCCCAAAAGTTCATCTTATCCCCATAGTTTAATTCCCATGAAATGTAATTAAGAAAAATATCTCTAGATGCAATCATGAAGTCCCAAATGATTGATCCCTTTGGAGGATCCAACATAGAGAATATTGTACGTGGCTCATTGTTATCTACACATTTCTGTTGCATAATTTGAAACCAAATTGATTGTGATTTAGTATACATCTACCAAACCAACTTACCACCAAATGCTTTGTCCCTTCTTGTCAAATCATGGATTCTTGCACCACCTAAAGTAGGATGGAATGCCATATTTTGGAGAGAAATAAGTGGAATTTTATTTTCAGTAGTCAAATTTCTTGACCATAGAAAGCCCTTAATAAGTTTTTGAATTTGTGAAATAATAGAAGATTGTGCTTGCATGATAGCCATGTAATAATTAGGTATTGTAGAAAGGATAGACTTAATAAGCAATATTCTACCAGATAATGACAGCCATCTAAGTTTCCAGAAGCAATTTTTCTCTTAGTTATTTGATATACACCCTCCCAAAAAAAATTTCTTGTTTGAACCCATAAAGAAAGGAATCCCAAGATAAGTGGAAGGTAGAAAATCCTTAGTAAACCCCAAAATATGCACAATCATATCCAAGATAATTCTATTTGTATAAAATAAGAAGACTTTTGACTTTTGAGGATTAATTTTCTACCTTGAAACTTTTGAATATAGCAAAAGAATTTTCTTAATCTATTTAGCCTCAGAGACTGATGAGGCACCAAATAGTAATGTGCCATCAGCAAATAGAGAGTACATGACTGAAATTATTGTACCTTCAATTTTTTCTCCTTTCCACTTATCACATAGATGATGGTTCTTGATATTCCTACTAAGGGCTTCAACCATGATGATGAATAAAGCTAGTGAAAGAGGGTCACCCTATCAGAGACCTTGCGTGGAGGAAAAAAAACTAGATGCTGAACCATTGATAATGACTGAGAACCAAACCCCTAAAATGCAAGCTTTAATCCACTTACACCATTTCTTATCAAAGCCCATTTTTTGAAGGACTTGAAAAATGAAATTCGAGTAAACTCTATCGTAAGCCTTTGCCATGTCTAACTTGATAACAAAATTAGAAGATTGATTATTCTTGATGGAGTGGAGAACTTCATGAGCTACCATTGCATCCTCCATTATCTCTCTACCAGGAACAAAACCACCTTGTTCAGGAGAGATTATGGATGGAAGAATTTTTTGAAGTCATAGATAAATGGCTTTAGTAATAATTTTATAAGTCAAGTTGCAAAGTGAAATTGGACGAAAGTCTGCAAAAGTTTTGAGCTCTATAGTTTTTGGAATAATTACTATATTTGTAGAATTGAAATATTTTGACATAGATTTTAACTTTCTAGATTCCTCCATAGCTGCTAGAAAGTCCCACCCAATAAAATCCCAACAGCTCTGAAAGAAAATTGTTGTGAAGCCATCTAGACCCAGGGCCTTGTCTAGAGGGAAGGATAATACTACCTCTCAAATTTCTTAAATGGTAAAAGGGGCCATGAGCATGGAATTCTCCATGTGGGAGATCATTATAGGTATATGCTAGATGAAATCCTCAACTTGTGAAGGTAAAGGTGAAAGATGTTTTGCTAGTGCAAGAAGATTCTTAAATAACTTGACACCTTCATCTCTGATCTGATGAGGGTTGGTTAGAATATTACCTGTTTCGACATTCGAGATTTGAAAAATTGATTTAGCTTCCCTTTTTTGTTGAGCAGAAGCATGAAAAAAATTTGTGTTTCTATCTCCTTGTTGTAGCTAGACTTCCCTAGACTTTTGTCTCCAGTAATCTTCCTCCTTGTTCCACAGTTCCTCCCATTCAATTTGTAACTCTTTTTGCTTAGCATAAGTGTCACTATCCATCCCAAACTCGATAATGGAGTAGTGAATCTCCTCCAATTATAGGTTAAAAATCTCTTTTTGTTTGAAGACATTTTTAAAAACTTGTATCTTCTAGATTTTGATCTACTCCTTGACATGTTTCAATTTACTGGCAAATTGATCCATTCTAGATCTTGGAGCAAAGGGAGCACTGATCCACCATTTTTTTAAAAGTGGGAGAAAATGTGGGTGACACAACCACATACTTTCAAATTTAAATGATGAATTATTTTGATTTTGGTCGATAGATGCAACTTGATCAATGTCTATGGAGATTGGAAAGTGATCAGATTCTGGTGCAAACAAAATCTCTGATTGGAAGCAAAAATTATCAAATTTCCAGTCATGAGAAAGCAAAAAGCTATCCAATTTGACTACAATTTCAGCAAAACTAGATCTACTATTTTTCCATGTAAACTTTCCATTAGATGGTCAAATATCCATCAAATCATTATTCTCAACAAATTGAGCAAAGTCCTGAATGGTTTTAATGGGTGGGAAAATACCACCAACTTTCTCATTTTGATTCAAGATCGCATTAAAATCACCTCCAAGGATGACTTGATGGGAGTTTTGAGATTGAATCAACATTACTATTTGATCCCATGTTATCAACTTTTTCTTGAGTGGAGGTAAGTCCATACACATTGAACAGAGTAAAAGAGACATCAAAGTCAAGCACTTGCAACATTTGCCAATTAGCTTGTTGTTGAGTAAGATGACCCTAAATTGTTAATGGGTTCCAAAGAATAGCAAGGTCCCCAAAGGCACCCATGCTAGGAGAATGTACTGAGGACCACCCTAGCCATTTGGCCAAGGACTTCTGAAATGTTTCTTGTGATAATTTTGTCTCTTGCAGCAACACAATGTTAGCTTTTGAGGATTCTAAAAACTTATGAATCATGCCTCTCTTGTCAGAGACATTTATGCCTCTAACATTCCATGATACAATTCTCATTTTTGACAAGGAGAATAGGTTTTTCTCCTTGTCATTCTATTGTTGACAACAAAGTTATCATCTAGTGTGGTCTAGATACCTAAAGTGATCTCAATCCTAGTCTTAGAACCCTTTGGGAATCCTCTAGATTTGGGTGTCTTAGAGGTCTGAGGGCAGAGAGAGGGAGACTAAACAATGGAGAAAGTGTGTTGAATATCTAAATTTGACAAGTTGGCTAGGAGACCAAATTCAGGCTAAACTTTAGAGACCTCAAATTCTTTCAAATTGTCCTCTTGAAGTTGAAACTCCAGCTAATCAGCCACCTGAGGAAAGTTAGATTCCTCCATATTGCTTGGGATGTTCTCAGAATTAGGCTCAATTTGGTCCTTGTCAATCTTAGGTTCATTCAAATTTATCTCTTCAAGATGAAAATTCGAGTTGTTTGCCACATGTTGAAAAATACTCTTCTCAAGACCTAGTGGGCCCAGGTCAAAGCATGCCTCCAACATCAAATCCTATTTATCTGCTTGTTTTGGAGTTTCAAAGTCATCAATGTTCATGCAACAAGATACTTTCTTCTAATTGATTTGACTATTCCAATATTGAAATTCTTTGAGTAATGCATCAAGGTCACTATTTTCCTAATTAGCAATATTAAATCCTTCTTCCTATCCAATACCAAATACTATATTATTCGCAATTGTGGAAGCAATTTGGTCTCTAGAAGAGTTTTCCAATCAGCATAATGGTTTTTGATAGGATCCTTAGCTTTGAAGAAAACTAATGGCATATCTAAAGGAGGGTGGCTATCATGGGAATTTTCCTGTTCAGTTAGAAAAACTTGAATATATGGTAAGACCAACTATACGATTGAAGATAATTTGGATGCAGTAGAAATATCCAAGCTCTAATTACCTACTAAAATGTAGTCACACTAAATAGAGGCCATAGGGACTTTTTCATAATTTGGAACTGAATGGGCATTGTGGGCACATAAATTGGGATCAGTGCTATAATTTGGACATATGTCCTGAATCTCATTGGGTGAATCTTGACATTGAGTGTTGAAGTGACCCAGTTTATCTTGAAACTTTTGAACTATTTCCTCATTTTGATTTATGATTGACTAATCCCATGAACCCCATTGAGAATTAATGACCAATTTAGAAGGAAGAGGTTTCCTCATATCTAGTCGTAGACAAACTCTAGGATCCAAATATGGTTGATCATATGGAATAAGATCATGTGATAGGAAAATATCCAATTTTTTTGCAAGATTTTCAATGATCTGGTGATCCTTGTACTCCAGAGGTAAAGAGGGAAAGGATATCTAGTGTGGCAAAAAAGGAATCTAGAGAGATTGTGGTTTGATTTTTGGAATCCAAATCAAAGTATATAAACCAAAACCACAACAAAACTAGCCTTTCTATTTATGTACCAAATCTTTGGTAGCTTTTGACTCAAAGATGGCTATGAAACATTTTGATTCAGAATCAATATAGAAGATATCCCTTAATTCTAGCCAAGACGCATGAGCCCAATCTTTAATAGTAAAAAATGAGAGAGAATTGGATGAAAATTTACCAATTAAAGCAGTTTGCCGAAGTAGCCCAATGGAGTTTTGTAGCATATGACTAGGAAGTATGATCATTAGCCTAATGCTAGCATGTGTGTCTTTTGAGATGGATTCGACCACATCTTGCTTCTTTCTCCATATTTTTTGTTTCTTGGCTAGTATAAAGGGAGCCCTGGGGGGATCCTGCATCTCTATATGAGGTAGATTAGTCAAAAATTCTTGATCTGAATCCTTATCCTAAATTGAATCAAGCCATGAGTGAAAAGTTGGTTCTAAAGGAAAACCTTGACAAATATCAAAGATTGGTTGTTTGTGATGAGATCCAATCTTTTGGTTTTTCTTTGAATGCTTCTTAGCCATGTTCTCATTTCGTGAGAGCTAAGTTTGTTTTGTACCTACTTCGACGGCTTGATCTTGGATCTGTTTGATGCTAGTTGAATTTGGATTCGTTTTAAAGCTTGCTTGTTCTTGGAACCATCTAGCACTAATTGTTGTTGTAGCCATTTTGAGGCCTCCATTGAAGTTTCTCCCTTTTAAAAGCTCAATCCATGACCAAAATGTAATTTTTCCCCTAAATCTTGCTGACAAGCATCATGAAATCGAGGGTTCATGAAAAAAGGTTTAGCTGGTTGAACCACTACTTTCCCTCAGAATATAATAGATGGGTTTCTTGGTAATGGAAACCTTAGAACTGTAGAGAATTGTGCTCCTTTATTGTTGGCTGCACAATAGGATTTGAAGAAAAAATGTTGTAAAGGGCATCAAGACATGAAACCCTAGGTTGGTTTTGACCTTTAAAACCTAATTGAGAACCTGGGCCTATTTGTATGCTCGAAACTTTGTCTATACAGGCTTTACCTATGCCTGGGATTTTCTCTCCTACACCTACACCTACATCTGTGCCTGCTCCTGCACTTGACCCTATAACTACACATGCCATCATTTTTATTTGGTGGATTTTATATTAAAAAAATTCTTATATATAATATTAAATATATATTATTAAATATAATATTATAATATATATTTTAGCATAGTATTTGAAATTATTACATATAATTATATAGTTTATTAAATTACAATATGTCCCAAGGTGTCCTATGACCCCCTTCAACCCTTAAGATTGATTACAATATGTCCCTGGGGATCCTAGGACCCCTAGAGACACATTCGGTGATGAAATGGGTTGAAGGGGGTTGTAGGTTAGCCTATGACCCCCCATTCGACCCATATGATTGATTACAATAATGTCCCTAGGGATCCTAGGACCATAGGGACACATGTCATGATGAAATGGGTCGAAGGGGGTTGTAGGTTAGCCTATGACTCTCTTTGACTCATATCATCAGCTACCATATGTCCCTAGGGGTCCAAGGACCCCTAAGGACACATGTTAGGATGAAATGGGTCGAAGGGGGTTATAGGTTAGCCTACCACCCCATCCAACCCATATGATCAGTTACAATATGTCCCTATGGGTTGTACAGGACATGTCGTGATGAAATATGTTGAAGGGGGTTGTAGGTTATCCTATGATCCCATTCCACCCATATGATCGATTACAATATGATCCTAGCAATCCTAGGACCCCTAGAGATACATATCATGATGAAATGGGTCAAAGGGAGCCGTAGGTTAGACTATGACCCCACTCAACCCATATGATTGATTAAAATATGTTCATAGAGGTTCTAGGACACCTAGGGACATAGGTCACAATGAAATGGGTCAAAGGGTGACGTAGGTTAGCTTACAACCCCTTTCAACCCTTAAGATTGATTACAATATGTCCTTAGGGCACCTAGGACCCTACAGACACATGTTGTGATGAAACATGTCAAAGGGGGTCGTAAGTTAGCCTATGACCCTATTTAACCCATATGATCGATTATGATATGTCAATAAGGGTCTTAGGACCCCTACAAACACATGTTGCAATGAAATGGGTCAAATAGCCTACGACCCATATCATCAATTACCATATGTCCCCAGGGACACATGTCATGATGTTTAAGGATGCCTACAAAAGGGTAGCCCAATGTGAAAAATGAAAATTGTTTGCTGGAAACCTCAATTGGTTTCCTTTCCTCTAAAACTAGTAGTCACAGAAGGCCCCTTTCAATAGTGGAGAATTAATTTTATTGGCCCAATTGATCCTTCCTCTTCTACTAGACATTTATATATTATTACTATTATAGACTACTTTAATAAGTGGGTGGAAGCAAAGCTTGCTAAGAGAACCACCTCCGAAGTTGTTTGCGAATCCATGAAATAAAATATCCTTGTACAATTTGGTTTCCCACTAAAGTTGGTAATGGAAAATGATACATATTTATCTTTAGAAAAAAATTTTGAGTTTTGCTATGATAACAATATCCACCTTAATCACTCTTCATATTATTTCCCTCAAGGAAATGGTCAAGCAGAATCAAGCAACAAGAATTTAGTCAATATCATGAGAATCTTGTCTCTGACAACTAGAATAATTGGCATAAGAAGCTACATGAAGCTCTTTGGGAAGATAGGGTAACACTTAAGAGGGAAATTGGTATTTCCCCATTTGAGCTATTATATGGAGTTGATGCTAGTATTCCCCTTCTATTGGGGCTATCAGTCTACAAGTTGCAACATACAATTAAGGACCTTGTATTTCATAGTGGTCTAGAAAAGTGAATAATGTACCTAACCAAGTTGGAAGAGGAGCATGAAGATTTGTTGACCATAGAAAAGAGCATCAGAAACATGTGAAGATCTTCTTTGACAAAAGAGCAAGGACAAGAAAATTTATAAAATATTATCTAGTATTACTATGGGATAAGAGACGTGAGCCCAAAGGTATGCACAATAAATTTAATTCTCTTTGGAAAGGTCCCTTCAAAATTGTGCAAGTGAATTAGAATAATTCTTTCATACTTTCCTATCCCACTAGTGAAGTTCTTCCATTTTCCTACAATGGCCAAGACATGAAATTGTATCAGTTATACAATTGAAAGTAGGTAACACTTGTAGTTAGAGTTATTTTGGGTAGTTTTCCTTCTTTCTAAGTGCTTTAGTTTAGCTTCCTATTTTCCTAGTTTTGTTTTTTTTTTTTTTTTTATTGTGTGTTTACTTTAGTTGTTGTCCTTTGAAGTTTGTTGTTCTAGCTATGTGAAACTAGAGATGCTAAGTCCCTTCTTAGGCATTTGCATGTCTAAGTCCCCAATCAAAGCCAATTGGTGCTAGACTTTTAGTCCATCCTAGAGAATTAGTTGAATTCTTGAGTTTCAACCATTTTTTTCCCCTATTTCTCTAAGGTAGGAAACATTTCACTAGATAAAACCCTAGTTTACTGTGTTATGACTTTTTTGTTTTCTCTAGTTAGGGTTTTATCCCCTTTTACACTTTTTAATTATTATGAAAAGCTACAAGTCCTTTAGTCAAAGCAACATAGTGACATTGTGACATGTGTCTAGTGGGACCCGAAAAGTACAATGGTGCTCAAAATCAATTTCAACCATAGATTAACCTCAAGATCAATGGTCATCATTATGCCATTATAGAAAGTTGCAAATATTTTAGTTATAGCAACATAAAAATAATGCACCACATGTCCCACTTAGTGTTGGAAGGTTTTAAATGATAGTTTATGCATAAGGATTTTCTACAGCTAGGATTCAACCTTGAAAAAATCATAGTCGCCCATCAACTCATTAGAAGATTAGAAGATCAATGACTCCAAATGAATTTGAGGCCAATTTTGGGCAACAATCATCTTGTATTGGCATATTCTCTAGAAAGAAGACATGTGGAATATTTGGCATAACATCTATTATAGCATCAACATCCTCAACAAGTATTACACATTGTTCGATCAACAAAGATTGAATGGGCCTAGTCATGTTTCTAGCCTAAATGTTGAAGGACAAAAAGTTTTGGAGAAAGTCTCAAGAATAATGACACTTTTCTACACTCAAATCCATTTCAGGCCAAAAAATTAAAAGGATCAAAATTGATTTGAAAAGTCATATAAGGATATGATCAAGGCTACACATGTCAAAATCTTGTGCAACCACGAGCCATAGTTGTCAAAGGTGAAAAGCAATGAGATGAGGCCATGTTGCAATGACATGACAAAGCACCTAGGTGTAATATGATAAAGTTGGCGATAAGGATTAGTCAACCAATCATAGAAAGCTACATGTCAAGAAGAGTCAACCAAGGTTGACTAAACTTAGAAAGGGCCTATTTTTTATTCAAATATATAAGTATTGTATGCCAATGGTAAAAATAAAGATGAGATTTCAAGTGGACACTTGTCATGTGTACAGATCAGATTCAAGATTCATCATTCTTCTGTATGTTTCACATATTTCTCATTGTATGGGGGTTGGTTCTAGTATATTGAGAAGTGCTGACAATATCCTCATTCTAAGTGTCATGGAGCTAAAAATTGTAATTGATGCAATGATGGCCTATACAGCTAAATTCGTAACTCCAAAGAAGAACTAATGCTCTATCAAAAGTGTTACATTCTCCCTGCATTATGTGACAAGTGTCACCCCTTCTTCCTCTATCTTTTTATGATATTTTGGCCATATTTGGCATTCTCCTCACAAGCTAAGGCTTTGTAATGAATGACTAATCAGCCAATCCTATTCTTAGAACATGTCTATATTGTATGGTGTAATCATGAAATGTAACTAGCTAGTTCTAAAGGTCCTATAAATTTGTAACATTTTGAGAAGTAAATAAGATTGACAAAATTTCTATGTGGGAAAACCTCTGTAGTTGGGACTACTGTGTGAGACTCTACATCTACATTTTGATTTTATCATTCATGTTAGGTTAGTTTTAGCTCTTGCATGGTCTTTGGAATGAAATGTTTTGTTAATAGAAACTATGGGATTCAAGACAAACTGGGTTTTCTTTCTTTCTTTTTAGTGGTTATATGACTTCTCACCATTATTCACAATATTTTCTTGTTTCCTTTGTTCCATGCAAGTTAGTTTCATGTGCACTTTCATGGATGTATAATTTTTTTTGGATTTGGTTAATATTAGGTATTGGGTAGAAAGAAAGTAGTTGTTGTGGAATCTCAATAAATTGGGCAATCTAGGTATTGTTTAGTTAATCACACTTTCTCTTCTTATGTAGTGTGCATCAGTAGCTAGTCTTGCATTTTGGTATCTCTCCTTCAACATATAGAATAGACTAAATTTTAGGTATTAGAAGAGCTTAGAATTGACTAATATTCATTCATATCTATGGAGGTTGTGAGTCATCATCGGAAATATGCCTGGATTGCTTGAACTGTTAGACAATCTGGTCATACCTCTTATGCTCTCTGGTCAAGAGCATACCCCTAGATATTGCTGATCTACTAAGACCAATATTCCTAGAAAATATTTGCATAGAAGGGAGCTATACCTTTCAATTCAAGGTCCCTTTATAGAACACCTACATTGACCCATTCTATTGCTAACTACTTTATATTTCACTACATTGGGCACATTAAGAGTCAAGGTATAAACCAAAATTCAAGGAAGACAAACTGTTAACCAACATAGCCTCATGCCAATACTTTTATATCCACAAAAATATGCTCAACGAAAGAGAAATTGATAATTTGAACTAGTTCATCAAGAAGCTAAGTATTGAAGATATATTTTTTGATACAAATAGAGAACATCATGATCAAGCAATACCGAGACATACAGACTAGTTATGTTTAGGTATCCTAATGGAAAATGGGATTAGTTCGTATGTTAATGTTTTAATGCCTTATGATTCAAGACTTACTGCATTGTTTAATTAGTTAAACATTTATTTGTACTAACAATGCTATGAGATGTTTCACCTTATGATGATGATGTTAATTATGGCACCTCTATGATTAGGTTATATGCATTCAAATAGTTTAGTAGGCTCTATTGATGATGTTTATGATGTTTTGGGTATACTTATGTAGTATGATGATTATTTTAGTATTTTAATTTGAATTGATGAATATGATATGGTATTTCAAGTATGCAATAAATTATGTGTTATCAGATATAGAATTGGAAAAGTTTATTAAAATGAGAATGTAGAATGTTCAGTCAATTGATTACATAATTTGATTATGTATACATATGATTTTATTGAGCTATTAATGTTCAAATTAAGTGTGCAAGAAATTAACATGGAATTTTTTGGAGAACCAATAACCAACCATATGTACAAATTGTAAAAAGCCAAGGTTGAATCTAGTGATCAGTGAGTAAGAATGGTATTAGTTACTACTAAGTTACTTTCCTCACCAAGTGAGGCCAGGTCACACACTCTATCAAGCGAGGTTAGGAGTAACGAAACTCTACATAGTTACTGAGTAAAGAAAGACGCTACCAAGTAATAAATGCAAGTGAAGTGGATGATAGTCTATCAACATGATGTCAACTAATCTACCTTCATACTAAGTATTAATGGCGACATTTTGTTAAAAAGAATGAAATTGAAGTTATTTTTATTGTGAAATTTTCAAGAGCTATTGTGAAGTGCGATCTTTAGAGCATTCAAGTGATTTGAGCCAATTTCCAGCAAAAGATTTCAAATTTTCTCAAATCCAACCGAGTGAAGATGGTAGCTAGCAATAGCAAGGTTCAGACATGCTAGTTCGTGGTGTTGAGTGGAAGGCATCGGATTTCAAGCTTACTCTTGCAATCGATGAAAATCTAGATCCAAGCAGACCATAGTCTCAAATCCCCCAAAGGTATTGTTGATCAATGACATTCGAACTCATTTAAAATGTGTTATTCAAGAGATTAGTACTTTAGAAATGGATGATACCTTAGATAAACTATGTGTTAATGGGGTTTTGAAACCCGAGCACAACATCTAGAAACCAAAGGGTTGACACACATCCCTCACATGCCCATGAATTTCAAGTGACATGGATTAGGTTTATCCTTATTCAAGTGCATAATGGGAAATTGTGGCTAGAGAAACTAGTTTTGATAAAAAATAAGATGATCCATTATATTACTGGTCTCCCCATGTTGGCCAAAGCAAAGACAACCAAAACCCTAGGTCGGGCAAAACTTGAAAAGAAAACCCTAGTAGAATGGGATGATAGAGGCATGAAAATTAGTAGTGTCTTTGATGTAGAATTAAAGTTTGGGATCCATATTATTGCTCATAATATTTAGAGCTCGGGTAGATTAAATAGCGTGTCATGCGAAGCAGTTGACCTTGTATACAAGGTAGCAAAGAACAACCTATCCTTTGACCTTGTCTAGCTACTGCTGAAACATTTCAACAAGAACATGGAGAGCATAAGGACATCAAAGAATAACCTATGTAAGTTTGGGTCATTTTTAACATGTCTATTTTTTTATGTGCAAAAATTCTTTCCTTCAAAAGGCATTGTTGTGTGGAGAAAAGATGTATCTGTGCTTTATCAGATCAATGAGTTTATTACTGAGATGGGTGAGAACTATAACAACATTATGGATAACTATTTTGATGCTTTCAAAGAGAAGATAATAACATATACCGAATTCCCAAGAAACTTGTTGAGGATTATAAGGATGATGTATGCTTCATGATGGACAGTGACAAGGTATACATTCAAGTAGTTAGGCCTAGAATTGCATGGGTAAAACCTCTTGGATATTAGGTTAATATTGATGAAACAAAAGATATCATTGAGGCACTTGTCAATGAACCAGTTGATCCCAAGGCTACATATTTTGGGACTTATGATGAAGCAAAAGCCAAGATAGAACTGGAGATAAAGCTCCCTCAGGCGGTTAACAAAGGCAAAAGAAGGATTGCCAAATTGAAAACTAGTTCCACCCTCTTGTTGACTAAGGGTAAAGGTGAGGATGTGGAAGAAGCAGAGAATGAAGAAGAATCTGAAAAAGAGGAGCCTCTGAAGAAAAAAGGGCAATGTGATCATCACCAAGCCAGAAAAGCCATCCACTATTGTGTTTAATAGGAGATCAAGGAAGAAGGTTAACAAGGAAGAAAAAGATATTATATTCAGCAGACATCAACCCACCTTTCAAGATAGGCTAAAAGAATTGGAAGTTAGAGTAGGGATAACAAACTTTAAGGCATTAAAATATGAAACTAGGACTAAGATTGAGCAGAAACAAATAGAAGATTTGGTCATGGATAAAATGGGTAAGTGGAAATACTCACCTAACCAACTTATATCTCAGATTCGTAATGTCTTAATGAAGAAAATCAAGCCAAGATGGGAATTTGCCATGCAAACTATCAAGGCCATCTATGGGAAAACCCTAAGGCAACTTATACTGAGCATATTAGATGCAGAGGTAAAAGAGTCACTAAAGAAGAATGAAGAAAAATTCACTCTTAAGTTCAATAATTGCCTAATTTTGATGAAGGATATTGAACATGTTGTAAGGAATGCAACAAACACTTCAAAGAATTTTTATCATCTTCATAAACCAAGTGATTTTCCCATTGATGTAAAAGATGATGATAATGATGATGATGAAGACAACGATGAAGAGGATGATGAAGGATCAACACATTTTATTATAGTTGATTATGAAGAGTACAAGGAGCAAGAGGCTACCAAGGAAACAACTCAAGATGATGAGGAGATTGACCCAGTCAAGATAGTTGTTGCAGTCATTGCCTCACTTCCTCACTCCCCAAGCAAACTAGTGACTACATCAAGCATGGAGATAGCCTTAGTAGGATTGACTGTGACTACCAATGATAATACAAACATCCAATCACTCTTTGCTCTGATTTAGCTCAACACATCATTGATTGAAGTGACTTCCACTTCATCTACCAAGATGTAGAATCCTACCTCTTCTACTGAGTTGGAAACATCAATTGTGGATACATTAGTTTTGAGCACTATAATTTTGGCTACATCAATTTTGAGTTCTTCAAGTATTTCTGTCAGTATTCCTTCAGTAAGTACAATATTAGTTTTTCAGCTAACCCTAGTATTTCAACTACTATTTCCATTCTAAGCACACAAGCAATAAGTGCAATGATAGTTGAGACCAAGCCTCAACCAAGCACAAATTTTTTGGGAAAAGGAAAGGAGATGGAGGAAGAAATAAATTTAGATGAGGAAATTGTAATCCCTAACTGGGACATTTCCAAGCTTAATCCAGACCACATGCAGACATTTGGTGAACTTCTCCAGAAGAAAGCCAAACAACACAGATTAAGAGAGGAAAGGGATAAAGAATTTAAGATCATTGAAGATGAAAATAATATTTTGGCAAATGCTATAGGTGTAGATATTGATTCTTCACAACCAATTTTGTATCAACTAGCAGAGGTAGTTCAAAGATTCAATGAAGATATTGATGGGCAAGATAAGCTAGTGCAGAAGGCAGAGAAGAAATTTGAAAATAAAGTGTTGGAGCACATTGCCCAACAAATTGTTATCTATCAAGTAGAATTTTCTACAATTTTGGGTTCTCTAGAAACATCTTGTACAAATGTAACATTACTTTTTGGAAAATTGTGTGATGTTTCTAGTTTTTCTAAGGAAATAAAGGACACGTTGTCCAAATTGGATGAAGACCTCAAGGCTAGTGCTCAGCAATTGCAGCTTGACCCTAGTTCAAGCTCTGCTCATTATAAGAAGATAAGGTTTTTGATAAATATGAAAGTATAATTACTTAGAGAAGAAGCAAGGATAAGATCTACACTAGTAGATATACAACATATGATTCTTCCCAACATGGATGCTATGCAGAAACACATTGCACACTCCAAAACTCTCATCCATGACAATAACTTCTCCATAGTAGACCATATGATAAAATTGTCTATAGAAGTACAAATTGTACTACACAAGAGTAAGGTCTTACAAGAGGACCAAGGCAAGACCTTGGCAATAATACTCAAGGTACATTCAGATTTTCTATCTCATTTTGGCATATAGAATAAATCTTTGGCATTAATGTCAAAAAGGGGGAGAAAAATATATGTATAGGGGGAGAGAGAGATATGTGGAGATAGATGTATAAAGATGTAAAAAAATTATGGGCGAGCACCTGTAATATGTTGTAAACTTAATGGGGGAGAAAGATATGTACAGTCAGCACATATTGTATATAGCAAGGAGATGTATAGTATACTTATAAAACCAATTTTGAAAAATCTCAAAAACAGTATACTCTACCAAGCTAGCATCACAAGGTGATGAGTAATGGTATTTAGGAAACCTTTTTGAACTCAATTTTTGCTGATAAATGTTTTTGTCACTAATGACAAAGGGGGAGATTGTTGACATATCAATCAAGTTTGTTATTAGTGACATATACTTATTCAGACTATAAACATCTGTTGAGCTCATTGTATAATTAATAGGGTTTACCAAGCATTTTAGTTTCCACTGAGTAATTTGGACAATTTCAAGTGCATGCCGAGCAATTTCAGTTTGTGTGAAGTTCAATAGCATAAACCAAGCATTCCAGTGTATGTTGAGTTTACAAGTGTAAACTGAGTAGTGCAGTACTTACCAAGTTCGTTGTAACACCCTGCCAAGGGATCCAAAAGAAATAACCTAAAGTTTTACTAAGTTTGCTAAACATTTTTTAAAAAAATAGGAAAGAATGATTGTATACACATAGAACATATAGTAGTAGAAGCAATAACATACAATCAACTATAAGTATACATAACATGTTACATTCCTTAAGGATCCCAAGACATTGAATCACATTTAAATTTATTTAATACTAAGCTCATCAAATACTACATCCATATGAAAGAATAATTATAAAGTCCAATGTCCAATTAAATAATATACATTTGCTCTGAATGCCTCTTGGCAAATAAAATTTGGAATGCTCAATCATCCATTGTATATGTCATAGGGTATGAAAGGCTAAAAGAATATACATATGTAGAAATAGAAATACATCCTCCTCGGATCCATGATACAATTTTTTTAAAAATAGATGAAACCATCCACCATACATGATATATCCATTCATCATAAAATATATAAACATCCATCATAATGATACATAGATAGAATGAAAGGAAATGTAGACAAGGAATGCTCCAGTCACAGTGACTACGGACAGATCTCAATGGTAAGAGTAAAAAGAACTACCAGCCGACCGAATGGAACCTAAATGGCCCACTCCCACAATGTTGAGGAGATAGTCTCAAGTCCCAAACAAGATATCAAACCACATATCAAAAGTACTCTCTAAGTCCAAGAAATCTTAAAAGTAATCTAACTCAAAGGTTCCAAGATAAATCAACATCTAATTTCTAGAGGCACACAAAGACATGTAAGAAACCTACTATGCAAGCAGGCAAGTGTCATTGCATGAATCACGCTAGAGTTACCCTGGTAGTCTCTCAGGACCCTGACCCCCTAATGATCCTTATGCGGCCACTAGTATCCTCTCATACTAACAAGGCATACAACAGATGCAAGCTCCCAACCAAGCATTCTCTCCACTCCCGTCCTAGTCTATACTAGCACTTGAGGCATGGGCGAGAACATACAAAGACTCTTATTAGGTTCATTTTATTCCCATTTAATGTAGTTTTTTCACTTATTAAACAACTTACAATGGGTTACCCTAGGAACCACTTAGGGCCCCAGCCCCCATTGCAAGCCACTTCCTGACATTACATGTAGATTCCTACCCTAAGCTCATGAAATCACAAACCAAAGAATCATAATAAAATCACCTCAGTCCTATACAAGTGACTGGAAAGCATCAAAATATAATTCACAATAATCACATCAGTTCTCTATGAGCAACTGGAAAGCATCCAAAAAATAATACTGATTGAAGACTCATAATGGTTAAGTCAAACATGTCACGACATGAAATCACCAAGACAATTCATACCAAACACCTCAATCCTATAAAAGTGACTGGAAAGCAATCCAAATATGACTGATCGAGGACTAAAAATGGTTAAGTCAAATAAGTCATATATTCACCTCAGTGTCACACAAGAACATTGGAAAGCAATAACAAATAGTAGATCAACACATATCATAAAGTATACTAGACACATTACCATGGTTGGGTAGAAATAATCAAGATCGAGTCAGCATGATACCACACTCACAAAACTCTCGACCCTCTTGTAGACGTCCTAGGACTGGTCAACAATCTAGTCAACCCCAAACCCCAAACACAGACAACATACAAATACAAAGTGTAAGTTTCATGTATTTGGTTTATTTTGAAAACACATGGTTGGGTTAAATGTAAGGTTTCAGTTTCCTATTTAATATATGTTCCAATTACATACAATTCATCATTTACCCCCTATCATTTAACCCATCTTAATATTTGAATAGGAAACAAAAAATACCCCTATTTGACTTTAAGGTTATTTCCAAAATATTCCAAGGATAAGCATTTATTTAAAATATTAAAATATACTTATTGATTTTAAATAGAATAACTTATAATTTATTAAAAATCAGAGTTATTAATAATAAATAAATAAACTTTGCAACTATATTACATAACCTCCATTATTAAATAGACTTAATTAAATTTAATTAAATTAATTAATAACTCTATAATACTAATTACATTGTCATTCATTAATAATCTATTCAAATTAATAATTATTAATAAATAAAAATTCATTGTTAAAGTTAACAATTACAATTAAAAAATCTTATATTAAAACTTATTAAATATTAATAAATTATATCATTAATAAACTTATTAATAAATAATAATTTAATTAAATATATTTTATTTTTAATAAAATTAAATTATATTAAAAAAATCATTAAAATTTTAACAAAAGACAAACATATTTTTATGGCTCGCTGGCCCTCACACAAGAAACGGCTATGGTCGTTAGAAACTACAGCAACCCTGTCGTAGTAGGCTGCTACAGCAGGTGCCCACCAAGACAGGTAAGGGGGGGGGGGGGGGGGGGGGGGGGGGGTACGAGTTTAATCCTGCCCTTCCCCAAATAAATATTATTATATATATTTTTTAAAATCTCTCCTTTTAAACAAACGTTTTAATATTAATTATTATTATTTTATTTATGTTTTAAATTTTATAAATATAAAATTAATTAAAACATCTTTCTTTTATATTTATTATTATTATTATTATTACAAAATTCCCAGCTTTGATCTAATAGAGGTAGCACGACCAATCGGTGGAATTTTTAAATGAAATCTTCAAATTTATTGCAAAACCCTACCCCGTTCTTATTTTTTCAAATTTAAAATCTATGGAGAGAAATATTATATTAATCATATAAAATGTCCCATGCACAGAAGGATTAACATGTACTAGAAAATCATAACATGATAAAATTTGTCACAAGAATTATCTAGACAACCATTTAACAGACACAATGAAGATAGGAAAGAAATGACCATATTAAAATATGTAAAAATCACAAGCATTTACCTAGACACTAATGCTAATCGCTACGCCCTAGAAAAACCGTAGACAAAATTCCTCCTCTCAGAACCTTCTCCTTTTTGAAAATTTCTCCAAAATTAGTCATCCCTCAAAAATGAACCCCCTAATTGTGATAAGGAGTTCTCTCCTAAAATCAAGGCACTAGTTGTGTGTTCACCCGAGAGAACTCCTTGCTCACTAGACTTCAACTCTAAATTAACTTTTCTTTCTCTTTCTTTTATCTTTTCCATGCACGTTAATTGCATTATAAATTAACATTATTTAATTTTCCACTTGACTTTGCTTTTCAATTAATTAATTAAATTTTAATCTCATGCACGCATCATGCAATCTAACAACTTTTAATAGATTAATTTCTCTTTACTTCTTAATTTATTTTTGAACCTTTAATTTGATAAACTATTTATTAACTTAAATAATAATATTATTTAGCATTTATTAAAAAATGAACTCTAAATATATTATTATTAAATTAAATAAATATTATCATGTTCTAAATTTATTCTTATAACTTTTATCTCCAAATTTAATTCTTTTTATTTAATTAATTTATCAATTAATTAAATATAAAATATCATAGTAATTTTCCATTAAATTAAATCATTAATATAATCTTTTAATTAGACTTAATTAATAGAAAATTCACCAAAGACTCATAAAACAAAATACGAAAACCCATCATAGCAAAACACATACAAAATCCAACTAAAGGGTTATAATCATGAATTAATGTCATTCAACACATTCAGAAGGTAGTCAACTCAGATACTTGTCCTAATTTTCTAGGACAAATGGCTTCAAGGTTTAGGATTTAGACTTAAGAATTTATCTCCCCTCTCTTACCATTGAGATAGGGTATGCTCATCTTGGCAATTCAAGGAAGTCAATACCCAGTACCTATAACCTACATGAAATCCACGCATGTACAAACACAAATATTCTAAGCTAAATAGGCAATGAAAGGAAGTGGTGCATCATGTAGATCTCGACTAAAAGGTGACTATGACTCCCTTCCTTAACCACATCAAAAATGCCATACATAAAGAAAACATACACATGCACCATACACATGCAGTATGGGGTAAGTATCCATAAGAAAACACATATAATAAACTATCTAACTAATCATCATCAATAACTGAAAACACTATAATAATCATCATGCATACATGTAGTATAGAGTACCAAGTAATCTCATCATAAATCATCTAATCCAAAATAATACTTATAATCTTAAAACAATGCTACTAATCATAAACATAAAACTAGCCTAAAAGAGTTTGGCAATAATAGCAAAAAATGTAAACTAGAGGTAGGCACTACATCCACACCCCCTAGAATTAAGCTTACTCCTAGAAGCCTATAAACAAGTAGTAAAACTAAGGAACTCACTGTGCACGTCCAATCGAACCCTTTCCCCCTGTAGGAGGATATGACTCTACTGAGAATATTACAGCAATAATATCTAAGATAACAAGGTTCTATAATAACCACACAACATACTACTTTCAATCACTTAGAGCAAGATGATTCTAGTTTAATAGTAAACCGAAAATCACATTGATCCAACATTCATTCTTTTAAAAAATACTGAAATAGATCCCCTAAACACTCTAAACAAGAATAACATAATGCTCACAAAGACAAACAAGGGCATACTACCTTAAAGCATATATAAAAGACACATGTTTTGCAAAAATAATAAGTTTCAATTTTTAGTTTTGCCTATATTTAGGTTTACGTAAAATTTCTATTTTGAAGTATATAATTAAAAGTTTAAGTTTTAAGTTTCAGTTCAACTAGTTCAAGTTTCAATTTTAAAAAGATGTACATAGCAATTTTCAATTTCGTTTTTATTCAACTAGTTAACACTAGTAGCATTCCAATATACCCAGAGCTCCCAATGTAGAAACTCAGGCTCTAATACCAGATGTAATGCCCCATCAAGTGATCCAAAAGAAATAATCTAAAGTTTTACTAAGTTTTCTAAACTTTTTTTTTTTTAACAAGAAAGAATGATTGCATACACATCAGACATATAGTAGTGGAAACAATAACATACAATCAACTATAAGTATACATAACAGGGTAAATTCCTTAAGGATCCCAAGATGTTGAATCACATTTAAATTTAATGAATACTAAGTTCATCAAATACCACATCCATATGAAAGAATAATTATAAAGTCCAATGCCCAATTAAATAATATACATTTTTTCTAAATGCCTCTTGGAAAATAAAATGTGGAATGCTCAATCATCCATTGTACATGTCAGAGGGCATGAAAGGCTAAAAGAATATATATATATATATATATATATATATATATATATATATATATATATATATATATATATATATATATATATATATGTAGAAATAGAAATACATCCTCCTCGGATCTGTGATACAAATTACAATAAAATAGATGAAACCATCCACCATACATGATATATCCATCCATCATAAAAGACATAAACATCCATCATAAAATATAACCATCCATCATAATGATGCATAGATAGAATGAAAGGAAATGCAAACAAGGAATGCTCCAACCACGATGACTACAGATGGATCTTAATGGTAAGAGTAAAAAGCACTACCACCCGACTACATGGAACCTAAATGGCCCACTCCTACCACGCTGAGGAGATAGTCTCAAGTCCCAAATAGTATATCAAACCACATACCAAAAATACTCTCTAAGTCCAAGAAATCCTGAAAGTAATCTAACTCAAAGGTTCCAAGATAAATCGAAATCTATTCCCAGAGGCACACAAAGACACATAGGAAACCTACTATGTAAGTAGGCAAGTGTCATCGCACAAATCACACTAGAGTTACTCTGGAAGTCTCTCAGAACCTTGGCCCCCTAGTGATCCCTATGTGGCCACTAGTATCCTCTTGTACTGACAAGGCATACTACGGATGCAAGGTCGCAACCAAGCATTCTCTCTACTCCCATGCTAGTATATACTAGCACTCAAGGCATGGGAAAGAACATACAAAGACTCTTATTAGGTTCATTTTATTCCCATTTAATGTAGTGTTTTCACTTATTAAACAACTCAAGTCCCAAATAGTATATCAAACCACATACCAAAAATACTCTCTAAGTCCAAGAAATCCTGAAAGTAATCTAACTCAAAGGTTCCAAGATAAATCGAAATCTATTCCCAGAGGCACACAAAGACACATAGGAAACCTACTATGTAAGTAGGCAAGTGTCATCGCACAAATCACACTAGAGTTACTCTGGAAGTCTCTCAGAACCTTGGCCCCCTAGTGATCCCTATGTGGCCACTAGTATCCTCTTGTACTGACAAGGCATACTACGGATGCAAGGTCGCAACCAAGCATTCTCTCTACTCCCATGCTAGTATATACTAGCACTCAAGGCATGGGAAAGAACATACAAAGACTCTTATTAGGTTCATTTTATTCCCATTTAATGTAGTGTTTTCACTTATTAAACAACTTACAATGGGTTACCTTGGGAATCACTTAGGACCCTGGCCCCCATTGCAAGCCACTTCCTGACATTACATGTAGATTCCTACCCTAAGCTCATGAAATAACAAACCAAAGAATCATAATAAAATCACCTCAGTCCTATACAAGTGACTAGACAGCATCAAAATATAATTCATAATAATCACATCAGTTCTCTACGAGCAACTAGAAAGCATCCCAAAAATAATATTGATCAAAGACTCATAATGGCTAAGTCAAACATGTCACAACATGACAACATCTAGACAATTCATACCAAACACCTTAGTCCTATAAAAGTGATTGGAAAGCAATCCAAATATGACTTATCAAGGACTAAAAATGGTTAAGTCAAATAAGTCATACATTCACCTCAGCATCACACAAGAACACTAGAAAGCAATAACAAACAATAGATCAACACATATCATAAAGCATACCAGATACATTACCATGGTTGGGTAGAAATAATCAAGATCGAGTCAGCATGATACCATACTCACAAAACTTCGAGCCTCTAGTAGACGTCCTAGGACTGGTCAACAATCTAGTCAACCCCAAACACAAACAACATACAGATACAAAGTGTAAGTTTCATGTATTTGGTTTATTTTGAAAATACATGGTTGGGTTAAATGTAAGGTTTTAGTTTCCTATTTAATATATGTTCCAATTACATACAATTCACCATTTATCCCTATCATTTAACCCATCTTAATATTCAAATAGAAAACAAAAGTTACCCCTATTTGATTTTAAGGTAATTTCCAAAATATTCCAAGGATAAACATTTAATTAAATTATTAAAATATACTTATTAATTTTAAATAGAATAACTTATAATTTATTAAAAATTGAAGTTATTAATAATAAATAAATAAATTTTACCATTATATTACATAACCTCCATTATTAAATAGACTTAATTTAATTTAATTTAATTAATTAATAACTATAACTAATTATATTGTCATTCATTAATAATCTATTAAAATTAATAAGTATTAAAAAATAAAAATTCATTATTAAAGTTAACAATTACAATTAAACAATCTTATATTAAAACTTATTAAATATTAATAAATTATATCATTAATAAACTTATTAATAAATAATAATTTAATTAAATATATTTTATTTTATTTTATATTTTATTTTTATCGATAAATGGCCTAAGCCTTATTATATTTTATTAATGAAAAAAATGTATTACAAGAGTTCCTCCGTTTTAACGGGCACTGGTAAGAAAGAATAGAGAAAGAAAACCTCCAGTCTTGCCCGAGACAATAGTCCTATATTATACATTTATAAAAGGGGCATACCCCAATCTCAATAAATCTTACATCTTCTCCCAATTTTGACATCAATATTACTTCAGACATCTCTATAATCAATTGGTTTTTTTGCGGCTAAGAACCTGTTAATGAAACACCACATAATAAAACAACAAGAAGTGTTAGGGGTTAGTGAAATAAAGTGTTTTATCTTAATCTTTTTTTTAAAAATTCGGAGGGAGCAAATTCCAACAAAAGGCAAATACATGTGATCTTTGAATGCACTTGTAAATGATGGTGATAATAGGGAAATCATAAAAAGGTACGTAGGCATAAATTAATTGATTGATTTCATAGATTTCCCACATTTTAATATGATTATTCAAAATACTATGTTGATTTCACAAATTGTGGAGAGACCGAAGAGACCAATCATTAAGCAACAAAAACCCAAGATTAATGACAGAGTGACTATCACATCCAAATACAGATACTCAAAACAAGATTGAACAACTGAACTGTATATTCATATTATCTTCATATATGCTAATTTAAGTATATACATTTCAAAATATACATGTTGCTATTCAATATGAGATAAGGGCTTCTTTGGAAATGTGCCCTTGTTATCAGCTAATCAAGATATAAACCTATTTAACTGATTGATAACCAAAATATGGTTCCTATACTTATTATAGATACTATTTCCTTTACTATATGATTCATTTTTAACTATCAAAATAGCCTAGATACTACATTTGTCAAATGTTTTTCTTAAATACCATGATTATCTTTGAAGCCTCCTACAAATTAGTGGCATTTGCACTAGGCAAAAATTTATAGGTTATCCTTCCTCTGCTTTACCAGTTGTAATTAGGTAAGTAGAACTCCTCATTTTCCAAATTGGTGAGGTTTGCATCTGGATGGATATATGCGTTGAAGGCCCTTAGGTAATTTAAGAGCCAGTTTGTACCAGGGTCTTCAATAATTCCTCTCCACCTGAGCAGGAAGTTTATACTTGCTTCCATTTTAGGCCACTCGTTAAAAAATTGTATGTTGTCCCTTATCACCAAACATGGTCGTCTCGGGCTTCTTGCAAGTTCTAGACTATCCAACTCAAGCTCCATGTAAGCCTCTAGGAGCAAAATTCAAAGCCTAGTGTCTATGTCGGCTACTACAATTTCCAACCCTACTAGCTAGCTAGGATCAAAGACATTATGGGTTAACCTAATGATATCCTATTTCTCCACCCTCGCCCTCGCTAAACATTCTACCTAGAGCCCTATGACATCGTTGTTGGTCCTCCATGAGTAGTCATAGTTAAATGCCCCTTCTCCCAATACTCGATTGATGACAACACGACTCATGTCATCAATAGGCTTGAACAGCCGATTCCACCTTTCTTGCTTTATCCGACCACAGAAAGCCATAGTTCAACTTTTGAAAGCATGAAAGAGACATATGTTGGTGTCCATGGAGTCAGAATAATAGACCTCTAATTGAAAACTAAGATGAGGAGAAATTACCTTAGTAGATATAAATAGATGTGAATCAGAAAGATCTAGATGTCTGAATTATGACAAGGACGCCTAGATGTGTGCGAATTTTCCTCTCAAAATCATAATAGCGAAAATATGTAACACAAGTGAATGGTATGCCTTAATACGGTGTAGAGCTAGTTAAAGTTTAATGATTACTAATAGGAGGGAATACTATGGGATACATATACTTTGATCATATATTAATGAATTTTCCCCATCTATTCCTTTATTAGCTAGTTTATCTGCTTCCTTGTTGCCTTCTCTGTATATGTGCGAGAATCTTACTTCTTCGAAATATTTTTAATAGATTGATAATTGTTTCAAGTTTATTATTCAGTATCCAATTTGGAGTTTCTCCTTTTCTCAGGGCATTAATTATAATCTAAGAGTCCCCTTCAATCATGATCATTTTGATGTTGAGGCTAGTACATAGCTTAATTCCTTCTTCTATTGCTTCGAGTTTTGCTACGTTGTTAGTTGATATTCCTAATGATTTTGATCTCTTAGCTACCCAATTTCTAGATTCATCCCTTATAATACATCCTATGCCTGCCTTGCCAAGATTTCCTCTTGAAGTCCCATTGAAATTCAATTTCTTCCATCCGGGCAGTGGGGGTTCCCACTTACAAGTTTGCCTAGCTAGATTGTTTTGCTTTTTATAATATGGAGTGGAATTAATTAGCAATGGCCATGATTTTTTTTATCTCTGCATCTCATTCTGAAAATGTTCCTTCTTCTCTGGGTCTCTTCCTCAGGTCACTATTCATAACTTCTAGGATGGCTACTTCTAATTTTGGAAAGAAAGCTTGCTCATCTAGACTTTGGTTTTGAAAGATAGGGCAATTTCTTTCTTTCCATATTTCTCATGCTAAAATTGTTGGGGAAATATTCCACAATCTTCCATATACATTATTTGATGTATCTTTAGGCCAACCCAATAGGTGGTCTAACCATTTGCCAGCCAAAGTGCAGGCCATTTCAGTTTGCATTGGATCCACTTCCAGCATTCTTGAGAAAATTTACATTCATACAAGAGATGCTCTACATTTTTTTCACTGTCTTTGCATAATATGCATCTTGTCAGTCCTTCAACTCCCATTTTCTTAATTCTATCTGTAGTTAGAATTCTCTTTTGCATGGTAGCCCATAGGAAGATCCCAGCTTTGGGGAGTCTTGCTGGGTCCCAACATAGTTTTAATGGAAGTGTGTTGACTTCCCATCTCTAGGAATTTGTAATCATTTTATAGCCTTCTTTGACTTTGTAAATTTTGTCTTTAGAGGTTGCCCAAATTAGTCTGTCTTCCCTATTTTTGACTGAGATTGGTCAGCTTTTTAAGATGTTTTCCAAATTTTCTTTATCCATTTTATTTAGCCCACAATTAGCAATTGTTTTCCATTTCCATATCTTACCTAATTCAGATTCAAATTCCTCTATGTAGTTTTCCACTTCAGTTTCCCATGTTTCCTTGAGGAGAGAAATTGCTTCAAGGTTTGTGTCAGAATTGATAAGTGGGGGATATTCATTCCAAGAGTCTTCCCAAAATAAAGCTTTATCACCTTCCCTATGTCCCATGAAGGGTATTTTGAGATCAAATTCCAGCTTTGGATTTGGAAGTTCCAACACCCAGAACCTTTGGGAGGTTCTTTTATTCTGAATAACGATGTGCTATCTGAGGGGTTGAGATATTTATTAAATATGATTCTGGCCCATTTCCTATCCCTTTCATGATACAATCTCCAGACTTGTTTGGCTCCTAATGCTTCATTCTGCCATTCTAGATTCTTGATTCCTAGACCCCCATTTTCTTTAGGTTTGCAAATGTTACTCCAGCTGATTAAGGTTGTTTTTTTCTTGTCCTCTAGTCCATTCTAGAAAAAATCATGAAGTTTCTTTTCTATTTTGAGGTTGATATTCTTGGGTAATTATGAGTAGGAGAGTTGATAGGTTGGAGTTGCTGATAAAACAGCCTTGATTTTTGTAGTTTTCCTGGCCTTGGTCAGCCATCTTCCTTTCCATGATTTTGTTTGATTATCTATTTTCCTGAGAGTTTTTTTCCATCCGAGATTAGTTTTGTTACTTTTATCCAAGTACATTCCTAGATACTTAAATGGTAGGGTCCCTTTTTTGAACCCAAACTTATTGCAGATTTGATCCTCTAGTTCTTTGGAAGTGTTTAAGAAAAAGATTTCTAATTTCTCAACATTAATGACTTGCCCTGAAGCCTTGGTATATGTTTCTAAGATATGCTTCATTTGATCTGCCTCATCCAAAGTACATGTTCTTGCTAGCATAGTATCATCAGCAAATTGTCTCTACATCTTTAGTTACTTTAACTCCCTTGATTTTGTTTTCTGCTTGCACTGCTTTGACTGCCCTTCCAAATGTTTCTGCCATAATGATGAATAAGAATGGTGAGATTGGATCACCTTGTTTGATGCATCTAGAGGTATTGAAGAACCCTTTCGGGGTACCATTGATAAGAAGTGAAAATTTAGGAGTAGATATACATTGAAAGATGATATTTATCCATTGTTTTGAGAAGCCAAATGCTTCCAAGGTTTTACATAAAAATCTCCAATCTACTTTATTATATGTTTTTTGAATATCAAGTTTAAGAAACATGCAGGCTTCGTTATTTTTAATTGCAGAGTGTATAGTTTCTTTGATAATAGATATTCCATCTAGTATAGATCTTCCTAGGACAAAGCTTATTTGTTCTTCTGATATGAGCTTTGGGAGAAATCTTTTAAGGTGATTTGCCAAGATTTTTGAGAAAAAATTATAAATAGTTTTGCATAGGGCAATTGGTCTGAAATCCCTAGGTGCTAAACTTTAATTTTTTTGGGAATAAGTGTTAAAAACATATGATTGATTTATATTAGTATTGACTCACCATTCCGAGTATATGATTGATTTCTATTAGTATTGACTCACCATTCCGAGTAGCTTCCAGAGCTTTCCATAATTCTTCTCCTATTATGTCCTAGCATTGTTGGAAGAAGAAAGCTTGGAAGTTGTCGGGTCTTGGTGATTTATCTGGATTAGTATTAAAGAGAAGAGTTTTAACTTCTTGGAGAGTGAAAAGTTTGTTTAAGATTTTATTATCCTCTTCTGTTATCAGCTTAGGAATATACTTCAACATGTCTTCTTGAGCACTTTTATTTGATGAGTCGTAATTGTTAAAAGTTTCCTTGTAATATTGGACAAAGATATCTGTTATCTTTTCTAGGTTTTCAATTTGCTCCCCCTCCAAATTCTTAAACTTGGATATATTAATATGGTTTCTATTTAAAATAGTAGTGTTATGAAAGAATTTTGTATTACAATCTCCTTCTTGTAACCATTTTTCCCTGGATTTTTGTCTCCAAAATATTTCTTCTTTAGCTAGTATTTATTCTTGTTTTAATAAGTATTCTTTTTCTAGTTGATAAGCTTCATTATTCATACCTTTCATAATGATTTCTTTGTTAAGGTTACTAATTTTTTCTTCAATGTGTAGTTTTTCTTTAAAAATATTTTTGAAATGAGTTTTGTTCCATTTTAAGATTTTTTCTTTCACACTTTTTAATTTAGATACAAAGCAATACATTTTGGATCCCTCAAACTGTTCCTCTTGGCATCATCCTTTTATCTGCTCCATAAAAGACTTATCCATGAACCACATTTTCTCACATTTGAAGGGGTTCCTACTTGGTTTTTGCTGCTCTTTGATTTCCAATTTTACTGGGAAATGGTCTGAACCTGCCACTGGAAGTATTTCTGCACTTACTGCACTGTCCATTGAACTGAACTCACCTTTTATAAGAAATCTATCCAAACATTCTGCTATAAAACAAAATCCTTTCCTTCTGTTATTCCATGTATATACTCTATTTTTGGTGGGGATATCCATGAGGGAGTCCTTCTGGATCCAATTTTTAAAATCTCTCGTGGCTTTGGATACTGTAGTACATCCTCTAAATTTTTCCTCCTTTTTTAATACTGTGTTGAAATCTCCCCCTAGGATGAAAATCTCTTGGGATTTAGAACTAATGAAAGTATTGATGTCATTCCAAACCGCTACTTTATCTAATAACTGGATAGGTCCATAGACATTTATTAGGATTGGCTATAAGTTTGTCTTATTACTGACAGCTCTACATCCCATCTAGTTAGTTTTGGTGGTTATTATATCAATATTTGTTTGTCATGGATTCCATATAACCCCAAGCCCTCCTGATGCACCCTGAGACTGATAGAATTATGACTTCCATTTCTCCAATTTCTGACTCATTTTTATTCCTTCTTCTTTATTTAATTTAGTTTTGTGAATTAGCATTATATCATAATCAAACAAGGTGAGATTGCACTTTAGTAAGTGCTTCTTGCTAGGAGCATTTAGGCCCCTAGCATTCCAAGTTGTGATTCTCATTATTCCTTGGGAAGGCTCTTCCCCTTCCCATTTTTTAGAATATCGAGAATCTTAGTTTGTTCCTTAACCTATCCTGCTGCCTCTCTAAGTTCTTTCAATGATTTCCTTCCTCATTTCTATTTTATTTTTCCACAATTTGGAGTCTTCATTCCTTCCTAATTCACTGAGATGCCTATTCTTTCCAAGTTTTGGTCATTTATTACTTTTTCTGATATCTCTGAATCCTCTCTTTCTTGTTTATCTTCTGTAACAATTTCTTTGATAATTAGTTTATTAATATGATATTCCTTACTTACCAGTTCTTGATCTTTTCTCATATCTCTATCCTCTGTGTTATTTTCTCCTCAATAGGGTTGTCCTATGATTCATTCCACATAGTTTTTTCTTCAGTTAATATATTTGTCCATTCTGTGGATGCTTCTCTTCTTTCTAATTTTGGTTCTAATCCTTGTTTATTTAGTGCAAACATATCCTTTCCATCTTTAGGAGTTTGCCAGAATTTGTAACTTTTCTTTTTTTCTTTTTTTCTAATGGTTATGTTGCTCCAATGTGTTGAATCTGCCAGTGGGATAATAGCCTCCTATACTGTGTTTTCTTTTTTATATTGTTTTCCTTCTAAACTTTAAGATATCTGCTCCCTTCCTTTAACTGTTCTTGGTTTTGTGTTTTCTTCTTACTTTCTAGCCTGATCTTTCCTGAGATCCTCTATCTGTTGATTTCCTTTATCTGATGGTTCCCCTATTTCTATAATTACTATTCTTTTCCCTTTATGTTCCTTGTGAGATTCTTCCGTCAATAAGCTTTGATCAATTAGATCATTTTGAATCAATAGGATTTTATGGGATAGCTTCCATTTCTTCTATTGTTTCTTTTTTTGATTGACAATCCCTCCATTTTTTGAATTTATTGAGAGAATGTTGGTAGCTTATATTGTACATTCCATCTTTCCCCATCAAACCATCTAAATCCATTTCCTCTTGTTTTCTTGCTTTACCATTTTCAAGATTTCCATCTTCATTGCTTTTGATCTCTTCTTCTCCTCTTTGACCCTCTCTGTTATTCCTCGATACTACATTAATCTCTTCTTCCTGTGTTTTCTTTTTCCCCTTTGTTCTTTCTTGAACTTATGTTGTCCTTAATGTTATTTTTGATATGTGATTTAGTTGAGTTTGGATTCTTAATTTTATCTATGATTCCTAAATATTCTTTAAATGATAAATTGTAAATTGATCTGTTAGTGATGATTTTTCTACTGACTACATTGCTCAGATCCGATTTTACCAATATTTTTATTATGTTTGTTTTATTTGTATTATCTTCAAAACCTATCAATGATCCTATTGATTCACCAATTTTCTTTATGATATTATTTTCCATTAATTCTGATGGAATTTTTTAACTTTCCATCCATTTGATTGATTTTATGTTTTTAATGTGGTTTTTATTAAAGTTTGGCTTCCAAGCTAAAAAATAAATATGATGTCCTTTGTAGAATAAGTTATTAGATTTTAGAATTTCTTCTTTATCTTTAGGGTTCTGACATAGAATAAAACAAATTTTATCTACAAAGAGGGTTAGGTTACTTACCTACTTGCTCCATTTTTTGGATATGATGCGTGACAACTTATTTCTTTTATTCGGCGGACTGTTCCAATACATGTATATTCCTTTTTCTTCACAATCCTTCCATCTTCCTTTGCTATGTGGATTGTTGATTATTATTTCTTTGCTATCTAGGTTCTTAATTGAAATTCTTTGTTTAGGGTTTCTAATTTTCTCTTGATTTGTTGTTACTTGTTAATTCTTTTGATGTGGCAGAATGCAAAGTTCTTTTGCTTGGTAGGGTAATTCCTTGTCGAGGTTTGAAACCATGGGTAATCTTCCATGAATTAGTGGACCGCTTTTTTTGGGGCATGCTCTCTGGTGTAGGCCCTAATTGAACACAATTAGCTTCTAAAGTTATTTTTGGCTTTTCTACTTGCTTGCTCTGCGTCAAAATTGTACCCTTCTTTGAACTATGGTTCCACTCTGGCAATAGAGCATACTTTGTTTTCTAGAAGAAATCCTTTTGGAATTGTAATTTATCTGAGCTTTCGTTTTGTAAAGGTTGAGTTCGTTTTTTTCTTTTTTGCACAATTTGCCACCCTTTTTCGTCTCCACAATTTTGCTTTTCAAGAATTTCCACCTGTTGTTGTTTGTGTTACCTAGCCATATTTTTGAATTTGTTGGTTCCTATATTTTCCTTTTTTACTTGCCCTCTGCTTGGAGATGACAAGGCTTTGAGTTGGTTACTTGTCTTCAAGAAAGTTTGTGATTTCTTTTGTTGGGTCACAAAGTGGTTTGCTTTGTGATGATTAGATGTTGCGTACATTTTTTATTTTTTCACCATATTCGCAGAGTAGAGCTAAAATTTTATACCTATTTTATTAAGATAGAGATGACTTAATAAATATACTTTGTTTTTAATAACATTAAATTATATTAAAAAAATTATACAAAATTTAAAAAAAGACAAGCATATTTTTATGGCTCACCGGGCCTCACACAAAAAATGGCTACGGCCGTTAGAAACAACGGCAACCTTGCCATAGTAAGCTGCTGCAGTAGTACCTATTGTGTTAGTGACAACAAAGACTGCCGAGACAGGTAAAGGGGGATACAGTTTTAATCCCGCCCTTCCCCAAATATATATATATATATATACATATATATATATATATGTATATATATATATATGTATATATATATATATATGTATATATATATATATATACATATATATATACATATATATATATATATATATATATATGTATATATATATATATACATATATATACATACATATATATACATATATATACATATATATACATACATATATATATATATATATATATATATATGTATATATATATATATATATATATACATACATATATACATATATATACATACATATATACATATATATATATACATATATATATATACATATATATATATATATTAAAAAAAATTCTCTACTTCTTTTAAACAAACGTTTTAATATTAATTATTATTATTTTATTTTATTTTATTTATGTTTTAAATTTTATAAATACAGAATTAATTAAAATGTCTCTCTTTTATATTTTTTATTATTATTTTTTTTTTACAAAATTCCCAACTTTGATCTGATAGAGATAGCACGACTAGTTGGTCAAATTTTCAAATGAAATCTTCAAATTTATTGCAAAACCCTACCCCGTTCTTTTTTTTTCAAATTTAAAATCTATGGAGGGAAATATTACATTAATCATTTAAAACTTCACGTGCACAGAAGGATTAACACATGTACCAAAAAATCATAACATGGTAAAATCTATCACAAAAATTATCCAGACAACCATTTAACAGACACGATGAAGACAGGAAAGAAATGAGCGTATTAAAATATGCGAAAATCACAAGCATCTACTTGGACATTGATGCTAATCGCTACGCCCCAGAAAAATTGTAGAGAAAATTCCTCCTCTCAGAACCTTCTCCTTTTTGAAAATTTCTCCAAAATTCACCATCCCTCCAAAATGAACCCCCAAATTGTGATAAGGAGTTCTCTCCTAAAATTGGGTACTAATTGTGAGTTCACCCGAGAGAACTCCTTGCTCACTAGACTTCAACTCTAAATTAACTTTTCTTTTTCTTTCTTTTATCGTTTCCATGCACGTTAATTGCATTATATATTAACTTTATTTAGTTTTCCACTTGACTTCTCTTTTCAATTAATTCGTTAAATTTTAATCTCATGCACGCATCATGCAATCTAAAAACTTTTAATAAATTAATTTCTCTTTACTTCTTAATCTATTTTCGAATGTTTAATTTGGTAAACTATTTATTAGCCTAAATAATATTATTATTTAGCATTTATTTAAAAATAAACTTTAAATATATTATTATTAAATTAAATAAATATTATCATGTTCTAAATTTATTCTTATAACTTTTATCTCCAAATTTAATTTTTTTATTTAATTAATTTCTCAATTAATTAATTATAATTAAATATTAAAATATCATAGTAATTTTTCATTAAATTAAATCATTAATATAATCTTTTAATTAGACTTAATTAATAGAAAATTCATGAAAGACTCATAAAACAAAATACGAAAACCCATCATAGCAAAAGACTTACAAAATCAAACTAAAGGGTTATAATCACGAATTAACATCATTCAACACATTTGGAAGGTAGTCAACTCAGATACTTGTCATAATTTTCTAGGACAAATGGCTTAAAGGTTTAGGATTTGGACTTGAGAATTTATCTTCCCTCTCTTACCATTGAGATAATGCGATAGGGTACGCTCATCTTAGTAATTCAGGGAGGTTGATACTCGGTACCTACAACCTACATAAAATCCACACATGTACAAACACAATATTCTAAGCTAAATAGGCAATGGCAGGAAGTGGTGCATCATGTAGATCCCACCTAGTAGGTGACTATGACTTCCTTCCTTAACCACATCAGAAATGCCATACATAAAGAAAACATACACACACACCATACACATGCAGTATGGGGTAAGTATCCATAAGAAAACACATAATAAACCATCTAACTAATCATCATCAATAACTAAAAACACTATAATAATCATCATGCATACATGCAATATAAAGTATCAAGTAATCTCATCATAAATCATCTGAATTTGAAATAATACTGATAATCACAAAACAATGCTACTAATCATAAACATAAAACTGGCCTAAAAGAGTTTGGCAATTATAGCAAAAAATGTAAAGTAGGGGCAGGCACTACATCCGCTCCCCCTAGAATTAGGCTTATTCTTGGAAGCCTATAAACAAGTAGTAAAACTAAGGAACTCATTGTGCAGGTCCGATTGAAGCCTTTCCCCTTGTAGGAAGATATGACTCTACTAAGAATACTACAACAATAATATCTGAGATAACAACGTACTATAATAACCACAAAACATACTACTTTCAATCACTTAGAGCAATATGATTCTGGTTTAATAGTAAACTGAAAATCACATTGATCCAACATTCATTCTTTTAACAAATACTGAAATAGATCCCCTAAACACTCTAAACAAGAACAACATAATGCTCACAAAGATAAACAAGGGCGTACTACCTTAAAGCATATATAAAAGACACATGTTATGCAAATAGAATAAGTTTCAATTTTCAGTTTTGCCCATATTTAGGTTTACGTAAAATTTCAGTTTTGAAGTCTAAGTGTTCAAGTTTGAAGTATACAACTAAAAGTTTAAGTTTTACGTTTCAGTTCAACTAGTTCAAGTTTCAGTTTAAAAAAAGATGTACATAATAGTTTTCAGTTTCATTTTTGTTCAACTAGTTAACACTAGTGATGTTCCAATATACCCAAAGCTCCCAATGTAGAAAATCAGGCTTTGATACTAGATGTAACGCCCCACCAAGGGATCCAAAAGAAATAACCTAAAGTTTTACTAATTTTGCTAAACATTTTTTTTTTAAACAAGAAAGAATGATTGCATACACATCAGACATATAGTAGCAGAAGCAATAACATACAATCAACTATAAGTATACATAATAGGTTACATTCCTTAAGGATCCCAAGACGTTGAATCACATTTAAATTTAATTAATACTAAGTTCATAAAATACCACATCCATATGAAAGAATAATTATAAAGTCCAATTTTCAATTAAATAATATACATTTGTTCTGAATGCCTCTTGACAAATAAAATTTGAAATGCTCAATCATCCACTGTACATGTCAGACGGTATGAAAGGTTAAAAGAATATACATATGTAGAAATATAAATACATCCTCCTTAGATCCATGATACAAATTACAATAAAATAGATGAAACCATCCACCATACATGATATATTCATCCATCATAAAAGATATAAACATCATTCATAAAATATAACCATCCATCATAATGATACATAGATAGAATGAAAGGAAATGCAAACAAGGAAAGCTCCAGCCACGGTGACTATGGACGAATCTCAATGGTAAGAGTAAAAAGCACTACCACCCAACCACGTGGAACCTAAATGTCCCACTCCCATTGCGCTAAGGAGGTAGTCTCAAGTCCCAAATAAGATATCAAACCACATATCAAAAGTACTCTCTAAGTCCAGGAAATCCTAAAAGTAATCTAGCTCAAAAGTTCTAAGATAAATCGAAATATATTCCTAGAGGCACAGAAAGACACGTAAGAAACCTACTATGTAAGCGAGCAAGTGTCATTGCACGAATCATGTTAGAGTTACCCTAGCAGTCTCTTAGGACCCCAACCCCCTAGTGATCCCTATGCTGCCACTAGTGTCCTCTCGTACTGACAAGGCATACTACGGATGCAAGGTCATAACCAAGCATTCTCTCTACTCTCATCCTAGTTTGTACTAGCACTCGAGGCATGGGTGACAACATACAAAGACTCTTATTAGGTTCATTTTACTCCCATTTAGTCTAGTGTTTTCACTTATTAAACAACTTACAATGTGTTACCTTAGGAACCACTTAGGGCCATAGCCCCCATTGCAAGCCACTTCCTGACATTACATGTAGATTCCTACCCTAAGCTCATGAAATCACAAACCAAAGAATCATAATAAAATCACCTCAGTCCTATACAAGTGACTGGAAAGCATCAAAATATAATTCATAATAATCACATCAGTTCTCTATGAGCAACTGGAAAGCATCCCAAAAAAATATTGATCGAAGACTCATAATGATTAAGTCAAACATGTCACAACATGACATCACCAAGACAATTCATACCAAACACCTCAGTCCTATAAAAGCGACTAGAAAGCAATCCAAATATGATTGATCGAGGACTAAAAATGGTTAAGTCAAATAAGCCATACATTCACCTTAGTCTCACACAAGAACACTGGAAAGCAATAACAAATAGTAGATCAACACATCATAAATCATACCAGACACATTACCATGGTTGGGTAGAAATAATCAAGATCGAGTCAACATGATACCACACTCACAAAACTCTTGAGCCTTTGGTAACGTCCTAGGACTGGTCAACAATCTAATCAACCCCAAACATAGACAACATACATATACAAAGTGTAAGTTTCATGTTTTTGGTTTATTTTGAAAATACATGGTTGGGTTAAATGTAAGGTTTTAGTTTCCTATTTAATATATGTTCCAATTAGATACAATTCACTATTTACCCCTATCATTTAACCCATCTTAATATTTGAATAGAAAACAAAAATTACCCCAATTTGATTTTAAGGTAATTTCCAAAATATTCCAAGGATAAACATTTATTTAAATTATTAAAATATACTTATTGATCTTAAATAGAATAACTTATAATTTATTAAAAATTGAAGTTATTAATAATAATTAAATAAATTTCACAACTATATTACATAACCTCCATTATCAAGTAGACTTAATTAAATTTAATTAAATCAATTAATAACTATACAAAACTAATTATATTGCCATTCATTAATAATCTATTAAAATTAATAATTATTAGTAAATAAAATTGTATTATTTAAGTTAACAATTACAATTAAACAATCTTATATTAAAACTTATTAAATATTAATAAATTATATCATTAATAAACTTATTAATAAATAATAATATAATTAAATATATTTTATTTTTAATAAAATTATATTATATTAAAAAAATTATGCAATTTTTTTTAAAAAAAGACAAGCGTATTTTTAGGCCTGCTTGCCCTCACACAAGAAACGACTATAGCCGTTAGAAACTATGGCAACCCTGCCATAGTAGGTTGCTGCAGCAACGGCAACAAAGGTCGTCGAGATAGGTAAGGGGTCATACGGGTTTAATCCCACCCTTCCCCAAAAAAAATATTATTATATTTTAAAAAAATCTCTCATTTTAAACAAACGTTTTAATATTAATTATTATAATTTTATTTATTTAATTTATGTTTTAAATTTTATAAATACATAATTAATTAAAACGTCTCTCTTTTATATTTATTATTATTATTATTTTTTACAAAATTCCCAGCTTTGATCTGATAGAGGTAGCATGACCAATCGGTCGAATTTTCAAATGAAATGTTCAAATTTATTGCAAAACCCTACCCTATTTTTTTTTTCTTTCAATTTTAAAATCTATGGAGAGAAATATGATATTAATAATTTAAAACTTCCCATGCATAGAAGGATTAACCCACATACCAAAAAATCATAACATAATAAAATTTGTCACAAGAATTATCTAGACAACCATTTAACAGACACGATAAAGATAAGAAAGAAATGAGCATATTAAAATATGTGAAAATCACAAGCGTCTACCTAGACACTGATGCTAATCGCTACACCCCAAAAAATTGAAGAGAAAATTCCTCCTCTTAGAACCTTCTCCTTTCCAAAAATTTCTCCAAAATTCACCGTCCCTCGAAAATGAACCCCTAAATTATGATAATGAGTTCTCTCCTAAAATCGGGGCACTAATTGTGCGTTCCCCCGAGAGAACTCCTTGCTCACTAGACTTCAACCCTAAATCAACTTTTCTTTTTCTTTCTTTTATCTTTTCCATGCATGTTAATTGCATTATAAATTAACTTTATTTAATTTTTCACTTGACTTCACTTTTCAATTAATTAATTAAATTTTAATCTCATGCACGCATCATTCAATCTAACAACTTTTAATAAATTAATTTCTCTTTACTTCTTAATTTATTTCAAACGTTTAATTTGACAAACTATTTATTAACCTAAACAATAATATTATTTAGTATTTTTTTAAAAATGAACTCTAAATATATTATTATTAAATTAAATAAATATTATCACGTTCTAAATTTATTCTTATAAATTTTATCTCCAAATTTAATTCTTTTTATTTAATTAATTAAATATTAAAATATCACAGTAATTTTTTATTAAATTAAATCATTAATATAATCTTTTAATTAGACTTAATTAATAGAAAATTCACCAAAGACTCATAAAACAAAATACAAAAACACATCATAGAAAAACACATACAAAATCAAACTAAAGGATTATAATCACGAATTAATGTCATTCGACGCATTCAAAAGGTAGTCAACTCAGATACTTGTCCTAATTTTCTAGGACAAATGGCTTAAAGGTTTAGGATTTGAACTTAAAAATTTATCTCCCCTCTCTTACCATTGAGATAATGCAATAGGGTACGCTCATCTTGGTAATTTAGGGAAGTTGATACCCTGTACTTACAACCTACATAAAATCCACACATGTACAAACACAATATTCTAAGCTAAACAGGTAATGGCAGGAAGTGGTGCATCGTGTAGATCTCAACTAGCAGGTGATTATGACTCCCTTCCTTAACCACATCAGAAACACCATACATAAAGAAAAAATACACACGCACCATACACATGCAGTATGGGGTAAGTATCCATAAGAAAACACATATAATAAACCATCTAACTAATCATCATCAATAACTGAAAACACTGTAATAATCATCATGCATACACACAGTATAGAGTACCAAGTAATCTCATCATAAATTATCTAAATCAGAAATAATACTGATAATCTCAAGACAATGCTACTAATCATAAACATAAAACTGGCCTAAAAGAGTTCAACAATGATAGCAAAAAATGTAAACTAGGGGTAGGCACTACATTCACAGTTTATATGATGCAAGTCCAATGTTAACCAAGCTACTCTATGTTAACCAAATGATTTAGTTTATTCTGAGCTCATAGAGAAAGAGTTGACTGAGTAACTCAGTATGAATCAAGCGATTCAGTTTATATGTTGAGTTGCACAATATCTGTCGAGTCACTAGTGCAGACCAAGTTCAAGACTACTTTGAAGTGATCAGTATGGACCAGTCTTCTACATCTACTGAGTGTATGACAATGTTGAGCAATGACAATGGATGTCGAGTATCAAAAGCTCACCGAGTCAGTCTTCAGAACTTGAGTGTCTTCATTTTAGCCAACTTTGTAATATTTGTGTAAACTTGTATTCTGGCCGACTTTGTAATTATGTAATTGGATTGGTATATATGTAACGTATTATATCACATCCAAAGATGAATGAATATGTGTGAAAAGTGCAATGTAACCGAATGCAATTAAAGAAGAGTAGAAAAGAGAAAATTACAAAGGCTATAACAATATAAGGAGCAACAAAGACACATCTATCACAACAAGGTGATTTGTACACAAATTAATCTCATTCAGCGAACCAAGTTGCAGATCAGAGATCAACTATTGCTTCATCCTAATAGGTGGATCAGTCAAATACTTTAACAAGGTAGACTTGACAGTCTTTTGCAAATCTCTTTACCTAGTGCATACTTCATTATATGTTTGTAAATCCTTTAACAAGGTGGACCTAGCAATCCTTATTGCTCCTAACAGGGCAGATCATCAGAAGTGATCAATGTAAGCCTTAACAGGCCAACTTTATGCTGTAGTACTAAAGTTTGTGGGTATCATCCCCACTCTAATTTTACTTTCTATTTGGAAGGTTGCTGGGTAACCAAAATTATGTGTCAAGTGTTATGAATGCTTTCATGTTTTTAGTTTCTTATGCATGCTTCTAGATCAAATTAAGTGGGACAGATTTAATTGGATATCTCATGTCAAAAGTTTTATAAGGTTACTGATTCACACCTCCCCTCTCAATAACCTAGCCTTCTGAATATTTCCAACACCATGATCCTCTTTATATTGTCACACAGGTTAATGGACTTCATTCTTGTGGCATCCTTATTGGTCATGCATACATTGTGGATGTGATAACTGAAGAACATTATTTTATTAGCCAATTATAATGTGATAGTTGTGGTAAATGTGATGATTGATCCAAACTTGTAACAATTTCTTTTATCCTTCCCATAATCCTATTTTATTTCCTATTGAAGGGACAAAGGTTTATATGTTACCTTCACTATCACTCTAGATTTTGGTCAATTTTAGTCAAACTTAGTCTTCCTTTTTTTAATCCATAAATGTCTTAAATTTCCTCATAATAAAGAAATAACAACCATTAACCATACTCTTTATCAATCTTCAATGCCTTGAGAGTATGTTGACCTTGATTGGTTTAACCTTCTATGCCTCAACCAACCCAAACATGCATTATCTTCTAATCCTATCAAGCCTATAATATCCAAAAGATTTGTGATCTTAATAAACCCATGGATGTTCCTTCTCCTTGTCGTGAACCTAGAATTGTTCCTATACCACCTAAAACTCCTCTATATACTTATGTTCTACAACCTATATCTTATACACATTCTCCTAATGTCATATTTCAACCTAGTGTAGTTCCTTTGTTCTTTCTCCTAAAGAAGAAAATGATATGATGGTGATTGATCCCAATCCCAACATAATTACAAGAAAAAATAAATGTGACCATCATGCTTTTATTCACTATTGCAAATATTGTTCTAGAGCTCATTAACACGCTTCCAAAGATATTGCTTCACCTAAAAAGACCATTTCATTCTCTCTATAATTCCATTTGACCAACCTATGATTGAACTAAAGGCATAGGCTAACTTTAAAAATAAAAAATTGCACAAACATGATAATTATATTTGTAACTTAAATTATATTACAATCAATTTGGGTAAAGAAGATAATATTGATGCTAACAATTATATACATGCTAGTAATTTTGATGACATATATAAGCATATTGATGTTAATGATGATTTTTTTATTATGTTTCCAAAATATTATCTATCATTTCTAGTGACAAACAAAGTGCACCATATTCTTATTACTGTCCTTCTTTGGATATGCTTATTTTTCCATCTATTTTACTTGATGTTATTCCTATGGCAAGTTTCTCACCTTCACTAAACACTATAAAGCAAGGTAAGTGTGGGGTGGGGGTGGGTAGATGACACACATGACTATCTCCTCTTGTATGATAGATTTTATTTGTTTGCCTTTTGTAACATGTTTCCCCCGTAATGTCTTGCATGTTATATAATTTTCTAGGTTTCACTGAATAACCCCTTTTACCTATTGGTGCAAGGTGATAAAAGAATTATTTTTTTGGAAATATTCCTCTATTTGTATCTCAGATAGTTTCAAGTACTCCTTCTCCATGTTGGATCACAATGATTCAAGACTCAACAAGACCCTCTACTTATACCCAACTAAACCACAAGTTAGCCTAGAAAATTACAAATTAAATAAAGCCTTACATTAAATACATACTTAAGCTACAAGTCCACTTGTAACATAAATTAAATACAAAATTCCTTAGTCAGCTTACAACACCCATTAAATGTATCTAGGAAAAATAAACAAGACCCAAATAGACCCACACAAACTCACACAATCACTACATGACACAATCACACTCCTTACACATCAAATACATCAAGTTGATTGATCAAATCCACAAGAACTATGTTTGGCAAGCCCAAACTACCGAGCGTCAACAAAAACCACAAGCATGACTGAACTCCCACAAGCTTTACCGAGCAATATAGTATATGCCAAGCAACAATATATGTTGAGCTCCTTCAACAATTGAGCACCTTGGCCAACACTAAACCCACTGACTAGCGAGCACCACTCTTTCTATGATCAAGTTCTCCAACTCCAAGGTCCAACAACTTCACCATGCAAGGTTGTGAACTACCCTAGGATGCTTCTACATCAAACACCCCAGGTGTAAAAAGATGTTCTTAGTAGCTCGAAGAACATATTCTGGGATTCAATATATAAATCCCAAACTGGTTCTTCACATACATATCCTCCAAGTTTTCAACTTGTATGCTCTTTCCCTTGTTCCACTTCTACCAATCCTTTCTGGAAACATAGAATTATTTCCTCTACTTCTTCACATCCATCCTTGATGTTCCATAGGTTTTCTTTCCATAATGATCTCGAATGCTCTTAGAATCCTTCAAGTCAACTTGGCTACCAATACTTAGGTTCCCCCTACTAAGTTCTTCATTTTACAAATAAATCAGGGAATGCTTCCTACCATCTTTCTCCATAGTAATCACATTCTTGACATAATCATGCATAGCCCTACAATCATATTTCCAAGGTCTACCAAGTAATATGTGACAACTATTCATGCCCACAATATCACACAACACTTGATCCTTATACCGTTGAAACTAAAAATCGACAAAACATTGCTCCCTCACTTCCAAAGCATGTTCATCTTGCAGCCAACCAATCCTATAAGGACAAGGATGTTCCATTCTCTTCAAACCAAGTTTCTAAACCATCTCCTCATCAACAAGGTTATCCATACTACCACTATCATAATCACATTCCAGATTTTACCACCAGACTTACAATGAGTCCTGAACAAATTATGCCTTTGACAAGGTTCCAATATCTTCTTACCAATTAGTATTCACCAAGCCAACACATTCTCCCCTTCCTTCTCAGGTTCATTTATATAGCCTTTAACTTTATTTACCAGAGCAACTCTCCTATCACCAACCTCTTGTGAACATTCAAAAGCTCCATGTCATTATCCCCCACAACAAAAACAATTTCCTTTTAATTCACCTTTACTTGTCTTCGTCCTTTGATTAACAGGATTTGGGTCACCTTCTACACTCGATTTATCCTTTACCGAGTGATCCTAGTTTTGTTTCCCATGAGAATTACCTTGATTTATTCTCTTCAACTTCTCTTGTGCCCATAGAGAATATTGATAAGCATCCTCAACATAAGCAATATTCAACATACCAATCTCAACCTGAATATAAAATCTCAAGTCATTAATGTACCGAGCCACCTTCTCCTTATAAAGCTCTCCATGCCCAGACTAAATAGTAAACTTGTAGAACTCCTTGGTATAATCTTTCACAGATAAATATTTCTATGTTAGATTTTGTAACCTCTTAAATAATTCAATTTCATAATCAACAGGAATGAACTTAGCCTTCAACTTTGTCACCATCAATCTCCAATGAGTGATCTTCATTTCACTTTCCTCTTCTCTATCTCTTTGTAATTATTTCCACCAAAGAGAAACATGTCCTTTCAACTTAGTTTGTGCCAACATCACTTTGAGAGGATCGCCAATATGCTCTAACTCAAACTAGTTTTCCATCTCACCAATCTAATAAATTAGGTCTTTAGGATTCAAAGTACCCGATAAATTAGAAACATCCATCTTATGCTTCAGCTTCAATCAAGTGTCACATCTATCTGGCCAACTAACTCTATCTTCCATAGATCCCTCCGCACGATTGGTTCTATCTTCACCGCTTGATCCAACAACCTTGAAGTCTTCAACAACTTCCTCATAATCATCTTTAGTATCCACATATCGAGGTACACTATCTATAGCCCTCACGATCCCATTCTTCATCAAATCCATCTTAGATATGAAATTTGATCTAATCTTCTTTGAAATCCTTACTTCCACAACATCATATATATCTTCAATTTCCCTAGGGTCCAATATTATCATAAGCATCTTCCAAGATCTTTGCAAACCCTCTGCAAAAAATCCACAAGATTAACCAAATCCAATCTTTTCTCTGATAATCTTCACCCCAGGTCCTTGTGCAAACTGCCTCAACTTCTACAATCTATCTACACGATTATGAAAATTGACTCTAATACCACCTGATGCAGTATAGGGTAGAACCACACAATGAAATACAAACACTAACATAGAGATAAAGATCCACAACAATGCTAATTCTCATAATAGAATCATAAGATTTTCATCCAACATGCCCGACTGTAAAGCCTTCTGAGTTACAACCAAATACAAAGAAGTTTCAATAGTAATTCTACAAGACCTAGCAAGATCCAATCTCCTAGCTAGTCCAGATCCATGCTCTGGTAGAAAGTCCCCAAAGAATCTAAACTTGTTCTTGTAGGCCACTGAGCAATCTCCTTATTTCCCAAGCCAAAGCTACTAGCTCTGCTCAAACTTTGCTCCTCTCAGTTACTCCTTCTTCTCCATTTTGGATCATAATGACTCATGACTCCACAAGATCGTCAACTTATACCCAAATAAGCCACAAGTTGGCCTAGAAAGTTACAAATTAAATAAACCCTTACATTAAATACATATTTAAGCCATAAGTTGACCTGTAATAGAAATTAAATACAAAATGCCTTTATCAGCTTACAATGCCCATTAAATGCACCTAGGACAAATAAATAAGACCCAAATAGGCCCACACAAACTCCCATGATTGCTCCACAACACAATCACACTCCTCATGCATTAAATGCAACAAGTTGATTGATCAAATCCAAAGAACTCTGTTCGGCTAGCCCAGACTATCGAGCGTAAAAAAAAAACCACAAGAATGACCAAGCTCCCACAAACATTACCAAGCAACATAGTATACATCAAGAAACAATATACGCTAAGCTCCCTCAACAACTGAGCACCTCGGCCAACACTACACTTAGTAACGAATGAGCACTACTCCTTCTATGATCGAGTTCTCCAACTCCAAGGTCCAACCACTTCACCATGCAAGATTGACAACTATCCTAGGATGCTCTTGCATAATTTTGTCACATGTCTATTTATCTTGATTTGTCCTTTCTTGGGGACATCTAATAGTTGAAAATTTCATGTGGGTACATGTATGTATGCTTCATTAAAACCATTGCTCTTGTTAAGATGTCTGCAACCACTTTAATGCGGTGGCATACACCTCGCTATGTGATTAATATTTTGCACACACATAATAATTTGAAGCAATATTTCCTGTGGATGACCAAGGAGAAAATGCTTTCCTTGTGTTTATCCATTTCATTGGATCCATTAATGGAGGCAAGGCTTTCCTTAAGGATTGATCCTTTTTATTTTTAATCCCTAAGGAGACAATGCTTTGCTTAGCCCTTGTCCCTTTTCTGGATCCCTAAGGAGGTGATTCTTTCCCTTGGCTTGACTGATCCTTTGCTAGATACAAATAATGAAGATAATGATTTCCTTAATGTTTGACCCTTTCTGATGAATTGACTAACATAACATAGTTTACCAGATATTTTATTTTGATGCCATCTTTTGTTATACTTTCCTTTTGTGTGGTCCATAACAATATCTTGCCAGGCTAGTGGCCACGCTCTCTCCTCCTCTCATTCTCTTATCTTGGTTTCATATTTGATGAAGACTTGAGTCACTTAGGGGTTTGATGTTTCTTTATCTCCTTTCCTCTTATGCATTGATCTACTTTACTATGAGTAGGAGTACATATCATATTCCCACTAAAGAGAGGGTTAAATGTACTGTCTTATAAAGTTATCACCCATAATTCAATACTCTATGACCTATTAGGCCTCATTTTGGCATTTTCAAGGTTTGAATGTTTGTTGTTCTTGATTACAATAGCCTGTATTTACCCCTGCCTCCCCTGCTTCTTTTCACATCCACTAACATCCCATGAAAGTTGAGCTTATTTTTCCCTAAAGTTTTGGGCTCAAATTTTGCATAGGGCTTGATGGTAGGGTTTTCCTCTGAGATTTAGATTTTTTGTCAGCTTTGATCAAATTTGAATCATGAAATGAATGAATTTAATTATAAAAGAACATAATCTCCCCTTATTTGGAATCATCCATCCATGTACAAGTAATAAAACGAAATCATAATCAAGTGCAAGCTATCCAACAAGCAATCAATCAATTAAGTTGTGCAATTGAGGTTTTGGATTCAAGAAATGAAGGCAAGCATCCAACTCAAGATCTTCCAACACCTATTTTTGTTAAGATTAATTAAATCAAAGTTAATGTTTTCCAATCAAGCAATTTCTCTCCCATGATGACCAAGTAGAGGAATTCTTGATCAAGCAAGATGATTCATCCACCTATTTTTCTCTCTTCTTCTTCACATGTGGTTATCAAGCATATCTACATTGAAGATCCTGGAATATCAATAATAGATCTATGAATTTATGAAGGCACTCTTGATTCTACATCTCGTTTAAAGGTCAAATCTTTGGTTTCCAAGAATATTCAAGCATCTTCGTGGATTTGAGTGATTACTACACCTGTTCATGAAGTTCTCATAGAAGGTGAATCAATAATTTACCTATTTATATTAAATTTCCTTTATGAAATTTATATCATATTTCAAGGTTGATTCTTAAATAGGGCCTAACCAAGGAAAATCACTTCTCCCATTTTTTTTCCCATTTTAAAGTGTGTAGAAATTGGTTTCAAAGTTGAAATTTTGGGTTTGGGAAGTATATGTGCATTTGCAAGATCCATAAAATTTTTAGTAGAATTTATGCGGGACAAGTTGCCATTGGCTTCTTGTCCCTAGAAAGTTGACTTGTTCCCCAAAAGTTGACTTATTCCTAAATATTTTCAGTGATCATTTTAGAGAAGAATGATACATGTCCCTGATTCCCAGATCTACAATTACATCTCATTTAGAGAACTTAACAATGAGGAAATTTAATTTGAAAGTATCATTTTCTCCATCTCATTTCTACTCTCTCTCTCTCTCTCTCTCTCTCACCCTCTCACCAACACCCCTCCCCAACCTAGAGAGAGAGAGAGAGAGAGAGAGAGAGAGAGAGAGAGAGAGAGAGAGAGAGAGATCATTTACTTCATTACATCATAATCTATTAGAAATCACACAAAAAACCCTACAAGGCCTATACCTTGCATTGACACTCTTACTTGGTTGCACTAGTTAGATTTTCTTTCTAGGGGGTTTTGTATTCTAATTTATGCTGGATGCTGCAAGTAAGACCATAATAACATTGCTTACTATTTTCCCCCATTGCATACACAGACAATCAAAATCACATAAAATGGTCTAGCTTAGATCAAAATCAACAAAGATTAAATACCACCAAGAGAGACGCTAAGTTGTAATTATAAATAAACACACACATAATAATAGTTACACACACACACATCATTTATATAAATATAGTTTATTAACATTATTAATAACTATAATATATTAATTAAGAATAATTTTGGTCTATTTTTTCTTTCACTGTTAGTACATAAGGTTGAAATTGGTAGGTCATTTATCATATGATGATGTTTCATTTCCATCTCCATCTCTATTTTTCTCTTGCTCTCTATCCCTCTCCCATACCCATATCTCTATCTCCATAACTCTCTTTGCATCTCTTACTCATCGCACTCTATCTTTCACATTATATCTCTAAATCTCTCCCTCATTCTATCCGTATATTCCCATCCCTCCATCTCTCATATTGCTCCATCTATATATCTCTCTCTACCTCACCTCTATCTCTTTCTACTTAAGCTCCACACTTTCTACATGTCTCCTCAACTCACATACATACTCTTCTTATTTCTCCCTCCTTATTTATATCTTTATATCTCTATCATTCATACCAATACACACTCCTATTTTTCCCTCCCTATCACTATCCATATCTCTATCACCTCCTTTATCTCCTCTCATCTCTTTAACTATTTCTCTCCCTCCCTCACTATCTATTTGTACATATTTATGTAACATACCCCTACCTTATTTATATCTCTATATCTTCTCCCCTTTAACTCTCTTTCTATTATTCATATTTGACACCTTTTTTTTTCTCATTATTTCCACCATTGTCTTCTCCTCTCCCCCTCAATCTCTAGACATGTCTCTTTATCCCTGTCTTTCCATCCATTACTCCCTCTTTACCCACCATACACCATAGTGCCCTACCCGTTCCATTACAAACATAACATGAATATGATTGTCTTCCAACTTAAAAGTTATATTTCAATCGGATGTAGAGCTTGTATTACACAAACAATTGACTTCATATGCTGCTCAAATGTTTAAATATAAATAGGCTAAATTTCCCGTAATAAAACTTCCGCAACGTTTCCATTCTGCAGCAAGGTGCGATTCGTACGGCTAATACAGTGGGTCGAAAATGCAAAATTTACAAATACGCCCCGAATATCACTGAATTCTACGTAACTGTTTCAAGTAAAATGGAGGAAGAAGGGAATCAGGAGGACAAGCGAGAGACATGGGTATGGAGTTGGGGAGCAGGCACAGATGGGCAGCTGGGCACAGGAAGGGAGCAGGATGAGTGGATTCCTCAATTTGTGCCCTCCTTGGCCAACCTTGCCATTTCGTCCATTTCGTGTGGGGGTGCTCATGCTCTCGCCCTTCTCAGTATGTTTTCTTCCTTCCTAACCTGTTATGCTTTTCTCTTTTCCTGTACTCACTATGGAGAGTTAGTCTCAGATTTTAGTCCCGTCTATAGATAATCATCGGAGTTTTATAATGAATTGCGGTCAAACTTCACGAAGGATTTCCAATCCGTTTTATCGAGCCAGAAAGTTTTTAACACTTGCCACATATTTTCAATTAGAACTTATTTAACTCTCACATAGCGTTACCAATAAACTTACAGATATGGTGAACACTCACTTTGCACAATAAAACTGGTATATGTTTAGGGTCGATGCTTAGCTTTAAGCTCGCTCAGCAGTTCAAGTAAGTTTATAGGAAAAGGAAGGGATTTCTAGACCACGATGGCTAGCACTATGTACGCTGCCTGTGCGTAAACTCCAAGACAACTTGAACCGTATGAAACCAACTGGGGCCTCTGATTGAGCAGACTGCATACCCTGCCCCTCTTAATATTTGGATTTTTGCCTCCTTAATTGAACCAAAAAGGTTCTCACCATTGGGCTTATTCCAGGGCATAGCAGTAGGAGTCCATGAAGTTTCCAATGTGTTGCGATCTCACAATTTAAGATTTGCCCCATTTATATTTTGAATTTGCGTGCTTAAAAGACCCCACTTTGAGTCTGTCGACCATTTGTTTTCTGAGTACATATTTAACGTTTTGTCTTTTGTTGGAAAACACATGAATCAGGCATCATATTTCTATATATAGCAAAAAAAATTATGGCATATTGAGATGCTATGTTCATTGAAATTGTGTCCGGCAGATCTGCATGGACCAAAATATCAGAGTAAGTAATACATTCAGGATAAAACAATAATATTGCTCAATCAAATTTTTATAGGAAAATATACATGTGCCAATATTAAAGATATCAAAGAAGTCACAGTTTATCGTTTTAATAATAAAAAGATGCTGAAGTTTGTGATACCACAATTGTCATGACAAAATCTCATGCAGCTGTATCTGCATCTGATGATCAGTCGTTATTGCCGTCGACTGTCTTGAGCTCCTTCTTGGGTTTGTAAGGTAGTAGAATAATATCAACATATCTTGTATGCATTGTTAGCATCACAGAAGCAAAAACAAAACAGCAGGGACTACATTAGTTGAAATGTAAAAAATGTTAAACGATGAATTTAGACTGTAGAAGTTTTATATAAAACATCGAGCTATAAAATGTCTGGTAGAGGAAAGTGTAATAGCTTCATTATTCTATCACACAAAAACAAAAAATTAAAATAATAAATTAAACATAAAAATTGGAGTCAAACACGCTGTGACAGAACCAAGTTCAATCAAAATGTGTTGTTCATTCAACTTGTACCAATTGTTTACAAATATTTGAACATCTCAGAGTAAACAAAAACAAAAATGAATAAATAAAAACTAAATGAGCTTGTTACATACTTACAACTGAAATATAACTAAGTAATGAAAATTTTATTGATTTCACGTTTACATGCCTCTCTCTTTTTTCAGTTTTACATTTTGCTTTCAAACATATATTGTAACAATAAAAATGTCAAATGATGAGAATAGAAAATTGAATGTATGTTCAGAGGGTTGTGTTGTTGGGGGGAGTGTGCTTTAGTTTTATTCTTGTTTTAATTTTGATGTGGATACATCTTGATGTTCTTAAGAGATCAAAGTCTCATAGGGATATTACCTGTCTTTACAGGGTTCATAACAAAAAGGAACTTCCCAAGAAATACCCCCCACTTATGGAGATGTCTCTGATTTTTTTGTTATTAGGAAGGCATGCACATCCTTCTAGGGGAGGTCTTGGAGAGCTCTACCCATATCTAACATCTCATGTGGATCCTTCTAGTGAGTCCAAATCTTTGTAGCAGTCTTGCTAGTTGATACTTATGGATGCATCTCATATATGACAGATGAGCTGAGCAATTCAACCGATTTATGATTATGCTCGTCAAACTTGTCCTGGTCTTTACTTGTGGATGTGGGACTAGTAGATTTGTCAAGAACAAGCTGATCAAGACACCGATACTTGAAAACAGCGACCATCCATTGTTTCCAGTTATTATGATTATTGCCATTGTTCGATTGCCTTCCAACATGATGTTGGGTAACAGACCATCCCTCCCATTATCAAGAGACATGGAAAACAAGTTACAATATCTGCTTCTCAAACTAGCAAAGACCTGCTAATGTCAAACTCTAGGTCTGAAACCCTAAGTGATCTTGAAGAACCTACAACCCTAGTTGCAAAAAGCACAATTTAATTCGTTATACCCACGACTTTGCTAAACAAGTTGTAAAAACACTTGCTGAAGCAAAACCCAGGTCTGAAAAAAATCATAAAATTGGTGAAACCTTTGTTTACCCTAGAAATTCTAGGCGTATGAAGCAGCAGGAGAAAAAAAAATTGCTGGTTGAAAACAAAACCCTTCACATGAACAAAGAAGCTGAGCTGTTGCAAAAAGCCCTAGAAACCTAGGCGTGAGCTTGAAGAAACCACAATAAAAATAGATAATGTCAAAAATAGCATGAAAGCAGGTTATATAAATGAAACATTGTGTGGGCTCAGGAAACTCTTGTTGTTGCAGAAAACGCCATGCAAACGAACACACAAATCATGGCACAGAGAGCCCTTGAATTTCTAAATGTGTGGGCTTAAAAAATGTATGAACCCTAGCTGTGAATAAAAGCTCATGCAAGCAGTCTGAGAATGACATGATTTGATGAAAAACAGAGCCTCCCAAACCTTCCCGTGGTCTATAAATGAATCACAAGCCAGAAGAATCCACGAACTAGTTTGAGAAAATGATACAAAAACCCTTTGAAATTCTTTAGAACAAAACCCTTGATGGCGTCGAAATCCTTCACATGATTTGTCTAGATTAAAAAATACCTTGATTTTGTCAAAACAACTGATTAAAAAATCTAAGATTTTCTGAAAATGAAAACCCATGATTTTTCTTATCAAAAACAATTCTGTCAAAAAATGTTTGAATTTTTTCTGTAATGTCTAGGTAAAGACTACGAATTTTAGTACTAATTTTTTTTGGCAAAATATGAACCTATGCTTTGATATCATGAAATGAATCAATTGTATTAAGCAAAGGAGAAGAATACTCTTTGTATAGACAAATACGGAGAATCTTTTCGTAATGGAAACGATTGAGAATTAAAGACATTATATAAAGTTACCAAAAATTGACTAAATGAATTATAAGACCATTATATGCTAAATATAACAATATTGTTTTAATAGTTTATAGCATTCCCTTGATTTACAATACGAATTAGCCTTGGCCCATAAAAATGGTAACATGGTTCATAAAATTCACAAAGACATCTATTTACTCTAGATGGCTTGTCATTTTGTTATTTGCACAACAATTGAATAAAGCTGATCTAAAATAATGTGCCATTACATAGCATCTGCCGAGTAGGAGTGCCTTTGCAAGACTTGCTTGTGTCTGAGTATTATGTTTTGAGATTGAAATACCATTTGTAGTTCTCAACAAAAATGTGGGATTGATAATGAAGTAATGTACTCAAGCATGATTTTACTTGGTTCAACGAGCTTGATTGAGTGCCTTTTCTTTTGAGTCTCACACACACACAAACAAGATTTACAAAACATGGGGATGAGAAAGACAAAAACCCCATGGATTCAACAAATGTATTTTAAGACCAAAGTAGCCCTTAACTATCACCGACCCTGCTAGATCTGGGGTCAAATTAGAGGCTTCATGATAGAAGAAAGAGACCCCCTTAACAACAATACACATAACTGCTCTGTTAGACAAGGACTAAATCTTTACAAACATCTTCATACAGTTAGCAAAAACTACCAGCTTTCTCATAGTCATTGCCAAGAGAAGATTAAGTGAACCTGCATATACCTGCTTTAGCAGCTTCTAAATGGGAAGAAGAACTGCCACCAGAGTCTCCCAAATTCGCACAAGTTTTTTGGCATCAATAAATAAAGGTGCCATTTCCTTGTTCTTATCCTTTGCCCCTGCCATATATTTTGGGAGTGGCTAGAACAAATCACTAACTGGCACAAAGTCTTTGTTCAGAAGAGAATTCCTTCTTACAGTCTTCAAAACATATTTGATACTGTGAATATCATTGAACTTCTCATCAACCCTGATACACTGAAGCAGAGTTCTTAGAGATGTAAGATTAAAATTCTTTATGAAATTTTCGATTCCAAATGCTAGAAACAGATGAATCCTCTGCGACAACCGATAATTGAAACTAGTATTGTTAAATCCTATAATTCCTTGTATAGCATGCATGCATGGTGAGGTAAATCCTATAATTCTCATTTGAGTTATTTAAGACTCCTAAGGCATTATTTGGTTTTTGTTGCAATTTGCAACCAAATAAAAAGACTATCAATAATTATAGTAACACGAGGATTTCCCTTTTGTTTTTCTTACTTTAGGTTGCACAAGGTGAAGAAACCAGGGATTCCTAGAATCAAAATCCTATTCAACTTAATTTAATTGTCAATATGTTTATGGAAATAAACAACAACTTGATGAGATTTTTTTTATTAAGTTTGCACTTTGATTAAGAATTTTGAAAATAAGATGAATGATCAACTAGCATTAGGAATATACCTCAAGGAGTTGGCGTTGGTCTTCTTCCCTATTTTTGTTCCTCTTTTGCTTTGGAAATTGGGAAAGGGCATGGTAGGGCATCCTTGGATGTACCCTTCGAAGGGGAACATCCCCTTGTTGGGACTCAAATGCTGAAGATGGCGGGGGATGTTTGGTCCTCATCTATTGCCCCACATGAATCATCCTGAAGTGGAATAGAATATATCTTTTTTGAGCATTGTAGTTCTATTGCCTATCTTTCTTTCCTTTTGTCTAGGTATGCATGTAGTACATAATATCATTGCTATTTGCAATGTTTACAGACTTGATGAGTATTTGCCGAGTTTGTGAGTGCTTGGAGTTTTTTGACCTAGCCAGTAACTCTCTCCTCTTACCACCAAAAAGCTTGCCCTTAAAACTCACAATAAACCCTGCAAGAAATCACTGCAAACCTGCCTTAACTCACAAAAATCCTTGGAAAGAAAGTGCCTGTAAGTCATACTGGCCTATTTGTGCGCAAAACACACTGTTAATGCAGCTTTAGGGCATTTTCAATGTAGGTTTTCCTTAAAAACTCTAGATGTAGTGTGGCAAGCCTAACATACTTGAAACAAAAATATGAATTTTGACAGTGTAGCAACATGTTAGAAATTTATAGAAGATTATTGAATCAATAGGTTTATTATGCCTGTATATGTATATGTTAATTATTTGTAATTTCGTTATGATTTTCAATTTACTATTAATTTGTCAGATTTGTATTTTGTTTGGATAGATAATAGGTCGTGGCCTTAAGAAATTTTAAATAACTGTTAAATCTTTACAGCTTGGTCATGTGTAGGCACTGGGGGAAAGAGAACAGGGAAAGAAAACCCCAGTACAACCCATGACTTATATAGTCTGGAAACAATGTATACATATCAATTTGACCACCCTGTACCAACAGCAATATGGAAGACCTTTTCAGCTTTCATTTACATGTCAAATTGTGAGATAGCTATTGCTTTGATGCGAGCAAAAAATATACTAATTATAAGGATATATTAAAGCTTAGAAATTTTAGTGCTTTTAAAGTTGCAGAGTGCTTTCTGAGTCTGGTTATGTGATCTATGGCTATTTGTGAATGTATTTGCTCTCTAGAATCCTTTAGTTTTGCATGTGAACAATATTTATACTTGAGCAACATTGTCCACATCATTTTTGAATCTTACTGTGCTTAAGATTTGCTTGTTATTCATGTTGTCCATTATGCACCATCCAATTCTTATGTCAATTGTTGTCGGCAAAAGTGTGTTATGCGATCGGGAATAGTAAAACATGTGTTAAGGGTGTGTGTTAGTAACCAAATGGCATTTTGTTATGATGCAACGGTTGGGTTGCACCCCTTCTAGATTTTTATGTACACTCTTCGTTGGGAGATAGGATTCATTCGGTGTTAGTAATTGCTATCTATCTTGTGTATTGCCATATGCTGTACTTGAAGCATTAATGAAATATATATATCTGGTTCCTGAAGTATTACATGTATTTCCATGTTATGTCTTATATCTTGTTGCTGTCGTATGCATTAACCTAGTTTACCTTAGGCGGTAAACATTTGGCGTTGTTGCCAACTGAATCTGAGAAGGGCAACATAGCGAATGGCATATGTAGAATAAATGGGAATATTGGTATTGGAGAATGTTAGAACTAATGTAGACAGAGTGGTCGAGATGTTCGAAGGCAAGCATACTCTCATGGAAAACTTCAAAATACTATTTCAAGCAATGATTGAAACATTCGTACAAAGAGAAGCCATACATGCAGAAGTTCTTGAGGACACCGTTTGTGATGCCTTGAATGCAAGTCTCGTCGCAAACAGACTCTTGCACTAATTCCCTCGACTGGTTGTGCAAGCATTCCTTGCATAGGCAAGGCGAAGGGAGGAAATTAAGAGGAAGCAATGCCGACAACAAACCCTAAGAATATTTGCCAAACGCAACTGTCGGGAAGAAGAGGAACGAGATGAGATCTGACAGAGGTTTAACCCACGAGCCTTGGGCCTTGGGAGTGTTGAAGGACAAGAGCACTTGTAACTTTGTAATGGTCGCAGAGACGATCTGTGATGTATGCAGATTATAGATAATAAAAGTGTTCTTTGTTAATTATGATGTTTTCTTGGAATTGATGCCAAACCAATTAAATAAGGATAGAAATGGAGAAGTGCAAAATGGTGTTGTACATGCCACACATTAGGCTTTAATCCTCACACAACAAGCCGAACAAAGGCAAAGGCTCAAGCAACTCGTCGAAGGGGACCACAGTGGTGTCAGAGTGTGCCCATGGTGCCATGGGAGGTGCAGTGACCGATGGGGAACACAGTTCACCTAATTGTTGGCAGGTGAGAAGTAGTGAGGACTTGATAGAAGAAATATGACAATGATTAAATTGGATTGAGGAAATGATGGAGGAGTTCATAAATTTGTCTTGCACACCATGGGTGGAGAATCAGTGCAAGAGTGAAGAGGGAACTAACTCGGCTAGAGGTGCCAAAGCAGCATGATTGCAGGTTAACTGAGACATTCAGTTTGTTCCGCACACACCGAATTAGCGAGTATAGTTTCGTAACCGAACACTATTAATAGAACCTACGACATCACAGTGCAACACAGGTGTGCAGGTGCGAGCGCAAATACAGACCCTGCATGGGGTACACCAAACACAACCGATACTGCCAACACAACCAATTGTAAGGATGCAGCAAGCACTAGCCATGGAAAGATAGAAGGAAATTTTGCCTAAATTCATGGTTGATGGTGCAAAAGACCTTGTGTGACATTGTAAAACATGTGAGACTATATGGATGACCAACGACATAACAAACCAAGATGATTGGGTGCGATGATTCTCGACCACTAAGGGGAGTAGCGATTGATTGGTTCTTTGATATCAATGGGGCGAAGGTAGCCACATGGCTGAACCTGAAGAAAGAGTTTTAGGAAGAGTTTTGGCTACTAAGAGATAATAATGAAATCGTAGCAGAAATCTATAACACCAAACACGCATAGGATGAGACCATCTATGGCTATGAGTAGAAACTGAAGGAAGTTGGGGAAGATGGAAAGCCTACTAGTTGACAACTTGAAGAAATGCTGGTTCATCAAAGGATTAAAGTCCGCACTTCGGAGAAAAATGAAAATAGTATGACCAACGTCAGCTTATAACAGAGTAAACAATTTGATTAGGAAGATGATTCTTGCGAAGAGAGCAATGATGGAGAATCAAACAAGAATATCTAGGCACTACAAAAAGACATATTGTGTATGATGAAGGAATTTAAGAACATGAAGACTAACCCTGGCCAAAGCACTGAAGGGGACTTATAGTGTATTGATTGTAAAGAGGAAGGCCACATGAAGGGCTCTTGCCTCAAAAATCAGTTCTGCGACATCTAGTAGTTGGCCGAGCATTCCACTAAAGAATGTCCATTCAACATGAAAACAAGAGGCCACTAACAAGTTCTAATGATACAAGAAGTATATGCCTCAGGAGCTGCGGGAACTGGGAATGCAAACACTAGCACAACATTGTTGGGGGGATATAGGAACAACCGACGAGGAAGAGGTGCAAACAAAAACAACAATAACAATAAAGGTCATAGTTGTATACAGTATGCCCCAAGTGGGAGGCCGATGATATGATGCCGTGCCTGTAATCAATGGGGCCACTTTGCCAGAGACTGTACGAAGAGTGAAGCACAACAATTTTTGTGCAAATAGTGTGGTCCTGGAGACCATGACAAGTAAAAATGCTCGAAGCTAGGGGTGAACCTACTAAACTTCTAAGGGAATGGTAAAAAAGTGTTAGTGGTCACCCGAGCACAAGGGAAGAAAGCCATTGTACCCAAATCCTAAAGAGGAAAAAAAGATGAGGGAAGCAAAAGTCAAAATAGAGAAGGAAATGATGGCAGACAGAAGGGAAATGAATGATATAGTGAATACCTCAATGAAGACTCAGGTGGACCAAAACATCATAAGGCAGGTGATGCAAGCTGAAAACTCCATAAAACTAAATTACCTTCTTGCAATGCCACAATTGAGAACAATGATATTAAACATAACACCATCCCCGAAGGCATCGGATGGGCCAGCGAAGAGTACTTACGATGAAAGGGAAAACTCCATCGGGAAGAACATCCCTCTCGGGACAAAGAAGGATCCGATGTTACTTGCGGTGAATACGGGAAGGCACTTCGTAGTGGTGGAGATGTGCATTCGTGGGACCATCCTCACAGACATCATTGTAGATGGAGGTTTTGGTGTTAACGTATTGCCAGAGGAAACATGGAGGAAATTAGGGCAACCAACGCTGTGCCCACTGACATTTCAACTGGTAGGCGGCGACCAACACGGTATTTAACCTATTGGGACTCTAATGGCATAGAGAGATGATTGGAATGCAACCCTTCGTCCTGGACTTTGTAGTTGATCCCATAGAAGAGGAAAGGATATGACGTGATCTCGAGAAGGGGTTGGTTGGTGTAAGCAAAAGTGAATCATGATTTGAAGAGGAATACTCTTTCGATGGAGAGAGGGGGTCCCAAGTTCACAATTGACCTATGAACGCAGATGGTGAGTGAAGATTTGGCGTCCCTGTCTGATTCCGAAGTCGAAGTAGAAGATGATGAAGGGAAGAGAAGCATGGAACGTGAATAAAGAGGGAATCCTGGAACTGGAGGGATGTTTTGATGATGACTTGGATTCATTAAATCGACTCTTCCATTGGCAAATGGAAGACTATGAGCTGTTTCCAAGTTGCAACATGCGAGGGGTGGATGAAGGGGATGAAAAGAACTTGTTTCCAATGGAATATGGGGAATATAAAAAAGGGAAGGCACAGATGGACAAAACACCAACACATGCATTTGACAAGGAAAAACCCTTCAAATACGAAGAATCTTCGATGAAGGCAATGAAGCTAGGGGATGATGCTAATCCAAAGAAATTTTTTGTTAGTGATGACTAGAATCCCGTGTTGAAAGCAGGGACATTCAAGATATTTATGGAATACAAGGATGTATTCGCCTAGACTTATAAGGATCTAAAAGGGGTCCCACCTGAATTGTGCGTTTATTGGATTCCACTTATGCAAGAGACTGTACCTATGTGGAAGCAACTGTACCGAATGGACAAAAATAATGCGGCATGGGTCAATGACGAGTTGCAAGAATGTTTGATGCGAGCATCATATTTTGTGTACACACAAGTGAACGAGTGTCTTAGATAGTAATTTAGTTGAAGGAGGCCAACCAAATAAGGATATGTGTGGACTTCTATTGTCTGAGCGCAGTAACCATTAAGGATCCATTCCCAAAACCGTTCACAGATAGTATTCTAGAGGAAGTTGCTGGACATGAGATCTATTCATTCATGGATGATTTTTTTGGTTACAACCATCTATCCATCACAGAAGAAGACAAGTTAAAAATGAATTTTGTGGTAGAAGACTGGAGTCTATGTGTGTAATTGGACGCCCTTCGAACCATACAACGCTCCAAAGAATCATTTTGCACATCTTGGATAGATGTTGGTTGGGAACTTTCGGGCTTTCCTTGATGATTGGTCAATATTTAACACGGAGGACACACACCAAGTAGCCCTTGGGGAGTGTATGGAGATATGTCGACGGGTAAGGTTAGCACTGAACCCTAAAAAGTGTAGATTAATGGTGCCTTAGTGTAAACTACTGGGACACATTTTGTGCAAAATGGGCTTGAAGATGGACCCAGATAAGGTTCGAGTAATTGTGGAGATGCACCCTCCTACAGATGTGATCGGAGTGAAGTCATTTTTGGGACACATTAGGTAATCTAGAAGATTTATTATTAAAAAATTCGCTCTAGTGTCCCACTCACTGGACAGGCTAACTCGAAAGGGGCAACCCTACACGCGGAGAACGAAGCAAGATAAGGCATTTGGAGAACTGAAGATGAGATTGGTAGGAGCACCTATCCTTGCATACCCGAACTAGGACAAGGAGTTTCATGTGCACATGAATGCATCAAACTTTGCAAACAGGGCAACACTAGCATAGATGGGTGACCATAAATTAGATCACCTTGTTTATTTTGCAAGTAGACTATCAAAAGTTGAAAAGAACTATAGTACAACGAAGAGGGAAATGCTTAGAATGGTGTATGCTGTACAAAAGTTTTGGCATTACTTACGGGCGACTTTGTTTGTGTTCTATGTGGATCACCAGGCTTTGATGTACCTAGTGAATAATTTGATTATTCAAGGGTGAGTGAGTATATGGTTGCTCCTACAAGAGTTTACATTTAGTATTGTTGTACGTCTCAGAAAGAGTCACGTGAGTGCAAACCACCTGTCAAGGATCAAGTTAGGGGAACCACTTGAAGCAGCAAATAACTACTTACCAGATGCACACTTGTTTTGGATTGCCGTATTCCCATCCTGGTATACAATTATTGGAGAATACCTTTCAATAGAGCAGTTCCTGAAGGAAATGCAACCGAATGAAAGGAGGAAACTCGTGCTGAGTAGCCGAACATTTCAGTTGATTAACGGGTTGTTGTATAAGATGGGACCTGACCAAGTCCTTTGATGATGTGTCATGGAAGAGGAAGTATCGAGTGTATTGAGAGAAGCACATAAAGGTCTCGTAGGCGGACACAACAACATAGAAGATACTTCTAGCAGGGCTGTGGTGGCCTACCTTGTATAATGATGCTAGGGAATAGGTCGTGAGCTACAATACTTGCTAGAGGGTGGGAAAGCCACTAAAGAGAGACTTTATGCAGCTTAACGCTTCACACACGGAAGAAATCTTTGAATGATGAGGGCTAGACTTTGTTGGACCCCTAAAGGTAAGCAAAGCTCGAAGGTGTCATCGTGTCGTTGTAGCGTCAACATATCTCACGAAGTGGGTAGAGGCACGTGCTCTAGAATACAACTCAACAATAAGTACAACAAGGTTTATCTATGAATAAATCATTACTAGGTATGGCATTCTGATCTAGTAAACCAGTGACCGGGGAGGACACTTTGTAAATAATATCATCCGATTGCTTACAAGGAAGTTCAAAATCTGTCATTCCTTTTTGAACCTGTACTACTCGAGAGTGAATGGGTAGGTTGAATCAATGAATAAGATATCAGTGGTCTATAAGTCTTGTAGAGTCGAAGGAGAGGATTGGGAGGAAAAACTATGGGGATGCTGCACCACTTATAAGGTTACGATGGGACAAACTACATTCCAATTGATGTACGATTAGGAGGCTGTGCTACCGGTCGAGTTCATGGTGCCGAGCTTGAGGATAGCAATCAAGAATAGGTTGGGTGACCTGGAGAGTCTTAGAGAGGCTGTACAATCTGAACAAGCTTGACAAATGAAGATTAATGGCAAAGTGGGCCACCGAAGCATTTCAACTCAGGCATAAGGCATGGCATGATAAACAACTGAAGCTAACTAAATTCACACCAGGTCAACTCGTGCTGAAGTATAATCAGTGTAATGAGATTAAACCAGGCAAGTTCTAGGTAAAGTGGGTTGGATAGTACAAGGTACGCAAAGTCAGCGATAATGTAGCAATCAATTTGTGGACCTTGGATGCAAAAGAGATAGCCGACTCAGTCAGTGGTTTGAAGTTGGAGATCTACCATTAGAGGAATGAAGACCAAAGAAATATTGTTGTCGGCCCAGAAGGGTAGAGGGAAAAAAATTTAGAATATAGTAATAATAATACAGAGATAAAACAAAATAATAAATTTGCAAGTAAACGAAGGCTGTACATAAGAACACCGTATGACAATGGCAAAATGGGAGACATAAACAAAGACCGCATGATACTATGGGAAAGTGCATGCAAAGTACTTAGCCCATATGACATTCACGAACACGAAAGCAAAGGCATCACACGTAGCACAACAACATTGGAGGCACATTGCGGGCACCGTACGACAATCTCTTGGTGTGAGTGGGATGATATTATACGATATCTATGAGATTGAAGTATAAGTCACCATACTGAGGCACTAAGAAGGTAATCTAAGTTGCTATATGACCATTGCAGGAAAGAAGAGCTGTGATCAATGAAGCAAAATTGTGCAACAAGACTAAAATACTCCAAGGGGATCACACAACATAAAGACACCACTATTTGGCAATCAAAAGACACTAGTACCGTACGACGTCCGAGCGAGCAAGACATCCAAGGAAATACAACTGTACATCATTGAAGGAGGCAAGTACAAACACTAAGGGAAATGTCATATTGCGCACGACATCCACAAGGCTACTGTATGACCCTATGCAATTGAAAGAACTCCTAGAAGCATCGTACAATGCCATGAGGTTGTGTAATCTGTGTACGGGCTCTCAAGGTTACCAAAGGCAATCAATGACTTTTGACAAAAGCTGGAGTCTTGAGTATGATTACTGTACGGTTCCCACAAAGCGACATGATGCACCAATAAAGCCATTGTACAACAAGGAGCTCAATATTGGCCGTATGACACACAAGGATACCATATTACGTCGAGGACCAATTGCTATTCGCAAGTGTAACATCGTATGGCATAGGGGATTGAGTACAAAACATAGGGGGCTATTCATGTCAAACGACAAGTATTGCTTACATTGTGTGAACACTCTGGAAGGGCAATGAAGGGCGATTGCCTAACATGACAAAGTAGTTGCACTCCAAGTCACACCATACGGGGCATGATGGAAGCAAACTGGACACATTGTAGGACACGACGATAAGGGATGACACCCAATTTTTTTTAAATGGCTATCTCACATACCAAGAATGGTAGATGGGGTTCTAATAGCTACTTTCTTTAGTGGCGAGTAAGAGGAACAACACAAGGTTTCAAGGCAGACAAGCCATAGAGGAGACTTGTACTACCGTAGGCATAGCTAAGAGTTGCAATCATACAAGGTAAACCCTAATCGTTTCTCTTTTGAGTGCAAAAGACAAATCAGGAAATCATTATGGACAAGCGACCGTTGAAAGCAAAACTGTAGACACAGGCCAGCGGTTCAAGTTCGAGCAACATGTCCAAGAATGCCCAAGTACTACCTTTAGGAGTGAAAGTTGCAGGACAGATAGACACATGGAAAAAGAAAGTACAACCAAAAGTACACATGCTTGCAAGGGTTGAATGGCTTAGAGTGCCGCCGGAAGTGGTGGTAGGAATCCCTAGATGATGATTTGGTGAAGGGTAGCATAAGGAAAGTACAAGTCAAGTGGGCAATACAAATGCCAGTTTTTTGCATTAAAGATTTTGAGGGTTCCTTGAGGATAATGATAGATACCTATGACAGGCTCTCGAAAGTGAGTACCCTTTCTTATCCAGACCATGATGTAGAAATCTCCTTCAAGGCAGAAGATTTTACCAGAGTATTCGGCATACTTGGATATGCGAAGGAGGGAAAAAGATTGATTTAAAAGCAAAGAAAATGAAACAAGTGGTAAAGGAGATACTCGTAAACATGGTGTGCAGAGATCTATCTGACATAGATAAATGAGCTTTGACGAGGACTTGTAGAGGAAGAGGGCTAAAGAAATTGGACATTAGAGAGGGACCGTGGCACTGCATTATGGACTTGGTAAAGAGTAGACTTACAGGGTCCAACCATGCTTCAGACATCTCTTTCATGCATGTGGCATTGATGAATGGGATTATGACGGGAAGGGTATATGATTGGGCAATGTTGCTTTCAGAACATATGTATGAATTTATGACGTTGCAACATAAAACATTTTATATGCCACACTATGCTATTGGATGGTTTCTTGATGCGACAACAAGGTTGATCCTAGCTGATAGGCTTGAGATCAAGCCAAGACCCTTAGCTTTAGGAGAACCTCCCATTATGCATTGGCGCCATTTGGACACATAAGGCAGACAAGAGACCATGTCAGGGCACAAACGACACAGACAAGAGGTGTACTTAGGATCTGAGGGCGGGAACACAGAAAGTGGCAGACATGACACCTCATCCGAAAGTGCCAGTGATACAAATGAGGGGGACAACATATAGATGGAGGAGGGGGAGGTCAAGATAATCACGGTGACACCACTGTTGTTCCCACGACCTCCTCTCTAGGACAACTCATTTTACCATTGTGAGTACACACATTCTTGCTTTCAGACAGATTAGGAGACCTATCAACATGACTACGACTGTAGTAGTGGCAGAGAGGGCACCCACGATGATTCTTGAGCCAAGAACCGATCTTGAGGCAGTAACTATACCTGAGACCATTCTTGTACCAGAGACAGAGTCCCACACCTCACCAGCTAGGGCTTTGTCAGAAGTGGTGATGGAGGTACTTGAGTAGGAGCTAACAGATGATAGCCAGGAGGAGCTACATGTTCGATTAGATGTGATTGGTTCAAATGCCATTGTCACAGTAGACACTGCATTGCTAGTCAACCCAGTCAAAGAGGATACAGGTCAGACGGATGTAACACAAGATTTAAGTGCTTATTGGGCTAGAGATTCAAGAAAAGACCAATGACATGAACATCTAGCATTCTCTCACCTATGAGGGAGCTACCTGAGGTTGAGGCTTGGGAACTTATTGTATCTCTTACAGTTCTTCAAAATGGAGAGAGCCACCCCACCCTTGTGGATGAGCAACCACCTCCAGTATATAGTACTCAGATGATGTTGGAAGCAGTAGACATGGCGATGGGCACGTAAGAGTAGCTGACGTCATGGTCGTTTGGGGACATGGGAGAGTACGTTGAGGCCTACTTAGCAGATGTAGTGACTCGGGGTCGCCAGATGGTGATCTCAAAGGGGTAGTTTAGGAGTTGAGCATGTTCTCTCGCTTATGAGAGTAGGTTGTTCGACTGCATTCGCCGCATGCTTCAAGGCACGAGGATGGCTTGATATAGAGACTCCCAAGATGAGACAAGATTGGATTGCTCAAGAAACGGTAGTGGAAAGCCAAGTGGAGACCCTTACTTGTGAGATAGTGCAGGTGTACCGAGACACCTACTAGTGAGGCATATCAGGTAGCAGTAGAGAGGGCTCGAGAGGAGATGACTACTTGATTAGTTGCAATAGAAGGGAACTTGACTACACAACAGTCAACTTGGGAGTCGGAATGAGCAACACTCGTCACTCAACTCGAGGCAGTCAAATAGAAGAAAGAATCAGAGAGGACAACGTTCATAGCCCAGCTCGAGATAGTGAAGCACAAGAAAAGTCTGCTAGAGGAGGCAGAACTTGGGAACATTGCAGAGATGGTGAAGACAACATTAGAGATCCAAATGCAGGTTGAGGAGGATTTAAAGAAGAAGATCCAACAGGTGCATGAGTTGCGGGCACACTTGCAGCCTTAGACATCAACACCTCTAGAGATGCACCCTTATTCCTCCCAGCTTATGTTTTGATGTATTGTATATATTAATATCATTACCATTTTCTGTATGTCATTTGGAGACAACTTTCTTTTTAGGGGTAATGACGTTGTCAACAAAAGTGTGTTATGCCATGGGGAATAGTAAAACATTTGTTAAGGGCGTTAGTAACCGAAGGGCATTTTGTTATGACATGACGGTTGGGTTGCACCCCTTCAGGATCTTTATGTACACTCTCCATTGGGAGATAGGATTCATTCAATGTTAGTCATTGCTATCTATCTTGTGTATTAATATATGATGTACTTGAAGCATTGAAGCATTAATGAAATATATATCTGGTTCTTGAAGCATTACATGTATTTCCATGTTATGTCTTATATCTTGTTACTGTAGTATTCACTAACCCGATTAACATAGGCGGTAAACACCAATTATGTTAGTGTTTGGATGGTAATCATAACTAATAAAGATTCTAAGCTTTGCAGTTTTAAATCTGTAGAGGGAGTTGTCTGATTAAGGGGATACGAGCTGTTTATCTGATTTTGTTTGTTGTGACAACTTTAGAGCTCCTTCAATTGTGATATCAGCTTATATGAATTCAAACTAAATTTTTTCAGATGAAAAAGATCTATGATCTCAATAACATCAAATATTATAGCCTGAAAATACTTTGTGGAGAGATACCTTAGTTACCGGATTTGTGCTCGGGAGGCCAGATTTGGGTCCAGGTCCAATCCGGATTTGGATTTGTGCCCATATTTGTGCCGATTTGGGGGGATCCATCTGCATCCGTGGGCCTTCAAATTTGGATAGATCCACATTGCAAAACATGGACCATGTTCGGATCAACATGAATCCCCAAGGATCCAACCCGAATCCATGGGAAGGCTATGTTTTAAAGTGGGTCCACTCTAATTAAATATGACTTTTAATTATTATTTTTTGCTTCCTAACCCTGAAATGACCCTTCTATTCAACATCCAAATACATTTCACCTCACATTTGCTCTCTATTTTGCTCTCATTGATGCAAGTTTTAAGTGAAGTGATTGGATTTGGAGGAGATCGATTGTGGAGCTGTGAATACCCTGCATGAAGTGATTAAGGTTATGCATTTCAACCATTTTCTTTAGTTCTTTCATAGTTTATTCATTTATTTCAAGTTTTTCAAAAATTATAAATTTTTTTCAAGTTTTTGTGTTAGTGTTGAAGCATGGTTTTCTTTCATTGTTTTCTAGTTTGCAACAATCATATAATGAGTAGTCAAGGTTGAGTGGGTGGGGAGGGATCAAAAAAATTCAAAATTGATAAGGGGTCTCCTTTATGGAGATATATGACAAATAATTGCACAATGTCTTGGGGGTGGGGTATACATATGGAAGTGTAATTATTGCCATGTACAATATAGAAGCTCCTATTCCTAAGTGAAACTACATTTTTTGGGTCCTTGGGGTCAAGGATTAAACACGTGTGAGGGTAGTGGGGAAGATAAGAAGGGATTGCCAGCTGCACAAATAGCAGCTTTAGCAAAAGAGTAAGAAGATGCAGATAGAGCACTTGGAAAAGTAAAACATAGTGCTTATAGCAAACAACAAAAAAAAACCAACACCACCCAATCAACCAAACACTAGAACACATTCTTTCTTGCCTATGCCATCTTCGGATGATGAAGTTGTAGAACAAACTCCACTCACTCGCAAGAGTGGCCCATTAGATAGAGCATTCCCAAATGAATTGAGAGATATTGCTGCTCATATAGTTGGACATTATCTATTTACAAATGGTGTTCCATTCAATCTAGTGAGATCACCTTATTGGAGGGAGCTGGTGCAAGCAATAAAGGCAACACCTTTTGGTTACCGAGCACTTAGCTATGAAATGTTGCACAACACCATATTACTTGATGAGAGAAAAAATGTAGAGGCCCAACTTAAACCATTAAGAGATTCTTGAGTTCAAACGGGTGTGTAATGTCCCCTTTTTGGGACATCATATATAATGTTAAAATTGACTAGGAGAGAGTAGACTCAAATTATAAAAAGGTCAATTTAATGTTTTAAAGAGGGCAAAAGGTCAAGGAGGAATAAGACGAAAAGCCAGAGCGAAGTTGAAGAGTCACAAGGGAATAGGATGAAAGCCAGAGGGGAGTCGAAGGGTCTTAGTTTGTGTATTAAAAAGGGAAAGAGGTTCATTCCTGGGTATGCTTGTTTTATTATTTCAGATTTCCATTCTCTCTTGTGAGAGTATTTGGAAAGCTTAAGCTTTTAGCTAGTATGAGGACGTAGCCCCTCGTGCGGGCAGACAATGGATGTAAACCCATTGTCCAGGGAGACATCAGTTTAGGTGTTTCATATGCGCTTACAGGTTCTTATTCTAGTATTCCAATCTGACTGTTAATCTGTATTTAAGATTGGGTTTGTTAGTGCTGGTTATTGTATTGATGTTGTATAATGCAATATTTTAAAGAGTTATAAGTGTTTGCTGGTTTTTATCTTACCGGTTTGTAACGCATTGTTATATGTGATGGAGCCCAAAATTCTGGCCTCCATTTATGAAATAATAATCATAGATGTCAAAGGCAAAGATGTAAAATACATACACAGTTAACAACCCAAACAGCAGGGGCATTGAAAACCCTCTCTTTTTATGTTTGCTCAAGTGAGCATAGACCTTTTGGCATTACCTATGGTACACTAAGAGCAGGATAAACAAAAAAATCAGATAAGAACACTGTGCTCATATAGATCAAAGGCAGCTTTTAAACAGTGATAGTCACATCTGCAAGTGTTCAAATTCAAAATCCAAAACAGTAACATAGATTCAAGCAAATGTTTGCAAGGGTGGCAAGATAGATAGGTCTGCTGCTATGATAGCGTGTTTTCAAGCCTTGCTTCTAATAGGAAAAATCAGAATGAAGTAGCAGAAGCTGGAGATTTTTCAGAGCAAAAATCAGTCAGAGGCCATACACCTGATCTCGTCACCTACAGCATCCTCATTAACGGATTTTGCAGAGGACAGCTAGTGAAGGCTTTTGACTGCCAAATGGAATGCCGATTAGTGATTATGGTCCAAATGTATTAACATTTAAATACAGCGATATATTGCTTTTGCAAGGTAAGCAGAAGGTATATCACCATTAAACTTGAAACAAATGATTGAAAGAGGCTTCTTCTAAATAACAGATGCAAAATCAAGCTCTTGCAAGCAAGCATGAACAATATGTGATGGGAAACGATGCACTACTCTGATAGTTATGATTGTATAGCCAATACTTGAAGATTAACGGCAGTGATGCATAGTAATTTGAACCCAAAGGACATACAGCTGCGTCAAACTCTAACCAGTAAATAGAATAAATATTAATCAGCTTTCATGACAAAATCCCGCTAAATATACAGAAGGCTGTAAAAATGTTTTGATGGTCTGTGGAAAATGATTGCAATGAACAGTGATTCTTGACAAAGTATATGAGCATGCAGGAAAAGTCTAAGCAATAACAGCAACTCCAATAAAGAAAGTATGGAGAGTCACAGTGAAGTAGAAACCCCATAACAATAACAATTAAAGTGCCGTTATTTTATAGCAACTAGTACTCTGGAATTTGTGACAAAAGTGTTCTGTATAAGTATGTGAGGATATGGCATAAAGACCAAAGAAAGTGGAGACATGGACGGAAATCATCTATAGGTGCACACGCGAATTACCATCACAAAGAAGAGTTGTAGCATATGATCACCTGTTTTAATTTGCACGATGAAGATATAAGGAGCGGAATTATATATCAATGGTAACTTGGTAGATGTTGAGCGGTAATCCTTCCTATATGTTGTCATCGGGAGCTTGGAAATTGAATAACTCGCAACAAACAAATAAGTATCAACTGCAAGGAAGGCATCAGTACAAGCATGTGAGTTGTTTCTAGAGTTGGATGGTGGAATCCAAAACTGGAGCCTCACAAGCAAGGATTTTGAATTACGTATTACTAATCGGTATTTGATAATTAGCATCTAATGTTATTGCATATTTATTGCAGGTGGAAGGATTCCACACGGATCTGGAATCTAGAGATTACAAGCGCAATGCAACAACTATCATAAGGTGCAGAGAGGAAGGAATCTATGTGTATGAAAATCCCAATATGCTCGTTAATGGAAACCTTTGTACCTGTATCTCATAAGAGTGAGGAATGATTAAAATCAATTCATTCATGGATTCTGATGGCAGATGCGTCCATGAACAATGAATAGTTCGTGATGATGTTTGAAGGCCCGCAGGACAGAGACTTATAAACGATAAAAACTCCTTCCGCATGTTAGAAGAAATATATCAGGGAATGTGGTGGATTGTTCTAGAACGATTTAAGTCACCCGATAATCCCAGGAGCTATTGTTTTAGAACAAATGCAAAATTTAAATAAGGATAACTAGTGCAGTTATAGTTATTACGCTAGGATTAGTTTTTTATAATGAAAAGGTGTGGTGCTTGAGAAGCAACCGACACTCTTCTGCCCTCTATAAATATATGACATGTAAAATCAAACAGCTCATCGTTCTTATCTCTTAAAAATGCTCTGCAACTCCCGAAACTTATATGATATTTAAATTCCTTGAAAAGATTAAAGTTGAATTAAGCTCTTGGATAGTGAACGATTGGGCATATATTTCGATATTGTATGAGATAAAATTGTGTTGAGTGGAGCATCAACATTTCAGTGTCTTCAATACGAATTTCTCTACAATATAATCAGTAAGATTTTTTATTTGCTTTAGAGTTAGATCATTCTATAGTGCTTCCTTTGTGATCATTTTTATTTTCTATTAATAATTTGTTATTAGGATAAGCGGATCAAATTGTTCATTGTTATTTAAACCTGACAAATACAAATATTGTGAAATATTGTAAGTGTTTCCTTATTTGTATCTATTTTGTCTCTATAAGGGTTAAAACATTATAGACTAGTTCAAACATGCATAAATATGAAGTGATTTGACGCATCCTGATAATTGAATTGTTAATAGATTTAATATAAATAATATCATAGAGTTGATGTGAAAACATATAGTTTTGACTCTATCACCCTTTTAAATCTTAGCACTGATCAGTAACTCGCTCATATTTCTCAATTTGTATGCCGGCAATATTCTAATCTTTTTCTTTTAAGGGTATGATATCTATTTGTTTTAATAATTCACTTTTAATCTTATTTCAGCATTCATGAATTTATTGAAGTAATCATATTTTCAGAGATTAATACTTACTATTAGCAATCCAGAAGTTTCCTTAACCCCTTGCTATTTTGGGAAACTGATTTTTGTATTGAATCTATCTGCTATAAACGTCTTGGATCCAAGTTTGTTATCGAGGATTAGGTGCATCGGCCTTGGTTTCGCAGAGCCAAAAGCGCAGAGGATCTAGATCGAATTGATTGATCCTATCAAGTTGGTCACAACCGATTAGATATCCCAGCATCGAGTAGGCAAGGCTTGTAGGATTATAATCTACGGTTTTGGGAACCAACAGATTGGCAACTCTACTAGGGAGAGTTGCTCACAATAGATCATTGTGAAGTTACCTAGAGTATCAAATTTTGGAGACCAGAATCAGAAAACAGTTGTAATAGTTTGATTGGAAGCGTACTCTGCTGGAAGTGAGAACTCAAAAGATCAACGCATTCCTCGAAAGAGGTGGCAACTCTATTAAATGAAGTTTCAGTTGGTAACTCTGCTGAGGGAAAGGATTGAGAAGGAAGTGATTTGATCGTGTACTATGGAGAATACATACTATGATCAGGAAGCGGGTCTATGTTACACAATGGAGGAAGTAGACATACACCCCCTGGATACCTTTTTCAATCTAGAAAGATACGAAGGCGAGACATCGACACATTTGTTTATAAGGATGTTGAATATTTTTCAAGAGGTACTTTCAGACATTATGCCTTCATGCAAGGAACTCATAAGGAAATTTCGTCAATTGGGAATCTCACCAGATGATCCTAATTTGAAGCTTCTCGTCCAAATATTGGATGAAAGTTCAAGTTATATATCTCCTTTGGATGCATTTTGGAACTTAGAAAAGCAAAAAGATGAATTTGCAACATAATTCTTTATGAGGATGTTTAATGCTTATAAAGAAATACCTTCGGAACATAGACCTCCATCATTTGATCTTCTCAACAGGATGCGGGAACTAGGCCTCTTATATGATCATCAGTTTCTTAACTTTCTCAAACTTACGGATAATGAACTAGTTACAGAGGAAAATGAATGCGAGACTAAAGTAACATGAATCAATTGAAGTTTCAGATTTAAACGGAGATGAAAATTTTGAATATTCTGAAGGAGAATCAGCCCATAATGATACTTATATTGTTATAGATGATGGTGAATGTGAAAATGAGGAAGAGGATTCTCTTAACGTGGAGGAGATTTCAGCCTTGTTAGATCTAGAATATCAGAAACATATTGAAGAAATGGTCCAATTTTTTTTCTCAATTCACCGTGGTGAGCAAGTTGATGGATCAGTGCATTCTCAAGAGGTATTGGTGATCATTCACCAAAATCAAATTATGAAGATGAAATAGAACAACATATGGTGTATAAACAAGAGGAAATTTCAAAAGATAACGTTGATGAGGATATTAGTCTTGTTGATGACACATTTGATAATCCAAATGAAAGCTCTCATGAAGATGTGTCTGAATTCTCCATGTTTGTAAATCCATTGTTTGAAGAGGAAATAAAAGAAGATATGGCTGAGTACGCTATGTTTTTGAATCCACTATTTGAAGAAGATTTCGTATGCAATAAAGTTCGTCAACGTCATAATGAAGGTAGTAGGCCTAATGCTAAATTTGAAGGTAATGAAACTCATATGCATTCAGAAGATGAGATGTCTTTTAATTCATCCTATGAGCAGGAAGCACAACAAATATGTAAGGACGAGATGGAATCAGCCATGCATAATGGGGAGAATGTGTTGAAGAATAGCTCTTAAAATTGTTCAGATATCCTTAAATGTGAGTTGTCTTCGAAGAATTGTTGTGAAGAGAAACAATATTTGAAGTATGGGGCAGATTGTGTAGAGAAGGGCGTTCAAGAAGATGTTTGTGCAATTGATCAAATACATAACTATGGGGATCTTCTATTCAGCAAAGACCACATTGCACCTCATAATCTCTCAAAGGCAAGTAAGATGGATACCAAAGATTTCATTGTTGAAATGGAGCCAATGAATATTCTTCATGAGGATGGCGCACCTACTACAAGTTTGATGTTTGGGCAGAAAATTGAAATGATCAAATGAAAGCATATCATGATCAGAGGAAAGAAGGTGTTACATGATTAGAATCGGGTGTTCGATAGAGGAAAGACACAGTGTTCACTTTTGGGGGGCCCTGGGGCCACCCAATCGCACCTTACATCATGTAAAGCATGGATGCTCGGTTTGCTCCTCCAAAGATAGCTGGAATCTCATTGTGCTCACAAGGGGCATATGTCCCCAACAACCCAATTTTTTTTTGAAAAATTTGGGGGTTCCATTTATATTGGAGATGATGATGAAACCTCACAACATTAAGGATTTGGAGTATAAGAGATCTCAAGTAAACACTATCATTAAAGAAAGAAATCATAAGGGAGAGCATGAACCTTTTGTTGAATCATGTAGCAGCAATACAGATCCTCATTCATTTAGTTTCTGTGCCTATATATCTGATGATAGTTGTTTTCATGTTTCATGGATCCATTAAGGCAGAATTTATGGCAATCACTGAGGTGATTCGTTCTCTATGATTATAGATGAAAATGCAAAAGGTCTATCACAAAGTATTGCTGTCCAGATTGTGATCGTTAGATGAGTCCAAAAAGTATTACAAGATACCCAGCTCTCAGACAAGCAAGCGGACATGTGTGAAGTGAAAATTATCGGGATGACTACAAGATTGAAAAATATGCATGTTGACCATCTTCTCATTCTCATGAAACACAATCAATCATAGGAGATTTGTAAATAAAGACTTTCCTAATATCACCCGAAATCATGGATAGACCTACTACAGGAATACAAAGATTTTTCTCAGTATCTTTGCTCCACTAACATCCAAGGGTAATAATGGCCCTATTTGATTGCTATTAAAGTCGCATGCATTCGAAGGCCACAAAGGAAGTAATTTCGGCTGTAGAATAACTAGCAAAAGTAAGCTTTATTGTCTCAGGTCTTGGGAATACTCTAAGGAATCTACAGCGGTGACAAAAAAGACATTATGTGTGTGTAAGTTCGGTAATTCTAACAGTTGCATCAGGTGTTCAGGATGATTAGGGAAAGTATCGTGACTTCCAAAAGATCACCGTAACATTCAGACATGGGCATCCTATGCAATTGCAGTGCTAAGTAGTTTGCATGTTGGTTTAGAAACATACACAAATATGAAGATTTGCATTCGATGCCTAAAGAGGAAGGTAATAGACAAACGACAAAACCTTTATTAAAAGATCAAATTAAAATCAGTAAAAGTCATTAACTACGATTATGTTGGAGGAGGATTATTTAAATGAAATGGTGCGAGCATGATTAAAAGTGCATTTAACATTAAAATAATATGTTGAATAGGCATGAGACATCTCTTTTTCAAGAGATGTGACTCTTTGGTTATATATATAAATATGAAATAGCAAAAAAGAAAAATTAAATATTCAAAAAAAAATTCATATTCTGAAGAAGTATTTGCTTTCTACTTGTATGGAGGAATAAGGGCTATAATATGACTTTGTAATATATATTCAATTTTTTTAGTTATATAATAAAATAAAATGTCTTTTGTTTATTATTTAAATGGCATGGAGATTCAAACTGCAGATGAATTGTCCTTTGTAATTATTTAATGAAATTCAGTAGACAATTTTAATGTTGGATAAGTGGATATGGTCATTTGGCATTTTAAACTCGATCATCATAGATATTGTGAGATATCAAATTGTTTCCGTATCTATGTCGAGTTTGTCTCCCTACCAGAGGAGTTAAAGTTCAATCTGGGCTAATTTAAGATTGCATAAATATTTGATCTGCCGCATCTTGATTATTTAATTGTTGGTAGTATAAGTGCATAGAACATTATAAAGTTGTACGTAAAAATTCACTGAAGTTGACTCTATTGCTTGGATGAGCAAAGGCACTGGTCTTTCTATTATTGAAGTCAAAAAATCTATATATTCCTTCCTATAAGCATCAAATTCATTATTAGCAAACCTTATACAAATCATTCAACTATTTCAAACAATAAACATTCAGTTTCAATTTCACCGAGTTTAAGGACCTTGCTAGCCAAAGAACTCCAAAGCTTGATTTCGCTTTAGAAAAACTTTGAACCAAATGATTAGATTCGAAGAGAAGGTCTACCCGCCTAGGTGTAGCAGAGCCTGAAGTGCAGGGGAATCAAGGTGATTCTCGTTCGCTGGCCAGAACTGATCGCGGAATCCTATTGGAGAAGTGGTAGGCTCTTGGATTTCCAGTCTGCAGTTTTGGGAACCAACAATATGCTCGAATCTTGAATGTTATTTTGGAAATAATGGGTTGTTATCTTGTGGAGAATCTTCTAGTTTTATTGTTGTATCGTATTACATTTGCCTATATTTGAGTTTGAATGTTACATTCAAAATGCTAGTCAAATATCTGTGGGGATTTCTACTGGTTTCGATTGTGTTTGTAATACATCTGAAATGTTCAGTCTTGAATAAACTGTTAAAAAGAAAACGAGTAAATATCTGATTTGGGATATTTTAGTGGTATTAGAGCTAAAGGTCTTGCTAGCCTGTGAGGTTTAATAACACTAGAGTGTATAGCTGCTTGGGTAGAATTTTGGAAAAATCGGTGGACAACACTTTTGTTTCAAGGCAAGATTCTTATGCTAGCCGTGAGGCATTCTAGAGGAAGTAGCTGCACATTAACAGGGGAGAACTCGCAGGACTAGGGGTCACGTGATGTACAAGAAAGTGGAGAATGAGGTATTAGTCATGACCCAATAACCCTGATTTGCATATGTGTTTTGCAGTATAGTGAGAAGGGAGGTTCAGCTACAGGAAAATGACACTTACATTTCTAGAGCAGTCTTACCCCAGGAAGTAAAGGTGAAGTTGAAGTTTGGTAGAGGTGTCTGCTTGAACTGTAGATATTGTGAGCAGGAATAGATATAGTCTCGTGAATAGGAAGCACGTGCAACTCCAGCTAGCAGAAGTGATCCTGTCGGGTGTTCAGTCTTCCATCACTCATGCCAAGCTTGTTTCGGATGCTAATTCATCACCGCTTGCAAGCAAAGTAATGAACTGGAGATTGCATAGGCCGTAGAGCTATTGGCAGTGATATTCATTAGTTACTCATCCCTAGAGGAAAGACAAGTCTGCAAATGATAATAGGGTGGATGAGACAAGAGCACCATTAAGGACAGTCTGCATATAGCGAGATCATTCATCATGACATCCACCATTGTTGAAAACGATAAGTAATACTGGTTGGTGCATGTCTCAAAATTTGCCATCCTGCAAATTAACAAGAGCCTTGTGGAGTCAATATGGCATTACGAGAACGATATTACCTTTGCGATTAAATTATTTGAATTCATTGTTCTTTTAACAAGAGAATCCAGTGAAAACACAGATAGGTGTAGAGGCAGAACTCGATAGTGAAACCGACTATCTATATGGAAAATTTGGGAATTTGCGTATGAAAGTTGTCGAAATTATTAAAAGTGTCATTCGAAACTAGGCTTTTGTGTAGTCGCTATAGTTGCATAGAATGTGAGCCTTTGAGATTAATGTCCCTGACCAATATCTTTGCAAGACACTTATTTCAGGCACGGTTTCTACATCTGTTGTGTACACCACTTCTATAACGGTAGGGCAAATGTTACCAGATTTTTCATGTGTTAGTAATGACAGTCTCTTAAGTATTTTTGTTGGATCTTGGATACCTTGTCGGGAACCAGGAAATACGTGGCAGTATCAACATTCATGACTCTTCAACATGGAATTGTTAACTCTACCAATACACCACCTGTGCAATACCACATATTGCCGGTGTGTTACTTTTAACATGGAAGTCACGGAGTTAGGATAGTTTTGGTAATCCAGGTGCCTTTAACCTCTAAGTGTAACGCTTGAGGGAATTGATATATATCAAGTTCAATAGAAGATGGTTAAGACTTATGTTTTATGACCGATATTATCCTAATCAATGGCACAGATGCTTATGAGGTCTGTTTAGATGAGGAATTATAGCATGATGCACCCTTTGATATATGTAGCTGCTAGTTTTCTTTGCACTACACTTGGTCAATAGAGGAACATGCACAGTGAGCATTGTTAAATGTGTCTACATTGCTTCATCCTGGAGGCACTTTGTTGGTGTTATGCCAGATGCAAATATGATTGTTAGAAAGCTACGTAAAGCTGATGGACTAAAGTTTGGGATAGCATTTATTGGATATCTTTTGAGGAGACATATGCTCAGAAGAAGTTCAAGTCATCAAATCCTTACGGTATTTAGTATACATTTCACCTTGAGGATGGAGTTGATTGCCCAGAATGCCTTGTACCCTTTCATAACTTCAAAGAACTAGTAGAAGAGTATGATCTGGAGCTTGTTTTCAGGAAGACTTCACATGAATTTGTGCATGAATACTTTTAAGAAAACTAGAGTTTGCAGAACTGATGCAAAGTTATTGTAATTCTAGATTGGTGGAATGAGAAGTCTATTATAAAAGATGCTTGCTCATAAGCAATGGCTTGCCACATCCATTTATTGACGAGAAATGTCTGAAGGAACCCCAACCTTCGACATGTTTTGATTTTGACCACATGTCGTGTCTCTTAGAAGGGAGATTCAGATTTTATTAGTGTTGAATGTACGACAGGTAGGGCCTTGTGGATTTTGCTAGTTGTAGAATATTTCCTAAGGAAATATTCAAAGCACATGTGAAGATCTTCAAATATTCATCTGATTAATGAGCCGTGAGTTGTTGTTTGAAGATAATATTGTAATTGGTGCTGAAAATACTTCCAGATGATTTCCAGGTAGACAGTATTCCATTTGGCAATGTATGCAAATCATGAATTCTTGATATCAAAAAAATATGTAACAGTGGTAAACTTTTAGTAAAGGCAGTAACACCGTATTCAAAGCAGTGAACACATTTTAAAAAGGTAGATCATGTTTTTGAATAGTGGCAAGCATCTTCAAATGGTCTCAACGTATAGAAACATCTACTTCCAAGTATGGATCATGAAACTTATGACAATGCATTCATAACTGTTAATATATGTAGTGGATCAACATAGATCACAAACTTATTAAGGATCCAATCTACAACAACAAATGTACATCTGATTAAGAACACGATGCGTCAGATCTTATACAACATGCATATTTCAAGGTAGGATGTAGTTGTTTGTCAGGCTTATAGTAACATGATAAGGAGTTCAGCAATGGGAAAAGATTGGGATAAAATCAGGAAGGGTAATATGCAGCCAAAGAGGAGTTAGCCCAGAGTTTCGAATCCAATATAAGAGAAGAAATACTCGACATTTATGGGGAGTATAGAGAACTTCCTACCCGAATTCAGAATGACTTACTGTTCAGCGATTACTTGCACCTTAATCTAGAGCAGCAAAATAAGACAGAAATGGCAAAAAGAAAGTACTTTGAATTGGTTCAGGATGTCCTTGAAAAAGGCCAGTGCAAAAATTTGTATGAAAAATTTCCATCAGGCCAAAATCATTTAATGAAGGATCTTGAAAAAGAAGAATAGTCAACCACCATTGATTTGCAGCCTTTTCATGATCATGCAAAAGTTGTTACACAGTGTGTAAGTTTCTTCATTGGTGAATTGGAGGTTAGCTTTGACAGACAGATTGATGAGATAGGTTACACTCAAGGTAATAATAGGTTGGGGTCCTTATATGATGAGCCCTTATATGCAAATGATAACATGGAAACACTTTGGCCTTTGCATACAAATCAAGAGAACAAGGGGAAGAATACCTTTGATTTTGAGAGAGGTGATGAACCATATTTCTTATATTGATGACGTGAATTTAGAGGAACAATCTAAGATGTCACTACAAGACGATGAACTACTTCAATAGGACAGCAATGAAATGCATACCTTAAAGAATTAGTTGAAGGTTAGTATTGACATGGTTGTGGCATCGTTGGTACATTATGACAACACTCACAAGATGGTGGAAGATCTCTATAGAAAGGTTCAAAAGGGAGTGGAAGCAGATTGACTTGTCTCTGATTTGCAAGTGATCAAAACAGCTCTTGAAACTGTGAAATTAGATTATTTGTATTTTCTTTTCGACAGGGATAACATTCTTAAGGTTGCTGAAACACATTTTGATCAGCTGAATAAAAAAAGAATGAGATAAAGGAGCTCAATAGAGAGCTTAAGGAAACCTAGGAGGCACTAAATGATGCTCGGATTTCCCTTTAGGAAGCATAAAATTAGATTAGGATCACGAATCACTCTCAGGAACAAGAGGATAAAGAGAGGCAAGAATTTTTCCTAGAGGTAATTGATGAACTTGATAGTTTTCGACAGACGTATGCTTTGGATAGTTGCCCCAAGTGATCAAGTTCCAAAACCTAATAACACATTCAGCCTATAGACAACCCTCTGTGTGAGGTAGATGCTGTTTGGATTTCCGATAACCCACTTTTTAAGGTAGAAGAGAGAGTTCCTCTTGGATTCCAGGTAGAGGATGATCTTGATTTAAGAGATTTGGATCAAGCTACAATTCTTAATAGCAAAACCAGGTCACAGGATGAGAGTGGTTGGTTGTGTATCATTGGATCGGTCCACATAAGGTTCTTGATTTCACACTATATAGGAGTTGGTTGGATTATATACATCAGCCTTTGGATAGTTTTTGGTGTAGTATTAAGGAGATTTATGTGTCGATCATAGGGAATGCTCTTTTAGCTTCATTTTTATTCATAGTACCGATGTACTCAGAGATTCTCTAGATTGAAGATGACAGTTTGGTATTTGTTGCACCTAGGGTGTTACACTCAGTTTTTGAGTGGCTTGTTTATTATATCATCTATTTAGGTCGGGTTGTCATCATCTATTGGGTTATACATAGTTCACTGATACATTTCTATCTAATCATATTGACTGGTTATGACAACAGGGTTTGGGATCCAGGTGTTGATCATATGTATTTATGGCTTGTTGAGGACCTTCTTGTAATTCTATTCAGTTTGAGGTTGGATACAGTGATGATCAGAGTTGTACAGCTTACAGGTGCAACATTATTTCATAGAGTTATATGGGATCCAGGGATCCGATTGTCGGATGGATTGCAGAGTGACACATTACTTCGCATGATGGCTAGATTTGTTTTCCGATTGGGCTACAGGGCTACACGCAAACTCATATGGGATCTTAGTACTGATTGCTTGAGGACAAGCAATTTTAAGGAGGGGAGATTCGTAATGTCCCCTTTTTGGGACATTAGAAATATTGAAGTCTTATTATATATAATGTTAAAATTGACTAGGAGAGAGTAGACTCAAATTATAAAAAGGTCAATTTAATCTTATAAAGAGGGCAAAAGGTCAAGGAGGAATAAGATGAAAGCCAGAGGGAAGTTGAAGAGTTACAAGGGAATATGATGAAAGCCAAAGGGGAGTCGAAGAGTCTTAGTTTGTGTATTAAAAAGAGAGAGGTTCATTACTGGGTATGCTTGTTTTATTATTTCAGATTTTCGTTCTCTCTTGCGAGAGTATTTGGAAAGCTTCAGCTTTCAACTAGTATGAGGATGTAGCCGACAGACAGTGAACGCAAACCCATTGTCTAGGGAGACATCAGTTCAGATGTTTCATATGTGCTTATAGGTTCTTATTCTAGTATTCCAATCTGATTGTTAATCTGTATTTAAGATTGGATTTGTTAGTGCTGGTTATTATATTGCTGTTGTATAATGCATTAACATATTTTAAAGAGTTATAAGAGTTTTCTGGTTTATATTACTGGTTTGTAATGCATTGTTATATGCTCGAATCTTTAATGTTATTTTGGAAATAACGAGTTATTATCTTGTGGAGAATCTTCTAGTTTTATTGTTGTATCGTATTACATTTGCCTATATCTGAGTTTGAATGTTATATTCAAGAAGAAGCTAGTCATATATTTGTGGGGATTTCTACTGGTTTCAATTGTGTTCGTAATACACCTGAAATGTTCAATCCTGAATATACTGTTAAAAAGAAAATGAGTAAATATCCGGTTTGGGATATTTTAGTGTCTCTATAATTTCTAATAAATGAAAAAGATTGTAAAAACCATCCATTAATCAATCTTATTGTTGTATGCCCCAAGGGGGCAATGTTCTTGAAGGTGGTTGATTGTGAAGGGAAAGTAAAAAATGCATAATTTATTTCCCACATTCTCATTGATGCCATAGAGTCAGTGGGTGTTGATAATGTTGTCCAAGTGGTCGGGAACAATGCAAAAGTATGCAGGGTTATTGGTAGAGTTTAGATATGATCATATCTTTTGGACGTCGTGCACCATCTACTCTCTCAATTTGGTGATGAAAGCAATTGGATATGAGGAGGCAAAAGAGATTCAAATGTTTGTGACAAATCATCACGTCACAAACAATTTTTAGGATTTTCTCGAACATCGAAGTATTGAAGGTAACTTTGTAATTTTAAAATTGAACTTATATATTATTGAATTACATAATATTATTTTTTGTATTGTTTACGTTAACATATTTTAAATGTGTTACTAACTTAAGTTTTAACATGTTCTTAAGTGGTTGAAACCCGCTTTGCCTTGTACACAATTGTCTTGAGAGGACTTGTGAGGGTAAAGGATGCATTGGCACAAATGGTCATTAGCCTTCAATGGGGCATTTGGAAGAATTCCTATACAACAAGGGCTGAAAAAGTGAAAGCAATGATACTAGATGATGATTGGTGGGGTTGTGTGGATTATTTGTTGGAATTCATTGATCCAATCATGGCAATGCTTCTCTTTGTGGACACTGATGAGCTACGCCTTGGTGATATTTATGATTCGATGGGCACTATGTTGGAAAAGATTAAAATGGTAAGTTCTACTTTCCTCTACCATTGTTTATTTGAGAGATATCCAAATTCTAAAATTTAAATTGACATAATCACTAATGATATTTATTATTCATATCTCATATCCTAGGTGATATAGAAGAGAGAATGATCCTCAAGACACCTTTTACAAAAAAGGTGGAAGTAATTGTGTTCTTTTAATTTCTCTCTAAGTTGCGAGCTCTTCTGTGGCTGAGCGGAATTGGAGTACTTACTCCCTTATCCACTTAGTCAAACGCAACCGGTTGGCTGCAAAAAAAGCAGAAGACCTTGTGTTCACTCTCAACAATTTGCGCCTGTTGTCACAAAGGGATCCCAAGTACAAGAAGGGGCACGAGAAGCTTTCGGATGTACAGCTTGGAACTCTTGATTTACATATGACCATCGGGGATCTTGCTAGAGCCACTTTGGCAGATGTGGATGATGATGAGGAGGATTATGAGTTCACAATCCCCTCTACCACTAGTGAAACTGGTTTGGGTTTCTCTAATGATGTAGATATGGCACTTGCAGCTCATCAGTATCCGTCCAATGCAAATTTTGTTGAAAATTCATTTGATGATTGAAATTAAAAACTTTTAGTCTTGGCTCTTTTATGAGTTAATCATGTTACAAACTTTAAAGCCTAATGATCAATATTTTGAATTTTCACAATTAAATTTTGTAATTTAGTAATTCAATATGAATGTGTTTATTTTTTTATAATTGTGAAAATAGATCAATGATCAAGTATACTAGATTCATAGATCCATACTAGAATCAAAGATACATACTGTGAAATGATTTAGTTTTAGAATTGTATATATATTTGCATACACACACACACACATCACAAATCATGATGGGAATTTTTTTTCCATGAATCCACAGATCCTATTCGCGTCACAACTAAGAGAGATACTTATATCACACCTGGTTCACTTTCAACTAGTTATGTTGCTTAGTACATAAGAGAAACAACCACAGAAACCTTTGGATATGCATCTCTGTATTATTATTTGCCTTGTACCATAATATGCCTGTTAGTATGCAATCTAGAGCATTTCATTACTGTAATAGTGGCATAGAAGGAGATGAGCAGTTTCTTACACACCTATAAAATGTATGTCTATATACAATGGCCTGAATTAGAATTGAAGCAAAACTGTAAATCTTTCCCACTTGAATTTTTTCATTATGAGAGCTTGTTGTTACAAGGAGAACTTTTAAACCTTTTCTTGTTAATAGATAATCTCTTCTGGTATGTTATGCTGCAGGAGGTGGGAGAGTAGTGTCTTGGGGTCGTGGAAAATCAGGCCAACTTGGTCATGGAGAATCTGAGAGCATAAGTAAACCAAAGCTGATTAAGTCGTTGGAAGACACTGTTATTTGCAACGTGTCTGCTGGATGGAGTCATTCAGCTTTTGTTTCAGGTCGGATTTTTCTAAATCCTATCTTGGTCATACAATTCTTATCACTATATATTTGTATTGAACTGATAGTGTGTTCAAAATATTGTCTTAAAATTCACTTTTGTTATGGTAGTCTTTGAGAAAGCTGTACGGATTTAATTAAATGTAGTCAAGTAAGCTTGATAGCTTTATTGAATGTTTTTAAAATTTAAATTTTTGATCATTGAAATTTACACCCCAGAGACAGCTTCTTTCATTGGAGAATCAGTTTCTCATTGCATTGGAACATAGGTTTGAAACTAAATAACTGAATACTTTTCTTGCAATGCAAGTCCATTAGTGTCAATACAATGCATAAGAATGGAGGTTTCTTGGTTGTTTATTTACTAATAAATGCAAGGAACTGGATATTAGAATTTTAATCTCGAGTTAAGTTATATGAAGAATGTACAACTTTTATACCGTCATGAAGAAGGATAATACATCTGTGCTTTGGGAGAGTTCAGAATCAACACAGTAAATGGAGGAAACTCCGTAGTTAAGCGCGCTCAGGCTGGAGTAGTACTGGGATGGGTGACCTCTCGGGAAGTCCCCGTGCTTCACCCCTGTGAGCATCACCTAGATCCAATGAGTGCTAAGTGTTCCATTTATTCTCATGAGAGATGGATTCATGTTGAATCACTACTCATGAAATATGGGTCAATGAGTTTGACTCAAAAATCACACAGTTAAATCCTAATAGCAATATCACAATTTGACTTGCTGTGGAAATTATCTCCTACTTATCAATTGATGAGCTTAAGGGGCTTTCTAATGAATGGTTCATAAGGCACAACACTTGGTGAAGGTTTTGCAAATGGGGTTGCAAGCTTTGAGTTTAACCATGGAGGAAACTCCATAGTTAAGCGCGCTCAGGCTGGAGTAGTACTGGGATGGGTGACCTCCCGGGAAGTCCCCGTGCTTCACCCTTGTGAGCATCACCTAGATCCAATGAGTGCTAAGTGTTCCATTTATTCTCATGAGAGATGAATTCATGTTGAATCACTACTCATGAAATATGGGTCAATGAGTTTGACTCAAAAATCACACAGTTAAATCCTGATAGCAATATCACAGAAGTAATATATCTTACAGTCTCAGAAACCTTGCTTGTGACAGCCAAAAACATATCATGTTGTTTACTGAGATCTATCCAATGAAGCTTAGTGAACATGAGAAACTAGCTGGAAATGGGGCTCTGTACAATACAAAATGCTTTTCAAACTGAGCTGAACTAGCTCTAACCAGCTGCAGCTTTCTCAGGTGCACAAAGGTGGAGTGGGAATGACATTAGAAAAAGGTTAAACTATTGCTTTGTTGTAGGAAGCATGGCCTATAAAATGGTTTAGTCTCAATGAGTTTTGTGACCCTTTAGGATAAACAATTGTGAGAAATATGATGCATTCACGTTAGAAATGGCAGATCTAAGCCTTTTGAGATCTTTTGCTCTTTCCAGTCTGCTGGATTGATTATGGAGCACATGGTGTACATGGAAATAGATGAGGAAGTCAAAGGATGTCTTTGAAAGATGCCCTGCATTTTATTGTGATTTTTAAGGCTCAAACACAAGCTTACCCACTTATGTGATTGCTGGCCATCTTTCTCTGTTACAGTCAATTAGAACATTAGTTTTTTTTTTTTCCTTTCTAGCCTTAAGATAAGCCTAACCACTGATCACTTGAGTCCTTGGTTGATTCTTTAAAGCCTCACATGTTTGTACTATAATAAACTTTCTTACCCAAGCCCAACAAGAAGCCATTGCATTTCATGTTTATATATTTTATGAAGTTTCTTGCAAGAGATGATGACATCAGCGTATAAAATATGATCCTAAAAATAATTCATGGTGATAGATGAAGCAGGAGGAAAGACTTAGTCAAGAGGTATTGCCTGATAAAATCATATTATTGTCATTAAAGTTGAGCTCCTTGATAAAGGGTCAGTGAAATCTGAAGTGGCACTACTGGCAAGTAAAGTTCTTATCAAGAAAGGATATTGTTTCAATGAAACCTTCAGCTGTGGCAAGCTCTAAAAGGCTATCATTGGCAGGACATGTTTCATTGAAGGAATGACATCGATGAAAAGTCTGTGATTGACAAAGTAAAAAATAATCTCATCGAAACAACGACATGTTATCGAATGCACAAAACCATCTTGATAAAAGTGACAAGGCTTGATGAAAGAAAAAATGGTGTGCTCGGTAGGTTATGTTTTATCGAGGTGAGAGCATTACGATTGGGACCCACTGAATACGTTGATGAAAGGTATACCATTGATGAAAGCATATTTGAGCTTATAGGCACCTCATGTATTATTGGAAAGCCCCTTTTCGATGAAACAATTGAAATCAATGAGACTGAAAGTGGGGTTATGCAAGTATAAAGGTTACAACGAGGATCTTTGAGCCTCGATGAAATGCACATCATTGATGATCCATAAAATTGTTTCATCGAAGGCGGAAGTTTTATCGAAGTAAAGGGCTTTGAGTAAAGAATGTGTATCGACAAAGAGGAAATAGGGACATGCAAAACTTCTTTTGATGAAACAAAGGCTATCGATAAAGAGTTTTTTCATCTGTCATCGAAGGGCATACTTTCATCGACAAAGCTCATCAACAAGAATATGAGGTTTTGATAAAGGGAAATGTACTCTTGGCAAAGGACATATTTTTTGAGAAAAGCAGAGAATGGATTAATGATATTGGCATTATCAATAACTACAAAGCATGATTACTAAAATATTTAATTCATCAATGACATGATGGGAAGGCCCTAATTAGAGCAAAATTTGAACTAAATGACATGAAATGCAATGGCTTCTTCTAAAACTGATGACTTGTTCGAGTTATGCAAAGGAATGTCTTGCTAGGACTAAAAGGAAAGCCATTGTAGAACAAAGTTGTAAAAGATTGAGGATTGAATTGTAGAAGTTTTAGCGGGAGTCATCAGTTTTTGCCATCCAGAGATCCCAAATGGAATCTTTCGCTTAAGCCAACCAAGAGTAGAAAAATGAAGAACCCTTTGCCTGTTGATACTAATGAAGCCACCAAAAGAAAGAGGCAGAAAAGGAAGGGAGGGCTCTTAACCAAGATTTTTAGACCAACTTCTTGCTTCCAGTATAAAATCCAAATGAGTGAAGTCAAAAGAAGAGGACCATCATGAACGTCTAGGAGATATTTGGAAAAACGCAAGGGATATGACCTATTCATGTTCCATTCAAAGAAGACAACAACTCTAGAGCTTGTGTGCAATCCATGGAAGATGAACATTGAAAGATAACAGTACCCAACGTGTTTTTCGGCATAGATTTGATGAAATCCTCGGCAGATACTTATGATACAAAAACTAGAACAATTAATGATAGACCGTAATCCCCTATTGCCAATTAGAATAGACTTTATTGAGATTGTCTTCAATTTGGATTTCGGAGGAGAACACAAATTAATTTCTAGAAGCTAGAGAAGGAATATGCTACTTTCAGGAGCATATATAGAAAATGGAGATTACCATACCACAGGAAAAGGGCGATAGGAGAAAACTTAGTAGAGTTTGGGGATAAGGAGTTAACCTCTTATGATGTAGAATTGTTTAGAACCCGTGTCACATGCACATTATACTTTGGGGCAAGTGTTAGGAGTTGTGGCACCTACATTGATGAACATATCTCTGATAGTTTTGGTGATAGGTATCCAGTCTAAAGACCCTAGAGAGTTTGATTATACCTCCTACATTGCAGATCGAATGAACTATAATTTAGAAAAGATCAAAGGAGATTCTAGATAGGTACTTTTTCCTTTATACTCTTTATTGATGCATATGGTATTATTTATGGGAGATATGAACAGGATGTGGGGTAAGGAGTTGCTTGTGAATGTGTATGATAAAAATGGAGAGAAGAAGCCAATATAGTTATGGCTATCTATTTGGGGCTCTAGGTATGTTAAAATGCCAATACATCTTCTTTGAAGACTATTTTGTTCAACCATTGATGTGTTTATTGGGTTATAATAAGGATATCTCATTATCTCTTGAGATTAAGAAGGTCCTTAACTAGTGATAGATCACAATTGGGGAGATTGGTTTGCTATGGAAACTATACCTTCATTAGAGTATACGGGTTTGAGGGGGTCCCAAGATACTTCCCATGACTGTCCCTGATAGGCTAGCATATGTGGAAATAGTAAGACATATAAGGGGGTCAGCCTAGGTACATTTTGAGGAAGTAGTCCTTTTTGCCAGGTTGTTTGTCTTTTGGAGATTCTCTAGTTAAGAGCACTGCTAGTTACACTCTTTTAGATACAAAGATAGGATATGACAAATTATCTCTTGGTACATCTAGAGCACAATTTGATCCGAAGGGATACATTCAAAAGCATAGGTGTTCTTAGGGACATGTTACTTTGGTAGAAGAGGATATAATCAGGAATATGGATAGGACGTATTAGTTAGAAGGAAGGAATTATACCTCAAGGTTTCCAATGCTTACACATGGAAGATGCAACACCAATAGATAAACTTACCAAATGTAAAAAGCATCACTAGTCTTGTTGGCAAAGCTTTGGCTTTATTACACCATTTAGAGGAGATTCTAACTGACGTCCGATGGAGATAGTGGAAGCAAAATCTGAAGCCCCGACGAAATACTTACCTTTGGATCGTGAATCCCCTGGTTCCTGAGCCCGTGAAGGGTAGGACAAAGTACCAACGAAGGTCACAAAAGGTGAAGATGAAAATATTGTAATAGAAATCCTCGAGGAACAAGTACTAATGGATGAACAATTAAAGTCTGAAAATTTCATTTCGGAAAATGATTTTATTCATTCTTTGAATTTCATTCATTCTAATACGAGCTTCGGGGTAGAGAATCAAGAGAAAAGAAAAAGGATACGGATAAAGATGCGCTTGTAGGAGAATTGAAGGTAATCATTAACAAATAGATGAATGAAATGGCTCCAGCTAAGAGCAAACAAATGTTGAAAGATGCAAGAGTGATTATATATGAAGACTGTAATAGGGGGCCCTCATTTTTGACACATATGCTAAAGCAATATGGAGAGAAGGATTGAGACTTCTTGCAGATATAGATATAGTATATTCAGGATCATGCTATGATCTAGGATAAAAGGCATTGTTGCAGTGGCTATATATCCAAGAGATAAAAGGCCTATAATCATTGATCCTGATGAAACATATGCTACCCTTACCATACAAGTTGGCAAAAGTGGTCCAATGGAACCTACTGCAATGGACATGTATGCATCCAAATTAACCTATGATCAAATGGAGTTTGCAACACGATTGATGGAAAGTTACAAACAAATTTATCACAGGGAGAAGCTTACCTGTGAAAGGTGGGAAGAAATAGTCTTATAGCTCCAACATAAACAAAGGATCCTTGAGAGGCCCGTGGGCCTTGATGAGGAGCAAAGAATCATGCTTGCTTCCCAAGATGCTTTCTGCTAGAGATACAAAGCTTAAAAGTATGAAAAACAATTAAAAAAAAGAAAAGGAGTAGAAGGAGATAACAATGAATTGCTTAATGTGAGGAATAATTAAACACAAAATTGATGAAATAGAGAGAAGTAGTTCCTTTCTAGTCAACCTAAAGCAAACTTTCACTAGCATTGACCATTATATGTCTCTTAAAGAGAAACCATTGGCCAGAAAAAGTGTGAAACAAAGCATCCTGAACAAGCACAATTAATTCTATAGGCTGTTGAAAAATGATACCGATCAACTAGAAGAAGCAAATGAACTCCCAAACTTAATGAGCGAGGGCATGATATTGACATTTGGGCAATTCAAAAAGCGATTGGGCTGCAACCTAGAGCATATGATCTCAATGATCAAGGAAGATGAAGACATTGTACCACAGGTTTCAAGGATTATGGATATACTCTTCAACTAGGAGTTTTCTATGAAGAAAATGATCGCTGAGTGTTGCACACACAAGGAACCTGCCTAAATCGAGCATATTTGAAAAATTAATCTCGTTTTAAGAAATGTATAGTTTAGTTTGAATGATATCCTTTTGTAAGAATCATAACTACTCGAAGCATTGCGACTGTTCGAGATCTCATCTATAAAAGGGAGATCATTTAGTTAGAGAACTATACAATATTAAGTTTTTATTTTTGCTAAAGTTACAATGCATATGTACGTAATGGACACTTTTTGATATTTAATACAAAATAATTCTTTGCGTTCTTTCAAGGTGTGAAATTCTATTTTTGTTAATCAGTTTCTTTGTGATTATATTTATTCTGAGGTAATAAATATTTTTCGAGTCATTGGGAAATAAAGTTGTTTTATTATATTTCTATTTGAATATCAGAGTTAATTGTGCAATACCTTTTGACTCTGTTTTATTGGTCTATCTATGGGATAGTTAAATACCATAAAACTAATAAGAATATAAGATTACGATTGAAGTCATAAAGCATCAAGAAAGCGACAGATCCATTCAATGGGTGGATATAAAGATTGTCTCATATAGTATACAAAAGATTAAAAAATAGTTGACTATTACCCAAGTGAGCAAGACATTCGTCTTTTGATATCATTAATGTTTTATAATCTATTGCATATATCTACACACACACACACACACACAACATCATTACAAAACATTTATAAAGTTTTCCTATCAAACACTTTTAATGAAAGCATTTTTAAAACATCTAAGTATTCAAGTAAACAATTTTGATATCCACAATTCGATTTATCTCAATAATTCACTTGCCATCTTAAGAGATTACCCAAGTTCTCGAACGATTTCTATTTGATATAAAATGCCTTGAACCAGTAGATTAGGTCAAGGTTTAGGTTCACCCACTTTGGTTTTGTAGAGCCAAAAGTGCGGGGGAAGAGGATTGTAATGGATCAATTATGTTCATTGGCCAAGTTAGTTGGAAAATCCAAGAATTGAGTTGGCAAACTCATAGGATTTCTAATCTGTTGATTTGGGAACCAACACGGCCTACTGTCATGAGTCCAAATAATAGATAATAGCTATAGTAATCTATATATTTAATAATAGATATTATTGATTCATGGTATTAACTATTCTTCTTCCTCAATATTGATATCTAAGTCAAAAAAATATTAATATAAAATACGTCCAATAATATTCTATACGATAATATAAAATATGTTTAATACTCAATATATTCATTCAATACATAACATATATTCATCCGATAACATCTACATCATAATACTATTAATATTAAGTCTAATCCAAATGAGCAAAAACTGCTCACATGTAAATGGTCTCATCGATGGGACGCGACTCTTGTAGTAGTCACATCACCTCACCCTATTAAAGGGGACACAACCCATGTCACGTTAGACATCGTGGGGAAAGAGATTAGATGGACAAAAAGCATTACCATTAATAATCATCGAGAATACAATACAAAGGACAGGGTTAGAGATTGTAGAAAGTACTAAACCCTCTAAAAGCGAACTAATCACAGATTAAAGAAAGAGGGATTGCAGCCCATGTGTCAACACCATGATCTTTTCAACCGATACCCATGCCACATAAGAAAAGGACATTGAAAAAAGAAATGTAAAATGTAAAAAGAAAGGACATTTAAATAAAGAGGAAGGCAACAATAAAATGGATTAAGCTCAGGCATGAGCAGTTAAGTATAATGAAAATAGCGAACACAACGGGAAGTACGAAAAAAGGGTTAGAACACATGTTCATGCCATTAAACTTGAGATAGGCGAAGTAAGAAAGAAAGGACCTTGATTTGACTAAATCGTGATAGACGGATTAGAGTCAAGTGGAGCGAACATAGTCAACCGCCAACGTGTACATTGTGACAAGTTTGTAATCACATACCATGTTGGGTAAGGAACTCATACATATATTGTATTAAATGCATTTCTAAGGTTATACATATGTTCATGTTATTTATTTGAATGCCTTAGACTTTTCAAATATACACACACACACACACACACACATATAAATATATATTTATATATTTTAAAATTTATTTGAATGTAGTGAACTTATCAATATTTATATAAATGATATTGTGTAAAATGTCTACAATAATGTAATGAAAATAATGCTACTAGTAGTTCCAATTAAAACCCAAATACGAGTTGAGTCTAAACATATATTAATAAGATGGGTGTCTAACATAATAATAAATACTATTAGTAAATAATGGATAACTCTGTGAGAACCATTGTATTAGTTACATAGTGGATAGGGAGTGTGCACAGGGAGAGGAGTAAATCTTTCATGTTGGGTGAAGAGATCCACATAGAGCGTGTTCGATCTCGAGTAGCTGTAAACCTACCATCCATTACGTGATCTGATATATGGGAAATTAAGATATTATCTAGAATTACCAGTAGATTTTAGTGATGACAAATGAAAGTTGGTTTAAACTATTAAGGTTCAACTTCTAGAGAATTTCACATTCTATAATTGTCATTCTAAGCCAACCTGTTAGAAGGGGTCATTATAAGTGGCATTAGAGCATGATGTTGCCATCCTATAGGGTAAGAGGCTAAATAATGTTCTCAATGAAAAGGAATCTAATAATATGTGTATTATGTGTATTCTTCGTGTCTTCATGCCTTGATGTATTTTCTTTTTGTGTCTTCACATACTCATGCATATGTTTCTTTTGGACCTTCCTATATGATGTTGCATATCATGTCTAATTCACTATATAAAAGGATTTATGTTTACAAACTTTATATGAATATAACCCTTAATAAAGGAGTCAAGATGTTTATAACCAATTTTCTTATTCTCTTACTATACTCCTGGGAGTGGATGGATGGTGTTGTGTAGGGAGAGGCGGAGTGAAACCCAATGTTATATTGGTGTCAAGTGCCCTATGACGAGTAAATCCATGCTCTCTCTAGATAGGTAGAGGAGGGAAGTATGGAATGAGGCTTTAATCATTTTAATTGTTAAAAGCACTATAAGGTGAATATATTGTCTACCTGAAGTTAATTGAGTTTCTAATGTAGTAATTGATATAATTAGCCTCCGAGTAGAGGACATTTCAAGTTTAATCGAATTCTCTTATTTTAGTTACTATGCGAGCCTATGAGTTGATAGATAGTGTTATGTAGGGAGGGTTGGAGTAAAATCAGAGAATATACTAGTATCATGCGCCTTATGATAATTAAATCCATGCTCTTCTAAGGATGAGTATAGGAGCGAAGTAAGGAATCAAGGATAAAAATACTAAGAGGCATTGTACGATAATGTTTAAAATAATCAGAGTTATTGCCTTTAAGGGATAAGGTCTAATGTAGTGTAAGAGATAGGAATTGCTTAAGGGCAAGCAATTTGAGGAAGGGTGGACTTGTCATGAGCCCAAATAATAGATAATGGCTATATATATATATATAAAATAATAGATATTATTGATTCATGCTATTAACTATTCTTCTTCCTCAATATTGATTTTAAGTCAATAAAATATTAATATAAAATACATCCAATAATATTCTAAATGATAATATAAAATACATTTAATACTCAATACATTCATTCAAGAGACAATATATATACTCATTTGATAGCGTCTACATCATAATACTATTAATATTAAGTCTAATCTAAATGAGCAAAGACCGCTCATTGGTAGATGGTCTCGTCAATGGGACACGACTCCTGTAGTAGTCACATCACGTCACCCTATTAAAGGGGACAAAACCAATGTCACGTTGGACATTGTGGGGAAGGACATTAGATGGACAAAAAAACATTACCATTAATAATCATCGAGAATACAATGCAAAGGATGAGGTTAGAATACAATACAAAGGATGGGGTCAGAGATTGCAAAAAGTACTAAATCCTCTAAACACGAACCAATCACAAATTAAAGAAAGAGGGATTGCAGCCCACATGTCAACACCACGATCTTCTCAACCAATACTCGTCAACACCACAATCTTCTCAACCGATGCCCATTCCACATAAGAAAAGGACATTCAAAAAAGAAATGTAAAATGCATAAAAGAAAGGACATTTAAATAAAGAGGAAGCAATGATAAAATGGATTAAGCTCGGGCAAGAGCAATTAAATACAATGAAAATAGTGAACGCAATGGGAAGTACGGACAAAGGGTTAGAGCACATGTTAGTGCCATTAAACCTGAGATAGGTGGAATAAGAAGGAAAGGACCCTAGTTTGACTAAAATGTGATAGACGAATTAGAGTCAATTGGAGGGAACATAGTCGACCGCTAGCATGTACATCGTAACAGGTTTGGAATCACATACTACATTGTGTAAGGGACTCATACATATATTCTATTAAACTCATTAAATGTATTTCTAAGATTAAACATATGTTCATGTTATTTATTTGAATGCCTTAAGACTTATTATATATATATTATTTGAATATAGTGAACTTATCAATATTTATCTAAATGATATTTTGTGAAATATGTCTAAACTAATGTTATGAAAATAATGCTACTAGCAATTTCAATTAAAACCCAAATACGAATTGAGGCTAAACATATATTGATAAGATGAGTGTCTAACATAATAATAAATACTATTAGTAAATAGTGGACATGTCTATAAGAACCATTATATCAGTTACATAGTGGATAGGGAGTGTGCACATGATGAGGAGTAAATCGTTCATGTTGGGGGAAGAGAACTCCACATAGAGTGTGTCCGATCTCAAGCAGCTGTAAATCTACCATCCATTCTGTGATCTGATTTATGGGGAATATAGATATTATTTAGAGTTACTAGTAGATTTTAGTGATGACAATTGCAAGTTGATTTAAAATATTAAGGTTCGACTTCTAGAGAATTTCACATTCTATCTATGGTCATTCTAAGCCCACCTAGTAGAGGGGTCCATCACATCTACATTGCTCCAACATGCCTTGTCCAATATCGTGAGAGCTCAATCTCTTAGTATATTTGTTTGAACTTTTTTTAGGTGTATACTACACGGAGGGTGATGGTGTTTTAATTTAGTTTGCTTTCGGGGTCCATGACTTGGACGTTAGAACCACAAAAATAACTGGAGTTTGTAATATGTATATATGTGAGTTGTGTGCTAAAATGTTGACACACTTCTATGAGTCATTATATCCAAAATTACTCAAGAATAAGGTCTCAAATGGCGACTCATAGCTCTCTATTCATGGAGTGCAAGGGTTTGTAATGGAGGTCCTCAGTTTGACCTAGTTTGCGCCCATGCAAGTACATCATAAAACAAGAGATTCAAAGAGGAAAAGCAAGAGTGCTAGTCTCCATGACCATCAAATATGCATGCAAATGAAGATGCAAGCTAATCTAAATGATAACAATGCAAGAAAAAAAATCTAATCTATAAAAAGAAATAATAATGCAAGATTAATCTATGAAAGCAAATATGACTCTAAGCTAATATGAAAATGCAAGGATGAAACATGATGATGGAAGCCATGGATGCATGAGAGAAGAAGACAAGAAGAGAGAAGTTGCAATGAAGCTCCAATGTCCAAATCTTAAGGCTCAAACCCTAATGCTCAAACTCCTCCAAAATCGCTCTCCAAACCTGCAATATAACAATAAAATCTTGATCTCTATCCAAATGAGAAGGAGAGGGCTCCTTATATAGTCAAGTGTGGAGGTGAGAGGCTTCTCACAATTAATATGAGATAATAGGGTTTGATCCATGTGAGGCAAAATTCCACCAATGAGAAAAGGAGTGTTTGACAAGAAAGTGGAAAGAGGAAAAAAAGAATCCCACTTAGAAATATGTGCATCTAAGTGTAGAGAAAATGGTTTTTTATTTGTTTTATTTCCTTTTTTCATCACAAAGAGATATTTAAGTGAGGATTTTATTTATTTAATTAAAAGAGGGATTTTCATTTAATTAAAAGGAGATTTATTTATTTATTTATTTTTGATCGGTAAACGGCCAAGGCCATAATAATTGATTAGAATAAATTAAATATAGTAGCGTTCCTCCGTTCAAACGGGCACTGGTAGGAAAGAACGGGGAAATAAAACCTCCAATCTAGCTCGGGACCATAGTCCTTTATTTTCACAAAATAAAAGGGGCATACCCCAGTCCAAATATCCATAATACAAGTATTAAAAACTTAGATGTTGATGAGCAAAATGGTAAAATTAAATTCCTAGAGTTCCCTGCCACCTCTTGACGAGGATACAAAACTTCTCTTACATAAACAGAATCTGAATATATTTATCCCTGTCTGATCACTTCCAATCAATCCAGTTAATAAAATAACATGATATTAAGCCAAAATCTCTTTATCTCTGATTAAAAATAGGAAGAATCCTTTATAAGAAGTCTAATGGAGAATCCAAAAAAAGAGTTAACCTAACTTCCATGAATAAAGAAAGATAGACCTGACCCTAGATGGGAAATTAGGCATCTACCCGATTATTCTCATATGGAAATTAAAAGAATTGCCCAAAATTCTAATTAAATCATTCATCTTATTATCATAGTAGGCCAATGTTAGACAATATAAAAAGATAGACCTCCCAAACCGAGGGAGTGACCAGAAGTGAACATATATACTCATCAGAATATACCATTACAACTCCAAATACTAACCTACGCATTGAATAATGACCCTACAAACCAGTTTACCATAAACCAACTATATATCATATCCATTAATGTTAAGGCTTAGTGAGAGAAGACATATATTATTGTGAAAACCATGTTACAGAGTAAGTGCTATCTAGAGATGACCAAAAAAATGAGAGGGGCTAGAGCTTTCAGAACTCTCAGCAATCATTATCCAAGTACTAACAATCATAACCCGAATGAGAGAGAATCACCCAATCATTTGATTATCCATCTAATCCTACCACCTACACCTAATAAAACAAACGGGATACTTCGCCAAACCAAAATACTGTCTTAACTGTAACCTACCTCAGAATATCAATTATCATACTGAAACAGAGCACCCTAAAACTAACTAGACATCAATCTCATTATCCGACTAATTTGGGACTAGCAGATTACCAAAAATCTGATCCTTTAACCAGTATTCCATTAATACCAAATGCTGCATCATAAAAGGGCAAACCACAAACTGAATTCTTCATACAAAATTCAAAAACCAGCTTCAAGATTTGAGAGACATAAACCATAGGAATTTATAGAAGCAACTACATGATAGAAAGTATAATTGATATATTATCATTATAATTCGCTAATGCCAGATATATTTTAAAGGAGTTGCAAAAATTCTCCTTACGATCGTTTTAAAAGTATCACATATAACATAGTATGGTATTGCTGCTATACATAACAAAATATACAGAACAGTCCAGGGTAAACTAAAGTAGATACTATAATCACTAAACCAGAGAGCAAATCTATTACATACAGCGTAGCCCTTCCCATCCACATTACATACTATCCGACTTGGCACCCTAGATCCCTTATTTTCGATATACCCCAGAGGCTTCATTGGGGTTTTCCACTTGAAAATTTGGGGGAAATTCAAAATCAAACTTAGCCCTACTTGTCTTCTCCGTATTTGGCGTATAGAAATTTAGGGCATCCAAATTCTCAAAGATAACCCTAGGTTCGATGTATACATTGAAGGCGTTGAGATAATTGGTTAGCGAAGATTTATTCTCATCTTCCACAATGCCCATCCATCTGAGCAGGAAATGGATACTGGCCTCCATCTTCGACCATTCCTTATAGAATGCTTAATTTTTGCGAATAGCCAGAGAGGGATGGCGAAAAGCGACCTCCAGATCTAGAGACCCTGTGGAAGTTCCATGTATTTTTCTGGCAACGGGATACGTAACTTGTCGTCGATGCTTCTAACCACCTATTCAAGCCCCTTCCTCCATGTAGGATTAAAGATGCTGCAACAAAGTTGGATGATTGCTCTCGGTTCTACCCTCGCTCTAGCCATGCATCCAATGAAGGAACCAATTATATCACTATTTGTTCTCCAAGTAAAGCTATAGTCAAAGACACCTTCTCCAATGGCTCTGCTCATAGTTATCCTGGCCATGTCATCCACAGGGTTCAGAATTCTACTCCATCGCTCCGGCTTAACATTACCACAGATTGCCATGGTGCGGGCCTCCGTTGTGTGGAAGACATAAATGTTGGAATCCATTGCATAAAGGACAGAGATAACCGTGGGCTTCGACAACGACATGGTAGAATAAATAACCCAAATCGAAGGATCTAGAAGCCTACTAGCATGACCTCATGTTATGGTGATGCCAACAGGCCGAGGCACAAGCTAAACACATAGAGGTGAGTTAGGTAAGCTGGATCCAAAAATGATGATCGAGCCACATAGACATCCGAAAGAATAGGTTCCCACCTTTCACAATGATATGCAGAGGTGGTAGACTATTAAAAACACTATAAGAATCTATAGATACTACCAACGTCTTATAACATATAAAGGGCCGCTCCCCAAAGTAATATAGATCCCCAATACTATAACCTGAGCAAAACTGACCTATAAATAACATAGAGTAACAAATTAAAGAGAGGGTTTATCTTAAAACCTAGGGCCATGAAAAAATCAGAGAGTGTATATGCTATGATCTTTTAATAACCTGGAAATTTACACCATCCGCTCCTTTATTTGCTAACACATCCGCCTTCTGGTTTCCTTCTCGGAATATATGGCATATCCTAGAGTTAGCGAGCTGGTCGATAAGAGTAAGAACATCTCTAAGTTTAGAATTTAGTACCCAATTTGGGGTAGCCCGTTTCCTAATTGCATTGAGGATGATTTGAGAATCACCTTTTATAATGACTTTTGTCAATCCTAACTCGAGGCATAGAAGAAGACCTTTTTCCAGAGCTTCTAGTTCTACCAAATTGTTGGTTGTAGGCCAAATCGACAAGGCTTTTTTAGCAATCCAATTGCCTAAACTATCATTTATGATACATCCAATACCTGCCGTTCCCGGATTACCTCTAGCTGCTTTGTCAAAATTGAGTTTATACCATCCATATAGGGGAGGGGACCATTTATAGTCTTTCCTAGCCTTCTTGCTGCTCTTGGTGTATACTAGAGGTGGGTTAATTAGATTGTTCCAATTCTTCTTCATGAGTCCATCCCAAGAAGAAAAGGAACCTTCCTCTTTCCTAACCTTCCTGAGATGTGAGTTAGTTACTTCCACAATGCTAGCTTCTATTTTTAGTAATAATCCTTCCAGTTCCATTTCGGCATCTCGAAAAATACGTTTGTTTCTCTCCTTCCAAATTTCCCAGGCCACAATAGACGGGCATATGTTCCAAAGCTTGTTGTAAATACCCTTTACCATATTAGTAGGCCATCCTTTCAGGAGATCAGAAAATGATCTCAGCAAAGGGGATGACCATCCTAACCTTAGTCTAAGCCATTCCCAATAGGATTGGGAAAATGGGCATCTATATAATTGACAAAGGATCATCTACATTAATATATAAAAATCGACAAAGGATCATCCGCATTAAGATATTTACTGTATAATATCTTAGTCCATTTTTGGTCTCTTTCTTTAAACAAACGCCATATTAGTTTGGCACTTAATGCTTCGTTTTGCCATTATAAATTCTTAATCCCAAGACCACCCAACTCCTTAGGTTTGCATATATTTTCCCATTTAATAAGAGCTAGTTTTTAATCTTCTTCAAAATCCTTCCAATGGAAATTTCTAAGCTTCAATTCCAATTTGCTCAATGAACTCTTAGAAAGGGGGAGATAGGGGAGAGGAAAATTAGGAATGGCTGATAAAATGGATTTAATTTTTGTACTTTTTCTAGCTTTAGTGAGCCATTTATCTTTCCAACTCCCAACCCTAGCATCGACTTTTTCAATGGTATTCTGCCAGATCTTGCTGGATTTAGAACCCTTCTCCAAAGCAATGCCCAAATATTTACAAGGAAACTAACCTTTCTTGAAACCCATCACCTTGCAGATTTGGTCTTCTACTTCTTTATTAGTGTTTAAGAAGTAGATCTCAGATTTGTCCTCATTTACTTTCTGACCAGATGCTGTCATATAGAATTTAATAATAGATTTTAAATTCAAGGCTTCTTTGATTGTACTTTTGCCTGACAATATAGTATCATCAGCGTATTGTTGATGTGTGATGTTGGGCAAATTGCTAGCCACAGTAATATCGGTGATTTTTTGATTATTGTAGGCATCTGCCACCACTCTCCCAAAGGGCCTCCGCCATAATGATGAAGAGGGAGGGGGATAAAGGATCTCCTTGTCTGATACCCCTTGATATTTCAAAAAAGCCTTCAAGCGTCCCATTAATTAGGACTGAAATTTTGGGAGTGGAGATGAATTTGAAAATAAGATTGATCCATTGATGCGAGAAACTAAATGTTTCAAGCACCTCACAGAGGAATCTCCAATCAACCATGTCATAGGCTTTTTGAATATCACGTTTCATGAACATGCTGGGCTTTTTGCTTTTAGAGGCAGAATGAATAGTTTCTTGAATAGTGAGGATGCCATCGAGAATAGATCTACTTGGAACAAAACCTGTTTGTTCCTCCGAGATTATTTTTGGGAGCAAAACCTTGAGGGGATTTATTTTATTTAATTAAAAGGGAGATTTTCTAAATTAAATGAGATTATTTTATTTAATTAAAAGAGAATTTTTCTTTTAATTAAATAAGACTTAGGATAAAATGATCAAACCTAAGGAAATATTGAAATGATTAAATTAATTAGGATTAGATCAAGGAAAATGATTTGAATTGATTTTATAAAAATATTGCAAGGCATTGATTTAGGCAATTGATAAATGGGGGCATATAGTCTAGGCGACCATTTTAGGGTGCATACATTTGCCCCTCTTTGACTAATGTATGGTCAATTTGGGAACACATGTAGTCAAAGAATGTAATTAAAGTCTGTGGTCGACTTGGGATCACAAAACAACCCGGATGTGTGGTCGATTTGGGAACACATCAGGACAAAGAATACAATTTTGATTTGAAAAAGACAAGGTCAACACCCTTGGAAATAGGTAATTGACATGTCTGAGTTAAGACTCTCAAGCGAGGTTGCCCCAAGCGAAGCAAAGATTGATAAAGCTGAATCAAGGATTGAAGTTTGATAGGTACTGCCCCCTTGTGATTGAAATCAAAATGAGATAGAGGAGAAACAAAAAATTCATAAATTTGATCAAATCGAACTAAAGATAAGGTTCTTGATGTAAGATGAAATATATAAGGATGACAAAACCAAGGTAGATCCATCAAGCATGAAAGATTACACTCCAAAGTTGAATTAGAAGAAAATAAGTGGGTTGAAAGTGAATGGATGATAGAAGTTTGGAAGAGGTGGAAAGAAATGGCAAGAATAAAGAGAATTTTCCTTAAGAAAGAGAATGCCCCTAAATCAATCAACTGTTTAAGATAGAAAACTTCAATTGAGATCACGAAAGAAGATAAGTAAATGAAAACATGACCACAGTTGATTAAAAGTCCACAAGAAAGATGAAGGAAAACCCTCTCAAACTCATAATGCTACCTAAAAATGCCTAAAAATGTCAATTAGCATGAAGCCTAAGAATGAAAGCTACATGAAAATGCAAAGGTGTACATGCAATAGAGCAACTATAACATAGGATTCTGTGTTGATCATTCATTAGAGAATGTTAAGGAACTTATTTTCATCATTGGGTCATTATTAACGGACATCGGAAAATCACACAATCATCACTGGTCATAAGTGCAGCTATGAAGATACGAATGTGATATATATCAGATTGGAATGTGGAAAGATTCTATCATAAGCATCAAAGACACAAAGGTCAAGATGACTTTGATGTTAGCTTACCCAATTTAATGTAGCAAAACCATGCTCGCATCAAGGCATAGATGTCGAGATGACCATAAGACCGGTTGTGCAAAAACAGTCAAGGATGATGCCTCAAATCTCCTAAGTGTTTCAAGGGGACAACAAGAGACACTCTAGAGTTTCAAGATCACACCCACAAGCAGAAAGAAAATAAAAACATGCCCCATGCCCCAAGTCCTCTAGCTATGCATACCAGAGAGACTTGTTAAACAAAGACACTCAACGAAAATCAATAACAATCAACACACAAAGAAAAGATTATGACATAGCTCAAGCATTAAGTGTTGTGTTTAAAAATTTAAGTGTGTCATCTGATACTGAGCTTCGAGGATAAGGATTGAATGCTTGCATGTAGGTAAGTTCACATGACAAAACTGGGTAAGGCCAAACTAATAAGTGTTGAAAAATACTCGATGTCAGGGTTTGTATTGAAAAATACAGTTGGGGTGGTGTTCAAAAAAACCGTTCGTAAGGTGTCTTGAACACTAACGCAACCAAGAGACCAAAGCTAACAGAGTTATGCCCCCTAGACAAAGACAAAGACCAATTCTAAACCATGGCAGCAAGGACAAGGCATGATGGAGAAAGGCTAAGTGTCAAGGAAATGTGCTAAAATAGGGGTGCAAAGGCTTGAAGTAGCTCCGGTTTCCAGGTTTACACCACTTGGATTTTATTGCAATATTTTCATTTTTCTTTTTTTTTCAGGACTTTTTGTAAATTTTTTTGAACTTTGTATTTTTGTTTTTGGAATATATAAATTTTTTTTGAGACACATCAAAACTCCTATTGCCAGGTTTTTACTAAGATCATTTTTTTCAGGACATTTGATTTTTAGAATTTTTGACAATATATCATTTTTGTTTTTTTTGGATTTTTTTGGGATCAATAAGTATGCACAAAAGATGCTCCAAGACAGAATGGGCATCATGGATAGAACTTCTTTAGGTGCAACATGTTGATCGGATTAGTGAGTTGCGCTCCCTCTGTTGTAGACAGTAAATAAGCACCTGACCGAAAAGTTGTTGTAATGATGTACGGTCCAAGCCAATTAGGTTCAAATTTTCCATTTTGATCTCCATGTTGTTGATTCTTAGGATTTTCACTAGGACAAGATCTCCCACTTGGAATTCTCTAGGGCAAACCTTTTTGTTGAAGGCTTTTGACATGCGCTTTTAATAACCCTCATATGGTCAAATGATGCTTGAGGTTTCTCATCTAGAAGTTCTAACTCTTGAAGTCTCATGGCCAATAGTCTTCATCTATAACTAGAAGGAATCTCAACCTCTAAAGATAACCTTGCTTCAACACCATATGTAAGGGCAAAAAGAGTAGCCCCAATAGGAGTATGAATACTTTCTTTATAGGCCCACAAAGCCGGATTTATCTGTAAGTGCCAATCTTACGAATGTAGGATCTTAAGAATAGCTTTGTTTGATGTTTCTGCTTGACCATTTCCTTGCGGAAAGTAAATGGAGGACCAATGTTGTTTAATCTTGAATTTCTTACAAAGTTGTTTAAGGTCCTTATTTTTGAACTGGCCTCTGTTGTCATTGATAATTTTGGAAGGCACTCCATATTGACAAATGATACGGTTCAAAATGAATAGAGAGACTGTCTTGCCCGAGGCAATAGAAAGTGGGACAACTTCTACCCATTTAGTGAAATAATCAGTAGCAGTGATAATAAACTTGTGTCCATTTGATGAGTTGGGATGAATTTGCCCAACAAGGTCAAAGGCCCAACGCTGAAATGACCAATGAGATATAGGAATGAGCTCCCTGCCTGGAGCATGTATCAAGTTACCATGTTTTTGACATTTTTCACATGACTTTGCAAAAGCTATTGCATCAATTTGAATCGTAGGCCAATAGTACCCCGCCCTAAGCAATCTTCGGGCCATGGCAAGACCATTGGAATGTCCCCCACAAATGCCCTCGTGGATGTCAACTAACGCTTGGTCGGATTCTTCCTTTTCTAAGCATCTAAGAAGCTGTTCCATCTAGACCCCTCCTATACAAATCACCAGAGATAAGGGAATGCCGAGAGACGTTTTGGATAAGGTTTCTACATTCAGATCGGTTAAAGGTTTCAGGTATAATGCCATCACGAAGGTATGCGTAAATGACACCATAACAGGATGACTCACGATCAACAAGGGTGCCAACTCGAGTGGTTTTGTCATGTTTGGAAACTGGTACAATGTTTGATATCCATTCAGCTTATTCAATAGCTCTTATGAATTTTGCACCAAGGAGTTTCTCTAATTGTGCTTTGACTAGGAGAGCTATGTGAGGATGAATCTTTCTCAATTTTTGTTTAACTGGTTTGACACTTGGAGCTACGGACAAGTGATGCATGATAAGATTAGCGTCCAACTCTGGCATATCTGAATAAGTCCATGCAAAGTTGATCTTTTTTTGTAAGAACTTAGTGTAAGCTTCTTTTTCTTGTGGTGACAAGGACTGAGCCAAGTGTACCATCTGTGGAGCCTCATCTATACCCAAATTGACTGCTTGTGTTGGTTTAATAAGCATTGAAGATCTATCTTGAAAGTAGCTAGGGAGACGATCAAGTACCTCATCCTTAGGCACCTCAGAAAGGTTTTCACCCTTGAATACGTCCTCTCTTTTTACTTTTTTAGGTTCTAACACTGCCACACAGTGGTTTTCGCCATCATAACTCTTATTTTTTTTATTTTGCGACTAAGGTACTTGATGTCTGGCTCTGTCATGTTGGTAGCCGGTTCACTAGTGGAAGAGACTATAGGTTCAATGACACTTAAGTAACATGCTATCTCATAATCATTTTGAAACGTTAAGAGCTTAGGTTCTTGATAGCGTTGGGACCAATCAATGAGGTTGGGATGAACAAGAGGTAAGTCAATGACTAGTTCAAGGTTGTAAATGTGAATGGTATTATCTCTAGTGATCGAAGAGTTGAAATCCATCAAGTATCTTCCCAAGATACCCAAATCGGGATTCGTCCTAACAATGTGTGTTTAAATCCTCTAATCTTACATGTGACTTGTCGGCTATCTCAGGTCAAGAACTATAATTGTGGATGACATCAACATCCATGTCAACTGTGAAAGGCTTTGAGAAGAAGTTCCATTCATACTCATGTGAACTTGTTTATGAACTTCAACTAGGGTATTTACACCATGAAGGTTTGGGACATTTTGATGTGGAAGCTTGAATGTCATCAAGAGTGACACCTCTTTCCATCAAACTATCAAGACTCTTTTGTTGACTTTCCCTGATAGGATCTTCTACATCTGATTTATCTTGTTCCACAGTTGCAATCATCTCATGAGTAACTGGACTATTTGAATCCCCCCAAAGGAGATTAGTGGAAGGAACCCAATCTTCACACATGTCTTGCTGATTTTCCAAATTAGGTATGTATCCTGGTTCCTCTTCACTATCCGACTGATCAAGGATAAGATTAGTGTTCTTGTTGCAGTTCGCAAATCCTAGGCCAACCATCTCCTTAGACTTGCATCCAAAAAGAGCATGATCAATGGGTTCGGCTCTACTATCCAATTTGTTACTTAGAGGGCTATGTCTAGGATAGCCCATTTGTTTGACAAAAGTATACCCTCTTCCATAAGCCTTAGGAGAGGGAGAGAACTTCTCATTGTGCATGTACTTCTCTTCTCTATAAATCCAGTCTCTAACAGCCACGTCTTCTTTCTCATTTTGAATAGGCATTGAGGAGCTTACGAACATGCCAAATAAAGTTGTGCTCCACGGGGAGGTGTTTCTTGGGGTTTTACCCACGTACTCGTACCGGGTACAAAATGGGGACGCAGGTACCCCTTTTGGCCGTCCCTTGTACCATGCCAAATGGGCAATTCAGGTACCGTCCCCGATACATTGATACATTGGAGCCTTTGGACATTTTTGCTAATTGTATGCAATATTCATATATATCATTATATCATATTCTCATTTTGATTTTAATCTTGATAGTTTTCAATTTTCATGTACTATGGTGAATGGTTTATCAATGTTATGATATGCATATTTGAAATATATCTCTAAAGTCTAATACTCCATATATAAAAATTTAAAAATCCCCTATATTTAATAGCCGTCCCCTGAGGTCCCATCCCCTAAATTTTGGCTTTGACTTGTACTCGTACTGGAAACACGTTCCTGTCCCCTAAAATGTCCCCGTCCCAGAGACTCTGTGGAGTATAGAAATAAATCAGAGCCGAAGAGGAAGGTCTCATTTCTTGTGAAGGCTTGCCATAGGACCTAGGTGAAATTGGTAGTGCCGCGAGGGAGTTGAGTTGATATCCCCCCATGCCAAGGTCTATTGACTTGAACTTGTCTTCACATGCAGCTAAGGCTGCATCAAAGTCATCTGCTTCTCTATTGAGGGGAACATGAGTGCTCACTGAAATTAAGTGAATAGGTAAAGCTTTATCCCCAAGTATACAAATATCCATTCCATTGTAAGGGAACTTAACACATTGATGATAGGTAGATGTCACTGCTTTCATATCATGAATCCACGGTGTACTGAGCAAGATGTTGTACGCAAGGGGGCCAACGTCAACTATTTGGATTAAAATATCCTTTTCAATAAGGCCAATCCTAATAGGAAGGACGACCGACCCCTTGGAACTTCTTTCCGCCTCATCATAGGATTTCATAGTGATCTTTCTTCTGGTATCTATGACTGGTTCAGAATAACCCAATGTCTTCAAAAGACTCAAGGAACAAATATTAAGCCCAACACCCACATCTATCAACATGTGCCTAACACGGGTCTTGTGGATCATGACCTCAATATGAAGAGCGGGATTATGTGGTTGGCTCAAAGATTTATCATCATCCTCTGAAAAGGTAAGGTAATGAGGGCTAGCAATATGGTTAACCATGTTCTGGAATTGGTCAACGTCTAAGTTGTTGGTGATGTTCGCTACATGCAAAGCATCCTCAAGGACTTGCTTGTGCCTCAGAGACAACTCGAAGAGCTCAAAGATTGAAATTTGAGTTGGGAATAAGATTATAACTTGACTTAGGATTGACAGCTAGTTTTGAGGTGACATTCTTGGATGCCACTTGCTTTGGTTTACTTGGTTGACTTGAACTGGGTCCTAGATCATACTCTAGAGCGAGGACCCCTTAGCACCAAGACGGGTTGTTCATCAAAGATAGGAGGAGAGTCATAAGGATCTTTATCTCTTATCATGTTAACATTTTCTTCTACCACTTTAAACACATTGACAACATTCTCTGCATTTGCGTAAGTTTAATTGATCTCAACCTTGCCATTCTTAGGTTTAGAAGTTTTCCCCCTTCTCATGCTCGGGCAGAGTTTCTTTTAAGGCCGTGTGATCAGCGTTTGTGTTCAATCCATCCACTTTAAGTTTTCCATTCTCAGTAAGATCTTGAATGATATGTTTGAGTCTCCTACAATGTTCAATATCATTTCCAATGCCATTGTGAAACTTGCAATAGGTTTTCTCATCCCACCAATATGGCTTAACCTTAGGTATACAATACTTTGCAGGATCTAGAGGATGCACAAGGTTGTTAGCAATGAGTTTTGTCAATATATCCTCATATGAATCACCAAGTTTTGAAAACTCTTGTTTCTCTCCCTTAGGCCTAATTGGTATTTTGGCTTGTTCCTTTGTTGACTAGCGTTAGCCAAGTGAAGAACAACTTGATCGTTGGGTTTGGAGGAGTCCACAACTCCACCATTGACCACCTGTTTGTTCCTATTCAATATATGAATTATTTCCTTTATCTTTGTTGTTATTTTGACCATTGTTGCTATTGTTTCCATGTTTGGTCAAAATTCCTTGTTCTTTCAAAACATCCTCAATCCTAAATGCAGTTTCAACCATGATGTCAAAGGACTCAAAAACTATCTTCTTAACTTCATACCGCATTTTAGGAACCAAGTTGCTAATAAGGATTTTAATCTTCTCATTTTCAAGGATAGTCCTAGAGTAGCGAGAGCATTTTCATCTCCATCTTTGTAAGAAAGTGACAAATGATTCTCCTTGATTTTGCTTCGTGTTGCACAAGTCCAACAAGGTGACAGATCTTGAAAGGTTGTATGCAAAGTGTTGAACAAATCTCTGAACGAGCTCTTTGAAAGTCTTAACAAGGGGAGTTATGTTGGTGAACCATTCTATCATTGTTTTTCGATGTTTTTCAAATATGTCATCAAGGCGTTCATTCATTTCTTCCCTCTCTCATCGAGTCATCATGTAACTCATCCATATCCGAGCGACAAGATGCTAAGGGTGTACTCAACTCACTAAGGTTACTCTTGGGATCAAACCAAACTTCTAAGTTATTCTTAGGTGATTGATCAAATACGGATTCTTTTCCCTTATGTCTTTGGCAAGTTTGAACTAAGGGTAGTTGGTTAAAGACTTCTTGAGGTCGCTTTCCTCGATCTACTTGATATCTCGTTGTAACCGGCATGAAAGTAAAGGTACTAGGTGATAGGATGACCCTAACAAATGTTGGTACCAAACTAGGATAGAAAAAACACTCACTTGGCCGAAAGAGAGGTGATAAGATAAAATTTTGCTATAGGTGTAAACCAACAGTGCCACAGAGGTGCCAACTAATATGGGTGAATACCCTAACACATATGGACTAGGAGGATGATTTACCCAAATTATAATGGATTGAGTTTGAATTTGTATGGAAGTGAATGGACAAGAGATTACTAAGACTTTCCAAGTGTGTTATCAAAGAATCCAAAGGTTTATCTTCTCAACAAGGACGGTTTCTATATCACCGACTCCAAGCAAGGTCACTTGCAAAATCAAAGATTATTAGTTCAAGAGGTCAAAACGCAATAATTCAAGGTGCAAACAAGCTCCTAACAACGGGGTAAGTGACCTAATTTGATGCAGATCGACCGAAGATGATTGAAAATGACAGGATAGCAAATCGAGCAAGTTGGCAGTTTCAGGTGGTAATGAATCAACAAGGTTTCAACTCGGGAACTTAGCATTTTTGTTCGTTTTAATTGACCAACTAGATGCATCAACAGACTTTTATTATTAATTAGGCACACAAGACAACAATTGGGGAGTTCAAGCAAACAATGTTTTCAAACAATGGGCAAGGGACAAAGTAACCTGCACATGAACAAAAATAATGATTTAGTACTCTACTTTCTAAAGACTCTACTTGCTTATGTCCTCAAAGTGTTTTGCAATCACACAGAGTCTTAGAAAAGAAAAACTGGGCTGCATTATGGTTTGTAGTAATGGTCAACTTTGCAACTCTTGCAATCTCAAGTGGGCGAAATCCATTTCCAAGAATTTAATCAATCGGAGATGCTGAAGAAATTTGACAGCCCAAGAAGAGACCACACTTGTGGAGATTTCTTCCACAAGGACATTTATATAGCGATTGTTGCTCCATGACAGAAGTAGCTAATACCACTCGAGGTTTCATCCACGTGGTTTTACCCAATAAAGGGAGTGTCCACTACAGTTAGCCCTCTCGAACAAGAAAGACTCACAATCTGGACCACATGGGGACTTTGTTCAAATTCAAGGGTTCCAAGTTTTTGATGTGCCCAAAAGGGAACAAAGAATACTCTTCTAGCCTCTTTACCTCACCCACACATAACAAACAGATTATTAACACACTAATTCGAAATCACCTCACTAAACCAAACAAGACAATGTGATGATATCAAATCCTTCCCTACCTACAAGGGGATCTATCGTCAAGAAGAGCTTCGCATGAAAGGTAAGCGAATAAAGCTCACTCTCTCAAGAACGCTACAAATAGTGTTAATAGGGCCTAATTACTATGTGAAGCATATATGTGAGAAAACAAATCTATATTTATTCGTGAAGCCCAAATTGAAATGTGGACTATGAAACATGCAACACGAAAGTCAAACACATGAGAAGTTCATTTTTTACTTCCAAAATCCAAATGTTAAAGAGATGCAACAAAATACTTGGTAATCATCGCAACACGTGTATCACTCCACTGATCTAACGAACCAAGCAAGCACTCCAAGCAAGCAACAAGCAAACCAATACAAGATAGATATGTTTTATGCAACCCTAGGGTTAGATTTGGAAATCTTATTGTTAGGAATAACAATAACAAGAAAATAACCCAAATGAAAACTCACATCATGCATTGAACCATGTGAAAATTATATGCAAGTTAATCACTAAATGCCATTTTTCTTTTATTTTTGATTTTTTGACCTAGTCAACAAGATTGGACCTATATGACATGAATTTGGACCCAAAACTCTAAATAGAGAAAGGGACCCCTATTATAAAACATAGACCTCTCCAAAAAGTTAGAATTTCAGAAAAATATTTTCATTTGTGCCCTAGGGACCCATTTTGTCAAAACAGACTAGTTTTTTTAAATAGAGTATTTGAGCCCTCATCTGATCTCTAAACTAAAAACATAAAGCAACAACCCCATTTAGAATTTAGAGACCTTTCCAAAAATGTAGACTTTTCCAAAAAATTCACTAATTTGTGCCCAAAAACGACTTTTTATGAAAAATAAAGAAAAAATTACAAAAAATACGAATTACCTTGCAAAAATTTGAATTTTTTATTGAATCTTCTCTAATATGCCACAAACCTACAAACAAAATTTCAGACCAAAAAACCAAGCTGTTTGAGAGATATGATAAAATCTTTAAAATCTAAGGTTTTTCGTTTCCAAACAAATCCACACAAGGGGGTTAGCTTGAAAAATAGCCAAAACCAACATGTAAAGGTGGAATGTCCCACAACTGTTCTTATGGTCATTCGGACATCTATGCCTTGATGGGAGCATGGTTTTGCTACATTAAATTGGGTAAGCTAACATCGAAGTCATCTTTACCTTTATGTCTTTGATGCTTATGTTAGAATCTTTCCACATTCCAAACTGATATATCACATTCATATCTTCATAGTTGCGCTCGTGACTAATGATGATTGTGTGATTTTCCGATGTCCATTAATAATGACCCAATGATGAAATAAGTTACTTAACATTCTCTAATGAATGATGAACACAAAATCCTATGTTACAGTTGCTCTACTGCAAGTACATTTTGCATTTTTATGTAACTTGCATTGTTAGACTTCATGTTAATTTACATTTTTAGGTTGCATTATGAGTTTGAGAGGGTTTTCCTTCATCTTTCTTGTGTTAATGATTGAGAAGGTTTTCCTTCACGTTTAGCATATTTGAGCCCATAGTTCCACAATTGAGCCAAAAATGTGTGCTAAAATGTTGACACACTTCTATGAATCATTATATCCAAGATTGCTCAAGAATGAGATCTCAAATGACGACTCATAAATCTCTATTCATAGAGTGCAAGGGTTTGTAATGGTGGCCCTCAGTTTGATCTAGTTTGTGCCCATGCAAGTACACCATATAATGAGAGATTCAAAGATGAAAATATGCATGCAAATGAAGATGCAAGCTAATCTAAATGATAACAATGCAAAAAAGCAAATCTAATCTATAAAAGGAAATAACAATGCAAGATTAATCTATGAAAGCAAATATGACTCTAAGCTAATATGAAAATGCAAGGATGAAACATGATGATGGAAGCCATGGATGCAAGAGAGAAGAAGACAAGAAGAGAGAAGTTGCAATGAAGCTCCAATGTCCAAACCCTAATGCTCAAACTCCTCCATTCGGGAACACATGTAGTCAAAGAATGCAGCTGAAGTGTGAGGTCGATTTGGAATCCCAAAACAACACAGATGTGTGGTCAACTTAGGAACACATTAGGACAAAGAATACAAATTTTGATAACAATTTTGTCTTGACAAAGACGAGGCTGTCCCAAGCGCAACAGAGATTGATAAAGCTGAATCAAGGATTGAAGTTTGATAGGTATTTCCCCCTCGTGATCGAAATCAAAATGAAATAGAGGAGAAACAACAAATTGATAAATTTGATCAAATCGAACTAAAGATAAGGTTCTTGATATAATCATAGAACCAAGGTAGGTCATCATGCATGAAAGATTATGCCCCAAAGTTGAATTAGAAGAAAAGAGGTGGGGTGAAAGCAAATGAAAGAACTTTGGAAGAGGTGGAAAGAAATGAAAAGAAGAAAGAGAATCTGCCTGAGGAAAGAGAATGCCTCAAAATCAATCAACTATTTAAGATAGAAAATTTTGATTGAGATCACGAAAGAAGATAAGGAAATGAAAATCAAGACATGACTACAGTTAATTAAGAGTCCAAAAGAAAGATGAAGGAAAACCCTCTCAAACTCATAATACAGCCTAAAAAATGCAAAGTAACATGAAGTCTAACAATGCAAGCTACATGAAAATGCGAAGGTGTACTTGCAATAAAGCAATTGTAATATAGAATTTTGCATTCATCATTCATTAGAGAATGTTAAGGAACTTATGTTCATCATTGGGCCATTATTAATGAACATCGGAAAGTCACACAATTATCACTAGTCATAAGTGCAACTATGAAGATATAAATGTGATATATATTGGATTGGAATGTGGAAAGATTGATTCTAACATAAGCATCAAAGACATAAAGGTCAAGATGGCTTTGATGTTAGCTTACCCAATTTAATGTAGCAAAACTGTACTCCCATCAAGGCATAGATGTTAGGATGACCATAAGAACGGTTTTGCAAAAACAGTCAAGGATGATGCCTCAAATCTCCTAAGTGTTTCAAGGGGACAATGAGAGACACTCTAGAGTTTTAAGACCACACCCACAAGCAGAAGGCAAAGAAAAATATGCCCCATGCCCCAAGTGCTCCAACCATGCATACCAGAGAGACTTATTAGACAAAGACACTCAACGAAAATCAATATTAGTCAGCACACAAAGAAAAGATCATGACATAGCGCAAGCATTAAGTGTTGTGTTTAAAAATTTAAGTGTGTTAACTGATATTGAGCTCTAAGGATAAGGATCGAATGCTTGCAAGTAGGTAAGATCACATGACAAAATTGGGTAAGACCAAACCAATAAGTGTTAAAAAAAACAGTTGATGCTAGGGGTTGTATTGAAAAATATAGTTGGGGTGGTGTTAAAAAAAAACACCATTTGTGAGGTGTCCTAAAGACTAACTCTAAGAGACCAAAGCTAATACAGTTATGCCCCCTAGACAAAGACAAAGACCAAGACCAATTCCAAACTAAGGAAACAAGGACAAGAAATGATAGAGAAAAAGGCTAACTATCGAGGCTAAGTGTCCCACAAAAGAAAAATTGGGCTGCACTATGGTTCCTAGAATGGTCAACTTTGCAACTCTTGCAATCGCAAGTGGGCAAAATCCAATCTTGGTGCACTAGAGTTTTGACACATTCCGATAATTTAATCAATCGAAGATGCTGAGGAAATTTAACAGCCCAACAAAAGACTACACCCATGAAGATTTCTTCCACAAGGACATTTATATAGCGGGTGTTGTTACCACGACAAAAGTGGCTACTACCTTTTGAGGTTCTGTCCACGTGGTTTACACAATAAAGGGAGTGTCCAGTATGGTTAATCCTCTCTAATCAATGAAGACTCACAAAATTGGATCATATGGGGACTTAGTTCGGATTCAATTGTTCCAAGTTTCTAATGTGCCCAAAAGGGAACGAAGCATACTCCTCTAGCCTCTTCACCTCACCCAAACATAGCAAATAGATTCATTGACACATTAATTTGAAATAACTTCACTGAGGTTTGGAAAGTCAACAACAATAACCACCAATCTCAAGAGAGAAAGTACTAGCAAATGTCGAAGACAAACCAAGTGAGACAATGAAATAATATTAAATCCTTCCCTACTTACAAGGAGATTTATCCTCAAGAAGAGCTTCACATGTAAGGTAAGCGAATGAAACCCACTCTCTCAAGATCACCACAAATAGTGTTCATAGGGCTTAATTACTATTTGAAATATGTATGCAAGAAAGCAAATCTAGGTCCAATTTTAGAGCACGAATTGTAATGTGAATTATGAAAGCATATAAAATACTCAAGCCAAACATACAAGAAGTTCACTTTTAATTCCAAAGTCCAAATGTTATAGAGATGTATAAGAATATTTTAGATCCAAAGCAATGCTCACGTATCTCTCCGTTGATCTAAAGAACCGAGCAAGCGCCCCAAACAAACAACAAGCAAACCAATACAAGATAGATATGTCCTATGCAAATCTTAGGGTTAGATCACAAAATTTGATTGTTAGGAGTAATAATAACCAGCAAATAACCCAAATGGAAACTCATATTGTGCATTGAACCATGTGAAAATTAAATGCAAATTAATCATTAAATGCTCTTTTTTTAATTTTGATTTTTTTACCTAGTCAACAAGATTGGACTTATATGCCATGAATTCGGACCCAAAACCCTAAATATAGAAAAGAGACCCCTGTTAAAAAACATAAACCTTTGTAAAAATGTCAGAATTTTAGAAAAATATTTTCATTTGTACCCTAGGGATCCATTTTGCTAAAACAGACCAATTTTTTAAAATTGAGTGTTTGAACCCTCATTTGAGCTTTGAACTTAAAATACAAAGAAACAACTCTATTTAGAATTTAGAGACCTTTCCAAAAATGTAAATTTTTCTGAAAAAATTGCTAATTTGTGTCCAAAAACTATTTTTCATGAAAATAAAGAAAAAATAATAAAAAATATTAATTACCTCGAAAAAATCTGAATTTTTAATTGAAGCTTCTCTAATATGTCGCCAATGCGTAAAAATAATTTCAGATCAAAACACCAAGCAGTTTGGGAGATATGATCAAATCTTTAAGATCTAGGATTTCTCATCTCCAAACAAATCCGCACAAGGGGGTTAGCTCCAAAAATAGCCAAAACCAACATTTAAAGGTGGGTTCTCCCACGGTGGGCACCAAAATAGCCAAAAAGGTGGGTTACATTTTTTGGCGCCCACCGTGGGGCAACCCACCTTTACATGTTGTATTTGGCTATTTTTGGAGCTAATCCCCTTGTACGGATTTGTTTGGAGAGGAAAAACCCTAGATCTTAAATATTTGATCATATCTCTCATACGGCTTGGCTTTTGGGTCTGAATTTTTTTTTGCAGGTTCGTGGCATATAAGAGAAAATTTAATAAAAAGTTCAGATTTTTCTAAGGTAATTTGTGTTCGTTACAATTTTTTCTTTATTTTTCATAAAAAATCATTTTGGGTGCAAATTAGTGATATTTTTGGAAAAGTCTACATTTTTGGAAAGGTCTTTGAATTCTAAATAAGGTTGTTGCTCTGTGTTTTGAGTTTAGAGATCAGATGAGGGCTCAAACACTAGATTTAAAAAAGCTAGTTTGTTTTGACAAAATGGGTTCTTAGGGCACAAATGAAAATATTTTTCTGAAATTTTGACATTTTTAAAAAGGTCTTTGTTTTTTAATAGGGGTCTCTTTTTTGTATTTAGGGTTTTGGGTCCAAATTCATGTCATATAGGTCCAATCTTGTTCACTAGGTAAAAAATCAAAATTAAAAAAAGGGCATTTAATGATTAATTTGCATTTAATTTTCACATGGTTCAATGCATGATGTGAGTTTTTGTGTTATTTGCTGGTTATAATTACTTCTAACAATAATATTTGCAAATCTAACCCTAGGGTTTGCACAAGACATATCTATTTTGTATTGGTTTGCTTGTTGCTTGCTTGGAGCACTTGCTTGGTTTGTTAGAGCAGTGGAGTGATATGTGCGTTGCGAAGATTATCAGGTATTTTGTTGCATCTCTATAACATTTGGATTTTGGAAGTAAAAAATGAACCTCTCATGTGTTTGACTTGAGTGTTACATGCTTTCATAGTTCACATTTCGATTTTGGCTTTAAGAATGAATCTAGATTTGCTTTTTCGCATATATGTTTTACATAGTAATTAGGCCCTATGAACATTATTTGTGGTGATCTTGAGAGAGTGGGCTTCATTCGTTTGCCTTACATTCGAAGCGCTTCTTGACGATAGATCCCTTTGTAGGTAGGGAAGAATTTGATATTATTTCATTATCTCGCTTGGTTTGTCTTCGACATTTGTTTGTACTTTCTCTCTTGAGATTGGTGGTGATTATTGTTGGCTTTCCAAACATCAGTGAAGTGATTTCAAATTAGCATGTCAATGAATTTGTTTGCTATGTTTGGGTGAAGTGAAGAGGCTAGAAGAGTATGCTCTGTTCTCTTTTGGGCACATCGGAAACTTGGAACTCTTGAATTCGAACTAAAACTCCATGTGGTCCAATTTTGTGAGTCTTCCTTGATTAGAGAGGGTTAATTGTAGTGGACACTCCCTTATTGAGTAAACCACGTGGACGAAACCTCAATCAGTAGTAGTTACTTTTGTTGTAGTAGCAACACCCGTTATATAAATGTCCTTGTGGAAGAAATCTCCATGGGTGTAGTATTTTGTTGGGCTATCATATTTGTTGAGTATCTCCGATTGATTAAATTTTAGGAATGTGTCAAAACCCTAGTGCGTTGGGATTGGATTTCGCCCATTGGAGATTGCAAGAGTTGACCATTATTAAAAACTATAGTGCAACCCAAATTTTCTTTTTTAAGACTATGTACGGCATTAGAAAACATTTTGAGAACATGCACAATAGTGGTTCTAGGGATTAGAATCATACTAAGACACTATTCTTGTTTATGTGCAAGGTTGCTTTGTTCCTTGCCCAATTCTTGTAGACGTTTGCTTGAACTCCTTGATTGCTATCTCACGTGCTTGATTTATGATAAAAATCTATTGATGCATCTAATTGGTTAATTAAAACAAACAAGAAAACTGAGTTCCTGAGTTGAAACCTTTCTCGATTTGGTATCTTGTCATTTTCAGTACTCCTTGGTTGATTCGGGTCAGATTAGGTCACTTACCCCATTGTTGGAAGCTTCTTTGCACCTTGGATTGTTGTGTTTTGACCTATTTAATTAGTAATCTTTGATTTTATGAGTGACCTTGCTTAGAGTCAGTGAGATAAAAACCGTCCTTGTTGAGAAGATAAACCTTTGGATTCTTTGATAACACGCTTGGAAAGTCTTAGTAATCTCTTGTCCATTCACTTCCATTCAAATTCAAATTCAATTAATTATAATTTAGGTAAATCATCCTCTTGGTCCATATGTGTTAGGGTATTCACTCGTATTAGTCGGCACCTCTGTGGCAGCTTTGGTTTATGCGTATTGCAAAAATTCTATCTTATCACCTCTCTTTGACAAGTGAGTTTTTTTTCTATCGTAGTTTGGTACCAACCTTTCATAGGGTCATCCTATCATCTAGTACCTTTTCTTTCATGCCGGTTACAACAAGATATCAAGTAGATCGAGGAAAGCGACGTCAAATAGTTTTTAACCAATTACCCTTAGTTCAAACTCGCTAAAGACGTAAGCAAAAAGAATCCACCTAAGAATAACTTAGAAGTTTGGTTTGATCCCAAGAGTAACCTTAGTGAGTTGAGTACACCCTTAGCATCTTGTCGCTCGGGTATGGATGAGTTAGACGATGACTTGACGAGAGAGGGAAGAAATTAATGAACGCTTTGATGACATATTTGAAAAATATCGAAATACCATTTTGTTTGGCAGTTCCTCTTGTGAAAGTCGACCGGTCTCACCCCTTATGTCAAGTAGATATCTAGATGCACACCAAAGGGCTAAGAGATAAGAGGCAAGCATATCAAGAAGAGTAATCACAACATGAAAACCAAGATGATGAACTTCATGGCACTTGTCTGAATGCAACATACACCAATAACTTATTTACACATTCAAGACCAAGTTCACTGCTCAAGACACCTTTAAGATACATGAGTGAAAGACTTAAGAAATCAAACGTGAAAAGAAAGCCTTCCTAGATGAGCAGGCTGCAAAGGAAGAACAATTTAGACTTCTAGAGTTGGAGAGGCAAGCCTTGTTGGAGATAGAAGAGACAAATGATCCTACTTACCTTCATCTCACAAGTGCATAATGAGGATGCAATCTGAATTTGAAAAATTATTAGAGGAGAAGATTACATCATTACATGAATCATCTTCTTTAAGGTCCACATCTTCTACTCCAAGACGTTAATTGTCTTCATCTTGTAGATCCAAAGACCTCTTGAGAGAGAAATCGAGTAATAACTCCTTTGAGCATATGCCAATATTTCATGATGGACCTATCTTTGACCAAAATTAGAATGACAAAAATTAGACATACTTTTGAGAGAACTTTTACTCCTTTGGGATTTTTCATATGACATGGTGCTTGAGACCTGAGTTGCAAACAAGATAATTACTTTACCATACAAATCTAGAGCTTATGAACCAGAGGTAAAGCCTCCATGGTGGAGAGATGATCACTATTGTGGTTACCATAGAAATAAAGGTCATAAAACTGAAGATTGTATAATGTTGAAACGTAAAATTCAAAATCTTATTAATGATGGAATCATTTATTTTGAAATTCCTAATGACTTATGTAATGAAGATGCTTCTCTTGAGCAAGATCATGTTGATGAACCTATGTCTAGTGATAGTCTCATTGCCACTTCCACTTCTTCTAACACTCATGAACTTCCTAAAACTTCAAAGCTATCCAACATACCTCCATTAAACAAAGAGCCTAATGCGTTATGCACTGGTTATGTGTTTCCTCAAGGGCTACCTCTAAAAGAAACTCAAACTAATCTACACTTGGCTGCAAACCTTTTTCATGCTACTAAGATTAAAGATGCTCAACCTTCATATGATGCTATGCCTACTATGCTCACTTCAACTAGTCATTCACTATCTCCTCAAGATACTATCATGCAAACCTCATATTATCCCTTGTCCTTAAAAGTGGCCCCATGTCAAGAGGACTCTCAAAATGCTAAAGATAAAAATGCCAAGAAAGATCAAGATCAAGAACCCTCCATGTCATCCAGTCCTTTTCATGATGTCTCTTATCTGTTTCATGGTTCTTTTGATCCTACACGCCCTTTCTCATTCATTCCACTAGGTCTTAAGTCTTCTCCAAAGCAAGATCAAGCTACTACTTACACTATTGAGCTTATTGATAATCAAAATAACCTTACTACACTTGCATTTCCCAAATATGATACTTCCATTAAGGTTATTAGAAATGGTGTTGTTACTTCCAATGTTGAGCCTATTGAAAATCAAGAGAAAGATTCTACGCTTATGCTATCCAAAGATCCTTGTCTAGATCAAAGTATTCCATCTTCTTGTTCTACCACTCTATGTTTGCTTTTACATAACCTTACTACACTTGCGCTTCCCAAATATGATACTTCCATTAAGGTTATTAGAAATGGTGTTGTTACTTCCAATGTTGAGCCTATTGAAAATCAAGAGAAAGATTCTACGCTTATGTTATCCAAGATGCTTGTCTAGATCAAAGTATTCCATCTTCTTGTTCTACCACTCCATGTTTGCTTCCACTTTCTACTCTTCCTAAGTCTTTTCAAGCTCCAGACAATCCTATCAAAGAAGTTGCTCCTATTCAAGATGATCATGATCCTATTGAAAATCCTAATGCTCACTCTAAAGATGTTGATGTCCTTGGTTGTCATATAGATGTTGATGGACTTATTGATTGTCCTTTCTCATCTTCCACGTCCATCCTTGGACTTCCTCCACCAATACCAAGGGCTTCATGTCTTCCTTCCATCTTGGGTCCTTATGTCCCTTCATTTTCCCCTCCTAACTCTCCTAATTCGTCATCCATCTTCGGTCCTTATGTCCCTCCATCTCCTATCTTTCCTCACGATCAACGTAGATGCACATCTTTGAATCCTTTTCATCCACCCACCCATCTAATCCAGTCATATCCTCCTTCTTCCACAAGTCCCAAGTCTTTTGGAAGTAACTTGAATGTTCAATATAAGAAAAAGAAGAAATACAAGAATCCATCTAAAAAAGATCATGTCTTCTCTAATCGACATAGGGGCAAAAAGTCAAAAGGAGATATCTAAGAAGAGAACTTCAAAACAAGTATGGGTTCCAAAATGCATCATTGAAGATATTCTCCCTAAATCATCAAAAAGAAATGAAAAGCCTACAGCTATGTGGATTCCAAAGTCTCTCTTGAAAGAGTCTAATGTTGAGCAACAAGTGAAGTTGACATTTAAGCTTCCAAAGACTTCACTTCATCTTCCAAAAGCATTCTTCCATTCCATGCGCCTAAACCGCAACCTCTTCTATCTATTCACCATATTCCTTCACATATTCTTTCATTCACGTTTCCTCCATCCTCTTGCCACCTTTCAAGGTGTGTGTTGACGTTGATCTTGCCTTCCTTTCCGTCTACCCTTTCACAATCCTTCCATTCACTATCCTTCTACCTTCTATCCTTTTTTCTCATTTTCCTATTCCTCCTATCTTCCAACCTCACTCGCTTTGCATAAGACCTTATCCTCCATTTTTTTGTCTTCCATCTTCTTTTCCCTATCAACATCTTTGAGTGTATATTTTGAATCCTTGGCATATCATGGTTTATCCTTTCAAGGAGCATTATCTAAAAAGCTTGCCTTCTTCCAAAAAATTCAAAAAAATAGAAAAACAAAAACAAAAGGAGAAAAAAATTAAAATAATTGAAAGTGTGCCTTGGTGAAAACTTGAAACAGGCACCTTGGTACCAAAATTAAAGAGAAATAAATTCGTCCTATGGTGAAAATCACTCCCTTGTGGTGCGTGGGATAAGTACCATGATGAAAACTTGGCAATCAGGTATCATGCGTAGTTCTTCTACATCTTTCATCCATTCTGTCATCTCGCTTTGATCTTGATAATGTTGACCTATACATGAACATTTGGCTATCTTGTGAGCTATCTTATGATGATCTTGCTTTCATTCCTTTCATGTTTAGCCTTCATATTTATTTTCCTCTATTCATTTTAGCCTTTTGCTATCCTTTTCTCATTTTGTCTTTATCTAATAAAAAAGAGTAAAACACGATGCTATGAAGTCCCTTGACATTTCTATTCCTTTGGACTACATCCCTTCCTGCTTTTGCATTACGCTTTCGTGACTTATGTTGGCCTTTCATTGCTTGTCCAAATGTGCTTTACATGACTATTTTTCCCTAGCTTAGGTACTCTTGAGGAGTTTTCCCTTGAGAATTTCTTCTCTTCATTCTCCTTCATTCTCTTGTCTTCCATCTCTTCCACTAACTTGCTAATCCCTCTTGTCCTCCACCTTCCTAGGCATTGGGATTACATGATGTGATCTTGCTTGGGAGTTTGATGCCCAATATGTCTGGGGGCATCCTTTGTATATATTTATTGATTCTGAAAAAATCCAATTATTTTTTGATATATTTCAAAAATCCAAAAAAATGATATATTTCAAAAAATCCAAAAAACGATATATTGTCAAAATTTTAAAAAATTGGAAAATATCTTGAAAAAATGACCATCTTAGTGAAAACCTAGCAATAGGCGCTTTGATGTATCTTTAAAAAAAAATTTAATTCCAAAAATACAAAAAAATAAAATAAAATAAAATTGCAATAAGATTCAAGTGGTGAAAACTTGGAAACGGGTGCTACTTGAGGCCTTTGCACCCCTATTTCTTTAGCGCGTGTCCTCGATACTTAGCGTTTCTCTATCATTCCTTGTCCTTTTTTCCTTGGTTTGAAATTGGTCTTTGTCTTTGTCTAGGGGGCATAACTGTGTTAGCTTGGGTCTTTTGGATGCGTTAGTCTTTAGGACACCTTGCAAATGATGTTTTTCAACACTACCCCAACTTATTTTTCAATACAACCCTTGACATCGAGTGTCTTTTTTGAACACTTATTGGTTTGGTCTTACCCAATTTTGTCATGTGATCTTACCTACTTGCAAGCATTCGATCCTTATCCTTGAAACTCAGTATTAGTTAATACACTACATTTTTTAAAACACAAACACTTAATGCTTGAGCTATGTCATGATTTTTTCTTTGTGTGCTGACTGTTATTAATTTTTGTTGAGTGTCCTTGCCTAATAAGTCTCTCCAGTATGCATAGCTAGAGGACTTGGGGCATGAGGCATATTTTTCTTTGCTTTCTGCTTGTGGGTGTGGTCTTAAAACTCTAGAGTGTCTCTTGTTGTCCCCTTGAAACACTTAGGAGATTTGAGACATCATCCTTGACTGTTTTGAGGCATACTATGATGCAAAAGGAAACAAATGCATAGCAGGGATATAGAAAGAACTTACTAAAAGTAACTGGTGAGTCTTTAAATAGTTGTGCAAACCTCGACTTTTGGATAAGAGGAGAAGCATTGACTTAGGCTTAACCTCCCTACCGCGGACCATATCCATCCCCACACAATCTTTTGAAAAGAAAGGGCCTTCCTACCCCAGGCCTAGGCTTGGTATACTACTAGTCCAACCATCTGAGCAATACCAGTGTTTAGAATGTCCGCACAATTATGAACGAACATGTCTAAATAATTGACACTACCGACATCATGTGATCTTTAGAAGGCAAGCACACCTTTAACGACCTTGGCCAAGGTCTTTGGATGGATTTAAAATGCCTAATCACCATCTTTCGATTTGACAACAGGAAACAATATAAATGGACATGCATGAGCTATTAAAAATGATTTAAAATGTAATAAGTTTATGGATCGCTTCTGATTTTGATTTCATGTTCTTGCAGATTTCCTCTCACCTCTTCACCTCTTTTTCTTGGCTATTCTGCCAGGTGACATCAATTAAGCAATTTGATTTACAGTCAATAATGAGACTTGAATAACTTGTGCAATTTCAAATGCATGAATAAAGCAATATTAAAGGAAAGTGCGGATCACGTAACCTGATCACATAGGTATGAAATTTGGATTGATTTTGTAGAACCAGCTTCTCTGAATTACGCATCCAACACAAAGCTTATAGCAGATAAGTCTCCAACCAAACCAAATGCAACCAATAAGAACAATCGGAAAAAAGGGAAAATGGAAGTAATGATATAAAAGGCGGGTTTTCTCTGCTCTTCCAGCTGGTATATTAAATATGACATACAGAATATGAAAGACTTCCAAGAAGCCGTGACCCTTGAGCAGTTTAAAGAATTGTCTTCTTGTAACACTGATAACATATGCTAAGTGTACATTTCAGCCTCTTATAAGGAAAAATAAATAAATATGGAAGGAAACTCGAAGGTTGTAAATCAAAAGATAATTTATAAACATATATATTTACTTGCACATAAATATAATTTATTAAGATGGCAACATATTTAATGTTTATCCAAGGTACAACGGCAACCATTGAGGATTTGATATACAAAGTTATGAGTGGAATGAATTCCAATTGCAGCAGCAACATACCTTCAGAAAAGGAAGAATATATCTATAGTAAAGAACAAACTTACATCATCACGAGTCTGATAGTGCGAAGACCATGTGCCAAATATTCCTAAACTCTTTGTGATGATGGCAGTGATAAAAAATGTAACTATCATCCTCGATAATAAACAAGGCCTTCGGCGAAATCCGATTATAAACGGTTGAGTATGCTAGAAGTGCACATATGAACTGTGGAATCAAGATTGGAATGCTAGGCAAACAAAAACAGTGAATAAAAAGGAATGGTCTGCAATCAAACAATGATAGTATGAGTGTTAATAGGGAGTGATCATGATTAAGAAAAGTTTATCAAAATAAAAATAATAAATTGTATCTTAAAAGGAGACATGTCATTTCATTTCAAAAGACATGTTGTAAGGGATAAAAGATGTATGTATGTGTGTATGTACATATATATCTATATATGTGTGTGTGTGTACATATATATCTATATGTACACACACACACATATGTACATACATACATATATATAAAATTCATTTTTGAAAAATAAGAAAGACAATAACAGGAGCAGTAAATAAAAAAGATATTGAGATTTTGTAACAAGGAAGACTATGGATAAGAAGTCATGACTTTAAATATAAACTGATATATTATATTTTAGTGATAAATAAAAGTTTTCCTATTCATGTTCATTCAAGGCAAAGAGAATAAAATTACAATATGGATTTGTCCTTTGTGATTGATGAAGCGATTATTGGATTATTTCCAACACTGCTCATGTGTTAGATTTGTTATAGCATTCTTTGTTTGATAATCAAGGATAGAGTGCAATATATGCGTATTTCCTCATCTCTGTCTAATTGGGCTTCCCACTAGAGAAGTTAGAATCCTTTTGGAATAGCATTGAATTGCATAAGGTGATTTGTCATCTAGGGCACATGAATAATTGATGATATGTTAAATTATATTGTCTCATAAAGTTGTACATAAGAATCTTCATTGTGTTAACTCTACTGCCCAAATAAACAACACACTAGTCTTTGGAATCATTGAAATACAATTATTGGATTTATAGTTGAAGTTAGCATTTTTTTTTAATCTCCTTAGAAGCATCAACTCAATTATTATATAAATATTCAATCATATCAAAGAATTTAAATAATTTAATATTGAACAAGTTCTAAAGATTTTGCCAATCTAAAAACTCACAAAGTTTAAACTCGCTGTAGGAAATCTTTGAACCAAGCAACTAGAGTTCATGGATGGTTTACCCGCCTACGTTTAGCGAAGCCTAAAGTGCAAGGGAATTGAAGTTATTCTTGCTTGTTGGCCAAAACTAATTGAGTAATCTTATTGGAGAATTGGCAAAGCTCTTGGCTTTCCAATTTGTGGTTTTGGGAACCAACATAACTTACACGCAATCTTTCTTGGCCATTATGAAATAGGTGTCTCCAATAGAGAAACGACAAAACAATGAAGCACATACATTTGATAAGAGAAGAATAGTTTTGATAGCCAACATCGAAGGAGAACCAACACAAACATACAAACCAATATAGTGAACTATAGTCAATGCTTGAGAAGCTTAAGTGGGATATGCTCAACAAGAATAGATAAAAAAAAAACTCTTGAGAGAACCTAAAAATAAATGAAAGATGCTAGAAAATTTATTTGTCCATTGCACTAATTGCAGTTGCACGTGAATTTCATTTTCATTTAGCAGTATGGGATCCAACCTCTCTGATCATCACTCATTGCAGAGCATTAGCTCCTGACGCTAGTGACACTGGGTAAACAAACGAGAAGAAAAGGGAAATCAAGAAAAGAGCGCATGTTTCGGCTCCAGTATTTGGTATTCCAAACATCAGTAAATCCCTTAGCAGAGGGACCCATGCAAACTAAACCAGGGAGAATACCATTCGAATGTAATGCCACTACAAACTGAGAAAAGCAGTACATTGTTATGAAGAGGTGTAGAGGAAGTTGACATGACATCCGATGATCCAACGTGCAAATATTTGATTGATTGATTCTAAATTTCTAATTTGAAAACACGGTCACAAACTTTTTAAATGAAGATGACGTGCTTCTAAATTGATTTATTTTCAAGAATGGATCCTCCAGATGCAATGCCATCTCAAAAATGATGCTCAACGCCATTGAACAATAATCACATTTAAAATTATTGATAGATTTCCTGAAATCCATGAGCCATCTTGTAGCGCACCTTATTTATTTATCTGACATCGATGATCATGATATAGAGACAAAAGCATAAGCAACTTGAAACTATATCATCTTTGCATAGAAAAAACTATATATCTTTCAACCACAATATCAAAATGGTGAAAGGCCAAAAGAATACTTATCTAATATCAATGTCAAGTAAGAACAAAAAATGCTTGATACAAGGTAGAATACTCCATCAATGCCGTGCTCCAAATGCAAATGATTTTCCTCTATAGTGGGATCAAATTCTGTGGAAGTATATCATCTTGATCGGTTTATCTCTTCTATAGCGGATGTCCTGACCGACATTTTCTTGAAACCCTTCCTCTGTCATTTTACCTCGCTCTTCTTGTTCGTTGTACTCAAATGCGAGAACATTTGTGCTCTATAATAAAAGAACAAGATAGACTACTACTTTGTTGCTGTTATAGAACTAGGCTTTGATACTATGCTAATGTTTTAGCCCAGAAATAGAGATAAACAAAAAAAAAAAGAGCATAAACAATATACAAAACACTATACATTTACCTTGGGAAAACCCTTCTGTGGAAGGGAAAAACCCAGTCACACCAGCAAAAATGTCTTTTATCGATTATAAAAAAATTAATATACAATATATCAAGCAATCACATCAATAGATTGTATAAACCTCTTCATCTTTCATACAAACGTCTCTTTGAGTCCCCAAAATAAAACCCTTCATATTTCCACATATACAACACTTCACATTTCCATACACATGCCTCTTCACATGCCATATGACACGTCTTTTTGCATGGTATGACTTGAATATAATCACAAATATCTCTTTCAGCTGAAGATGACCATAACGGTCATAACAAACATATTTCTATCTCATAAAATCAAAGATAAAGATCTCTATTGCAGCTACAAACTTCATCAGGCTCCAGAGTTGAACTTCAAGGATGACACAACTTAAACAGTGGGGCTCAATGGAAACATTCATTGCAGATTTTCAGAAACTTTTAGTGATAGTGACTAATAAATAAAAAAGAAGACGTGTAGTTGTCTTTGTGGATGGTTTAACAAAGCCTTGGAAAACCCATCTACTTTGCAGGAAGCAATCAAAAGAGCAATATACTCGGATACTTTTAACTTCACCAATACATATTTGAATTTTGAAATTCAAATATTCAATAAGATTATAGACCTTATCATATACGACCGTGTTCATGATTCCAATGCAAATCAGCAAATCATCACAATTACAAAATCCTGACCTGTATTTTTTGATTGAGATGAGGAACAATGCACCGTGGGTATTTGCAAAAGAGGGCATCAACATATGAAACCAAGAAGTTATATATGGATTATTATACACCAAATTGGTTACTAAGTTGCAATGTGTTTTAAGTCCAAATGGGCTCTAGGCCTCGACATTATAGATGTTGCCTTACCTTCACAATACTTGAACCATATACTACTTGTTTACCATCAAATACTGAAGACACTTGTATTGTTTAGAACATCTATCTAAATCCTGTAGTTTCTCAACGTTCAAGGGTTTTTGATATCTGTGTGCATATTTGGCCAATAAGTTTGACAGGCGGTCTCTTTGTATTTGGTCTTCTAGTATTTGACTGTTTGTTCTTTATGAGTTTATAGTTTCCGACTGAGAGTGCAAGATCTTATTCTTACCTATAAGTTGTGCTTGCTTTTTATCAAGTGATTGTTAGACATTTGAAACTAGCTGGAAGCCACTCCCAGCCAGCTTCCACCCGCATCCGCTCCAGCATCCGCATCCATCCACTTCCGTTTCTGCCTCTGTAGCCAGGAAGCCCACATTGTCTTCTGAGGCCCTCAGAGAGAGAAGTAGACCACGCAGAGGAGGTGGTTGTAGGTTTCAAAATCAAGAGTTGCAAAAGAAAGCTGGCAAGGTATCTATTCCATATTTTGATGACCTAGGGGAAGTCACTGCTAGATCTTGGGTTTGAAAAGTAGTTACTTATTTTCAGCTTAAGCCCATGGGTGAACATGAAGCCATTGAATATACAACACTGCATTTGGAAGGTAGTGCTCATGCATGCTGGTACCATGGGCTGAGTACTCTTGGTTACAGTCAGATTGTGTCATATGCAGAGTTTACAGAAAGACTGATAGACAAATTTGATTAAAGAATCTAGAGTCGAACTTCAAGGATGACATGACTTAAATAGTGGGGCTCAATGGAAACATTCATTGCAGATTTTCAGAAACTTTTAATGGCAGTGACTAATAAATTAAAAAGACGATGTGTAGTCGTCTTTGTCGATGACTTAACAAAGCCTTGAAAAACCTATCTACTTTGCAGGAAGCAATCAAAAAAGCTAGGGAAATAGAAACTGACAACCTCAAGAAGTAAATTTCAGTCATGAAGTTTTCACCACAAAAAGGTAAAAAAGACCAAAAAAAAACTAATAGAGATTCAGATCAGAACAAGCTGCATTTGAGGTGTGATGATGACCAACTCAATCAGCTTAGAAATAAAAAAAATGTGCTTCCAGTGTAGAGAACCATGGGACTCAACTCACAAGTGTGTAATTAAGGCTAGGGCAAAACAACTTGAATAATTCACAGCCTCTAAAACAAGCTCGGAAAATTCAGAACAACAAACTGATTTAAGAGACAAGTGAGGAGGATAGGGTTAGAAAAGGGACAAGGAAAGGGAATGTGTCATGGCATAGTTGATTAGTTTGCAAAAAATAGGATCTTTCAGAGTTAGAGGAGTGTTGTGTGGGCGGCAAATAGTCACTTTTATTGATACAGCTACAACACAATTTTATCGATGAAGGTATTCTGGCGATTTTGAAACCTTAAGTGTGAACACTTTAATGTAATTGTTGTAGGTTCATTGTCACTTGTACAAGGAAGATTCCAAATTTACATATTCTGCCAGGCGAGCATGAGTTGAAAGATGACTTATATGTTGTGAGCATTGGTGATACATATGTAGTGCTTGGGATTTTGTGGTTGCGTTCACTTGGTAATTTTATGGTGAATTTAGAAACTACGGAAATGAAATTTGAAGTGAATGGACTCAAAAACTACACAGTTAAATCCTGATAGCAATATCACAATTTGACTTGCTGTGGAAATTATCTCCTACTTATCAATTGATGAGCTTAAGGGGTTTTCTATTGAATGGTTCATAAGGCACAACGCTTGGTGAAGGTTTTGCAAATGGGGTTGCAAGCAGAGTGGGTTTAACCATGGAGGGAACTCTGTGGTTAAGCGCGCTCAAGCTGGAGTAGTACTAGGATGGGTGATCTCCTTGGAAGTCCCAGTGCTTCACCTCTGTTAGCATCACCTAGATCCAATGAGTGCTAAGTGTTACATTTATTCTCATGAGAGATGGATTCATGTTGAATCACTACTCATGAAACATGGGTCAATGAGTTTGACTCAAAGACTACACAGTTAAATCCTGACAGCAATATCACAGTTTGACTTGCTGTGGAAATTATCTCCTACTTATCAATTGATGAGCTTAAGGTGTTTTCTAATGAATGGTTCATAAGGCACAACACTTGGTGAAGGTTTTGTAAATGGGGTTGCAAGTAGAGTGGGTTTAATCATGGAGGGAACTCCGTAGTTGAGTGTGCTCAAGCTGGAGTAGTACTAGGATGGGTGACCTCTCGGGGGGTCCCGGTGCTTCACCTCTATGAGCATCACCTAGATCCAATGAGTGCTAAGTGTTCCATTTATTCTCATGAGAGATCAATTCATGCCGAATCACTACTCATGAAACATGGGTCAATGAGTTTGACTCAACAACTACACAGTTAAATCCTGATAGCAATATCACAATTTGACTTGCTGTGGAAATTATCTCCTAAACATCCTATTGCTTGTGAAAGTAGGAAATTGAGAGGGGAAGAGAGTAGTTATTAAGTTTATGGCAAGGAAATGTTGGCAATAATGCATGCATTAACCAAATTTAGAACATACATTGTGGGATGTAAGTTCACAGTTAAAACGGATCATAATAGTCTCAATATTTTCTAAATCAATAGGAATTGAGTGAAAGACAACAAAAATGGGTAAACAAGCTCCAAGCTTATGATTTTGACATAAGGGGAAAAAAATGTAGTGGCTGATGCATTGTTTAGGAGACCTCATTTATGTTCTCTAGTTGAAAATACAACAGATTGGAAGGAATCAATAACAGGGTGACACACATGATTACAGGTACACAGTTCAGAATGGCTCATTTTCTATAAAGGTTGAATGTTTTTGGTGCCTATATCTAAGTTCGAGTTGATAGTTGTAAAATCTTTTTATCCTTTTCCCAGGGCTGGCCATCCTAGTTTTTTAAAACATACGAGCAAGTCAGGGAGTGGTTTAGTTGGAAAGGTGTTAAAAATAAAGTTTAGAAGTTTGTTTAGGAGTGTCCTACATGCCAACAGAATAAACATAGATGCTTCTTGATTATTGCAACCCTTGCGAATTTCCAATAAGAAATGGGAAAGTATTGCGATAGATTTTATTACCAGGCTTCCCAATGTCTAAGGAAAGAACTGCATTTTTGTTGTAGTTGACAAGTTAACTAAATTTTCCCATTTTTTGTAATTTTAGCAATATTTAGAGCAGCACAGGTGGCAGATTTATACTTTAGGGAAGTTTTTCAAATTACATGGGTTGCCTTAGAATATAATTAGTGAGATGAACAAAAGTTTTTGAGCTCGTTTTGGCAGGATTGTTCAGGTGAGTGGGACAAAGTTCACTCCTAGCAATAGCTACGATCCACAAATTGATGGTCAAATGGAAATTGTTAATAAATGGTTGGAAGGATATTTGAGGAAGTACATTCCAGGGCAGCAAAAAGCGTGGGTGAAGTGGTTACATTTGAGCAAGTATATTGTAGTGCTATAACTCCACTTATTATGTGTCAATTAAAATGTCTACATTTTAGGCTCTTTATGGATATGAACCCTCTAGCTTCATGGATTTATTGTTTGGAGATAATAGGGTATCTAAAGAAAAGAATTTGTTGCAACAAAACCAAGATATCATGAAATCCCTTAAAGAAAATCTGAATCTCCAACAAGCCTAGAACCAAAAAAAACATGTAGACCAGCAAAGAGCTGAAAGGCATTTTGAAGTTGGTGATTTAGATTACTTGAGACTGCAGCCCTACCGGTCTTGCATGAGGTAGTTTTTGATTAAAATAAGGAATTTAAGAAATCTATGGGTTACAAAATAAAAAAGACAGATTAAGGGAGTGTAATCAGGCAAGAAGGCTCAGATTGGAGAAAAAAGGAAATTTCAGACTGGCTTTTTTGCAGAATGCAGAGAATCCATTAGCTTCTAAAGGACATCCATTTTTTTCAGAAGAGCATTGTCTTTGAGTTTGACAGATAAACTCTAAATTAGAGTTAGAATCTGGAACCAAGTTTTGGAGGGATGACACCATGGAATGAGCTCGAGATGCAGAACAAGTTGAAAATATGCAGAGATGGTGATATAGTTTGTTATTGGAACCAACTCGCAGAAATTAGAGTTTTTATGGGGCAATTTTTGGTGGTATTTCAGGGTGATTCAACAAATCTTTGGTTAAATTAATAGCTTCTGGAGAAGACAAGAATATGAAACAGGAGTACAAGGTTTCTTTGATGGGGGTCATTAAAAATTAGAAACTAACGAATCAGAAGGCTTGCACAGTTGGTAAGCTCTTAGTAGACTGAAGGAAAGACAAGTTTTTTAACCGAGTTTGTATTGTTATGTTTGCAAAGTAAGAACCAATGCAGTCTCAGGCAATATGCATTGACAAGCATGGAGGTTGTAAGAGGAGATGAACGATTTTGAATAAATCACAGGAAATAGAATAAAAACTCAAGTGGAATCAAATAGACAGTCACAAAATGTTTGTTAAGGTGATGACCATAGACCAGGAAGGCACCGTCTGAGTTTTCAAGTGGGTTGATAAAGATTTTGTGGATTGTAGACTGAACATTGTTGCTATTGAAAAACATGTCTAAATTGCTGTGACTTATCTCATATTTACGGGTGTAACTTTGGCATTACCTTTGGCACACATTGATAATAAGGGTGGTCAGGAGACATTCTGGAAATCAACTGGAATATGTTAGTGTCAAAGTATCAATTAGAATTTAATTATGCATTCAAGATTTCCTCCTTTGAGAATTCGGGCCGGGAACTTGACATTTAAGGGAAGTAAACAGGGAATTGAAGCTAAATAGCATTCAGAGCTAGTTTAGCCCACATGCTGATATTATGAAGAAGTTATGGTTGTTGCTGCAGTATAGGAATGGCTGAAGAGTTGGAACTTAGCAAACATTCTTTGAAGAGTTTTTTACAAGAACAATTGGCCTCTTAATCATTCTGCGCATTCAAGGTGCAGTTTGACAATTCCCCGTGAATAACTGCTGCCAAATGTTGGAGGATTGAAATCAGAAAACTAAAGGAAATGTCTTAGACGTCCATTCTACGTTAAAAGAAAATGTCAGGAAGCTAGTTTTGAATTTCCTGTAATTTGATATCAAGAATAAATGTGAAAATACAATTTCTGTTTTAAAATTAAATTCATGCTCCGTTAGATTTTGGTTTTATGGAAAAAATCACATCTATATTAACTTGTTCGAACAAGTACCAAACCCCATCACAGAAAACCAAAAAACAAAAAACAAAAACTTAAGAGGTAGTTAGTCACATATTTGAGAATTAAACACAAAAAAATCACAATTAGATAAGGGTAGTGTTGTGTGGTTGTCACACCATTACCTCATTACAAATGGAAACCCCCTCTTTTCACTTTAGCAAGTTGGAGTTGTTGTCTTAGGTGGTTTTAGTTGGCAATGTTTTCTATCCTCCCGGTCTGACGGCGAGTTTGAGCAATTTTGGCTTGCTGGGAAGTAGTTTTTGTTTTTTGACTAGGGTTTTTCCGGGGTTTTGGTTTCCTTTCTGGGATTTTCGTAGCACAAGTTCTTGTGGGAGGATGGAATTTTAGTCCAAGCAATAAAGGTTTGCATGTTTGAAAAGTGGGAGAAGGGTCCTGAGCAAACACCATACTTGGCCAATGAAAATCCTTATTGCTTAGGATTCCCCTTGCCTATCTTTTCCCTGCAAAATCTCAAGACTTCCCCTTTGGGAAAGGTGGTGTTCAAGCATGGTGAGAGATCTTTATCATGATGGCAAACTAATCAATGCAATGGTAAAAGTTAAAACGATGAAGAGAAGAAGAAAATGGTAATTTTTCTTAAGGATAACGGTCGACACCATACTTGGTGGAAATCCTTAGCTCTAAGGATTCCCCCTCCTCATCAACCCAAAAGAGATGCAAGGTCATGCTAAGGCTAAAGAATTTAAAAAAATAGTGAAAGAATTGGCATAAGGGGTGAAATGGCAAGTTTTGGGAGTCTAAGTGACAAAAGTGAATTTGGTACTAATCCTTAGCACTAAAGATTTCCCTTGGTTGGAAATCCTTAACACTAAGGATTTCCCCCACATCAATCCTCCCAAATTCTACCACCCTCTAAGGTATTTAAATCTGATTTATGGCATGAGGGCAACATCATGAGCAAATGTAGAACAAAGAATCACCAAGAAATATTGAAATGAGGTAAATCTTGAGAAAATCCCACATGGAAACCATTAGCTTCCCTTGGTGGAAATCCTTAACACTAAGAATTTCCCTTGGTGGAAATCCTTAGCACTAAGAATTTTCACCACTTTTTTGCAAAGGTTTTAGGACATAGGAATGCTACACCGTATTTGGTGGAAATCCTTAGCACTAAGGATTTCCACCAGCCAACACTTATCCTCTATAATCGCCAAAACCACTCTACCTCTCCAAAAAAAAAAAAAAAAAAAAAATATTGAGAAAGTGACAAAAATTATAAAAATAAAAATAAATAATAATAAAAAAGAAAAGAAAAGAAGACATAAGTCTATATATATTAATAATAAAGTATAGTGTAGCTACAATAATAGAAATGCATAGATAAAAAAATATAATAAATTGTTTTGGATTGAGATGAGATTATAATTTGCCTCAGCTTTGCAAAATGATTGGTTTAAAATTGGGATGATTTTTTTATTATTGATGTGATTTTTATTTCCATATTTTCTTCACAAACTTAATGTTTTTCTCCTTTGTTTTGCAAGGTGAATTCAAGAAGGGCTGAATTGAAATTTATTCTTGGAACATCTTAGAAAATTAGAGCATTGTTGGTGTACATACTCTCCATCGCCACAACAACAGAAGGAGGAGCTAGAGGGCAATGTGATGGTCAAGGCCTCAAAACTTTAGGTGGATACTACAAGAAGATGGCTCAAGCTCGAGGACTCAGGTGAGAAGGAAGGGTTTATGTTCAAGCTATCAACCCACAAATTCAGATTGGAATCAAGAAGAAAATCTGGAAAGCACAGAAGACCCAGCTACATGAAGACATATTCAAGGAGAATCAAGAAAGATCCAGTTCATAGGTTCACGAAGATGCAATTGATTCAAGTCAATTTCATGAGGAAATTTCAAACGATGGAGAAAATCTCAAATACTGAGATAATTTTTCAATTTTAACAAACATCTTCTATAGGCCAAGACTCCAAGCATAAGATAAGGATGATGGGGTGGTGATTGTTTGCCTCCAATTAGAAAATTTCAGTTTCAAGCACAATCAACTGAATCGTGCCAAGTGTCCCATATTCTCATTGGTTGGGAAAATCATTGTAATTTTCTTATTGGCCCATGAATTGGTCCCTTCATGTAATTGGTTGTAAATTTGGCAACCCTAATTAGGGTTTTCAGGAAGCAATCTCGATCCTTAATCTTGAATTGATCTTGGTCCTTTGTAATGGAACTACTATAAAAGGCCAAGGCCTTATTAGTTGTAATTCATTAGATTAGCTTAGAGATTGGAAGTAGTAGAGAGCTAGGAGATCAGAGTAGGCTAGCTAAGGGAGAGACTTGATGAAGTTGTTGCTATAATGCTTGTCAAAGTAATTGATAATTCATTGTCGTGGTGGATTACTTAATGTTTGCATTACTAGGTTTGGACCATGCAACCTAAATTCGGGTTTGGGTCCGCGCAGGTCCGGAGTTGTGTCTAGGTTTGCTTTGGGTGCGGGCAGGGTTCGGATTTCGGATTGTGGGTTCACTCGAGTCGGCCTGGTGTTAGGATTAACCACAGAGAAAAATAACAAGTACATGCAAATATAACCAATATCAGGAAATGATAATTCGCACTGAAGAGAACACAAGACACCAAGATTTAACATGATTCAACCAATCCTTGGGCTACGTCCACCAAACAATGAGTCCAATATTATTACTTTCCAGTGATTACAACTTGATTACAATCTGTAATCTCTTACAGCTCAATACCGCCACAAGAAGCAATTATTGCATCACACACTATAAATCCCTAACCCAAAGCCATTTTATACGAGAAAACCCTAAGGATGTTTATTTGTTTGATTCGATTCAAATCCAGGCCACTAGCCTCTTGCTGATGGTAAGGGTGCCTTGTGTGTTAAACCGATGATTGAATACACTTAACTTCAATTGGTTTTCAATCTTTGGTTTGCATCTATTTGATGGGATTAGAGAGGAGATATTGATTTGAAAACCATTCAAGTGTTCCTTAGAAGCTTGCACTGGTGGGTGGAGCCGCTGGTGAGATCACACCTTGTAGAGTCCAAGTCATCCATGATTCCTTGTATTCACAGTTAGAAGTAGAAGTAGAAATATAAGCACCAACAAGTTTAAGTTAGAGTTCAAGTGGAAAAGTCGAGCTATATTTTCATTGCACATGGTGAAGCAAAATATTTAGAAGTGCAACAATTGATATCCATTGAATGAATAGTGTAAGTCCCTTTGTGACAGCCAATATGTCACATCACAAAACGGAGTGAAGTCAACGATTAGGAAGGAACCTTGAAGTCATTTCGTGATCTTACTTTGCAAGCTTAGCATGAGAGATGACCTTATATCAAGAGAGGATTGAGTGTATGGTGTTTTAGCTTGAAACATTATATATTTGATTTTGCTTGTTGTAGTGGAACAAAACTCACATCAATAGGTGCCTTTTTACATTGAGGATGGGAGAGAAGAAATTCAACGAAGAGAAAACCATTCAAGTGTTCCTTAGAAGCTTGCAGTAGGTGGGTGGAGCCGCTGGTGAGATCACACCTAGTAAAGTCCAAGTCATCCATGATTCCTTGTATTCACAATTAGAAGTAGTAGAAATATAAGTAGCAGCAAGTTTAAGTTAGAGTTCAAGTGGAAAAGTCGAGCTATATTTTCATTGCACATGGTGAAGCAAAATATTTAGAAGTGCAAGAGTTGATATCCATTGAATGAATAGCGTAAGTCCCTTTGTGACAACCAACATATCACATCACAAAACGGAGTTAAGTCAACGATTAGGAAGGAACCTTGAAGTCATTTCGTGATCTTACTTTGCAAGCTTAGCATGAGAGATGACCTTATATCAAGAGAGGATTGAGTGTGTGGTGTTTTACCTTGAAACATTATATAGCTTGTTGTAGTGGAACAAAACTCACATTAATAGGTGGCTCTTTACATTGAGAATGGGAGAGAAGAAATTCAACGAAGAGAAAATCATAGAACCTGGGTAGCTGAAGAAAATTACGAAGTGGTACCATGCTGTGCTATTCAAGAGATTAGTAGTGAAAGATATTTAGGATTTCATTGAGCATAGAAAATGTCTCTCATTATTAGGAGAAGCATGATACATATCTCAAGCCTATGGTTGGGGATAGAGTATGAAGAATGAAAAAGATAGAAGATGAGTATGGGAACATATTGCCACACCAGGACCTGACATGCTAGTTTTAAAACAGATGTGGAAATTGGCATCCTCCAGATATGCAATTATTGCAAGCACAATGTGAACAAAGAGACATGGGAGAAGATGTTGGACAAAATCCTGGACAATTACTGATTCAGTCTTCAGCTCATTCTTAACATTTTAGAAGCTGATTGGGGACAGATAGTGACAAGATTCAATAAGTACATCGATAAGGAGAGCGAAGCTGGAAGAGACAAGTGACCTACTATCGCGTTCAAGGATAATTGAATTATATTTATTTAAAATGTATTTCTGACAAATAAGATAAGAGTATCATACTGTCAAAAGTAGTAGTTAATCCTTTTTAATGTGACACCTTGTGAAGCATATAAATATTGTTTTGTAGTGGGAGTAGGCGAAGATATATTTTGTCTTCTAGTGGGCATTGGTATAAAATAATATGTTTTATTCCTTGGAAATTTCTAGAGGTCAAATCTTGGCCCATGAGAGGATTTAATCCTGGCCACTGATTTAAATTGTAAAAATTATTAAAGCGCATCTCTTCATTTTGTAAGAGGGATTTCATGAATTGTTGCTTGAAGGCTGGTGAAATGAATGCAGATTTCTCATTGACTTGGTGAAATAATGTGTATATTTGTAAGTGTGCATGGTTCTAGTCATGTTTACCAGTTTCAAATGAATATTTTGTAATTTGTACTATCATGGAATTGTTTAATGCATACATCCATGAGTGTGGTATAACCAACAATGGATGGACAACATTATTATTTTTTAATGCTGCTTTTTTGATTAAGAGCACAGTAGGTAAACCATATTGTTCTATGTTTGGTTTTGAACTGTTTATGGTTTTAATATGAATACTATAGAATGGAGAAGTTCATAAGTGAACAGAGTTTTTTTTGTACTTGCTAGCAAAAGATACTAGAGAATGGAGAAGTTCATAAGTGAACAGAGCTTTTTTTTTGTACTTGCTAGCAAAAGCTGCACAAGGTGAAGCTCATGATTATCATTGAGACACCAATGAAATTTTGATTTGATACAATCTAACAGAAAATAGATCTTACACATAGTTCATATGGAAATGGATTAATATGAATGATTTCAATTTTTAAGAAAGGAAATTTTTAATCCCAAATGCATATCAGTAATTTAGTATGAAATAAAATAACAACTAAATAGATTGGAAAGCAGATGCAATTGGTGATAAACTAGAACAAAATGATGTGACAAGTAAGACATTGGCAAAGAAAAGAAGTTCATAATTTGTTAATTTTGTTGTCAATATCAATAGCGGGAATCAATGATGACCTCAATATTTTTGGTTCATGTCTAGCAGAATGCGGACAACTTTTCACTAGTGGAGATGGTACGTTTGGACAGCTTGGGCTGGGTCATTTTGATTCTCAGCATTTGCCATGTAAAGTATTAGCTTTTGAATCCAAGCATGTTTCCATGGTGTCTTGTGGTATGCGACACACTCTAGTCTTGTTGAAAGGTATGCATCAGTATTGATAATAGTATCTCACTTCGTTTGATGATAATGTTACTAAGCCATTTGCAAATTCTGTAAGCTGATCAGTTTTGGTAGTCTATATGTCAAGAAAAATTGCATTGCTTTGGGGTATTGAACAACAGGGATATCAGACTCTTCTGTTTTTTCTTTTGGTTCGGCTAGGCATGGACAATTAGGTGCTGTAGCTAGCTGTCAAAATCTTGATGGTCCTTATTCTTCAAGGAAACAAGACAGATATTTCAACAGCCCCGTGCATGTGGACATACAGAATGTTGCATTTATTTGTACAAACGGTGACCACAGTTCAGCCTTGACAGGTTACTCACTCCCTTCTTACTTTATGAACACTTTTGTCTTAGTGAAAATTTCAAGTTCAATTCACCTATTAGTTTTCTTTTTCTAAAATATTAGTTTTTTTGTAGAAAATGGCCATCTCTATGTTTGGGGAAAAGGATTCGATGGGAATTCAGATATATTTGTCCCTATGTTAGCAACAACAACATTAAAAATCTGCCAAGTCGCTCTTGGTTGGAACCATGGCATGGTGCTCACAGGTAATTTTATTTCTTGGAAATGTGGAAGAGTACTTGCTTTTACAAGTTCCACCTAAGCAAGTCTTTGAATATCATTTTCTGATTGAAATTTCAAAAAGCATAATCTACAGTGTGTGCATGTGTGTGAGCACTAGGTTTTACAAGTGCCTACCTAAAGCAAGTCTTTTGCACATCATTTTATAATTGTATGCTGTCTGATTTTTTGCTGCCCTGATTTTCCTTGTTAAATTGTTTATAATCAATATAATTTTATTGATTGAAATAACAGATGACGGTAAATCTTACATGTGGGGAGGGTCTCATCATGGCAAGCTTAGCACCAAGAAAGAAAATATGATGCAAGCGGACTCAAATGTTTTAGCTTGTCTGTCTACTCGTGACATCTTAAAAAATGAGTTGCAGTTGATGAAAACAAATGGTTGGTTTACATTCCCTATAACAAGGATATCTTGCATATAAGAACAAAATTGTACATCTGTGGATATCAATGAAACATAATATAGAAAGTATCTAAGGTGTTATTGTTTTCGTTTACAGTTAAGATAGGATGGAACTCAAGCTATATCCAATTGAAAAAAGTTGGAGAAATAGTGTTAAAGATTAAATATTTGCTGCCTGTGAAATAGGTCAAGTTGGAGATAGCCTTACACTTCAAAGAATCAGTTTATTGGAAGAAACAAAAATCAAACAAATCTCAGCTGGGGCAGAACATTCTGCCATAATATTAGGTATGCTGATCAGATGGGACATTTTGAAGGCACCTTCTTTTCATGCATTTAAATCTATGATGCTATTGGTTTAACTTAAAAGTGAAGGAAAACTGAAAAATGGGATTGATGTCATATTTTGTGTAGACGCTAAAAAGTCTATGACTATTTTGGTTCATTATGGATGCAGAGAATGAGGTTGTTATGACATGGGGTTGGGGTGAGCATGGTCAGCTTGGATTAGGGAACACGTGTGATCATCAATGTCCACAAATTGTTCCCATTTCCATTACACCACGTGATGAGCAAAAGAAGTATGCAGTCTATTGTGGAAGTGGATTTACTTTTGCATTAAGATACTAACCTTGATATCTATATATATTTTGTTTTTGTATATTTTTACGGTATCTTCTTGATACCTGTATATTAAAATTATTACAGTACAACAATTTTGTAGCTTTCAAACATATTTGTACTTTAGTTTATTCTGACTAAAATGGAGTCTAGGATGAAAATAGCAGAGAGTCGTTGTAAAACTGGGGAGTTTTCAGTTAAGGATTCTTAAGCACTATTATCCACCAAATTCCAGCTCAATAACTGGAGTATTTACCCAAATGGCAGGATAAGCATATCTAATGTAGTTATATTGTCAGTTTGCTCTTGCAACACAGAAGCCTTATCCTTTTCATTACATCTTTGTCATGCATTAATGTCGGGCAGTTCTTTGCTCACTATCCTGCTAATCAGCTCCTAAACTAACAATTAGCACACTTTGTTTGTTAGGCTTGCATGCTTTGAAAATACACATAATAATAAATGGAATACAACACATGTAAGTAATGACAAGTTTTGCAAAGCAAATGGTGATTGGATTCTTTTACTATACTTGACATCTTTCCCATCGGATTATTTACATTAAAGCAATAGCTGCCTGTTTACCTATTTCTTTCAAATTAATCTGGCAACAACGGTCAGGCCACTATAAAAGATGATAGTTTTGATTTTATACATAAAATCAATTGCAATTTTCAGATTAGGTCCTGCCCCCACTTGCCCCGGTGACAGCAGGTGGCTATATGTCCCCTCAAGAAATTAAGCAAAAAAGAACATCCAACGAGCATTAATTTTACATCATTTTATTCCTATACGATGATGATGTATGCACTGAATGAAATGATTCCTATATGATTGCATTTCTGTGCTATTGTAGTCTTTAATGCAGATTTATGAATGTAATGATATATCTCAGTTTTGCTAGGACTGAAATAATTAATTAGAAGGATGCAAGAGTTAGAAGAAATAACGAGTAAGAAATAATACATGAGTTAGATGAATGAATTAGTTAGAAGAATTTGGACTTAATGCTATCCATGGTGATGTGTGAGTCGCTGCCAGTTTTCATCATTTTCATTGTTGTTCTTTATTGGAAAGAAAGAGATATAAATGCACCAAGATACTGATCACCTGGGCACCACTACTTATTAATGAATTAGTTAGAAGAATTTGGACTTAATGCTATCCATGGTGATGTGCGAGTTGCTGTTAGTTTTCATCATTTTCATCATTGTTCTTTATTGGAAAGAAAGTGATATAAATGCACCAAGATACTGATCACAGGGACACCACTACTGCCTCTGATTAACAAGCAGAAAACAATCAGGAAATGCTTCATTATCACTCCATGGTTGCCTTAAATCATGGGTGTCTGCGATTGTTAGATGCATGACAGTTCTTATCATATTCACCCTACATCATCTTTGCCCCACAATTTTATTGAAATGCTCCACAGAAAACAAACAAATAAAACAAGATTATGAACCATCATAGCCTCTCTCACCACACAATTGTATCATTGAGGAGCATAGGAACATAATAATGATAGATAAATCAATAATGGACTGATATGACTGACTTTGTCAACAATCTTACTGATTGCTGATTGAGTTGATTTGATTGATGGCAGGCATGTCTAGTTTCGGGAATGGATTACTCCTATAAGACCGATTTGGTCTTGTTTCAAGTGTATCTGTTTTTGTATAAGAAAATTGATTGATTGATTGGTGACATATCTATTTGTTGATTAAGACGTGTCTCATGAGTCCATTGCTGATTTATGAAGCTCATTGTTTTATCTGATTTTGATGTTTGATCATCACTTTTGCATGTCGCGAGAAAGATGTTATTTTGGAAGGATTTTGATATGTTTGATGCTTTTGACACATCTTAGGATTTATATTCTTGGAGTCGAGGTATGTGTGATTGCAAAATGACAATGCTTATCATAGACACCCCAAACATTGTTTTTTTTAGATGAATTATTTATTTATTTATTTAGAGATTATTTAAAGATCATCTATGACATTTTTATAAACACCCCAAACATTCTTTTTTTAGATGAATTTTTGATATATATATTTTTATTTTGAGATTATTTCAAACTCATATATGATGTTTTTACTTTTTAGGATATATTTTTTTTTTAGGGATTTCTTTAAGGCATATTATTGAATGTTTTTGTAGAATTTTCTAGGACAAGTATTTGAATGTTTTTGAAGAATTTTTTGCAAGGCAATTATTAGAATGTTTTTGAAGAAAAAAGGTCATTTTTTGATGTTTTTTGAAAATTTTACGACTTTAAGCAATATTACCCACAATCTAGTGAAGTAGTACAAGTAATGGATAAGCATAAAGGCTCAACAAAGTTATGCTCATTACTTTGGGATTTGGCATGTGTAGCATCATTTGCTAGTGAGTATAAATCAATCATTTAGATTCATCGATGGTGATTAGGACTTCAACAATTGGTGTTTGTTTACTAGGTTTTCAACAAGATACCTACCCAATAACACTTGTTTACCATGTTTTCACTAAAGAGAGATTTTGTATTCACTTAACTTTTTTCTATTTTTCTCATTGTTGCCAAGACACTTGTTTGTCAAGTTTTCACCAAGGTATCTTTTTTTTTTCTTTCTAGTTTTTGATTTTTCTCTAGATCTTCTAAGCTATGTACGCTTGACCTTGGAATATCAAGTATAAAATTTCTTCACGTACGATTTTTTTATGTATCCTGGGAGTTGATCTCCCTCTTAGGAATTGGTTGATATGCCTTATTGTCAATAGAGCCAATAATGACATAAGGTCTTAACCAGTTGGCTTCTCTCGATTTGCAAGATTTCTATTATTTTCTTTTAGTGAATTTTGACGCTTGTCATCTAGTAATCAAGTTTAGATAATCTGGCTACCCTATAGTCTTTGTCTGAAGTAAAGCTCTTTAATGATATCCTGAGTTGAGGAAATCTCAACTTCAAGAGGTAGAACTACTACTATTCCATATAAATGGGTAAAAGGTGTTCTTGTAGGAGTCCTTATGTTAGTTCTACATGTCCATAGTGGAGGAATAAGCTACAAATGGAAATCTTGACTAGTGTGATGTACAACTTTGTTTAAGATTTTCAAGATTCCTTGAGAGTAGCAGAATGACACAAAGTTTTGTGTAATTTGAAACTTCTCACAAAGGTCATCAATATATTTGTTTTAGAATGGTGGTCCATGGTCAGTTAGTATGTTTTGTGTACTTCCATATTGATAGATAATGTAATTGAGAGTAAACATGGATATTTGCTTGCCAATGATGTATGTCATGAGAATGGCCTCCACACACTATGTAAAATATTTTAGTGTTGTGATTATATACTTATGACCATTAGATGAAAGTGGCACAAACTTGCTTAGTAGGTCAAATCCCCATCTTGAAAAAGGCCATCGTACATTGAGGGGTTGAAGGTCTTGAGCTGGTGCATAGATGAGATCTCCATGTCTTTAACATTGTTAATGCCTTTGTACACACTCTCATGCATTTGTCTTTAGAGTTGGCCAATAATGTCTCCTCCACATGATTTTCTTCTCTAGGCTATTACCATGTGAGAGAGCCCCACAAAGATCTTCATGTACCTCATACAAGGCTTTCTTAGATTTTGTGGAAGTAAGACATTGGAGGAGTGTAATATTTAGATATTTCTATAGAGTATTAGCAAGAAGGGTATACCTATAGGCTTGTTGGATAGTAGACTTATTTTGATTTCTTGATTAGTCAGGAGGCAGGTGTTTGCCTTAGAGGTAAGCATACATGTCTATGTACCAGGGGGACTCGGGACCAACAAGAACACCCACTAGTTTTGTTATGGATAATTCTTGTGTTGTTGCTCTACAAAAAATTAGAATTTTGTTTTGCCTAGCATGTCAATTGAGGATGCTATGGTATCCATCACATCTGCAACTTTGCTTTGAACCCTTGATATTTGTTCAAAAACAATATTATGAAATGAAGCATACAATTGCTCCATCAGTTCCTTGTATGGGGATCAAATTTTCATCTATTGTCATGTAGACATTATGGACTTGACTAATGACTAGTTACAAGTTACCATAGACTTTCAAATTCTTTATCCTTCATTGTATAGCCATTTTTAGTCTTATGATCAAAGGTTCATGCTTGACTATATTGTTGGTGTATAGGAAATTTAGCCATAAATGCTTAGGGATTACATCTCCTTGGAAACTCATAAAGACAAATTCATGTGCTTCCACCATGGTTTGTATATGATCCATCAAAATGTAGTGTTGGTATTGATGCCTCTATATTGAAAATCGACTCATTAGGAAAGTTAGACACAATGTGTTGATGATATGGTAAATGAGCTTTTTCTAGTTGGTCTGCAGTAACTTGTCACTTTATTGCTTTACAATCCACATAGTCAATATCAAACTCTCTTCAAATAATGACCCACTTTGTGAGTATTCTAGTTAATGTTGCTTTTCTCAATAAGTACTTTAATGATCTATATGTGCAGTAGGTTTTGTTTTATGACAACACGTAATGTCAACTTTTGAGAGGCAGAAAAAACTACTAGACATGACCTTTCAACGGACCAGTAGTTTAGTTCATATCCAACCAAGGTTTGGCTAATGTAATATATGGCTCTTTCTTTTCCTTGATCATCATGTTGAGCCAATAGAGCTCCTAAAGTTGACTCTGTTGTTGAATTGTACAACAAAATTGTTTTTTCAAGAGTTGGTGGAACAAGTACTAGGGAACTCAACAAATAGTCTTTGAAAATCTAAAAAGATTGCTCATATTGCTCTATCTAGACAAATATGACTCCTCTATGCAATAAGTCCTGGAATGGGTAATACTTAACAAGTTGAGCAATATACCTCTGTATTGGTCATAATATTCCTTGGAGTCCTTTGAGTTGTTTTAGATTGGAGGGATGAGGCATGCCTAGTATTGCTTTAACTTTCTAAGGATCAACTTGAATTCCTCTATGTGAAAGAATGAACCTTATGAGCTTTCTTGATGTGACACCATTTTTATTTTTATTTTTTTTGGTCAGTCAAACCTTATATTCTTCTAATCTTTCAAAAATGGGTCCCAACACTTGTAGATGTTTATCTTTGAGTTTAGGCTTTTTTTTTCTTTAGTATATCATCTACATACTCTTCCATTGTCTTATGGATAACGTCATGGAAGATTGTGTTCATTACTTGTTGATAAGTTGCACTTGCATTTTTAAAGACAAAAGGCATCACATTCTAACAATATGTGCTCCAAGCATAAGTAAAGATCGTATTGTGTTGGTCTTCAAACGCTCTCTTAATTTGGTTATATCGTGAGAACACATCCATTAAGGATGGATTTCATGTCGACCCTCATATCTACTATTATGTTAGGCAATGGGAAGTCATCCTTGGACAAGCCTTATTTATATCCTTATTTATGTGAGATATAGATGTCACTTGAGGGTTTTGTAAAAAAGCACCAAGTTTAGGAGCAAATCCTAGCATGTCAACTTATGAGTACACAATGTTTACTTCTTCTTTAAACAATTCAATAAGTTACTATCTTTCCTTAGGTGAGAGAGATTTATCCAAATAGAGAGAGTGTTTATTAGTGTAGCAAAAAGGACATGTTTAAATATGTCAACACTGTTCGGAACCGATGATTGATATTGTAAGGTAGGAGCTTGCAAAAGGTGATGGTAAACCCTTAAGGCTAAAACTTCCCTTGTGTCAAGAGGACAAAAATATGGAATTGGAAGAAGGTGGTGTAAAGGAGGTCTGGGTGGAGGAGAAGAAGAAAGATTGACAAAAGAAGAAGTATGACCAAGACCTTGCTTATAATGTTGTGTAGGAAGGTCAATAGGGTTCTTAATACCATGTTCATTAATACCAAGACCTAAACCCTTATAACCTTGTCGAGTAGCAATGTTATATCCTATAGTATAAGTATGACTAAGGGTAAAAGGAAATAATGTGGTGGTAGAAGAGTTATGAGCAAATGTGGTGTAGGGAGGAATTATAGGAAAATAAATGTGAATAGAAGGTTGAGAAGTAGAGGGAGGTGATAGAGGAAATGTTTCATTTAAGAACTAAGAAATATCAAGATCATGAACGATACCTTGAAGTTGCTAAAATGTAGAGAGAATTTGATTATTAAGAAGAGGAGGCATAGGATTATGATTAGGATTAGGAGTATCACTAACAAAATTTCTAATGCCATCTAAAATATAATTGAGAAAGCCACATAAAAGTCTAATGATAGTCTTGAAATATGCCCCATAAGAAAACCTTGTGTTAGTTAACCGTAAAAGAACATACCCAAGAAATGCATGTAAAGACGTGAATAACATAAAGTGAGAGAAACTTGCATAAACAACATAAGCATGATAAATAAATGCAAGAAGAATAGTAACCATGAAAAGCATGATAGACCAACATAATTCCATGTTCAACTCCCAAAAAGAAATATAGTTCTCCCAAAAGAAGGCGAACACCTTATTTAAAAGAGAAGATCAAAGGGATAATAACTAAAATATAAAAGTCTAATTCCAAAAATAAAATGGGCATGTGTTGGGTTCACCAAAATATTTAGGCGAAGCCAATGCAAAATAAGAGAGATCACAAAAAAGAAATATCTAACTCCAAGAGAGGGTTAGAAGGTTGGGTTCACCAAAAGAAGGTAAAAACCTAAAATGAAACAATCTAACTCCAAAAAGAAGGGGAGATTCGTTAGGTTCACCAAAATGTTCAGGGGAAAAAGGGAGACACTTTAATAAGATGTAGATTTCCACTTTTTTGGTCCACTAATCCATTGAAATATGTTTGTGAGGAAAAGAGGGGAAATCTCCTGACATGATTCCTTTTTGTAACCCAAATTAGATTTGCTAGGACCTAAAGGGTAAAGGGAAATAATTCTGAATCTAAATTATAAAGATAATGCAATACAAGGAAATACAGTCTTAGGCCCTTATAGGATAATGTATATAATAAATTGAACCAATTTGTTAAATAATGTAAATCTAGATGCTAAGAAAACACAATTAGCCCAATCAAAGTATAGATCTAAGATAAAGATATAAAAGAAAATAAAGTATGAAAGATCCACCTTTAAATACGTAGTAGAAGATGTATTTAAGCTCCAAAAGTCATGGATCCAAGTCTATTTTTAAATATCCAACAATGGATTCTTGAATGAAATGTCGAAAGGAACAAAACCCAACAACTGTTTGTCCAGAAGAGTAGCAAGGTCTAGGTCAACCCAGAGGGTTGGATTCCTACGAGTTTGACATGTACGAGGGGAACTATAGAAAAGACAAACCAACTTCTCCAAGAAGCTCTTAAGCAATTATTTCCAAATCCACATGCAAAATTATGCTATCCTTCTCCTACACACATAAAATGAAGGGTTTTGTTGTTTGTTGGAAGAGAGCTTGCCTTGGTCAAGCCCTAGATTGAGGAATCGACCTTAAGTTGAAATGTAATTGATAAGGTGAATTCTCACATGTAGTAGATCTAAATAATATCAAATGAGAGATACAATTACCTTTGAAGATGCAATTTCCTATGATATGTGATCAAGTATGTAGATGTAATTGTTAATCTCATTTTGGTTTTGACAAGGCAGTGACACAACACTTAGTCATTATTTAGTAGAGATCAGTGCATGCCGAGTGAACAAAGAGAGCCGAGTGATCAGTGCAAGCTGAATGAATAGAGCGTGCTAAGCATAAGTCCCTAGACAATACATGTTGAGTAATATGACAGTGTCGAGGACTAGTATGTGCCGAGTAGACAGTGTGTGCTGAGTCACTTAGGAGCCGAGCAAACAAAGTGTGCCGAGTGATTTAGGTGCCGAGCAAGAGTGAGTACCAAGCCATTCAGAAGCTAAGTATCAATATATAGAGCACAATGAAGGATGAGCACTAGAGCTTATTATTGATGACAAGTGAACAATCTATGTCATAAGTGTTTGTAATGGCACAAACTTCTATGTAAACAATTTTTGGTGACATGAACATGGATTTTCAATTATAAGAAATAAGGAGAGAGTCATGTTATGCATGCCTATGCTATGCATGCAACCAATCAGATTGAGGGAAGCACTAGGTGGCAATATAGATCAACCACAACCATTGGTACTAACCTAATTTCATCTCCATGATGTTTATAAAAGAAGTAAACCCTAAGGGCAACATTTATTGTGAAGTAGGATACTAAGGAGAGTATGTGGTGCAAAGGAACCATGGAGAAGATAGCTAAGACATAGTTTTGAAATGAAGAATTAGTTTGAGAAGAATAGAGACAAGCAGTGAAAGGTTAGAGAAGATAGATTTGATTAGAAGGATCAAGAGATAACTAGTGTAGAGGAGATCCAACCAACATAAATCTCTTAGGTGATGTAGAGTAAATCTCTTAACAAAGTAGTCTTAACAAGATTTTGTAAATCTCTTACCCGAGTGCTTACTTCATTGTGAGTTAAATACTTTAGCAAGGTGAGACCTAGAGTCTTTGTAAGCCTTTAACAAGGCATACCTTTGATAGGGTAGATCATAGTTTATGGTCAAAACTTTGTAGCCATAATAGGCCACACTTTACAACTACAATAGTGAAGATTTGTGGATGTCATCCCTACCCGAGTTTTACCTTCTCCTTGGAGGGTTTCTGGGTAACCAAAATCTTGTCTGTTGTGTGTTCATTTATTTCATGCTTTGGATGTGGTGAATGGTTACATATTTCAGTTTACATTTTAAGTTATGAGATGGATGTATGGTGAAATGTTTTAGAGGTAAAAGTTTTAAGTGCTGATTCACCCTCATTTGAGAACTTACTTTCCCATTGTTAATTCCAACAATTGGTATCAGAGCTTTGTTCTCTAGAAAAGAAAGTTTGATAATTTTGGAGGTAAGATCTTGAAGATGGAAGTCTACAAATTGGGAATGACTATTGAGAAACAAAAGATTGAAATACAACTTTCCCTACATCAATTCAAGGAGGCAAGAGATGAACTGCAACATTCAAAAGAAAATTGAAACATAATAAAAGGGAATTTGACAAATCATATAAGAAACGCGATTGGTCCAAATTAAGATGTTTCAAATGTGATAAAATTGGTCACTCTCATAACTTCAGCTTTGAACGAAAGAGAATTCAAGCAGCCTTAGCAGAAATCACAGAAGAGAAAGTAGAGAAAGAGGAAAAAGTAAACTATGCATTTTATTTGGCTCTTTCAAGTGAATTAAACTCAAATAAAAATACTTGGATTATAGACAGTGGAGCATCTCGGCATATAATAGGTTTTAGAGACAAATTTGAAAGTTTCTCAGAATACTCCTTAGAAGAAGTCACAATTGGAGATACTTCTACTCATCCTATCAAAGGTATTGGCTCCTACTCAATTCACCTAAATTTAGGAATTACTCTCCAACTCAAAAATGTGTTATATGTACTTGGTATAAAAAGAAAATTGGTCTCTATTTTTGGTCTTGTTGATGAAGGATTCAGAGTCACTTTTCAAGAGGACAAAGTTCTCTCTTGGCTAAAGAACTCTAATATCAAGTAAACTATTTTTATTGGATTTAGAGATGGAAGTAGATTGAAATACAACTTTCCCTACATCAATTCAAGGAGGCAAGAGATGAACTGCAACATTCATTGAAAATAAGAAAAGAACTGGGCAATTAACAAAATGACACTCAATATTAAGAAGAAGACACTATTGGATTGTTTGAGGACAAAAAATCGAATGAATTTGATGTAGCTATTATAGATCTGATGGAAAAGAATAATGTCCTAAATGAAGAATTTAGGAATCTAAAGAGGGAACAAGAAACTCAATCAATATTGTTACGTGAGACAACTGAACTGAAAAAGAAAGATGAAGAAGATAGAGTCATGATTAAAGAAGACAAAATACTACTAGCTAATAGAATTGAGGAGAAGTCATCAGATGTGTCAAAAGTTATCAAGCATTCAATTGGATCTGATGAATTAGTTGATGATTAACAATCAAGAACTGAATAGGAAAGACATTGAGATTACAAATTTGGAAACATAGAATACCCTACTGCAGAATGAATTGAAGATAGAAAAGGAAAAAGCTTAACAAGCCTAGTGAAGCCGTAAAGTACTTTGAAAAATTGATGGAAGCACTAAGGTCAAACAATGACAGTAAGGTCAAAAAATTGGATCTGATGAATTAGTTGATGATTAACAATCAAGAACTGAATAGGAAAGACATTGAGATTACAAATTTGGAAACATAGAATACCCTACTGCAGAATGAATTGAAGATAGAAAAGGAAAAAGCTTAACAAGCCTAGTGAAGTCGTAAAGTACTTTGAAAAATTGATGGAAGCACTAAGGTCAAACTATTGAGAAAGGAGAATTATCTAGAAGTGGTGAAAAAAGGAACTATAAGGGAAAGATCAACAAGCCCACTTGTCATCACTAAGGAAAATTGGGTCACACAAAAAATGTTTGTAGAAGCAACACTGGAGGTCAAAACCATAAGAAGAAATTCAAGGGACATTTTCATAAATGCAAAAAGAAAGGACATCAAGTACATGAATGCAGGACCAAGACCATCAACACTTAGAAATTTGAAGAATACTGTTACCACTGTCAGAAGTATGGACACAAGTGATATGAATGTAAATCTAAACAAAAGTGGACATCAAACAAGAAAACCAAGGTACGTCATCATGGACATACTTATGATTGGGACATACAAGGTACAATTGTCATTATTGTGGTGAGTATGGTCATGTTGTAAATTGCATTAGGACACATTTCAGAGGTAATTACAACAGATGGTTGAATGAGGTTGTATGCTTTGATTGTCTTAAGACAGGTCATGTGAGCAAAAATTGTCCAACTTAGTCACTTGCACCAAGCAATGAATTCAACAAAGGAAAAGAAAAGGTAGACATGTTGAAAAGACAAAGATGCAAATAAACAAGACATGGAAAAAGAAAGAAGATTGTAGCACATCAAGCCAAGATGAGGTCACTTCATCCAACAGATCAGGTGATCACATCAACCCCAACTAGGCAATTGAAGGTATGTGTGGAAATGTCATATTTTGCATCAGTTCCAAGTATTTAAGCAATGGAAAGGTTCTATCAGCATGTATTAAGATGCAATAAAGTGATTAGAACAAATAGTTAATATATTGTTATGCTACTTTTTTTGTTCTTGTCGAGCATTGAAAGTTTTGTAGTTACTGCCGAGTAATGAAGGTATGGTAGTGATAGTCGAGCTTGCTATGATAGTCAAGCATACTAAAAAACCCTACAACAACAGAATAAACAATTGTATATGCACTAAACATTAAATGAAAGGTCTTGAAGGTTATATACTTAAATTTTTGGGTCTATTACACTTAACAAAGTTTGAAGAGAATGATGGCAATTTGTGAAAGGAGATTCAAGCATTTGCAAACCAGATTCTACTATAATTTGGCATCATAAAACAAATTTGAAAGGTATTTAACTTGTGCTGAGTTACACTATTTCATGTTTTGCAAACCCTAGTGAGTCAAGATGGCAACAAGTTCTTAATAAACACCTAGGAAAGAGGGGAAGGAAGTTTTTAATGTTCAATTAATTAGCAATGATGTGAGACCTCCATTTTGTGCCATTCTTGAAATCATGTATAAAGGAGATCCATCTGGTGCACTATCAACGATACCGCCAAAAGTTTTAATGATCTAGAATGTACGATGTTGTTATACCTACAAGGTAGGTGAGGTTTGAGATTTAGAAATCAGAGAAACTTATGAGAAGTTGTGCGAGAATGGTGTGTTGAGGGAAGAAAACAAGATTGTACAAAGTAAAGGGTTAATGTGTGCCCTAGATTTCCTGCAAATTTTCAAGACTGAATGGATAAAGATTGTGCTGATCTGGATTCATGATAATCAGATATGGTTAGAAGGTGAACCGGTCAGAATATCTAAGAGGATAATTCATAAATTCACATGGTATCCAATCCTAGACAAGTGAAAAATGTTAAAGAGCAATGCAAAAGAGATTATTGAGAACATTGGAGCCATGTGGAACAAACGTGGAATGTCAATTGAGACCATCACATACCCTATTATAGCATTCACAGTAAGCGTGATTGCACACAAATTCTACCACTTGAGTTGACTCAATAATGTGCCGCGCATTGCAGTTGACCTAGGTTATAAGATTGTGAAAAGAGATCAACACGATGGCTTAGCCGAGTTACAACTTCTACAACTATCAGAAAATTTGGAAGCTATTAGGAAAGAAAAGAGTGCCTCATGTAAGTTTGGATCACTTATCATTTGCATATTCTTTTATGTGAAAAATACATTTCCTACATTTGGCAAGGTTGCATGGAAGACAAATATATCTATTACTCAACATATAGGAGAGCTCATTGACCAATTAGGTGATGATTTTGAATTAGTAATGACCAGTTATTTTGAAGACTTTAAGAAGTCTATGAAGTAGAGGTCAATAATTCCTATGTCACTAGTTGAACAAAGTTGTCATGATGTATGTTTTCTAGTTGATGTTGACTACTCATATGTATAAGAAGTAATTTCAAGGGTAAGATGGTTAAGATCTTTACCATATGAAATTAATGTTGATGAGACTTTAGTAGCTATTACTGCATTATTGGTAGAAGAGGTTGATAGAGATGCCACACCATTTGGGAACTTTGAGGAAGCCAAGTCCACGATCACCATAGACTTGAAAGCTGCCACAACCATTAGAAAAAAAAACAAAATGGTGAAGGAGTTAAAAGAAAAATTTGGTGAAGGAGAAGAAGAAGGCCAAGCACCATTGGAATCAACTCAAGGATTAGGTGAGGAAAAAGATAATGATGAAGAGGACACCGAACAAAGAAAACTGTAAAGAAAACAACTGCACCTTTAACAAGGTCAAGCACAAGGGCTGCCACTGCAAAAGTCAAAGAGAGAAAGGCAAAAGGCAAAAGAGAAAGTGCTATAGTGGAGCCGAGTCATCTTGCTAAGAAGTCGAGGAGCAAGTACAAATCACAAGGTGACTTAGATGATGAGAAGATAGAATTAGACGACTTAAGTCAATTCAAAGTGGTAAGCTACAATCTCTCATCTAACATTGACAATTTATGTGAAAATGTAAAGACCGATGTAGATTTATCTAGTTTTGTACATATTGATTTTGATAAGTTAGGGAGTGAGGATAAGCATAATCTTGACGAGGCTATTTATGATATGATGGCTACATTTAAGACCACTCCATTAGAGATTTCTAACTCTATTCCTAAAATCCTATATGAGAGAGTTGAGAAAAAGTGGAAGTTCTGTTTGGAGACCAAAAAAAAATTTAGAAAGGCTAATTTAGCCACAATCATGCCTGAACGTGAGAAAATGATGATTAGAAAGGTTATAGAGAAACACAAAGGGAATTCTCTCCCAAGTACTGAGCATTTAACATTTTGAGGAATAAAGTACAAGATGTGGTAACCTAGAGATAGTTACTATGAAACATTATCTATGGGGTATCCACCAAAGTTGTGGAAGAGAAGGGAGAGAAAGAAAATGAAAACATAGAAGAAACAGGAGAAAATGAGGATACAATAGAAGAAAAGGATGACACAACTAAGGAAAATGCACATAATTTTCAAGTGCAAAGGACCAGTCCCCCACATGCAGAGCAAGAGTCTATAACTATTGAAGACATATTTGATAACTCTACTTAGAATGTAAATCCATTGATTGAGGAGGACACAAAGTCATTGCAGCAGGAATCTACCAATATTGTTTTACCCTGCATAAATCCCGTATTGGTAAGGATTGATGAACCTCAATAGGTTGAGGTTACATCTACTAAGAATGAGCAACAAAAAGATACATCATTAGTTCCATCAAGTGTTGCTGAGGTGAACGAAAATGAGCCACAAGAACAAACCACAAATCAAAGTGCAATTCTTGAATATAAAGAAGAGCTAAATCAAGCACCATCTTGAATGCAAACAATTGTCATTAAGATGAAAGAGGAGACAGTACCATTTGTCACATCATTGCCAAGTCTACTAAGTTCAAGATTACCAGCTATTATGGAAGTTGATGAAGAGGGAAATGAAAAGATAAATGATAAGGAAGAAAATCCAACAGTTGCCTCACTGAACCTTCGTGAAGAACAATAGGGTGAAGAACAAAAAGAGGATGAGAAGACAAAAGAAGATAAGATGACTATTGAGTGAGGGACATGTATCAATTCAGACACTAGTTACCCTACTAGTCACTACACCTCCTCCCAACAACCAGACTCTTCAGAGGCTGAGCACACAAGCTTCTCCATTGTATATTTCAAGGCCAAGTTCAAGCACACCACAGAGTGCTAAAGCTACATAATTTGAGGATGTAAGTTTAGATGAGGTGATTATATTACTAATGTTTGATCTGACAACAATCAAAATTGAAGAACTTAATGTTCTTCAAGAGGCTCTACAAAGGAAGAAAAGGAAAGAAATTTTAAGGATAGAGCACAAGCAAAAGAAATTTTTGTATGAATTCAAAGACATTTTCATTAATGTTTTTAGTCTCCCAGATTCATTATTTGATTAGTCTATTATAGAGAAACTTGTCCATATAGTTGAAAAAATAAAAGATGACGATATAGAGACCAATGTTAATTTATTGGAATTGTTTGAGCAAAAATTTCACACCAAAGTTATGGATATGATATCTAGTTCCATTGCACTAGTCAATTTGATTTAGAAACTAAGATAGAGGGTGTGAAGATAGTTTTGGGTCACATTTATTCTCTGTACACAAAACTATGTGATCTTGATATCTTTACCCAAGAGACTCAATAGTCAATTGACAAGTTGCAAGGAGAGTTAAAATAAACTAGAAATTTATTACATGCATCTCTTGCAACTAGCCAATTACATTTTTAGAGATTGATGCTAACATAGAGTAGGCTTGCCGAGCTGTAAGAAAAAGATGTAAATATCAGATCCACTGTGATTAGCAAGAGATAATTGGGATTCCACATTGGGAATCATAATGCAAGTGCATAAGCCATTTTTGGATATACACACTATCAATGTACCACCCAAATGACACATGTGTTATAAAGGGGGATTATATCAATTTTGAAGATTTTGTCAAGGTAGATATCTACTCAGGAGGAGTCACATAAATGAAATGATGTATTTACTCGGGGGAGTAAAATTAATAAGGTAACTTCAACATTTTTGCAAATCTTGAGATTTTGAAGATTTTGAATATAAGCTGAGCAGAGAAGATACATTGTTTGACTTATGCATGAAGGAATGTATATGCCATGACAAAGTGTTTTTTCCACTCATGTCAAAGGGGGAGATTGTTAATCTCATTTTGGTTTTGACAAGGTATGGATACAACACTTAGTCATTATTCAGTAGAGATTAGTGCAAGCTGAGTGCCTAGTGCATGTCGAGTGAACAAAGCAAGCCAAGTGATCAGTGTGAGCCGAGCAAATAAAGCATGCCGAGCATAAGTCCCCAAACAATACAAGCCGAGTAATATGACAGTTAGTGCCAATGACTAGTATGTATTGAGCATACAGTGTGTGTCAAGTCACTTAGGAGCCAAGTAAATAGAGTGTTTTGAGTGATTAAGGTGCCATGCAAGAGTGAGTGTTGAGCCATTCAAAAGTCAAGTATCAATATATAAAGCACAACGAAGGCCAAACATCAGAGCCCATTGATGCTGAGTGAATAGTCTAGATCATAGATGTTTGTAATGGCAGAAAATTCTATGCAAACCATTTTTGGATGACATGAACATGAATTTTTGATTATAAGAAATAATGAGGGAGTCATATTAGCATCCCTATGCTATGGATGCGACCAATTAGATTGAGGGAAGCATTAGGTGGCAATATGGATCAATCACAACCATTGACTCTAACCTAATTCTATCTCCATGATGTTTATAAAAGAAGTAAACCCTAAGGGTAACATATATTGCGAAGTAGGATACTAAAGAGAGTATGTGGTGCAAAGGAACCATGGAGAAGATAGCTAAGACATAGTTTTGCAATTAAGAATTAATTTGACAAGAATAGAGACAAGCAGTGAAAGGTTAGAGAAGATAGGTAGGCCACACTTTACAACTATAGTAGTGAATATTTGTGGGTGTCATCCCCACCCCAATTTTACCTTCTTCTTGGAGGGTTTCTAGGTAACCAAATTATTATGTGTTCTGTGTTAATTTATTTAATTCTTTGTATGTAATGAATGGTTACATATTTTAGTTTACATGTTATGAGATGGATGTATAGTGAAATTTTTTAGAGGTAAAAATTTTAAGTGCTGATTGTTGGTGCACTTTCAGTCCCCTAGTTTTGAACTTCAATTTGTTGTCAAGACAAGTCCAATCAGGTCAATGATCATGTCTAGTTGATGACTAGGAAGGATTTCTATCCCATCTCTCCCCATTCAAAGCTCAACCAAGTGGGAAGTCAATGCTTATTTGTCTACTAGATGTGTTTAGGAAGATGGGTAAGTGTCAAGCATATCCCACAGATGAGAAGAAAGTTGTCTATTTGATAAACTCCAATGTATGTTCAATAAAGAATCATCCTTAAAGATAGGTTCAATTGGAGAAAGATCACATGAACACAAATGGATGTGGAAAAAAGAAGAGAATGGTCAAAGGAAATAAGTTCATCTCTAAGGCTGAAAGGAACAAAATTGAGCTCACTAGAATCAAGCATGAGGTTGTGGAAATAGGTTGAAGTGAGTACAATCTGATCAAATACAGAGGAGGCAACATAAGCTTTAAGAAATGTTCAATATGTTTAACAATGGTGAATACCCTAGTAAAAGGTGGCAAGAATGAAAGTTCAAATCAAATCAACCATGTAGAAAACATCTGGAGGTCCACGTTACTGGTTGAAAAGTGAATTTACCTTGGAGATTACGTCCGAGTAGACATATGTGATGCAAATAGATGGATGATTCTCTACATGAAGATGTACACTGTGGAGGAGTTGAAAGGTCAACATTGAGTGAACGAATGCCACATACATAGACTATTGTCAAATTACATTTTCTTGCATTGAGAAACATCTATTTCCATAAGTCATAGCAATCATGGCCAAGCGTAGGAGCTAAAAATTTGTTACAATGATGAGCGATGAGAAATGCCTATCACCACGACCTTCAATGATCATCACCAAGCTCAGGAGATTAAACTTTGTTACAACAATGAATGATGAGGAATGTACGTCCGATGAATTTATCACCATAGGTCATAGCAATCAGGCTCATTACCAAGCATAGAAGACAAAGCTTGGTTACATCAATAAGCGATGGCAGATGTCCATTTCCTCAAGTCTAGTGATCATTGGCAAGACAAATGAACAAAACTTAGTTATAGCAATGGACGATGAAGTTATCAACATAGGTCATAGTGATTGATGTAAGGATCAAGCTCATGGTAAGCAAAAGAGAGTTTATCACTATATCCTATAGAGGTGATCCTATTAGAGGTTGGATTAAGTAGTAAGACATTGTGGTGATGATTGATGATTAAGATGTTGTGGATTCGTATGATATCGCTATAGCATATAGTGATTGAGTTAATTGCCATATGGAGAAGACTCATTTTTGATACGGTGATGAGCTATAAATGAAGTTTTTTTTGGTAACTTATGGTGATCATTGGCAACTGAGAAGTCATGGATTTAGCTATGGTGATGACCAATGAGGCTATTGATACTAGTTATGGTGATGGGTAAAGGAAGCCAGATATAAAGATTTTCGCTATATGCTATGGAGAAATGAATCATCAGAGATTGACAAAATGACATTCTATTACAAAGAATGGTGATAAGAAATCTTATGTCACTAATAAGTTTGGGCGATAACGAGTTTAGTGATCAAATGAGTTAGGTGTTAAATCATGATCATTGATAGGAGATTGACGACAAAGATTCAAACTTGATGTGACTATTGAGATAAAAATTACATGGATTTGGCATCAACAGTAGAATGTGAAGGAGATGAACACTTTTGTAGGGTTTTTTGAAATTGAATGAAAATAAACAGTCACTAGACATTCTTAGGGGTGCCTCGAGATCATAACGTGTATATTGTGTTTCGAGAGTTTTCTTCTTATTTCTTTGAGTAAATGATTGTAACAACCGATTGATGATCTTTTGAGAGATTCACATGCTCTAATGATGTAATAATTGGACTGTAACTGACCAAGAATGCTAAAAGAGAGCCTATATATGTAATTTTTCAAGTTAATGGAAGGGGTCAAAAAACTTGATGGTGAATTGCCTCTATAATTCCACTTAATTTTCTCTTCATGTTTTGTTGCCCATTCAATTCATAGTTTAGTTTTGCATTGAGAGTTGAAGAATAATTACATGTGATTTCATGATCCCCCCATGGATTCCATCTCACCATGGTATTTATAGTATAGGTAAGTCCATTTACTTTTACACATGTGGTTCTGCTTCTCCTCTTGTTTTTTCCATGCATAGTAAAGTAGTCTCAATGGGATTGTAGGATAAATGTATTTGAAGCTAGTGATATCTTACTAGATTCCATTTTAGTGGAGGGTTATTAGTCAAGGTGGATTCCATTTCATCTTTCATGTGCATCACTTCTCTTTCCCTAGATTGCATTTCATTAGGTCCAATATGCATTTAGAAGTAGGAGTAGATGTTAGAGAGATTCCAGGTGATTTGTGATAGCTATTCCACTGGTTGTCATAGGTTACCCAAATCTTATCTTGCCTAGGTTGTTTGTGTTTGCAAACAATATGGTTTATTCTCTTCTGCTCTCAGGTTAAGAGAATATCATCATCCCAATGATCTATTAAAGACACAATTCAATACATATCTTGCATATGAGGGATCCATACCTTATAATTAGAGGGAAGTGATATAACAAACACACTAACCCATTTTTTGGTGACATCCTTTTATTTCCTCACATTATGGACTTCTAGAGTCAAGGTAAAGCCAAGTTAGCAAGAGGGACAAACTATTAACCAATAGTTTTTGGTGACTCTGTTGGGGATTGAAATCAAAGACGTGTTCCTAGTTTCTCATTCTTAGAAATCTATAGGTGTTTTCCATATGATGAAGACTAGAAAATCTGTATGAAGGACATGTTCCCTTTGGTCTAAGAAGATCCAATGTAACTCAATAGCCCTACCAAATTCAAAAACTGGGAGAAGGGTAAGGCCTGAGCCTACTCTTCAAGAACAATGAGACTACTGACAAGCTACTGCAAGAGCTTGTGCTTCTATATAAAGAAAGAATCTCCGATGCCATCCAAAAGAATATCAGTATTGAAGATGATCACATTTTTGCATCCCTATGGAAATATGTGTTCTCCAAATTCTACAAGCTAAAAGAAATGCAAAGAGAGGAGTTGAGGTTGAAGAAAGAAAGGCTGAAGCTCATCCCTACTATTGAAGAACTTTATGCCATAAATGACAAGGTTATTTGTGAGTTTTTTGACTAGTATATAGAGAGAATCTCCTATGTATCCCAAGAAAACATTAGCATAGAAGACGATCATATGTCAAAGATGTTTTGGAACCACATCTGTGCCCATTTCCAAAGACTCAAGGACCTACAAGACAGTGAAGGAAGGAAGCTGAAAAAAGTGCATATAGTTGAACATAAAGAACCCTTGGTGAGGTCAACTAAATCTATTCCTTATGGTTTTCAAATGTTTAAAGAGTGGGTGAACATTCCTGATATTTTAGATACAGACAATAAGTCTTCATCAAATACATCTATTGAAGAAAATCTCAAATCAAAGGTGGATGATCATCATCCTATTTTGAAGCATCTATTCAATGACAAGGAACGAAGAGGATATAATTCAACATTAGCTTAGAGATATACAAGGAGAAATCCATGAAGAAACTTTGCCTGTATGAAGAGGAGATTCAGGAAGATAAGCTAATGCTCTTCACTAGTAAGGAATCCTCTCCTAAGTAGGATTTGATTGGAGAAAGAAGTCTTGTTGCTAATTTTTAACCCTTGACCTCTTCTACATCAATAGCATATATAAGTCCTCTTTCCAAAGATAAAGAAGTTTTTTGCTCGTCCTTTCCACCCCTCAAAACAAAAGAATCACTTGATGGCCCAAGTACAAATCCTAATCAAGTTAAAGAAGGGCCATTAATGGTTGAGTTTTCTTACCCTTCTCCTATGTTTATTGATACTATTTTCATTCCTAAAGATAATAAGGATGCATTTGACGATAGGGAGAATAGAGATTAGTACTTAATTTGATTCTTGAATGCAATGAGATGGGTACCCATCCAATAAGAGAACTCATGTAGGAGAAGCCTTTCTCTACCCTGGTTGATGAAGCTCAATTATGTAAGAGTGTAACTGAAGGCCCCGATGCTAATCACCTTACTCCTTATAAGGAGGTATGTGACTATCTTCCTCTCCTAGAAGATTATTAGAAGAAGACTATAACAAGATCTGAGGAGGATGAAGTAATCTATGATCAAGCATGGTTGTTTGGACTTGAAGGGATATATAGCCAACTAGTGCATATAATCAAAGAACCATGTGGATTTTCCATGTTTCTGCTGCTACTACAAGTAGGAATCTTCCTTAGAGAGAAAAATCAATTGTGGAGGAAGGGATCCTACTTTAGTCAGCTAGTAAGTGGATTCACTTGAGTATCTTTTGCTGCTGGTTTCATAAGGTGAGATTCATCTCGCCTCTGTAAATATGTTAGGTTAGGTGTATGTTTAGTTTAGTTTTTCTTCCTTCCTTGCTTTGTGTGTTTCTTTCCTTGTAATAAAGGAAGTGAGGTGGTTTGTTGCTATGTGTATTTATGTGTGTCTTTGCTGAGATCTTTCACAAAACCAAGAGATATCTAAGTCCCTTCTTAGACATTAGAATACCTAAGTCCCCAAGTTAGAGGTAACTGTTGATGCACTTTTAGGTCCCCAATTTTGAACTTTAATTTGTTGTCAAGAAAAGTCAAATTAAATCAATGATCATGTCTAGGAGATGACTAGGAAGGCTTTCTATCTCATCTCTCCCCATTCAAAGCTCAACCAAGTAGAAAGTCAATGCTTATTTGTTTGCTAGGTGTGTTTGGGAATGTGGGTAAGTGTCAAGCATATCCCATAGATGAGAAGAAAGCCATCTATTTGATAAAACTCCAATGTATATTAAAAAAAACTCATCCTAAAAAATAGGTTCAATTAGAGAAAGATCACATGAACAAAAATGGATGCGAAAATAAGAAGAGAATGGTCAACAGAAATAAGTTCATCTCTGATGTTGAAAGGAACAAAACTAAGCTTACTAGAATCAATCATGAGGTTGTGGAAAAAGGTTGAAGTGAGAACAATCCATTCAAATGTAGAGGAGGCAAAGAAGCTTTCATAAATGCTCAATATTTTTAACAATGGAAAATACCTTGGTCAAAGGTGACAAGAATGAAAGTTGAAATCAAATCAATGATGCAAAATACATCTGGCGGTCCATGTCACTAGTTGAAAAGTCAATTTCCCTTGGAGGTTAAGTTTGAGCTGTCAGATGGGATGAAGATCGATAGATGCTTCTCTACATGAAGATGTACACCATGGAGTAGTTGAAAGGTCAAAAATAAATTATTTAATTCTACATACACAAACTATTGTCATATTACATTTTCTTGCATCAAGAAACATCTATTGCCATAAGTCATAGCGATCATTGCCAAGTGCAGGAGATAAATTTTTGTTACAACAATGAGTGATGAAATGTCCATCGCCACAACCTTTATTGATCATCACCAAGCATAGGAGATGGAAATTTTTTTTATAATAATGAGCGATGAGGAATGGATGATCGATGAAGTAATCACCATAGGTTATAGCGACGAGGCTCATTTACAAGCGCAAGAGACAAAACATGGTTACATCAATAAGAAATGAGAGATTTCCATCACTACAACTTTAGTGATCATCAACAAGTCAAATATGAAAAAAATTAGATATACTGAAGATGATAAAGTTATCAACATAGGTCATAGTGATGTGAAGATTGAGCTCATGGTACAAAAAAGAGAGTTTATCACTATATCCTATAGTGATGATCCCATCAGAGGTTGGATTAAGTAGTAAGATGTTGTAGTGATGATTGAGGATCAGGATGTTGTGGATTTGTATGATATCACTATAGTGTATAGTGATCAAGATGGTGACGAGTGATAAATAAAGTATTTTGTTGTAACTTATGGTGATCATCGGCAATGGGGAAGTTTTGAATTTAGCTATGGTGATGACCAATGAGGGTTTCGATAACAGTTATGGTGATGGGTAAAGGAAGATAGATATGAATTTTTTTGCTATATGCTATGGTGAAATGAATCATCAAAGATTGACAAAATCACATTCTATTACAATGAATTGTGATAAGAAATCTTATGTTGCTATAGGTTTGGGTGATAAAGAGTTCGATGATCGAATGAGTTAGGTGTTAAATCATGATCAGTGATAGGAGATCGATGGCGGAGATTCAAAATTGATGTGACAGTTGAGATACAAATTACATGGCTTTGGTACCAACAATAGAATGTGAAGGAGATGAATACTTTTACAGGGTTTTATGAAACCACATGAAGATAAATAGTTGCCAGGTGTTCTTAGGGGGCCATGAGATCAGAACCAAATGCTAAAGACATCACCAATAAGTTTAATACAACCTATATACTACATTTCAATGGTTTTCTCCTTATTTCTTTAAGTAAATTATTGTAAAGATTGACTGATGATCTACTGAGTGATTCACATGCTCTAATAATGTAATTATTAGATTGTAACTAGCCAAGAGCCCTAAAAGGGGTCTTATATATGTAATTTTAAAAGTTAATGGAAGGGGTCAACAAACTTGATGGTGAATTGGCTTTGTAATTCCACTTACCTAATTTTCTCTGCATGTTTTGTTGCCTATTCAATTCATAGCTTACTTATGAATTGAGAGTTGAAGAATGATTATATGTGATTGTGTGATCACCCTATGGATTGCATTTCACCATGGTATTTTCAATATAGGTGATTCCATTTACTTTTTCACATGTAGTTCTTCTTCTCCTCTTTTTTGTTCCATGCATATCAAAGTAGTCTTCATGGGATTGTAGGATAAATGTATTTGAAGCTAATGATATCTTACTAGATACTATTTTAGTGGAGAGTTATTGGTCAAGGTGGATTCCATTTCATATTTCATGTGAATCTCCTCTCTTTCCCTAGATAGCATTTTATTCTACCCAATCCACATTAGAAGTAGGAGTAGATGTTAGAGAGATTCTAGGTGATTTGTGATAGCTATTCCACTAGCTGTCATAGTTTACCCAAATCTTATCTTGCCTAGGTTTGTGTTTACAAACAATATGGTTTATCCTCATCCGCTCTTAGGTTAAGAGAATGCCCCCATCCCAATGATCTATTAAAGACACAATTTATTGCATATCTTGCATATAAGGGAGCTATACCTTGTAATTCAAAGGGCCTTGATATACCACATACACTAACCCATTTTTTGGTGACATCCTTTTGTTTCTTCACATTCTACACTTCTAGAGTCAAGGTAAAGCCAAGTTAGCAAGAGGAAAAAATTGTTAACCAACACTGATTCACCACCCTTCTCCCAAAACTTCCTTTCCCATTGTTAATTCCAATAGTAATAACCTAGAATCAAATAAACCAAAGAGGAAATCAAAGAAGCCAAAATCTCATGGATAGGGATGTGTGTGAATTCCATGGATGAATAATAGAAAATCTTGAATGGATTGGAATGATGGATCTTCTCCTTACATCCAAACTCCCCTATGACCTTGAAGTATTAAGCTTGATGCAAGGATCTATGCTAACACTTAAATGCTCAAAGAGGCTTTCTTGAAGAAGAGCACCTTGATTACTTGTCTTCTTGTGGATGTCTTACCAAGATGAGAGGAGAAATGAAATTGAAGCCCACAAGCCCATAAGGAAAAATTGTAATCTAAAATATAATCATGTCCACATAACCCATACTAGATTTGAATTAAATATGCAATTGAAATCCATATGCAAGAGAATATACAACACACCCACAAAAATGTGACACAAGATATATGCTAGGAAACCCTCATTGAGGGAAAAACCTAGCTTCCAAAAGCATCCATCACCATGTATTATTCAACAAAACGCCATTGCAATACAAACATGGAAGCCTTCAAAGCCATAGCCAAAATCAAGAAATTCATGTGAACAAGCACAAATTCATACATCCCATGCGATGCTTCCAATATTTACAAATGATCCCTTGGCTAACGTATCAATCCTTGTCTTTCTTAACTTTCATTTCTTGCTTTTTTTCTTTTTGTCTTATCTTTACAACTACCATTGTGGTTTCTTATATAGTAGCAAGTTCCATAAAACCATCAAGTGGTGTTACATAAACCATGTTTTACCTAACCCACTGACCACACATTTAAGATTGGAAATTTAATTCTTTTTCCCAATATTAAATAATTACATAAAATATTATCATGATGTTACAATATGGCTCATAAAGAATATTTTGTGGGAATCTCTACATGTTGCACATCCATCTAGGTGCTCCTAGGTGCAACATTACATTAATAAAATGTAAATAATATTACACAATATGTGTAACATGAATTATTTCAACAAACTCCCACTTGTTGTATACATTGCATAGGGTCAATACATAGCCACATAAATGAAAAAGGAAACAATCCCTCCTATCACATCCACCATCATGTATCAATGTACACCATGTGCTCCATCCTACAACAAAATCAAAGTATCTAGCATGTCAAACTTGAATGAAGCTACCTCCTACTATACCACTACCAATGGACATACATAGAAGCCATCCAAAGAGATTGCCACCCAATGTATCACACGAGAATCATAAAATCTTGTACCAATTGAAATGTCAATCACAAACACTTGATCCAAAGGTATTCATATTTATCTATAGTTATCAAAATACATAGCTGAAATAAAACCCACAAGAAGTGCCAACCCATCCAACTATCCATACCTCCAAAGGTAAATCGAGTGAATTTCACATCAACATATACAATCTATAACCTACAATCAAAAGCTTAAAGAGAAATACCTACCACATATTTACCAAAAATATCCCACTACAAAAGATAATTTCAAATCTATAACCAATTCACTCAAAATATTTCAAAGAAGTGAATCCATGTAGTATAAAGGACATCCAAAATACATAAACCAATAACTTGCCAGAACAACTCTAAAAAAAGGTCTCCAACACTCTCCCAAGTTCTCCACAACTAATAATGGAAAGATATAAAGGAATAACCATGTCATCTCTCACATAACATCCATGAAAAAAAACTAGTCTCCAACCAATTTCAAATCCAATATAAGTGACACTAAACATCCAAAAAGATAACCAAGATCAATGAGAAACCATTCAAATAGTAACATGTATCATGTCCTTGTACACACACCTCTAGATGTAAACTCTGACAAGTAATATATCCTCCACACAACACCAATCAAGAAGCCACAAAAACACCCAAACCATACCATATAAATAATCATGGATGCAATCCTCTCACAAGAAGATCAAACTCATAAACCATCCTAAACAAAAGAATAACCTTTCCTAATCCATGTAATATGCGCAATATAAAACCATCTCCCAAACTCAACCAACATAAACACACATGCACACAGAGATAATAAATGCTAAAAACCATCTCTCAAATGAACCATCCATAAATAACTCATATATCATAGCTCAAAATCCATATCCATGAAAGAAAAATATAAACATAATGCACCCGAGAGAAATATTGGGCTATATCTCTCAAGTAGTAAACCTTTGAGTAGACCAAGAGTGGGGAATGAGAATGTTCATTAAGATATCCAAGTCTCCAACCAAGAATCATCAAAGAAAAATCTCATCTCAAGTCCATTTAAAGTGAATGCCCCTCAAATTTCTTGCTGAAATCATAAACCATCCCAACACATACATCTCTAATCCAAGAGAATCAACATCACCACCATCTCTAAGTATCCATGAGAAACTATAACAAATTAATCCATGCCAAATCCAAATGAAACATAGAAATATCATGAAGTATCCAAGAAATGATCAATGCAATCAATACAAAGAAACTAAACCAAGATCAATACCAAAGTTCCAACCATGGCCTTAGGAACATAAACATGAAAACATGATCTAAACCATCTCAACTAAAGAGACACCATTCTCCATATGAACACACCATAACATGTCAAAAATCTAAACACGTATCAAGAGTATACCATGACATAATAGAGAAACCATCCTGAGACCAAGGTAATATGTTAAATAAAAGTATAAGCCACATCTCTACCAAGAAACCCATGAGTCCTCAAGATGAAACCATCTCCACATAACATGAAGAACCATCTCCACACACTGTAAAGATAACAATTGCACCATGCAAATATCAAAGAACCTTCCACAACAATAGGATCTAAGACATCCTCCAACATCAACAAACACTCAATAAATATATCAATGCCAAAAACTCTAACTCAACCATAGTACCAAGTCATCCATGACATCATAAAATCCATCTCCTACATGAAGATCTTCCAAGTGTACACATACAGATTGAAAGTGTTAATACCAAGTGAAACTAAGATTTCCAAACCTATTGATCAAAGATTGATACAAGTATAAGAATGATTTTCAATCATTATTTTTTCACTGATGTCAAACCTATTATTTTCTAGATAGAAAATTTCTTAGTTGATCAAAGTACTATCATTTTTTTGATTGATGAAGAGGATTTGATCAAATGAGGTAACAAGAGCACCTAGAGGAAAGGTTGAGTTATGATATGTAAAAAAGAAGTATAAATATCAATTGAGATAGTGATAAAATAGTGGATTGATTATCTACTTAAGGTTGCAAAGGATGGATACATTGATTAAGTTTAGAAGAACAATTAAATCAAATTGAGTTTGCTAAGCTTAACAATCTGCATAGTAGATGCCAAAAAATGTTAGTGTAAGCTAAGCAAAAAATCAGTTGAAGCTGAGAAAAGTTGAATTTTAGTGTATGCCGAGTGAATTGTAGATAGTACCAAGCTAAGTGGAACTAAGTGGATGCCAAGTGAAGTTTAGTTGATGCCAAGCATCAATAAAATTTAGTTCATGTCAAGTGATTTGATAGTGGATTCCAAGCAATGCACTATGTGCTGAATATCAAAACCAAGTTAATGCTAAGTGAAAACATTATGAAAAAGATTGTGAATTTGATGAGTCTGACAATTTTGATCTCTTGGATTGTGCGAACCATGTAGAAGATAAGTTTGATATGTTGGTGGAACAAAATTCAAGATGAACCATTTTGAGATGAATTTAAAGAGGATTCTCAAGGAAGTTTCTAGAGGAAGATAAAATAGAAAGATGGTTAGATTCACTGAATCCTACCTAACCCTAGAATGGATGATTGTGGTTAAGAAAAAAAATATCTAGAATCTCTTTATAAGGGGATACAAGGCATGAAACAATAGTTGGCATGTGTGAGAACAAAAGAAAGACTTGAGGAGTTTAGGGTGTTGTTTCATATGGTGGCCAAACTATAGAGTCTGCAATTGGCATGCAAGGACTTAAGAGGATGAATGATTGAAGGGTGAACAAGCTACTAGAGACGAAGTGAATGAAACCAAGAAAAATGGAGGATTGAACAGAGATCTATAATCTACAAAGTGAGTTGTATTTTATTATCAGATCAAACATTAATGTTACTCTCTAAAAATTGTATTAGTTTAGGTAAAATCCTTTGGGTTAAGACTGACCTAATAGTCATTTGTAAATCCATTAACTGGGTGAAATTCTAATAAAATGGCCTAAAGTCCTCTAACAAGGCTCACTCCTAATAGGGTGATTGAAATCCTTTAACTGGGTCACATTTAGCAATGTGTATTGTAACCTTTAACAAGGTTGGCCTTTGACAGGGGAGTGAAAATTAGTAGCATGTTACTGGTGGTTTTTCCCAAATTGGGTTTCCACATAAAATCCTTGTGTCATATGTGTGAATGATTTTGTTATGTTTCATGTTTAAATTTATGTAAAGTGATTTTGAACTAGGACAATAACCTACAAGTTTATGTTATGAATGATCTAATGGATGCATGCAAGGTTTTTAAGAAGATGATATATGCATGAGTTTTTTGAGGTACTAAAAACTTTAATTAGGAGTTTTGGACCTTGGATAACTGATTCACCCCCCCTTAGTTATTCTAAACTATTCCAACAATTGATATCAGAGCCTTGTTGCTTGTGAGAGATAGGTTCAAGGTACTATAAGTCAAAGATCAAAATGGGTAAGGGAGAGGTACCCAAGCTTAACAAAGAGAACTTTCTTGCATGGAAAAGTTTGATGAAGCTACACCTAGAAGGACTTGGAGATCATGCATAAAATACCATTTCTATTGAACATGTTGACCTTGCTAGAGCCCTCTATGTTGGAGATCTAAAAAAGAAGAAAGAACATGATTAGACAATGTTGGAGATTGCATCTGCCCTAAGTTACTCTAAGTTTGATTACATCAAAAGCTGTGACACTGCAAAGAAGATGTGGGATGCTATTTAGACCATCTACAGAGGAGACAAACATGTTCTGAGAGCCAAATCTAAAAGTCTTAGAGGTAAGTTTGACAATATTAGAATGGAAGAAGGTGAGAATATTGTTCAATATTATTTTAAAATAAAAGAAGTTGTGAATTCCATAAGAGGATCTATTGGTAAGATTGACGATGATACTATATTGAGGACATTTCTAGCCATCTATGCTATTAGAGATCTGCTATATAAGAGCTTAGATGTGTACCTGGAAATTGATCTAACTCTTGAAGGTTTGGTAGGTAGGATTATTGCTTTTTAACTATCTAATTTTAATAATTTGAAATCTAAAAATGTTGAATCTACTTTTAAAGCTAAGCTGTCACTGAAAAGTGATACAGATGAGGAAGATATTGATAATCTTGAAGCATTTCTGGCTAGAAGATTTAACAGAGGCAAAGGGAAATACAAAGGTAAGATGCCTATCATATGTTTTAATTGTAATGAAGTTGGTCATATTGCTACCGGATGTCTAGAAAAGAAGAATCACATAAGTGGAGACAAATTCAAAAGAAGAGGCGAGAACAAAAAAGACTACAAGGATAAAGGAAATAAATCCTGTTATGTTGCTAAAGAAGAATCAAATGAAGAATCTGATGATCATGAGGCTAAATTTTTTTATGTTGCAATGAAAGATAAATCTAATGAAGATGAGATAACTACACTTGTGTGTTATGTGAATATGAGTGACAAATGGATCATTTATAGTGGATGTTCCAACCACATGACTAGAGATAAAAGTAAGTTCAATTCCCTTGAGCATTATGATGATAATAGTGTTAGATTTGAAAATGATGCACCATGCCTTATCAAAGGAAAAGTATCAATTAAATTGACAAATAAGATCATTTGTGATAATGCCTATTATGTTGAAGGATTGAATTATAATTTGCTGAGTGTTTCACAACTAAATAGTGTTGGTTGTAAGGTTGAATTTGAAAGAAGAAAAGCCAAGATTTATTATGCTAATGGAGATTTAATTGGAATTGGTGATCAAACTAGAGGTAATATGTTCTATCTTGATATGAATGATGCTACTTGTCTAGTGGTATAGTTTGATGATGTGTGGCTGTGGCACAAAAGGCTATGTGAACTTAAAAAATTTGGTCACTATCAGTAAGATAAAGAAAGTAAGAGGTTTTCCAAAATTAAAGAAACTAGAAAATGCTGTATGTAAATAATGTTAGTTAGGCAATTGACTAAGTCAAGTTTTAAAAGTAAAACTTATACTTCAAAAGGTATACTTGAGTTAGTTCATACTAATTTATATGGACTAATCAATGTGAAATGTTATAAAGGTGACAAGTAAATTATCTTATTTGTTGACGACTATTATAGGATAACAAAAATTATGTTTTTAAAGCTAAAATTTGATGCATTTCAAATGCTTAAGTGGTAGTTGGTTAGATTGGAAAAGGAAACTAACAAGATCTTGAAATGTTTGAGATCTAAAAGAGGTGGAGTATTTACATCAAATGACTTTGAGAAGTTCTATAATGATAGAAGAATCAAAAGATAGACTTCTGCACCTAAAACCCCTCCACAAAATGGGATTGCTAAAAGAAGAAATAGATCTATAATGGATTGTGCTAGAACATTGATGATGGAGAAGAATTTTTCTTTCAATATTGGAGAGAGGCTGTAAGTACAACTATCTATACCCTAAAATGTGTACTAGTCAAGAAAGGTACTCATTCAACACCTTTTAAATTATGGCATGGATACTCACCCAATGTAAAATATTTTAAGGTACTTGGAAGAAAGTGTTATATTCTTAAGGATAATAGAAATGGAGATGCTAAAAGAGAAGAAGGTATATTCCTAGGCTATTCCACAAGGTGAAAAGCTTATAAGTGTTTAAACTCTAACACTAACAAAGTTGTGGAAAGTGCAAATGTGAAATTTGATGAATATATAGAAGTACATGAAGTTGAACCTGCAAAGGAACCCAAAGCTTACCAATCTTTTGTATACTTCTATGATGACATGATTGAGGATGTTTCTACAAATCAAGTTGCAAATCAAAAACATCAAGTCTTAGTGATTGTTGAGTCACAAATAGTGAATGCCGAGCTATATTCAGGAACCAAGTTGCATTTAGGAACTGAGTTACAATCAGGAGCTGAGTTATAGAATGAACCTCATATATATTCTAACAATGAGATCAACACACATGGAAGAGATGCTAAATTATCTCATAGAGAAGCTCATAGTGATACTAAAGTTGAAAGACCTATTGAAGAAAATAGAGCAGAACCAAGATTATCAAAGTGTGTCAAAAGACATCACCCTACTACAAAGATTATTGAAGATAAAGAGGCCAGACCTATGAAAATAAATAAATTATGAAATGATACATGTCTGCAGAGCATGCATTAACCTAAGATAATTAGGGATGCAATAGAAAATGATGAATTGAGTAAAGCCATGAAAGAAGAGATTGAGCAAATAGAGAAGAACAAAACTTAGTCACTTGTACCTAGACCAGAGAACAAGAATTTTATTGGTACCAAGTGGGTGTTTAGGAACAAGTTAGATGAAAATGGTGAAGTCACAAGAAATAAGACAAGACTAGTTTAAAAAGGGTATGCTAAAGAAGAATGAATAGACTATGGAGAAATATTTTCCTCTGTTGCAAGGCTGGAAGGAGTAAGAACCTTGCTTGCTTACTCTACATACAAAGGTTTCAAAGTTTACCAAATGGATGTGAAGTCTACATATCTGAATGGTATATTAGCAGAGTTTTACATTGAACAACTAGAAGGATTTGTTGATGCTAACAACAAGAACATGATATGTAGATTTCATAAATCTTTATCTGGTTTAAAGAAAGCACCTAGAGCATAGTATGAAAAACTTCATACTTATCTTGTGATTTTTTTTTTGAGAGAACTGGTGATAACGATAATTTATAATTAAAAACTAAAGGTGGTAAAGGTATTTTCTTGGCTAAAATTTTTGTTGATGATATCATATTTGGAGGAAAAAATCTTCTTTGCAAGACATTTGTTGATCAGGTGAAGCAAGAATTTGAAATGTCCATGTTTGGAGAAATTAAATTCTTTGTTGGCTTGCAAGTATATCAAATGCAATATGGTATCTACATGACTTAGTCTAAGTATGTGAAGGAAATATTGAAAAAAATTGGATTAGAAGATTCAAAGCCTGTTAAAAAACCTATGGTGACAAGACACAAACTATCCAAGAATGATGATTCTATTGATGTGAACCAAACTTTTTACATGTCTATGATTGGAAAGCTACAATATGTAATGCATAGTAGACCTAACATTGTATTAGCTATTGGGATTGTTGCAAGATTCTCTACATATCCTAAGGAGAATTATTTGATGGCTATTAAAAGAATAATTAGATATCTGAAAGGAATAGAGGATTTTTGTCTATAATACAAGAAAAATGAGAAATTTTATTAAGAGCCTATATAGATGCTGATTGGGATGGAAATGTCAATGACAAAAAAAACACGAGTGGTGGAGCATTTTTCTTAGGAAAGAGACTAGTTACTTGGACTAGTAAGAAGCAAAATTGCATATCTCAATCTACTGTTGAAGGTGAATATGTTGCTGCTGTAGTAAATTGTATAGACATTATATGGATTAAATATCTACTCAAAGGAATGAAGGAGAAAATCACATAATCTATTACACTTTATTGTGATAACACAAGTGCTATAAATATATCTAAGAACCTTGTGATGCACACAAAGACTAAACATATAGCTATCAAGTATCATTACTTGAGAGATCTGGTTCAAGACAAAGAAGTGAAGATGGAATATATGAATACAAAAGAATAGATTGCTGACATATTCACAAAAGATTTACCTAAGGATGCTCATGAGTATCTAAGAGGTAAACTACGGGTGATACCCCTATCTAAAAGTATTTAAGAAGTTGGAGATGTCCCCTGAATCAATTGAGATGAATGACATATGTTACACATTGATGTGGTGAACTTTACTTTAGGGGGTGCCTAAAGTAATCAAGAGTTGGAACAATGATCAGTCACAAGTAAGGTGATAGAGGGAGAACTTGATATTGTTAAACATTTGCATGAATAAGCTGACAAGTCTTTGGCATTGTTGTCAAAGAGGGATAATGAAGTACTGCCAAAAAAGGGAGATGAAGTAACAAAGGAAGATCTAAATGAAGAATGAAGAGAGCTAAATGAAGTACTACCAACTCAGAGAAAAAAAACTGCTCAGAGAATGAACAAAATGAGAAATAATTTAAGAGGGAGAAATGAAATGAAAACAAAAGATTGATCCCTAAAAAAGGCCAATCCCTGAATATACAAATCCATGAATATTAGATAGAAGGAGTGATCAAAGAAAGTTAGAGGGACAAGTCCTACAAGATGACATTTGAAGACATTCAAGAGAAAGAATTGATTTATGTTGATCAAAACAAAGTTTTGTAACCTATACAGAAGATTAAAGTTACCGATAAAGGGAGAGAATTATTTTTGGAATTGTTGTTGGTAATAGTTTTCCATTAATGCTAAAGAGGAAGATTATTGATCAAATATTGATACAAGTATGAGAATATGTTTCAATCATTATTTTGTTACTGGTGTCAAACCTGCTATTTTCTAGAGAGACAATTGCTTAGTTGATTAGAGTACTATCATTTGTTTGATTGATGAAGAAGATTTGATCAAATGAGGTAACAAGAGCACCTAGAGGAAAGGTTGAATTATGATATATAAAAAGAAGTATAAATATTAGTTGAGATAGTGATAACATAGTGGATTGATTATCTACTTAATTTTTCAAAGGATGGATACACTGATTAAGTTCAAAAGAATAAGTAAGTCATATTGAGTTTGCTGAGCTTAACAATCTACGTAGTAGGTGCTAAGAAATGTTAGTGTAAGTCAAGAAAAAAATTAGTTGGAGCCGAGAAAAGTTGAATTTCAGTGTATGTCAAGTGAATTGTAGAAAGTGTCAAGCTAAGTGGAACTTAGTGGATGTTGAGTGAAGTTTATTTGATGCCGAGCATTAGTAAAGTTTAGGTTGTGTCAAGTGATTTAATAGTGGATGCTAAACAACATAGTATGTGCTGAGCATTAGAACCAAGTTAATGCTGAGTGACAACATTATGAGAAAGATTGTGAATTTGATGAATCTGAGCCAAGAAGTTTGATTTGTTATATTGTGGAAACCATGTGGAAGATAATATTGATGAGTTGGTGGCACAAAATTCAACATGAATCATTTTGAGAGGAATTTAAAGAGGATTCTCAAGAAAGTTTCTAGAGGAAGCTAAAAGAGAAAGATGGTTAGATTCAATGAATCCTACCAAAGCCTGGAATGGATGATTGTGGTTGAGTGACAAAATATCTAAAATATCTTTATAAGGGGATACAAGGCATGAAACAATAGTTGGCATGTGTGAGAACCCAAGAAAGATAAGGAGTCTCAGGTGTTATTTCATATGGTGGCCAAACTATAGAGTTCGCAATTTGCATAAAAAGTAGAAAGACTTAAGAGGATGAAATCTTGAAGGGTGAACAAGATATTAAAGCTAAAGTGAATGAAGCCTATCAGAATGGAGGATTGAACAGAGATTTGTAATCTGCAAAGTGAGTTGTATTTTTTATCAAATGAAGCCTTACTATTACCCTCTAATAATTGTACTAGTTTAGGTAAAATCCTTTGGATTAAGGTTTATCTAATAGTCATTTGTAAATCCTCTAATAGGTGGAATTCTAGTGGAATGACCTAAAGTCCTCTAACAAGGCTCACTCCTAACAAGGTGATTGAAATCCTTTATCCAGGTGACATTTAATAGTGTGTATTGTAATTTTTAATAGGGTTGGCCTTTCATAGGGCATCATTTAAAAAGAGAAAAAATTAGTAGCATGTTATTGGTGGTTTTAAAAAAATTGGGTTCCACATAATATCCTTGTGTCATATATGTGAATGATTCTGTTATGTTTCATGTTTACATTTTTGCAAAGTGATTTTGATCTAGGACAATAATCTACAAGTTTATGTTATGAATGATCTAATGGATGCATGCAAGGTTCAAAAGAAGATGATATATGCATGAGATTTGTTAAGCATTGAAAAGTTTAATTGAGAGTTTTGGACCTTGGATAACTGATTCACCCCTCTCTCAATTATTCTAAACTATTCCAATAAAAACAAGAAGATATAAACCAAGCCAGGAACTAATCCTACACTATCACCTTATCAATCTCACAAGATCCCATTAAATTATATATCCAAGCTATCCATGACATCATGATGATAAAACACCCTCTAACCATAAGAATCGACCAATGCATTAAACCATCAAAGAACTCTAAGTGTACATAACAAGATCCTCAAAAGAAATCAAATAACCATGATCCTCAACCAAGAAGATTTACCACCATAACTATATCAAGAATCCAAATCAATAAACACCAAAAAAGTACATGTATTCCAATCATGTCATTCCAAAATCTATGGCACCATGATCACAACTATGAATCAAGAATCTAACTCTCAAAGTGTCCAACCTGTCAACATAAAATAATCAACTATAATTCTCCACCATGACTATACTTGGTAACACTATCTCATCCCACTCTTTTTGAAGAAAAATCAAAAAATTATGTCTAAGGGAATATACAACCCAATACCAAGCCACCGATATAGATATGTATCAATAATAAAAAATCAATGGGGCAAAGACAATCCATAGCCAAGCCATAAATGCAACATGTAAGTATAGACTGCTTACAACACTACACAACTTGTAGATCCAACAAGTCATCATACATATCCAAACTAAAAATTGATAACCATATCATCATGAGACCAATCTAATATATAAGCTAAGTATACAATGTCATTAAACTCCAAATCTCCAACATATACATTTTCATAAACTCACAACATTACCATAGTTAATATATGCCATAAATAATTCAAACTAATTTATCACCAAATAAATCATGCAAAACCTACATCAAATATAAAAAAATGGGTAGAGATCTCCAATAGCTTTCCATTGACTATTCACAGTTTGATAAAATATCACAATCATAGAATAAAACATACACCAAGTTGTAGTGCTTTGAGTTATCTTTCCAATGAATGTAAGAAGTCCAAAATTTGATATCTTGAGTGAGAATTATGGTCATCTTAGCAAGAAAGCCTTTTTTATCATTTTTGCTGTGATTTTTTTGTGATAAATTTTTTGATTGGATTAAATTTGATGGCTGTCATGGGCTGAAAATAAAAACCTTTTGCATTTTCTATCAACATGGTCAAACTAGGGCATATTATATATTAATTTTTTTGGAAAGGCCAACCTAGATTCAATGTCGAGGTCTATTTTTGCCTTGGAGGTCATTTTTGTAAGCTCCTCCTAAAATCCTCATTTAAATGCAATACTAAAACATTTGAGGTCAAATTGTAATTATAATTTACGAGGGTGGTCTAATTTGTGGTCATTTTTTTGTTTTTTTTGTAATTGTCCCCGACACTATTGCAATGCCGACATCTGTGTCATAATTGTGACACCCTCGGGTGCATAAAACAAAAAAATCATTTTCCATTTGTTTTTATTTTGGAGAGATGCATGTGAAAGAGGTGGAGAGCTCTGAACAAGGGTGGAGAAATGTGAACATTGTTGTGGCCCTTGTGATTGGTGCATTTGGTTGCTATGCCCTCATGATCTTTGCATTTTGTTGTTATCCCCTTACTTTGTGATTTTATTGTCGTGTTATGCCCTTGTGATCTATGTGCCCTCGCTCTGCAATTTTCTTCAAGGATGAGAACAGGTACGTATTTAAATATTTTTCTCTTTTCCTTGTAAACATTTATGTCTTTATATTTCCTTATAAACATCTCTTTATATATTTGGAGAGATCTTTTTCAAGGTGCTTATTATATATGATCCGGCTATATATATATTTCATAATCCAAATAATAAAACAATAAAACTCACTCAACCCATGCTAAGTGACTTACCTAAAGATCCTACACAAAAATAATGTAGACCACAAAAAATGGGCAGAGTTCGCAAGAAATTTTATAAAAACATATCATAATAGATATTTTTAGAAAGAAACAAGCCATAACCCAATTAAATTGGTCTAGTTGCTAATTAGCTAGGTTGATTACAAATTCTTGTAGAAGGGTCATTAGATTAGGTATAATAAAATGAACAATTAACTTTACCAAAAATGATCTAGTTGCACACATATTGTAGAATCCAAATAATAAAATATTAAAACTCACTTAACCCATGCTAAGTGACTTACCTCAAGATCTTGCACAAAAATAATGCAGACCACAAAAAATGGGCAGAGTTCACAAGAAATTTTACAAAAACGTATCATAGGAGATATTTTTAGAAAGAAACAAACCATAACTCAATTAAATTGGTCTAGTTGTTGATTACCTAGGTTGATTACAAATTCTTGTAGAACTGTCATTAGATTAGATACAATAAAATGAAAATCAGCTTTACCAAAAATGATCCAATTGCATACATATTCTAGAATTCAAATAATAAAACAATAAAACTTACCTCAAGATCTTGCACAAAAATAATGTAGACGATGAAAAATGGGCAGAGTTTGCAAGAAATTTTACAAAAACATATCATAGAAAATATTTTTAGAAAGAAACAAGCCATAACCTAGTTAAATTGGTCTAGTTGCTGATTAGCTAGGTTGATTACAAATTTCTATAGAATTGTCATTAGATTAGGTACAATAAAATAAACAATTAGATTTACCAAAAATGATCCAACTACGTACACATTCCATAACATTGGTCTCCACATCATTTTACTTATTGTACAATAACATCATAGGGATGGTGAATTTTTCAAATAGATGTAGAGAGTGCATTGTTGCATAGAAATATTCATGAGGAGATCTATATGGATCAACTATGGAGATTTTTAAGGAATTCTATGTTTCTTGTAGTATCCAACATTCATTATATGGCCTCAAGAAATTCCATGGGGCTTGGTAGGAGAAGATGAACTCTTTTTCTCTCTCTTCTAGTTTCAGTCATTGTCATTCCAATCCCATAGTTTACACTCATTGGATGCATGAATGTTGGTGATACTTCTATGAGGGAGTGTTGTAGAAATATGATTGGATTATTATAATGATGATATGTTACATTCATGACTATGTTTTTCATTGATGTCAACATAGCAATTTTCTATGGTATCTAATAGAAGAACAATGGTATAGATCAAGTTGGTATGGATAGATAGTTGAGAATTTTTACTAAGCAGGGAGATAATACTAAGTGTCTAATATATGTATCTAACCTTAGAAGGATAAGATATTAAGTCTAGAAGAAGTTATGCAAGTTTTAGTGAAGACTATTCTGAGATAGAGTTTATAGTAGCATGTTCTGGTAAACTTGTTATATCTCTTAGCAAATTTTTTATTCTGAGAAGTTGAAGTTAAAGACGTGATGAAGACATTCTGGAGATGAAGTAGCTAATCTCGCTTGTCATAATGTTACACGTACAAAAAATTATTCAAGTTACAAGGAAATAGATTAATGTTATTGCTAAGTGTAACATGTTTTTGATGAGGTCCTATAATAATTAATTGAGAAGGTATAATAGTTTAATCAGGGATTTTTTTTATGGGTTTGATATAAAGGAAGGACATTTTTGGATGGAATGGATGAATGATTGCAAGAAGCACGAAGAGGAGAATGCGAAGATAAGAAGAGTAGAGCGAAGGTGTAGAAAAATTCATTGTCAAGGTTTTATTATGAGATCCAAAGTTTTATATTTGGATTTGAGGTTCGTGACTTAGTCTATAAGGTCTGACAATGATTGGCCCAATTGATAGGATAGAGGAAAGAAGTTAAAGTACATTAAAAATAGTTATTTTGCAAGGAATTGTTGAAAGATTAGTTGGATAGTGAGTTTAGTGGTCTTTCCCCATAATCTATTTAGACAGTGAGTCCTTATGCCTTATACAACTCCTAACAAGGTTGGAACATTTCTTAATACGGTTGGAATCTCCTAACATGGATTTAAAGTTTCCTAACAAGGATTCATATGTACTATGTGTAATTGTGTATGTGAATCTTAGTACGATTGCTATTTACTTTGATAGAATGGTTAAGATTATTTAAGGTTGATAATTATTGGATAACTGATTCACCCCCCCCCTCTCAATTATCTTGGTGGACTATTATTTCTAATAATTGGTATAAGAGCTTTAGGTCCTTGAAGATAAAGTTTAACAATTTTGGGAGATCCATGAAAAACATATTTAGAAAGGATAGTTTAAATTGGATGGAACAAATTATGATAGCTAGAAGGAAAAGATGAAGACACATTTTCTATGTATGGGTCTAGGATATTGGATCTTAACAAAATCAGAAAAGACAATTATTGCTGAAAGTGCTTTGGAAACTTGTACTAAGGAAGAGAGAGAAATTTTCATGTGCGACATGAGAGCTAGAGAAGCACTATTATTTGCACTTCCTAAAATTAAGTACAACTAGTTAAAATCACTTAATACTTCTCACGAGATTTGGAAAGCTTTGGAAAATAGTTTTGAAGGTGACGAAAATTCTAAGAAATTGAGGCTACAATGCTGGATTTGTGCATTTCAAGATGCTAAAATAATGGAAGATGAATCTATAAGAAGATATGTAGACAAGATATTAGAAATTACTTTACGTATAAGATCTCAAGGAGGAACCAAGCAAGATGACGAGGTGATCTAGAAGATATTGAAGAGCTTAAAATGATCATTTAAGCAGGTAATTCAAATGATACAATTGTTGATCTCTTGTACCAAAGATTTCAAAAAGGAAACATTACTTGGGAGACTTGAAGCAGTTGAGAATGAGCTTAGACAGTTTGGTGAATTCACCATAACAAAAGCAATTTTCAGTGCCCTAAATATTTGACCTAGTTTATCAAGTAGCACAAGTGCTAGAGGATACTTTTCTAGCAATAATAGATCTGATGAGGACAAAAAGATAGGAGTAGCCCTTCTAGTAAGAAGAGAAAAGGATGGTAAGAAAATTTTTAAATGTTGGACTTGTAATGAGTTTGGTCATTATTCATCTAAGTTTCTTGAAAGAGAGAAATAGTATAAAGTAAAGTCCAAACCTAGAAGAGATAGAGAGTGTTTGTATGAAAATGAAGAAGATGATTATGATGAACAAGTAGTAAATGCTAGCAATGATGAAATCAGATTTGTAGCTATTAAAGAAGAAATTTTAGAGAAGATAACTTTGGTATCAAAGGTTGAAAAGAAATATGATTGGATAATTGATAGTGGTTGTTCACATAATATGACTAGTAATATAAACAAGTTTATTGACTTCAAAAGTCATGATGGAGGCATTGTCAGAGTTGGAAACAATGCAACATGCCATGTTAAAGGTATTGGATCAATAACTCTTGATGGTAAGACTAACACTTAGGATATTTTTTTTTTTTGATGGTTTGAAACACAATCTACTAATTGTTGGACAACTAGTGGATAATGTTATCAATTACAGTTCACAGAGAAGACATGCATGATCAGAGACAAAGATGGAAAGGTAATTGGAATAGGAACTAGATCTAGAAGTAATGTATTTTAGCTGAATCCAACTGAAATGACATGTTTGGTTGCTAAGGTAGATGACACTTGGTATGGCATTAGATATTTTGTCATAGAAACTTTGACAACATTGTGAAAACTAGTAGTATGATTGCAGTTAGAGATTTACCTAAGATTGTTAAGCCTACTAACACAATTTGCAAGGAGTGTGTATTGGAAAAGCATAACTAGAACTTATTTTCCCAACAAGAAGTTTACTACTATAGAAAAATTAGAGATTTTACATACAAATCTTAGTGGCCCTATGAACAATAAAGGATTCCATGGTGAAAGGTATTTCATGATTTTAGTTGTTAACTTTCTAGAATGTTGTGGGTTGCATTTCTTGAAGAAAAAATTGAGGCATTTGATAAGTTCAAGATATTTAAGAATAGAGTTGAGAATGAATTGTTAGAAATGCTTTAGAATAATTTAGAGGTGGGGGGGGGGGGGGCGTGGGGGGCAGGGCGAATCAATTATTCAAGGTCCAAATGTCCTGATAAAACTTTTTCACTAAGTATAGTGTGCCCATTTAAACTAACCATGCATCCAAGCTAAACATTCATTTTAGCAAGTTACTAAAAAATAAACTTTCATTTTAGCAAGTTACTGAAAAATCAACATGCAAGAATAAGACATGAAAGATCAACACATAACACAATGATTTATGTGGAAACTCAATTTGAGAAAAACTACTAGTAACATGCTACTCCTTTCTCACTCTTTTGAAGTAATGCCCTATGAAAGGCTTGCCCTGTTAAAGGCTACAACACACTGTTAAATGTGACCTGGTTAAAGGATTTCAACCACCCTGTTAGAAGTGGGCCTGGTTAAAGGACTTTAGAATACTCACTTGGAATGTCACCCTCTTAAAGGATTTACATAATGGCTGTTAAACCAACCTAAGTCCATAAGATTTTACCCTAATTGATACAATTGTTAGAGAGTAACAATAAGGGGTTTTGATTTGATGCAACTCACAACATAACTTGCATATTTTAGATCTCAATTCAGCTCACAAAATTTTCTTGGCCTTAAGTCTTTGTAGCTCTGACAACTTGTTCTCCTTTTAAGCTTTGTCTCCTAGAGTCTCCATGCTCGTTGTGCTAGTGCAATCACCTATGTGGTCACTTATCAAAGTAGAGTCTTTGTACTCTATTCCTCCCTGTTGATGCCTTCTCCTTGACACCACATACTCTCTCCAACAAATCTCTCTTGCTTCTTGACCTGAACTCCTTAAAAAGAAGTTTGAAGTACCTTTTCCACTCTAATTTTCTTGCTCTTATTTTGGGTTTGGATGGATTAGGTAAGATTCAATGAATCTACCCTTAATCTTTTTTCTTCTCGAAACATCTTGTACAATCCACCTATATTCACATAGAAATGGTTAACCTAAAATTCTGTGCCACTAGCTCATCATCCTTATCCTCCTTCTGGTTCACAAAATTTAAGGTAACAAACTTGTTGGCTCAGATCTAAAAAATCTTTGACTTTTCAAATAATGCAATAGCCTGACACTATTGACTTTCTAATGCTTGTCACATACTGTGTTACTTAGCACCTACTATGGATTCACTTAGCATCAACTAAGTTTTATTGATGCTTGACACCTATTATATTCTATTTAGCTCGACACCTGAACTTTCTCGAGACCTTCTGTTTCACTCAACACACACTAGATTTTTCATTTTCTCGACACTTACTAATAATCTACTCGGCATGAACTAGCTTGCTCGACACCTACTAATGAATTTAGTCAAGCTTTCTAGACAACTTTGTTACAACTTATTTTTCTAAAGTTTCTAAGTGTAGCCAACCTTTGTGCCTTTAAGTGTATTATCAATACATCATTTTACCATTTTCTTAACTGATCCTTTTACTCCATTACAAAACCATAACTCAACCTTTCCCTTAGGTGCTTTTGTTACATCTTATTGATTAAATCCTCTTCATCAATCAACTAAGTGATAGCACTTGGATCTTATAAGAAATTGTCATTCCGAAAAATAATAGGTTTGACATTAGTGACAAAACAATGACTGAAACATTCTTTATCAACAATCTCCCTCTTTGCAACAATCTCCCTTCTTCAATAATGATCTTTTCAATAAGATCTTCAACATGAATTAGGTATGAAGATTAAATGTTTAAGATTAGATAAAGGAGGAGAGTTTACTTCAAATGAGTTTAACATCTTTTTTGAAGGTAATGAAATCAAAAGACAATTGTTAGCTCTGCGAACCCCTGAACAAAATGGCATTACAAAGAGAAGAAATAGGTTAGTAATAGAATTAGCAAGAGCTATGTTAGCTGAGAATTATGTATCTAAAATATTTTGGATAGAATCTATGATTATAATAGTATACACTATGAACAAAGTGCAAGTTAAGAAAGACACAAACAAGACCCCTTATGAACTATGGTTTGGTCACTCACCTACAATTATGTATTTCAAAATTTTTGGTAGCAAATGTTACATCGAAAGAGATAATGATATTGGTAATTTCAATGCTCAAAGTGATGAAGTTATGTTTCTTGGTTATTCATTGAAAAGAAGAGCCTATAGATGTTATAATATGAGAACTAAGACTATTGTGGAAAGTGGGAATTTAAGAGTTGATGAGAAATTTAGGATACAAGAAAGAGTAGTTGATTACGATTTTGATGATGAGAATGTTGTTACTAAACCAATGAATGATGAAGTATTCTTTGATACTAACAATGATTTGCATAATAAAGGAGAGAAAAGGCATGAAAAAAGCCTAGTACCTTTAATAGAGCTAAGAGGTAAGATAACAACTCCTACTTCTAGTAAGAATATGATAAAGAATCATCCACTAGAGTAGATCATTGAAAGTAGAGATAAAGGTGTGATGACAAGAAGCAGAATCAATTAAGAACTATGTTTGATATCTCAAGTTGAGCCAAAGAATGCATATGAAGCATGTAAAGATGACTATTGGAAGCAATCTATGAAAGAAGAATTGGATTAGATAGTGAAGAATGAGACATGGGAATTGGTCCCCAGATTAGTAGAAAAGAATGTAATAGGAACAAAATGGGTATTTAGGAACAAGATGAATGAACAAGGTGAAGTTGTAAAGAATAAAGAAAGATTGGTATGTAAAGGTTACTCACAACAAGAAGGAATAGACTATGAAAAAAAATATGCTTCTCTGGAAAGAATAGAAGTAGTAAGGTTATTCTTAGCCTATGAAACACATAAGAAATTCAAAGTGTATCAAATGGACAAGGAAATAGTATGCAAAAAGAATTGTATGGCTTAAAGCAAGCACCTAGAACTTGGTATGCAAGGTTGGACAAGCATTTAACAAAGCTTGGATTTAGGAAAGGTATGGTAGATAGTAATCTATAATGGAAAGAAATAGATGATGGATCGATGATTTTAGTAATATTTGTTGATGATATCTTATTTGGAGGAAATGATGATGAAAGTGAAAAGTTTGCAAAAGAAACAAAGAAAGAATTTGAAATGAGCATGATAGAAGAAATGAAATAATTCCTAGGATTATAGATTGTGCAAGACAAAGAAGGAATCTTTATTTCTTAGACTAAGTATTTGAAAGATCTACTGAAAAGGTTTGGTTTGGAAACATGTAAACTAGTTGGAACACCTATAGTAACTAGACACAAGTTATCTATAAAGGATGAGACACCTACTGTTGATAAGAAGAAGTATAGATCTATGATCAGAGGGTTATAATATATGACTTACACAAAGATGGATATAGAAAATGTAGTTGGAATTATTTCAAGATTTCAATCTGACCCTAGAGAAGCACATTATGTAGCAATCAAAAGGATATTTAGATACCTTAAAGGAACACCAAAGTTCAGATTGTGGTATGATAGATTTAATGATTTCATTTTATATGCTTATACTAATGCTGATTGGGAAGGCAGTATGGATGATAGAAAGAGTACTAGTGGTGGAGCCTTCTTTCTTAGAGGAAGATTGGTTTCTTGGTTAAGCAAGAAAATTTACTATACCTCACAAAGTACAACAAAAGCAGAATATGTTGTAGCAGCAAAAAATTGTAATCAAGTTGCTTGGATGAAGTAGATGCTGAAGGATATAAGGAAAGAATTCAGTGAACCTATTGCTATACATTGTGATTAGAAAAGTACAATGAATATGTCTAAGAATATAGTGTTGTATTCTAAGAATAAGCACATTTCTATCAAATATCACATGTTGAGAGAGAGTTGCAGAAAAGGAAATTAGATTGGAGTATGTAAGAACCAAATAGAAGATTGCAAATATTTTCACCAAGCCTCTTCCCAAAGAGACTTTTGAGTATTTACAAAGTATGCTAGGGGTTATGCCCCTTCCTACATCAAAGTAGATGATGCAAGAGTGCATCAATCCAGTGTAACAGAGCACTATTGTTTGCCTAGACTGAATGTTGATACTTCTTGTATGGGGGAGTATTTTTGATGGACAGAGTCATCTAGGATTCTTGTTGGATGTTATTTTGAATAGTGTCTTTGGAAACTTGAGCAATTCTGAGATAGTTGTTGTAGAGATTGATGGTTGTTGAAACCTTTGACATTGATGTCAATGGGAGAGAAATTACAGCATGAAAAATAGTTTGATATAAAGTACATTGAAAGGAGAGATTTTAGTTGATATAGAGCACATTGAGGTATATCAATGGGGAAGAATGATTGATGAAGATGATTTGAAAATAAATGTTAACCATCTTTTGTAGTTGGTATTTTTGGAACTAGATGTTTTTCATCTATGTTGCCATCAATGACAAAGGGAGATATTGTTGGAAGCATGAATGATAATGATAACTCTATGGGGGAGTATTGCAGAAACATGATTAGATCATTATCATGATGCTATGTTACATTCATGAATGTGTTTGTCATTGATGTCAATATAGTAGTTTTCTGTGGCATGTGACAGAAGAACAACTATAAAGATCAAGTTGGTACAAATAGATAGTTTAGCATTTTTACTAAACAAGGTTAAAGGGAGATAATACTAAGTGTCCAGTATATGCATCTAACCTCAAAAGAATGTGATATTAAGTCTGGAAGAAGCTATGCAAGTTTTGGTGAAGACTATTCTAAGATAGATTTTACAAAAGCATGTTCTAGTAAACTTGTTAGTTGTTATTTTGAGAAGTCAAAGTTAAATATGTGAAGAAGATATTCTAGAGATAACATACCTAAGCTCGCTCATCATAATGTTACATGTATAGAAATTTATTCAAGTTACAAGGTGAAAGATTTATGTTAACACTAAGTGTAACATGTTCTTAATGAGGTCCTCTAATAATTAATTGAGAAGGTGTAATAGCCAACTTAGGAAATTGTTTAATGGATTCATTAGAAAGGAAGGACATTTTTGGATGGAATGGATGAATGATTACAAGAAGCATGAAGAGAAGAATGTGAAGATAACTAGAGTAGAGAAAAGGTGAAGAAAACTTCATTGCTAAGGGTTTATTATGAGATCTAAAGTTTGATATTCAAATTCGAGGTTCGTGACCTGGTCTACAAGGTCTGATAGTGATTGGTCCAGTTGATAAGATAGAGGAAAGAAGTTAAAGTACAGTAAAGATATTTATTCTACAAGGAATAGTTGAAAGACTAGTTGGATAATGAGTTCAATGGTCTTGCCCCATAAGCTATTTGGACAGTGGGATCTTTTGCCTTCTACAACTCCTAACAGGTTTATAATTTACTAACAAGGATTCAAAGTCTCCTAACAAGGACTCATATGTACTAAATTTTGTAATAGAATCCTAAAAAGGTCCATCCTCTAACAAGGAATATTTATATTAGAAAATCATCTTGTGGGAATCATTCCCATCAGGGTTTTCCCTCTGATCAATGGTTTTCCTAGTTAACAAATTTGGTGTTATTATGTATGTGCATCTTAGTATGGTTGTTGTTTACTTTGACTAAATGGCTAAGATTATTTAAGGTTGATAATTATTGGATAACTGATTCACACCCGCCCTAGTTATCTTGGTGGATTATTGTCTCTAAGAAAACTCAATAGAAAGAGGGAAACAACAAGAGGGATATAATTCTATCTTTGTATTATATGTAGATGATTTGGTCTTTACAGATAGATCTCACTCTATGATTCAAAGTGTTCAGTGAGCATTGATGGAGATTTTTGAGATGAGCTATCTTGGGCATCTACACTATTTCCTTGGGATTTAGGTTGTTCAATATTTCCATGTGATTTTTATTTGTTGAAAAAAGTGACATACTTTCAAAGGTTTGGCATGCTTGATTCAAATCCTAACACCACACTCTTTCAATGGGTATTGTTTTGAATACGAATAGCACTTCTTTATTAGTTGATATTTCATTTGGAAATATTTTATACCTAACACATACTTGTCCTAATACTTCTTTAATGGTTGACCTTGACATGCTCATTTTTCTCATGATCCACATAAGCGAGTGGGGTAAGTGTACCAAGATGGTGTACAAAAAAGTGGACACCACCCGCCCCCCCCCACCCCCAAAAAAAGAAGAAATTTTCAATAACCCGATTGGGTTTTTGAAAGCCTGATTGGGTTATTTAAAAAGTGAAATGCCGGCCATGCTTGGTATCCAAGCCTAGCCATTATAGTTTACAAAACCTGATTGGGTTTTCTAAACTATATATTTTTATTGTTGTTCACATTTGAGGGCTTTTTTCACAGTTACACGACAACAACATTGTGGATTGTAAAGAGACTAGCAAAACCTGATTAGGTTTACCATAAAAAAAAAATTCTAATTGCATCACTATCCATGGAACCTCATAAAAAAGGTAAGTCTTCATTCTATTCATAATTTATCTACTTTTTATCAAATTATATAATTTGGTTTTAAAATTTATAAGTTTTGTAATTGTTTTCAATTTTTTTAATATAGATGCATCAAGGAATCCAAGAAAATGAGGGAGAGAAGAAAGACCACCTCCTACACAATCAAACCTTCCACCCATCATGACACAACCAAAAAACACTCCGCCCATTGTGACACAACCACAAAATCCTCCACCCATAGTGACACAACCAGAAAACCCTCCGCTCAATGTTCTTGTTCAATAACCACGACCTCCTATAAACCCTTCACACATAAAATTACACAATTTAACTACTACACAAGAGGACCTCATAAACTACATCTCACAAAATAGTGCTAACATTACCCAAATGGTCAATAGGGTACAATCATCTATACTTGATCACCACTTAACCCTAGTGACTACACTTGAACAAATGACCCAAAATACAAATGATGTGTCTAGGGAGGTTACAAAATGGGGTAAATGGAGGGATAAGTGTCATGCATTTTATTACAATGGGTTATCATATCAACAAGTGAAAGATAAAGAGATTAAGAAAGGTATGATATGTTCTCTTTTCATCGATCCTATATCCAACAACTCCCTATTCCACACAACCAAAACTTTTCCTATTCATTGGTGCACTCATGCTAGGATGAGATCATGTTTTTGGGATAGGTGGTATATGGTATTTGAACTACCACCATGTAATAATTATGAGGTGCCTCTATATTTTTTGAGAAATCTATATTGTGAGTTCATCCTTGGTGAGATGCCAAATTACTTTGACATCCATTAGTTCTAGGGTAGAGGGAGAGGCTCTATGCAAGATAGACCTGGGGCTCATAGGGTGGTACCAAAATAGGAGAGGAGATGAACAACATGAAAAACCATGCCTCATGTTGTGAAACCATAAATTTTAAAGGAGTCTATTGATTTACATACTCTTTATGTGGCTGCATCATTGACATATGTTATCATTTAGTATGGCTCACAGTTAGGTGGTTTTCCTTCACCTAGGGCACCCCAACCATCATCAAATGAACCTTTAAGGTCACCACAACATGTGATAGCTCCATCACCATCATGTATGTCACCAAGGTCATCACAACATGCAACAACTCTATCATCATCACCTATGGCACCTCAGTCATCACAACCTACAATAGCTCCATCAACATCACCTGCACCACCAGTTTTATCTCCACTTGTGTCACATACACCACTAATATCATCTTTTCTTGTGTCACCTACACCAGTAGTGTCATCCTCACTTGTGTCACCTACATTGTCATTACGTGCATCATTACAGTCTTCAGGGCCCAATCAATTTTTTTGTTTCATCGATTAGCATATGTGTGATGGGATAGATATAGATGCATCTCAGGATGAAGTATCATCTAATCCATGTGTAAATTGTTGGAATACATTTTATTCATACAGACATGGGGATTTCACATTCGTAGATGATTTGCTGGCAATGGTCTTCAACGGACATGCAACATAGGTTTGTTTGTTTGTTTGAGTTTTGACATGATATTATTTAATCACCTAAATATCATAAATTTTTTTAAAAATATATTTTATAGATCACTCTAGATTGATATGTGAATAATATGCAATGTAGGGTGCAACAAGCAATACAAGAACACCACAGAGTACTCATTCTACTAGAGGTGTGAGGCTAGGAGCAAGAACACCCAAGGCAAAGTTTTTAAAATATTTTTAAAAGTACAATAATACATGGCTTAAATGTTTTGTTTCTTAATTGGTTTGACACTACAAACCCACTTATAGATCCTCTTCCATCTCCTACCATCATTGAAACCCTTCCATTCATCAAATCCATCCAATTTTCATCCACATCTCTTGCTCCTAGCATTACCCAAATTCCTTCTAATAAACCTCATTAGTTTTAACATGATATTATTTAAAAATCACCTGGAAATATTATAAAAATAAATATTTTTTAATTTTATAGAGAAATTTAGATTGACATATTCAAAAAATATGCAATATAGGGTGTAACAAGTGGTATGAGAACACCACATTACTCATTTTGTTGGAGATGTAAGGCTAGGAGCAAGAACACCTGCGGTAAGGTTTTTTAAATATTCTTAAAAGTACAATAATATAGTGGATTTGAAATATTGTTTCTTAATTGTTATGACACTAAAAACCCTCTTATAGATCCTATTCCATCTCCTACCATCATTGAATCCCTCTCATTCATCAAATCCGTATAATTCCCATCCACATCTCTTGCTTCTAGCATTACCCAAACCCCATCTGGTGAACCTCATTAGTTTTGATATGATATTATTTAATCACCTAGAAATATAATAAAGTAAATTTTTAAAAAATTTTATAGAGAAATTTAGATTGATGTGTTCAAACAATATGCAATGAAGGGTGCATCAAGCGGTACGAGAACATTGTATAGTACTCATTTTGCTAGCGGTGCAAGGCTAGGAGCAAAAACACCTGAGATAAAGTTTTTAAAATATTCTTAAAAGTACAATAATACATTGGATTTGAAATATTGTTTCTTAATTGGTATTCTTAAAAGTACAATAATACCTTTCCATCTCCTACCATCATTGAAACCCTCCCAAATTCATCAAATCCATCCAATTCCCATCCACATATCTTGCTACTAGCATACTTGAACTCCATCTAATGAACCTCATGTGAGTTCATCCTCCATATACCCATCTACATCAAAGAACCTCCATGTCACATAGGGTGTCTTGTAGGAGTGTGGAGATCATGAATCTCCACTTTTATTTCTTGACAAGGTACCAAAAGTTCATTCGCATCTCTCTTTTCCTTCTCTGTCTCTTTGTTTTCAATTTCTAGGCCTTGTACTATCCTTCCAATATTATCCTTCAAGTCCTTTTGTTTTCTTTCCCTCCTATGATCTTCTTAGTTATATTGTGCCTTCCTTCCATTTACAACATTATCTCATATTTATAACAATCCTCTTTACTATTTTATAGGGCTTGTTAGGGGCTGAAATTTCTCAAATTGATGATGCCATGCTTTCTACCATTAACTTTGGGCTTCAGATCTATGTGGTATCATAGCTTGCACACCTATCAAGTTTACAATTTGAGTTGAACTCATGATGTGTCTTATTTATTCCTCTTATGTTATATTTTTTTCTTCTTTAGGGTACTCTACATAGCTCGAGGTCTAGAGGAAAAGGAAAGAAATTAGCAAGAACACAAAAACAAAAAAAAGCTATTAAATACAAGTCAAGTTTATATTTTGAAATTTTAATAAGAATCAATGTATATACTTGTACTCAATATTGATGAATACATTCTAACTTGTTTGTTGAATATATGAAGAAACAATTTAGTTTTGTAGAGTTAATAAATGCTCCTGAGACTATTGATGTTGAGGCAATGGAAGAGGTAAAATTTCATATTTTCCTTCTGATAAATTTTAGGTTATAGTATGCATTTTTTCTATATACATATTAAATAGTTACATTTACAAATGAGTACATGTTTTTTTTCAGTTTTATAATAATTATTAATAATTTATCTTATTAACATGTGTTATATATCTTTTACCTATTACAACAGTCCTTGAGACTTCATGCAAAGCTTTTCCCATTTCATTTTGTTAGGAGTCCCGAGTGTCAAAGATAGGGTCAAACACAATAGAGGCCAAAGGTATGTATGTAGAGTCTTAGTTGAAGCCCTTTTTTGATCTCAATTTGGATTTCTTGTGCGTGTGATAGAAATCCCTAACACCTACTCTATAATTCTAACATTTTAACACTTACCATATAGGTTGTGGCTCATAACAACATTGATTCATTAGTGCTTGTACCTCTTGCTAGCACTAGAGGTCTAGCTTAGGCTATACTATGTTTTTTTTTTTTTCAAACTCTATTTGTAATCCCTAATGTCACTCTATAATGCTAATATTTTATTACTTATCATATAGGTTGTGCTTCATAGCAGAATTGATTCATTAGTGCTTGTACCTTATGCTAGCACTAGAGATCTAGCTCAGTCTGCAATACATTTTAAATTTTTTTAACTCTATTCGTAATCCCTAATACTACTCTATATTGCTAATATTTTATTGCTTATGATACAGTTTGTGCCTCCCATGAGAATTTATTCATTAGTAGTTATGTCTCCCATTGTCACTTTACATCATCATTTTGTGAGGAGTCCCACCCATCGACGAAGGAGCCCATTACCGCTATCATTCAATCCAACTATGGGACAAAGGGATGAGGTAATGAAAAACTCAACTATCCACAATTTAGAACCCAATTTCTAGTTATTTTCATATTACTTATACATAGGATATTTGATAGTGTATTTTAATTTTTCTTCTACAGGTACTTGGCAAACCATAAACTACATCAAATAGGCTAGGCTCAATTTTGATGATTTTGCACAGCCATAGATATTGATAGTGATATACATATGTAGTTGTGGTCATCACATGAAATTGACATATATTTGAATTTTGTATTATATATATTCAAGATTTGTATTGTGCACACTTGACATTTATATTGTACACATTCAACATTTTTTGGGCATTCAACTTTTGTATTGTATATATTTGATATTTGTATTGTCCACATTGAAAATTTCTAGTGTACACATTCAGTATTTGTCAAATCTTCAAATTTTGTATTGTACTAATGAGACATAATTTTTTTTTGTAACTATATGATTGATATGACATAATATATTATTCATTTTGATACACATTAAACTTGGATTTCCATTCAACTTGTTCAATATGTGCATACAAACTTGTATTTCACCTTACTTTCTTGCAATTAATCAAACACATGAATGTTCATTATTTTATATAGAAAATTTAATATGTTTATAAAATTCATTATAACATGTAATCATATGTCACTTATTTTTATGTAATAAGACATGAAAAGTAATAATATATCATGATTTTTGTATTTGTGTCAAAGATCATAGCCTGATGGTGCTTAGAGACCCTTAGGGATGCTTTTGTTTAGTGTAGTTGATATCATTGAATGGACATTGTGGCTGAAATGAGGTTGGTCCTAGCCTAAACCTAACCAACCAGAGCTAACAGAGAAGATGATTCGATCCTAGGACCAACTATTTGAAATATACACAACCTTGCTCATTTTAACTACGAAACATTGCAACTTTTGGCAATAGGTGAGATACAGGTGCCAAATCCAAACAAAGTTGAATCTACAAAAACTAAGTTAGGTTATTGTGGGCCTAAATTATGTGATCCTGTAGCACCTAAGAATTTTTTAATACCTTGAATGAGCTCAAAAAAATGCTTGATCAAAGATTATAGCCTAATGGTGCTTAGAGACCCTTAGGGATGCTTCCGTTCAATGTGGTTGATACCATTAAGGGAGGTATTGTGGCTGAAAAGAAATTGGTCCTAGGCTAAATCTAGCCAACTAGAGCTAACAGAGTAGACAATTTAATCCTAGGACAAATAGTTTGAAATATACACAACCTTGCTCATTTTAACTAAGTGACATTGCAACTTTTGGCAATAGGCGAGATATGGGTGCCAAATCCAAACAAAGTTGAATCTCTAAAAACTAAGATGGGTTTTTGTGGGCCTAGATAATGTGTTGCTGTGGCACCTAACATTTTTTCAATACCTTGCATGAGCTTAGAGAAATTCTTGATCAAAGATCATAGCCCGATGGTGCTTAGAGACCCTTAGGGATGCTTCTGTTCAATGTGGTCAATACCATTAGAGGGATGTTGTGAATCAAATGAGGTTAGTCCTAGGCTAAACCTAAACAACCAAAGCTAATGTAGTAGATGATTCAATCCTAGGACAAATGGTTTTAAATATACACAACCTTGCTCATTTTAACTAAGAAACTTTTGGAAATAAGCGAGATATGGATGTCAAATCCAAAGAAAATTAAATCTCTAAAAATTGAAATAGGTTGTGGTGGGTCTAGATAACATGATCCTGTAGCACCTAATAGTTTCTCAATACCTTGTACAAGCACAAAGAAATTCTTGATCAAAGATCACAACCTAATGGTGCTTAGAGACCCTTAGGGATTCTTTTGTTTAGTGTGTCAATACTGTCGAAGGGACATTGTGGCTAAAATAAGGTTTTTCCTAGGCTAAACTTGACTAATCGGAGCTAATGGAGTAGATGATTTGATCCTAGGATGAATGGTTTAAAATATACACAACCTTGCTCATTTTAACTGAGCAACGTTGCAACTTTTGGAAATAGGCAAGATACGGGTGCCAAATCCAAAAAAATTCAAATCTATTAAAACTAAGATAGGTTATTGTGGGCCTAGATAACATGATCTTGTAGCATCTAGAAGTTTGTCAATACCTTGTACGAGCTCAGAGAAATGATTGATCAAAAATCATAGTCTGATAGTGCTTAGAGACCCTTAGGGATGCTTCTATTCAGTGTGGTTGATACCATCAAAGGGATGTTGTGGAGGAAACAAGACTGGTCCTAGGCTAAACTTGAAAAACCTAAGCTAACAGAGTAGCCATGCATTGCTATGAAAAGCCAAAATTGCTGATTAGGTCCTAAGTTGGTCAAAAGTTTCTTACTGAGACAAAAGTTGTTGAATAGGTTAAAAGTTGTTAGGGATGGGAAACTAAGGTATTAGGTTACTTAATACATCCTAGGAATCTTAACTAGGGTCCTAGCATAGTCTTAGATGGACCCATTTGACAAAACATGTCAAGAGCAAAAATTGCTCAAAAGTTGCAAAGTTGCTCAAAAAGTTGTTTGAGCAACTTTTGTAATTTTTGCAAGAAGTTAAAAATTGACCCTACCTTAAACTTAACCATAAAACTTACCTATGGTAAAAACCTAACCCTAACTCTTTGTGGACCCTATTGACCTCATGATGATGTCATCATCATGCCTTGTGCCGATCAAAGGGCTATTTTAACCCTAAAAAGGTGTGACATAGTGTGACAGCAAGGACATGGTCCAAGAAACCCATCCAAGTTTTGCGTATGTTGTAGAGAAGCCAAATGGGTATCCAAATCTATAATTTATTTTCCGAGTGTTTTTGGAAATTTGGAAGAAAAAGGCAAGAGGACAGCCATCTAAATCCATATAAGTTAAAGATAATTAAATATTTTTTAAGGGTATCATCAAACCCATAAAAAAAAATACATGGCATACAAATATACACATGTTAGATGTTTTCTCTTTTTTCTATAAAAACTTTTGCATCTAAATATGCATAGGTGACATCTCTTATCAGATTTTTATACAAAATATGGCATACAAATATGCACATGTTACATGTCTTCTCTTTTTTATATACAAAATTTGGCATCTAAATATGCACATGTGACATCTCTTATCATATTTTTATACAAAATATGGCATACAAATATGCACATGTTACATGTCTTCTCTTTTATATATACAAAATTTAACATCTAAATATGCACATGTGACATCTCTTATTAGATTTTTATACAAAATATGGAATACAAATATGCACATGTTACATGTCTTCTCTTTTTATATACAAAATTTGGCATCTCCATATGCACATTACTACAAAGTTGCAACATTTCACATTACATATGTACAAAATTTTCAAAATTATTCTACCATATGTAGAATGATTTAGCTATATAGCACACAATCAATCAAGGGAACGTTCTGGATCAACTCTAACCTTTATTGTATCAAGTATTGCCTCATGATCAGATTCATGTACTTTTCACAACTTCTTATTAAGATTCCTACCATGATATGGTATCAATTGAATATTTGTTGCAACAATAAGGTTAGAATAATGAAGAATACATCTGTGTGTCTCAAAATCGTCAAATAACCATGTGGTAGTTTTCTTAATAGGGTACCTATATTATATTATAAAGATAATTTAAAGTTTGAGTTTCAATACATTATATATGAAAAATTGATTTAAATAGATATTCATGGTAGGGGACAAAAATATACTACCTTCTAAACCATGTACCCATCACAACGATAGATCCTATTGGGTACTCAATATCTTCACCATCAATGACTGCACCTATTAGTTTCTTTTTGGGCTCAATACATCAACATAAAAAGTAATCTGTTCCTTCATCATTATTCTCATATGCAATAACTATATATACATGACTTGCATTATATAGAAGGACAAGTTAATGGAAAAATTGAAAGTAATCTATTTCAACCAAGTATTAAATTGATAATTAAGTACATGGTTCAACTAGGTCAGATACATGCTCAAAATTTATTGATGCTTCAACCTAGTTGAGTTGTAGTGTTGCAGGAAATTGATATGAATTATTTGGATGCAAAGATCTACAAGATCATTGGTCAAACAACTCTTTTGATTCACATTCATCCCATAAATAATGCATACACGAAAAGTAAAAGTATGCAAGATTTATAATATGAATAGCTAGTGATGATGCATTTGAACTTTGAAATGAATGCATCTCAGTTGATCTTGTAAGTGTACAATAATCTTTCAAATTTTCAATGTTAGGTTCACATATTAACCAAAAATATCTAGAAACCATAGACTTACCTATATTACTTGGTCACATCGTAGAGTTGCACCATTGGATAATTGTTTCAACATTTTCTAATATTGCATCACCTTTATAATTTAATTCCTCTCTACTAAGAGCTCTTTTCACACATGCTCCAACACCATCATGCTCTCCCTTTCCATGTCCTAACTCAATGAGATTTCAAAAATATTGTATTCCACTTGTCACATGCATCCTACTCAACCAATAGAACTTCCTTGCATTCTTGAATTGTACAATGCAATTGTTTGACCATATAATGTGTTGATTGTATCTTTCATCTCTTTCCCTCAAATTGTCATAGAAGACTCTAAAACATCCTTGCACAAACTTTGATGAATGATTTTGATCATTTTTGATATAGAAGTCATACTCTCTTAATATTTTTCTATCATCCTCTGTGCTATCATGTGCATGAATAAATGTTGTGTACAAAAATTGACACTTGTATAGAGTTGTAATACATTGTTTGCACTTCATTTTGAGGTTTTAGTGAATATTTTTTGAAAAATTCAACAACTGACACAATTGTACCCAAGGGAAAAGTGTCCTTACACAACTTGAATTACTCATCTAACCATCTAGATCTATGTGTATGACCTATGTAGTCATAAACTATTTTATCTTGAAATAATTTCATAAAATCAGCTACACGTACATAAATTTTCACTAATTTAGACCTCTTTAATTATTTTCTATCTTTAACACCATATATAACTAATTTTTACTTTCCAAGAGAAACTAGTGTCTTACCAATTTTACGTGTGCTATTTAGATGTAACTATCTATGAAAATTTTGCAAACCACCACATTGAGGGCCAAAACCTTTCAAACATATGGTATTATAATAAATGCACCCATCATCTCATTTGTATAGTACACTTGCAATAAATTCTCTTGGTGACTTAGGAGGTAATTGTAGACCACATTCCTGCAATATTTCATTAGTATGAAAAGTACAACATATATAACAATAAACATCATAATGCATAGAAAACTCAACATGAACCCTACAACAACATGTAGTGTATGATTTATCTTAATGTAGAATGGTTTTGTCATCTCAAAAAACCTTTGGCTGATTTTCATTTGAGGAAATCTTTGAAGAAATATTTCATAAAATTGTGTTTGAGTTGTATCCAAAAATGTTTTGCATGTGGCTCACAGTTTTTTTTTCCAATTCATCTTTTTACAACATCTTTTTGGTTTGGTGAAGCCCTTGTGTTGTCATGCCAAAATTTTTCTATTAATGTTCTTAGTGCATCAACAATAAATTTATCCTTATGTTGAAGTCTACCTTGGAATGACCAAAAAGAGTTCTCATTAGAATTCTCAATTTTCTCTCACCTCACTAAGGCTTTGACTAATGTTGTTCTACTTATCCTTAATAATTTGCTTGTTTCACTTACCATATGATTTTTTTCCATTTCCTTTTCCATTATGGTTGATGTGAGGACTCATCAAGTTGTATTAGCATCTTTACTATTTGCTTTTAAACCAATAGATTTTTACACATCAAAGGGATTTATAACAATGGTTCTTTCACTACTATTTTTAGATGTTATTAACCCCAAAGTTCTCATTGTCTCTCTAAATTTCATATTTTTAACCATTTCAACAACAAGTTGGCATCTTCCATTTTGATTTTAATTTTCAAAACAATTGTTCCAAATCTTTTGAACAATTCTCCTACAATTTCTTTCTAACATTTTATCATGCATTGGCTTCAAAATATCTTCATCAATGTTAATTATAAACTTTGGTCTTCTACAAACTATTCTAGGAGATGTTGATGTATGGGCATGCTCTATATTTTCATTACTTACATTATGTACATTCATCATTTCAATTTGAGATGTCATATTAGGGGCATCAAGTGATATAAGTGTATTTGTCATAATCATTTCAATTGGGGTATGTTGAACATTTTTGTTTGTCAAATTAGGTGCATTTTCAACATCAATATCAATAGGTAGATTTTCATCACTTACATTGGAGGCATTTGATGAGATACCTTCATGTAATCTCCTCATACATTGCCTTATTTTTTCTTTTTCTGCCTCTCATTTTTCAATCATTCCTCTCTTGTTCTTTCCCATGATTGTAGATGCAAATTACCCTACAAATAATAACATGATTCAAATAAACAATAAGAAACTAATATGATTATTTTTATGCTCAATCATAAGATACTAACATAAAATAAGACATTGACACATGAAAAATATCAAATTTAGCATATTGAAGCACAAAAAAACTTAAACTTGCATACTTGGTATACAAATATATGTAAAAAATAGTAGAATCTGGTCCAAACTACATTGAAACAACATAATAACCATGACATGCTTTTTGATTTATAGTTTTCAATAACCTGATCAAGTTTTGTATAACCCAATTGGGTTATTGAGTTTTAACTGCATCGAAAAAATAACCCATTTAGGTTTTGTATAACTTGATTGGGTTATTGAGTTCTAATTATGTTGGCAAAATAATCTGATTAGGTTCTAGTTTACTACTCCACAAAGGTAAATAAAGAGATATAAGGGGATAGAAAGATGGAGAGTGAATAAGAGAGATGGAGAGTGAATGGAGGTGAGAGAGAGAGAAGAGGATAGGAGAAAGAGAGAGAGAGGGGAGAGAGATAGAGAGATTATGGGATAGGGGGATGGAGAGAGAGATAGAGAGATTATGGGATAGGAGGGATGGAGAGAGAGATAGAGAGATTATGAGGGAGAGAGAGGTTAGGGGATAGGAGAAAGAGAGAGGGGGGATATGAGAGAGAGAAGGGGTTAGGGGAGAGAGAGGGGATATGAGAGTGAGTGTGAAAGAGAGAGGGAGAGAAAGGGGGAGAGAGAGAGGTTGAGAGAGAGAGAGATTAGGAGATATGATAGAAAGAGTGAGAGAGATAGAGAGAATGAGAGAGGGAGAGAAGGGGATATTAGAAAGAGAGGGGGGGATAGGAAAAAGAGAATGCGAGAGAGAGGATGAGATGGAGAGAAAGAGAGGGGGGATAGGACATAGAGAGAGGATGGTATGGGTAGAAGAATTAGAGGATATAATAGAAAGAGTGAGAGAGAGAAGAGGATGAGAGAGAGAGAGAGGGATAGAGGGAGAGAGGGAGAGAAGGAGGGAGAGAGAGAGGATGTATAGAAGAATTAGAGGATATGATAGAAAGAGTGAGAGAGAAAGAGGATGGGATAGATAGAAGAATTAGAGGATATGATAGAAAGAGTAAGAGAGAGAAGGGGATGATAGTGAGAGGGAGAGGGAGGGAGGGAGGGGGAGGGAGGGGGGGGAGAGAGAGAGAGAGAGAGGGAGGGAGGGAGGGGGTGGGAGAGAGAGAGGATGGGGAGAGAGATTAGGGGATATGATATAGAGAGTGAGAGAGAGAGAAGGGGATAGGAGAAAGAGAGATGGGGATATGATATAGAGAAAAAATGAAAGAGAGGGAGTGATGCAGAGAGAGGATGGGATGGAGACAAGGATATGATAGACATTTTATTATTTGAATACATAACCTGATAGATCTCTCTCTCCCTCTCCCTTACTCCCTCCCTCAATCTAACCTTGTGAAGTAGTAATATAAAACTTGATCAAGTTTTTAATTGCATTTTTTATTTTCATAACCTGATTGGGATTTTGAATTCAAAAAACTTGATCGGGTTATGGCTTGGTGATAGCCTAGGAAAATGACCCAATGGCTTGGGAGACTATTTTCCCTCCAACGTTTTTCCTTTAGATGTTTTTCCATTTTCTAAGATGAATTCTTGTCTTTGCCTTTATTGGTTTTTCTAATGGTGAAGTGGGTATTTGTAAAAGCACCACCATAATCTTACATATCTTCATAGCTTTCTAACCATATAAATTTTTCTTTTTTGGACAACATTAACATTGTAAAGTTTAATTACTTTTACCAATGCCTTGACATTCCTCACTGACATATGTCTGCCATTTTTTAATTAAATTTTTATATACTTAAGTAAATTCAAAATAATTTATATATTACTATTCTACACTTGATTCTATACACTTAATTTTTTTTTCTCATTTTAGATTATTTTGATGCAAGTTATGCTCAACACATGAACATGTACCAAAATCTTAGTATGTAGTTAGTTCAATAATTCATAATTAAAAAAATACTCATCATAAAATTACAAAAAAATACACAACTTCTAGATAGGACTCTTAGCTATTATCCTACCAAATGGATATGAAAGATACTAAATATAAATCGATCTTTTGTGATACACATGAAAACAACTATGTTATGTTTTCTAAAAAAATAAGGAACTACATGTGCATAGGGTTTGACCCACCTAATCTTATCTATTTTATAAAAACTCTAGTAGTTTAGAAAGTAGATTCAGAGTACTACAATTTATATGTTTTACTCATCTTTTCATTTTTAGTGAATGACCCTCAAATGTCTCATCCAAGTTTAGGTTTACCTGATTTCAAAAAAAGGTGTCCACTTATACCCCACTTTTGTGAACCATCTTGGTGCACTCACCCAATGGCATACTATCAAATGCATTTTGAGGTACATACTATTTATCAAGTGACTCTTGCATCATTAGCTTCAAATATTTAGATTGGGTTTGTGATTTTGATGATTGGAAGTCTTCTAGCTTTGTTTTATTTATTTATCTTGGTTTAGGCCTTATTGCATATTTTTGCAAGAATTAGTCTCTATTTACATTATCATCTAAAAAGGCTAAGTACAAGGCAACAATTTTTAATAGTCAAAAGGTTTTATGGCTTAATTAGTTAATGGTAAATTTCCTCTTTCCTCTTAATGGTCTCATTATTCTTTTGTGTGATAATTAGAGTGCTAATCCCATTTTGTGCAATCTAGTGGAGCATCCAAGGATTAAGTGTATTGAAATCTGTATGTTCACTATATTTAACAATTGATTTAAGATGATATTCTCCACTTGGAGTACACATTGATAGAGGAACAAGTTGTAAGCATCTTTGTAAAGCCTTTGGCATCTCCATGCTATCATTAGTTGTGTTTGATTATTTGATGAAGGAATTTGTCTTTGAGGGGTCCTCTTGAGGCCTCCCTTTATTTTACATTTCATATAGTTACATCTCTCACTTTTGGAGAGGGTTTTTTTATCATGTGGTTTTGCTCCTTTTTCTTCACTTTGAGAGGCTTTCATTATGCAAGGCTACTTAATAAGGTATTTTGTTGTTAGGACCTATGCATGCATTTCATGCTTAGAGAGTTTGCAATCTTGCATTAACTAATTGAATACATGTTCAAGAATATAATCATAGACATTTTTATACATAATCAAGAACATGTTTGTACATTCATGCTCTAACTTAAGTTCACTTAATCGGGCCTAAATTTATAATATTCTAGTGTAGTTGGGCTCTACTTTATACCTTGTGCATATCATGTACTTCTAACTTGAATATCTAGCTCTATTATACTATAAATTTAGTTTGGGTTATCTCTTAATTGTAATTCATATTGCATATTATGACTTTTTGTAAGGAATATGACTCCCTATTTGAATTTTTTTCCCTCTATTTTTTACTGAATTTTTATCTACCAATATCTTACTTTGTGCATACTTTGATCGTTATAAGTATATAATGATTAGTTAGTTTATTATTTCATTAAATAGCATTAGACACACAAATTATTTATTTAATTGAACTCCTTTATGAGTTTTTTATTCATATATTGGCAACCACTTTCCTTAGTGTTATCTATTGGAAATATTAAAGACTAGCTACGTTATTGAGAGGGAAGGGGTGAATCAGTAACCTCAAAAACTCTTAACGATTTTGGCACTTAATAATATAATCCAATTAGCATCAATTGATCTAATCTACTGCATGCATGAGAAATTGAAAGGATAAAACACATTGAACACAATATTTGGTGACCCAAAAACCTTCCAAATAGAAAGTAAATCTGGGGTGGGGATGATACCTAGAAAACTTCAATATTGTAGTATAAAGTTGGCCTATTAAGGCTTACAATGATCACTTCTAATGATCTTCCTTGTTAGGAGCAATTAGGACTGCTAGGTCCACCTTGTTAGAGGTTTTACAAACATACAATGAAGTATGCACTCGATAAAGTGATTTAAAGAAAAGACTGTTAAGTCTACCCGTTAAAGGATTTGAAGCTGATTCACCTGTTAGGATGAAACTGTAGATCTCTTACATAAAACTGAATTTTTTATTGAGATCCTTGAAGTATTGATCACCTCTATGTGATAGATGTAACTTGACTACTCCTGAAATGGCCTTGCAATACACTTCACTCTATTATTGATTCACATTCACATGCTTTTCACTTCATTCATATTCAAAACATTACACTTGGGTATGATACAATACATTACATATATACCAACCCAATTTACATAATTACAAGGTTGGCCAATACACTAGTTAAAACCAATATTATAGAGTCGGCCAAAATGTAGAAACTCAAGTTTTGAAGACTGACTTGGTGAATTTTTGATACACGACATCCACTATCATTACTTGGGATTGTCATGCACTCGGTAGAAGTAGAGGCTTGTTCCATACTAATCACTTCAACATAGTTTTCAATCTTGGTATACACTGGTGACTCAGTAGATATTGTGTCACTCAGTAGAAATTGAATTCCATGTTTACCATGCCTGCACTTGGTAAACATTGCTCATCTCATCACTCAATTAACACAAACTTTGCTTTAGAAGAACTAATGATTTGGTAGACACTACAAAACTTGGTAACCACTAAACTACTCGGTAAGAACTGTTGGACTTCACACTGCTTGAATTCAATTGGTAACCACTGGAATGCTTGGTAGGAATTGCAAAGCTTGGTAACCACTAAATTTCTCAGCAAAAACTAAAAATTGATCGAAGAGCTCAGTAACCATACAAAATTTGAATACATGTTATCACTAATAACAAACATGACTTAATGCCAACAATATCCCCCTTTGGTATTAGTGACAAAAACACTTATTTGCCAAAAATTAGGTACAACATAGTGTGATACTAACTTGATATGGCATGCTGATTTTTTTTTGATTTTTTAGAATTTATCTTTGTAGCTTTGATGTATATACATTTTGCATATATCTCCCCCATATAATGTACATATCATATTAGCCATAATAACATACTAAGTGTATATACAAATATCTCTCCTTAAATATATACATGTCTCCCCCCCCTCTTTTGACAATAATGCCAAAGATTTATACACAATCTACTTATATAGAGACACCAAAATGTGAGAAATTTAGAATGTACCTTAAGAATAAGAGTTAGGGCCCTATCCCAATTTTCTTGAAATTTTTTGCTGGATTGAAGTACAACTTGGACTTCTACAGAAAGCTCAATCATATGATCTATAATTGAAAAATTATTTTCATGGATCAATGTTCTAGAATAGGCAATATGGTTCTGCATTGTATCCATGATAGGAAGGATCATATTCTAGATGTCTATGAGTGTAGACTAGATCCTTGCTTTCTCTCTTAATAATTCTACGTGCATATCTAATAAGAATCTAATCCTCATGTGATGAGCAAAGCTTGAACTAGGGTCAAGCTACAACTTCTATGCATTAGCCTTCCGATCTTCATCAATCTTATTCAATTTACTCTTTATTTCCTTTGTATGCTTAGTAAAATCACATAACTTTGCAAAAAGAGATGTTACATTTGTGTAGGAAGATTCAAGATTTGATAAAATTGAAGAAATTTCTACTTGCATAATAGCTATTTGCTAAGCAATGTGCTCAAGCACTTTATTATCAAACTTCTTCTCTGCTTTCTCCATCAACTTTTCTTGGCCACTGGAACCCTCATTGAATTTTATAACTGCCTCTTCTAATTGCAACAAAATATGTTGAGAAGAATAAACATCAACACCTATAGCCTCTGTCAAAATATTTTTAGCACTTTCAATAATTCTAAATTCTCTATCTCTCTCTTCTCTTAATTGCTTTTGCTTGGCTTTCTTTTCGAGAAGCTGACTGGCTAATCTCATCTAATCTACAATAGCATTGTCAAAATCCAATTTGGGAATTTCAATGTCCTTATCCATATCTATATCTGCCTCTATTTCCTTTCCACTGATAAAATTCTTGGTTTAATCTTTGGTTCAACTTCAAAAATTAATGCTTTAGATTTTGGAATAGAAACAATGGTGGAAACAGTAGGGCTAGCAGTAAAAACTTGTATAGTGCTTGCTCAAGTGGAGTACTTATTGGAATACTTGAAGAATCCAAAACTAATGTACTTTCCAAACTTCCCAAAATTGAAGTATTTATAGGTGAAGTACTAATAGAAGTATGCACAATTGAATTACTTATTGAAGCATGCAAAACTGAAGTAGTCAAAACTATACTTCCTGTTAAAGCAGTCAAAATTGTGGAAGACTCTATATCCATTGCTGAGACTAGCTCAGTGACTGAAGGATTCTATAGCTTGGTGGATGAAGTGGTAGAAAATTCTATCTATGATGTGCTGAGCTGAGAGGTAGTAGGGAGTGATTGGACATTTGATGTGTCAATGGTTATCACAATCAAAGCTGCTGAAGCTGTCTCCAAGCTTGATGCTGTTGTTTTTTTTGCTTGAGAGTGAGGAAGGGAGGCTATGATAGCTACAACTATCTTAATTGGACCACTCTCTTCTTCTTCTTGCTTGGCTTCCTCTTTAGCTTCTTCCTCTTTTTCTTCTTCATCATCCTTCATCAATTCTTGATATTCTTCAACATCAATAGTGACTAAAGGAGTATTGTCTTCTTCATTTTCTTCATCCTTGTCACTATCATCATCATCATCTTTAATCTCAATAGGATTTTTAGTAGGTTTGTGAAGATGAAACACATTTTCCCATAAATTTGTAGCATTCTTCACAACATTCTTAATATTTTTCATTAAAACAAGACAAGTATTGAACTTCAAAGTCATTTTGCTCTCATTGTCTTTTAATGCTTTATTCACCTTTGCATCTATCAAGTTGGGCACTGGCTATTTTATTGTTTGAAAAAAAATGTCTTTGACAGTCTATATGGTGTTCTCCCATCTAACCTTGATCTTATCCAACAAAATTTTAGGGGCTTGTGATGCAAACTGATCAAGAGAGAATTTCCATTTGCCTAACTTGTCCATGATCGAATCTTCAACTTCTTTTTATTTTGCTGGAGTCCTAGTCTCATATTTAAGTGCTTTGAAGTTTTTTATTCCAGAACCTTATCTTAATTGTTTTAGTCTTTCCTGAAATATGGGAGGAGGTTGGTTGAAGAAAACATCATTGTCATCTTTTCCTGCTTTCTTCTTAGATCTTCTTGTGAATACTATAGTATATGGCTTAAGTGGCTTGGTGATAATCACCTTGCCTTTCTTCCTTACTGGCTCTTCTTCCTTTTCTAATTCCTCTTCATTCTCAGAGTCCTCCACATCTTCTCCTTTTCCCTCGGTAGTCATAAGAGGGGCACTTTCTATTTTCAACTTTGATAGCCTCCTCTTTCCTTTGTTCACCACTTGTGGAAGCTTGATCTCAAGTTCTATTCTTGCTTTAGCTTAATCATAGGTTCCAAAGAGAGGTACCTTTGGATCTATGAGCTCATTGACTAGGGCTTCAATTATTTCTTTTTCCTCATCAATATTAGCCTCATAAGGAAGAGGTTTTACCCACACTATTCTGGGCCTTATTGCTTGAATGTATACTTTGTTACTCTCAACCATAAAACAAACATCATCTTTATAATCTTCAACCAACTTCTTTGGTATCTTCAACCTATTATTCATCTTTTCTTTGAAAGTTTCAAAATAATTGTCCATGATGCTATCAAAATTTTCACCCATTTCAACTATAAACTCATTGATTTGATATAAAACTAACGTGTCTTTTCTCCATACAACTATGCCTTTAGAGGGGAAAAACTTTTGAACATAGAAGAAAAAACATGTCAATAATAAACCAAACTTGCATGGGTTATTCTTTGAAGTTCTAATTCTTTCCATATTCTTGTTCTACTACTCCAACATCAAATCTGCTAGGTCATATGACAAATTCTTCTTAACAACCTTATAAGCTAGGTCAATTGCTTCACACGACACACTATTGAGCTGACTTGAGTTGTAAATCTTATGTGCTATCACATGAATGCCAAATTTGAGTTCTAGGTCTGATACACTACTAATTTTCATTCCTCTACCATCCCACTCAGCTAGGGTTTTCTTCTATAGCTCATCCTGACCTAGGGTTTTAGTGACTTTACCTTTGGTAAGCATAGGGAGACGAATGATGTGATGAATCATTTTTTTTTTAATTAAAACTGGTTGCTCTAACCATAATTGACCATTATGACCTTGGCTTAAGATATGTCTAATCCATTTAATCTGAAAGTTTTGTGGCAGGTGAGGAATATGGGTGAAGCCTTTTTCTTCCAAGTGTTTATGCTCAAGCTTGAGAATTCCATCCACAAAAAGTTCACTTAGGGCATTATCCATTTCAAGGGTTCTTATCTCTTGAACTAAACATTTAAAATGAGTTCTAATGTCATTAATAAGAAGTACCTTAGGTGGTATTTGCGATTGGGCTACATTTAGATCGAGGGTTTTTGCAATCACTGGCACCAATTTGAAATTAGGAGTTTTCCACTCAAAACCTTGCAACAACATTTTAGACCCTTTCTTTGCCTTGCTCCTAGTGCAACTAGATGCCATGATAAATTGGTAAACTCAAAAAATTCTTCAAAGAACTTTTGCTGCAAATTCTACTCAAGATCACTGGAATGCTCTGCAAATTGCTCTGTTCTTAATATAGTAAATTCATGATGGAAATGAAGTCAATTTTTTGTCTTTTGATAAAAACTTCCCATTAATGCTTAGTATGATGAGAGCCATAATGACATAGTGCATGATAACTTATGATCCACTATCTAAATAGATTGCTCAATGAAAGCTTATGACTCAACAACCAAACATAACCTTGTTACTCTTGACTTCGCTTAGTATGACCCAACCTTACTTGGTGATTACTGATGCTGAACTTTTGTGATCTCCTTATATCTAGAATACTAATTTGGATCTTTTTCTTTATTTCAATTGGAACTATTTAAGATGTGACCTTGAAAATACAGTTCCATTTCTTCCTTAAGAACTTAATTGGAAATTGTGGAATCACCCACTTCTTGAGTGACATGACTATCATCACTTGAACTAACTTACTTGGTAGATTTAGGAATCCACTGTTGTCTCATCTACTTCCTAATGTTATCAACTTTTTCATTCTTTTCATCTTCAACTCTACCTATATTCATGCAATTCTTAGCTATATGACCAAGTTCAATACATGTGTAACATCTTATGTCAGTATCATTTCTTCTCATGTGATGTCTAACACAATTTATGCCAATGTGTCCATATTCTCCATAGTCATGACATCTACACCAAGTATTGTAGTCACAATCAAATATTGCCTTTACAAATTGTTCAGCTAGATTGAATGGTTTGGATCTACATTTAGATGCCTTTTGACCTTGTTTCTTGCATTTGTGACACTTGCCCTCAAACTTTGATTTTTTTTTTTGCATTCATTGGCTTTATGACCATGCTGACTACAATTGTAGCATTTTCTATTGAATTTTTCCTTTCCATTACTCCAACATTTATTTGATGTATGACCTATCTTGCCACAGTAATTAAAAGTGGGTCTTTGATTCCTTTGAGCACATTGTTTGGAGGATTCACCTTCTTCCTTGTATCCAAGTCCTGCTTTACCTATTTACCTATAAAGATTCTGCTCATTTTGCTAATTCAATTCATCCATATATACTTCAAATTTCATTATTCTTTGATTGAGTTGCTTCTTAGAGTTTAGATCAACTTTCATCCTTTCATTGATTTTCTTTTCAGTGTTTAAGTCATTCTTTAACCTTTCATTTTCAGATCTAAGACTCATGATTTCTTCATTTGCATTGGAGAGTTGATTGATAAGACTTTCTTGTTGAAGGGATTGATTTTTAATTTCATTGTTCAGTCTTCTTTTCCCTTGTTTCTTTATTCTAAGATTTTTCACAATCCTATTGACTAAATTTCTTGTTCTCTTTTCAATTTTCTTACTTCTTGCGAGGAGCCATTCTTTTCTAGGAGTTCTTTGATTGCATCATTTTCTTCATCTGAACTACTTGAGGAGAAAAAATCTTCAATCTTCTCTTCAACATACTAGTGGTCATTCATATAATTTGCAAGTTCCTTCTTTTCAAGGATTGGGAAAGATGCTCTTTTGCTTTCTTGAGTTGAGCTATTTCCATCTCCAAATCTAGTTTTTCATTTTCAATAGCTTTATCAAGTCTAAATATCTCCATTGCACTTGATCTTTGCTCAAGCTATCAAACTTTATCTTGAGAACCACAAAGCTCTGATACCAATTGTTGGAAATATTCAAGACTAGCTAGGGTACTAAGAGGGGAGGGGTGAATTAGTAACCTCAATTTTTTTTGACAAATTCAACACTTAATAACATAATCCAATTAGCATCAATAGATCTAATCTACTACATGCATGAGAAACTAAAAGCATAAAACACATTGAACACAATATTTGGTGACCCAAAAACCTTCCAAATAGAACGTAAAAATAGGGTGGGGATGATACCCACAAAACTTGAATACTACAGTATAAAGTTGGCCTGATAAGGCTTAAAATGATCACTTCTAATGATCTACCCTATTAAGAGCAATCAGGTCCAACTTGTTAGATGTTTTACAAACATATAATGAAGTATGCACTCGGTAAAGAGATTTAAAGAAAAGACTATTAAGTCTACCCTATTAAAGGATTTGAAGCTGATTCACCTATCAGGATGAAACAATAGATCTCTTAAATACAACTAAATTTTTGATTGAGATCCTTGAAGTACTGATCACCTCTATGTGATAGATGTAACTTGATTGCTCCTAAAATGGCCTGGCAATACACTTCACTCTGTTACTGATTCACATTCGCATGCTTTTCACTTCATTCATATTCAAAACATTACACTTGGGTATGATACAATACATTACATATATACCAACCCAATTCACATAATTACAAGGTTGGCCAATACACAAGTTAACACCAATATTATAGAGTTGGTCCAAATGTAGAAACTCGGGTTCTAAAAATTGACTTGGTGAATTTCTGATACATGACATCCATTTTCATTACTCGGCATCATCATACACTTAGTATAAGTAGAGGCTTGGTCCATACTAATCACTTCAACATAATTTTCAAACTCATTATACACTGGTGACTCGATAGATACTGTGTCACTTATTAGAAACTAAATTCCACGTTTACCATGCCTGCACTCAGTAAACACTGCTCATCTCATCACTTGATTAACACTAACTTCACTTCATAAGAACTGATGACTTAGTAGACACTACGAAGCTTGGTAACCACTAAACTACTTGGTAAGAACTACTAGACTTCACATTGCCTAAATTCACTTGGTAACCACTAGAATGCTCGACAGGAATTGTGAAGCTTGGTAACCACTAAATTGCTCGAAAAACAATGGGAACTTATCAAAGAGCTTAGTAACCATACAAAATATGAATAAGTATTGCCACTAATAGCAAACATGACTTAATGCCAACATTATCTTAAGATGATATAGGATTTTCTATGCATCATAAAAATATGGAGAAAGAAATAAAAAATCTATTCTACAATATATAACAATAAAGAAACAATACAACTATGAGAAGCGAGGATTTAGGTTAGTTGAAGATGGATGAATAATTTTTCAAGTGAAAATAATTTTAACAATTAGATTTTCCCAACTAGAAGGATCAAATACAAATTTTCAAGGTGATAAAATTGCATATGCAGATACATCACTTGTATGCCAAGCATGAACTACATTCCCTAACTTATAACGAATGGTTGGGTATAAAGGCTTCATATATTGGCCCAACAATGGAAGCCAAGGATGTTGAAGAATAACTTTAGTGAAGAGTTGAGTGACATTGTCTCTAAACCTCTAAATGTATTGAGAGACATTTTGTGGTTGACATTGAGGCCCTTTCAAATAATGATCAAATAGGGCCCTAAGGCACAAATGTCTTGGACATTAATTTGAGCACCCAAGATCCTGATTAAGGACTTTTTTGTCATGAGGATGAACTAGGTGAGATAAACTCCCTAACATGGCTATCAAAGTGAATGTGATGGGGAAAAATAATAATAGCCCAGCCCATTATGAGTTAGCAAGGTAAATCTAATATCAACACCATGTTCTTGCTTCTAAGCTAACAGTTATTCAGTTGCATTTTCTTGTAAAACATTAATTTTGTTGAACAATTGTAAACTCTTAGAAAATTCTTTCTTGTTTTATATTACCATTTATGGGCTTCCCTTGAACAAAATCAAAATAAACAAGCATAAATACACCTAATTTTTCTTTCAAAACCATATGTGTAGATATAAACATTAAGTACAACATGTCCAGTATTTTTGTAGATATATACTTTAATTACACCAAATTTTTCTTTCAAAACCATATGTGTAGATATAAACATTAAGTACAACATGTACAATAATTTTTTTAGATATACACATTAATTACACAAAAAATTTCTTTCAAAACCATATGTGTAGATATAAAAATTAAGTACAATGTGTCCAATATTTTTGTAGATAGGCACATTAATCATGATGATGATGCTTCAACTTATCACAATGATGATGCTTCTATTGATCATGATGATGATTATAACCTTTTACTATTTATAATTCATATGTGATACTAATATTTGATGTAATTTTGAGTATATGTATCATGATATTTTTAGCTTACATAATACAGTTGATTTACTATTGTAGAAATGAGAAGCCCTTCACAAGCATCCCACACAATCTCAGGAATCATTAGGTATAATTTATTACACCCCATAGAGATTAATCTCTTTTACCATTTGTAAAATATCTCTCTCATTGCCACTTATCTTTGTTATTGCATGGACTCTAGGTACCAACAAAGACGTATTTGTCAAATTTGTCTTCCTCAAGTGAGGAAAATGTAGGAATGTGAGAAGAAAGTGAGACATTTAGTATGTCTAAATCAAGGAGATTGACTTGAGGTCAAAATATTAGAAAGAAATTCAATAAATGCATAAAATTTTTCCTTTCTCAAGGGGGGTCATGTGCTTATGATGATGAGAGTAAAGGTCACTCCGATGTGCCCTTTAGGTACAAACATCTACATAAACAATGGGTCCCCATTGAACTTCCTCCAATAAACATTGATTTTTGTATTGGAGAGAGGATATATCACATAAAACCATCCTAATTCCATAGTTTGGGCCTATTTCCATGTATGGAATAAAGGTCTCTTACAACAAGGTTGTTCAATTGATGAAGTATGTCAGACCTTGCTATGATTACAGTACTTAGATGTAGATTGTTAGATATAAAAAAAGTATGTGTAGGTATGCACTAGTAACAATTATAGACAACAAAGTGTTAGTGAAAAAAGTAAACTAATAGATATATACATTGATGGAAGGCCAAAAGCATCTAGGAATATTATAGGTTTTATAAATAGTACAGACCCGCGCCAACTAAGAAGTGACCCAATTACATATTTGAGGTGCATGAGGAAAATCATGTATTTGTATGTGCAATAAAATCAATACATGGAGGTGAATAGATTTTTATTGATTACAATTTGAACCATATAGATACAAATAAAGCCACTATCATGGGTGAGGTGGTATGTACTATGCACATTTAAAATCACCTCCAAGCAATGAAGATAAACACACCATTAAATTTGTATATTTTTTTGCTAACTTAGAATAATAATACATGTTTTGACATGTCTCAATGATTTTTTTAAATGCAGGGCTATAGTATGGATCAACAACCATAGGATACACCCAACGGTGATGGTTCTTCTTCTCGATAGGTAAAACTCATTGTTGTTGTACATATTAGATACAAGAAATATGTTAATGTATATTTTTTATTATGTTTTATTTTCCACTAATATTTTGGATTGATTTTAAATATAGAGATAATAATATTTCTCTTGCAAGTTGTAATCACCTAAAAATGGTCATCTAGACTATTAGCTTCCTTCTCAACATTTTGGCTAAATTAATTTAATCATTTACCTAGACCAAATTGCTAATAATCAATTTATTTGATTATAACCTATAGTTTGACTATGCTATCCTAAGTTCATTATTTTATTAAAAGAACATGTCCCCTTTTAATTAAATAAAAGGCCCCATTCTTCTAACCCACTTAAAGTGCACACATAAAGTCCTTTTTCTATTTTGAAATTAAAAGAAAAGGCTTTGTGACTTTTATCTTACATGACAAGTCAACTTATATTCTATTGGTTGACTTGTGTGTGCACATGGATCACTTCTCTTTTCAAATTCCACCATTGATCATCCACCATCTTCATCTTGATCTCTACCGTCCATATGACTTTAAAAAGGAGAGAGCTTTCCCCCTCAAAGCATCCATCTTTTGAGTATTGTTATGCTGAAGGTTTTCTAACAGGTTTCTTTGGAGCTTTGTGGAGAACTTCTATTTCTTGTCTACATTCTCTCATACCATAGCATTTTAGCTTAGATTCATGTTGCATGTTAGTTTAGCTTCTATTTTGCAATAATCTATCTCACATAGCTTAATATTTGGATTGTAACACTTTCATACATGTTTTTAGCATAGCTACACTTTACATCTCATTCTAGCTTAATCTTTATTTGCATTACATCTTTGAGGAACTCCTTGAGACATTTGCATTCTTGCATCTTGTGTTTGGAACATCCCATTTCATGGTTTACTAGCAAGAAGAGTATTCCTAAGGCTCAGCTGAGAGCCCTTGAACTTGAAATACACTTTCTTGCTCCGTGGATGGGGAGCTCTAAGCTGGCATCCAAGCATTTCAAACTCATGGAATCATTTGGATAGAAGGGTTTAGAGTGGGACACTTTTGAGTGTACTCAAGTGAGTGCTAATCAAGACAAGGGAAAGGAAACAATAGTCCACTAGGATGAGGAGCCGAGCCACGATGACCTGGCTGAATATACTATTGATTTTAATTTAGTGCCTAATCTTGTAGTTGCATTGAAAAATTTGATTAATGATATAGGAAAAATTCATCACAAGTGGCATTAACTTAACCTCAAACTCTAACAAAACAAGATACGATTGATAGGTTGGTGACCCTAGTTCACATATATACAGTAAGTATTAATGTACTTTATAATTATAACAAAAGTTTAATAATGATTTTTATAGCATACTCTTTTATTTATGTCATTAAATAAAATGCTTGTGTTATTTTTTCAGAGGATGGTAAGGATGTTAAGGGGCGATCCCCTAGAGGATGATACTTCAGGTGGTTCAAGTACATCGCATGTTCTATCCTACTCTAGTGATTTGCTCAAACAATATTTTTATTTATAGATGTAACAATCTTATTTTATTGTGCTTTAACAATCTCATTTTTAGCTCCTACTGTTGATCCTTTGTTCACTACACTGCCTTCTACAAGGAACATAACTGAATAGGTACTGCTAACTACAAATTTGGCAACATGTATCTCAGTGACAGATGTGGTGGCACCACCTATTGGTAAGTTGATTCCTCTTTTTCCGTCTCAATTTTTATGTATTTATTTCACTTGAACTATTATTTATTTGGGGACATTTTGTAATATTGGATTCATTTAATGTAGGAGCTAATGAGGACCTTCCTAGGTGTTCTTGTAATAGATGTATGGGAACATTAAAGAATTGTGATCAATTGCTTGTTAGCAATGAAGATGGTCTTCCCCTGAAAGTACCCCAAATTCTAGGTACTTTAAAGATTGATCCTTTCTTTTCCTATAAAATATTATACTCATAATCAAATGCACTAATCTCCTGTGCAATCCCTTGCAATAACTACTAATCACATTATTATTTGTAGGGAATGATATATTTTATGAAAAAATTAATCATGAATGTTTGCGTATATTTGGGCCGACCATATACACAAGGTATCATATTTTGATTTTATTTCTAGATCATGTTTCCTTAATTTGATCATTTTCTTGAAGTAAAAGGTAGTTTTAGTTAATTTATGAATCTAACAATTTTTTTCTTTTCTTGAAAGGTGGAATTTGCAAGCAAAAGAGTTAAAGGACCAACTCATTGATGCCATGACATCACTTTTTGGACCCAACATCTTTCAAAGACTTAGGATCCTTGAGAAAGTGGGCCAAGATTTTAAATATATAAGGTTCAACTGCATGACCCAAATGAAAAAAAAACATTGTTATTAGTGGACCCTCTATATTCTCATTATTGAGTGGGATAATCTTATAGATGATGTCGCTGAGATAAAGGCAAGAGATGATGGAGAACTGATACCACTTGAGGAAAGAATGTATGTCATAATATTAAGAATGAAATTTTAAAATAATTACTCTTAATACTTATGTGATCTAACATCTTTCAAACTTCACATAGGTTTACTCACACATCAAAGGAAATTGAAGGAAGAAAACATAAGCACGAGCAAAACAAGCTCAACTCAAGTGGATATTCAATTTTTTTGCATGAGTTGTAAGTATAAGTAAATGAAAAATTATATGCAAATATTTATAAATTGCAAAAAATTTGGTCTTTTGATGAAATTGATTACAAAAAAAATTCATGATACCAAAAAAAATGTAGACCATGGAGTTTTGATAAAAATCGCTTAAGAGGACAAGAAATTAGGCTACATAAAAGGCTATACAACCATGGTTGCATAACTTCGAGCAATGAGTGTGCAAGGTTCTTCTACTGGATCATATGATGAGGTAAATAAGTAAAATGATTTTTATTTTAGATTGAATACTTTAGCAATTATTGTATTTGATATTAAGTTCCAAAAATATAAGTCGTTATATTTTTTAAAAGGAAACAATGATTATATATTTGATATACGTATTAAAATGAATGATTAAGATTTTTGTATATTTGTCTTGTATTTATATGTATATATTTATGATAAATGCACTAATTATTTAAAATGGATTGCAGCCTACCAATCCTAATACATCAATTGAACATTGTGGAGGTGGCAATTTGAATGTGGATCCTAGTACGCAAGGTATATATTTTCTATTCAATTTTTGATTTTTGAATTATTAATACAAGTAAAAAATTTAAATTGAATTTGGTGTAGTAATACAAATTTAACTATAATATGTGTTGGGATTAAAAAACATCTTGTATTGTAGTTCTAGGGGATGAAGAGGTTGTTCTTGATGAGCATGTTCAGGTCCAAGTTGATGGGCAAGATGATGTGGTTGGACAAGGTAAAGAGTGCTACAATGTTCTTAAAAATATTTAAAGTCTCAATTTTTTTAAATTTAGCCCTTTTATTTGTTATTTTAGAGGACTTTCATTTCCAAGGGATAGTGAGTGTATGTTCATAGGTGCGAATAAATATCGATGATGACATGGATATGCCTTTGCAACAATATAGGGAAGGACAAAAAAAAAAAAACAAAAAAGAAATGATTCATATAACTTATGTAACTTATTTGACAATGATTGTTTTATATATATATATATATTTTATTTATGTTCTATTGAATGTTCATGTGAATGTTCTAGTGAACTTTATGCTTCAACATTAATGTGAATATTCTAATGAAACTAATGTGTTATTGGATGTTATTATGTGATAATTCATGAATGAATGAATTTTAGATGTTAATGAGAAATTTAAATGTGGGGGGGGGGGGGGGGGGGGGGACCAAATGTGCTTCTACATTTACGTGATTGGCCCTAATTATTAGAGAATATTAAACTATTCTTGAAACCAAGTGAAGCTCAACATTAACCTATGATTGCATGACAACTAACTGTGTGAATCTCTTGGTTTCAAGCAATGTAGAAGGATGCCATAGTAAAACTCATTTATTTATGAAATTTAGATGCAGTCTATGAAGTATTAAAAAAATGTCTTACTATGGGATTGCCTCAAATTATTCCTCTCTAATGTATTCAATTGTTTCTATTTATTTGCAATCATTTTTTATTGCATTTGATAACTTTTTTTGTAAATTGGGAGACATAAAGAAGAATTTGAATAGTGGAAACAAATGATATCAGATCATTCTAAAGTATACATTTATTCATGAACTATTCTCATTATTTATTTTGAGTGTGGTGATATGTTGAATAATATTATAAGGAGGAAGTAGAGGATCCTAAAGTCTAATCAAAGATTTGTCTTCAAAACATGCCCAAATTAGCAAAGGAGGCCACCACAATATGTCATGTACTTTAACCTATGTTTCATTTTTTTGATTGTGGGAAACACTAGTCACTTCATAATTGACTTGCACTAGGTGTTCTATATGACATGAAACACTTAATGGAGAAAGCAAGTAACATTTATAATTTCACAATTTATAATCCTTGTTGCAAATTACAATATGGAAAAGTCAAACTTCATTGGCTACATCTCTAGCTAGGTTTATACATGATATCTACTGAATTGAATTTTGAAATCTAATTTCAAAATAATTTGGTTAAATAATAATTTTTATGTGAATATTTCAATTTTTAGGCCATTCTAGTCATTTTCTATTGTTCATGCTCATTAAACATCTTGATCACAAGAATGTTGTAACACTAATGAATGTTGTTAGAAAATCTGTCCAATGTTGAAACTTTGAATTCTCAAATTTTTGTAGGGATTGTGGTGAAGTCCTCATTGAATTGGTGCTTGGCCAAGAATAATATTAGAATGCTACAAGACTATCATGCTTCACAAAATATTGTAAACGTTTACTTGGCAGCACTGACATTAATGGCCTATTATTATTTAGTGCATTGGAAGACAAACATTGTCATATTTATTTGGAACTCAACAACTGACATGCTTCCATGCAAGAATGACATCTTATCTGGTGATGGTTACTCAGTGGTGTGACTGTGACTTTGTGAATAAGGTTGAGCTTGATTCTTCCTTCATCGTAGAATAGACTCATCGATTACCTTCTTTGTCAAGAAAGAACTAAAATTTTTAATGTTCCTTATATTAATTAATTCACACATGCTTCATCGTGTAATACCCCAAAATTGGTTCAATTCCATGACAACCAATTCTGGTCTATTTTGATCAATCCCAAAGTCCTATTTCACTAGGCAATTCTCATTCTGATTTTCACTACTTGACTTAATTGTTAAATGCAGAAAACCCTAATCTACATTAATCATGGTATTTATTTAATTCCTAAAGTATTGACTCAAATTAGCCACATTAAACCTATTGATTAAGATTTAATTTAATCTAAAGTACTTATACTTAAATTAAATTTAATTATCTCCTATGGCTAATGTACCAAGAATTAAAAATATTTAATTTAATAATTATGCTCACTTTAATTAATTGAATGTGATTATTTAATTAAATGAAAAAGGCATTTATGAGGTCATATCTCATTTTATTAAATTAAATAACTTTCCAAATTCTCCTCTTTAGTTCAAAAATGGGAATTCCAGGTTATCTATCTCTTGAATTGGAATTGACTTATTTCACTCATTCTCACAATTAGGTGAATTTTAGTTAACTGTTCATTACACTCAAGATTTGAGTTAGTTATCTACACCTATTCTAGGAATTTTCCACCTTGACTGAATCTTATCTTCAATCCAAACCATTGATTTGAGTTGATCTCAACTGTTGGTGGATTTTGAGAATTCTATTTAAGAGACTCCTAATTCCTCATTACTAATGTTGGAATTCTAATTGCATTGAATTTTTGTCAAAGTGATTGCTCATTTTAAATTCTAGCTTTCAATATTGTTAGCATTTTAATATCATTTTAAATTATAGATACATTCATCTAGTTTAATCTCTTTTATTTCTTATTAGAATAAATTGCATAGCATCTAGATTAATTGCATAACCACATATTTTGCATAAACCCTTCATACCAGATGGTCTGGTTGCCTGCTTCTCGGTCTGAGAGCATGTAGGAAAAATCCTTTTAGTTAGAAGGCAACAGGTCACATTGTCAGGCATCTTGGATAAAGGACTCCATGTTTATTCTAGGATGACTCAGCAGGTAAAGAAGTGTCTGTGAGGTTCAGAGGCCCACAATCCACCCACACATTTTTGGTGCTCATAGTGGGGTCAAGAAAAGCAATTTTTCTAGCCTCATTTATCTTGTTTTATGATATTTTCATGATTCTATCATACCTGCATGTATAGATTTCTAGATTTTCACGTGGAAAATCTCATTTTCATGTGAAGATTTAAGGATTTTGTCTATTTCTCTGCACTTTCTCACATGAAAAAGTGCCCCATTGTGTGGTTTCTCACACGACACCTCATTTTCTTGTGTGGGTCTATGTAATAGTTCTTGTGGGTCTACGTAGGAGTTCACACATAATCTTGCAACAACATAGTTAAAATGCAAATTTTCAATGTTGTTTATCATTTCATTTCACTAATGCGTTGTCTCTGAAGCATCTTTATTTTAGCTTTCTAATTTTCTTGCAACATAATAGTTGTCTGCAAGACATTTTGATGAAGATTCCTTTTACACAAACTTTCCAAACATGAACTAACTGTGTGTTTGTAGGACATTGTCAAAGATACGATTGTCAAAGATTAATCTTTAAAACCCACTAAAATAATGTTTTTTTCTTGCTTTCCAAACATAGTCTAATTAGGGCTTGTGAACTTTGTAGTGTGTAAGACAGGGGAATAGGGGAGTATGATCTTTACCACTTGGAGGTCATGACCAAGGGTAAATTAGAAACCTAGAAGCCTCTAAAAGATGACATCTAAGGGAGGCAAGCAAGTTAGTGGTTCTCTAGTGTGAGTCCTCTTCTATGAAGGGATAAACAATGTTTGCTATCGATTCTGATTCTAAAGATTCTGCTAAGAATTTTTGGTTTTGGGGATAAACGATGTTTGTTATCGAGTCTTAAACATGTCCAAAGCTATCTAAAAATATTGAAAGTTAAGACTTCCCCTCCCTCTGAGTTTCTTTCTCCTTGGTTGGATTGTATTCAACTACTGATTGCTTCCTATGTGTTGTTGAAAACACTTTGTCTTATCCAAACAAACCAACAATCTATCCAGAATAGTCTAAAATCTTCAAAGTCTCTTCAAAATCTAGTTTCAATTGTTATTCTAGTCTCTATTTTCATGCACAATATGAATTTTTTTTTGAAAGTACTTTTTGACTTTTCATTTCTTTGTATGACCCTATTTAGGTTCTCATGCAAGTCTATGCAAATCCCCATGCGGGATATTGCAGTTAGCATCCTATTTCACTTGTTAGTCCTAGCACTTCTTTGCACAACCTAGTGCATGTCTTTGTGTGATTTTTAAATTACTATTCTAATTCTTTTCCTGGTTCTATGTACTTTCTCACATGGTTCCTAGAGAATCTTTTTCTAGGATCTTGAGTCAAAACTATGAAAGTAGTTTTTCAGAGTTATCTGTGATCTAAGTCTAATCTATTTCCTGCAAACATTTTCCCTCTTTTCTATATTCAAATAGTCCCAAATAGTAGCATCTAGCTTAGCTAATGACTTGCAATTTATACTTCAACTAGTCTCATCTTTTAGTTGTCTTGTTCTCATCCTCTAGTGTTTGATATACTCTGTGTCATGGTAGTCATTATCTTTGGCTATTCTAGCCTTCACTCAAACTATTTGTACCTTAGTATATAGTACTCTTATCTTGTCCTTTGGAGACTATGTTCTAGTGTGGTCCTTGTCTAGGGATTTTCTTCTTGTCCTTGTCTATGAGTGTGGCAGTAAGGAGTGGAAATGTATGTTATCCCATTAGGCTTAGATGAGGTAGAGCTATGGGTCACTTTCCAATTGGTACATGGTCTATGTCTAGTTCATCTAATGAGGAGTCTTTATGATCTCCTTCACCTCTCAGGTCACCTTGAGTTCAAAGAACTTTCTCTATAAATCTAAGAAAAACTAGGAATCCCTTGTATCAAGAGGATCCTAAAACTAGGATCCTCAAACTAGTAAAGGTGATACACCTCCAGATGGCACCACTAAATTCTTATTCAGAGGACCTTTCCAATCACAACATACTGAAACTACTCACATTCCTACAATGGCTGATCATGAACGTAAATTTTTTGAATATATTAGAGATCAAGAACAACCTAAGAATGATAGACATAAAGACCCATTCACATATTATGAGGATGAGGAAGAGGTAGAAATTAACTTGGAACATCTTGAAAAATGTCAAAATGATAAGCATTACAAAAAGGTCATGGAAATCCTACTCTACAAAGAGAAAGAGAAATACTTTCTCAAACTTGCACAAGAGGGAGCTATATTACCTCATCACTTCAACATTGAAACCATTATCACACGTAAAGAGGAAATTGAAACTTCTAAATTCCAAAAATAGCTGAAATCATGCAAGACCAACTAGCTTAAATGATGCATGACAAAGACAAACCTGTAAAAACATACACGCTAGATGCTCTTTGTTCATTCCCATTTGACAAGAATATAGACATGCCTCTTTTTCCAAGAGGAGTTGAATTACCTAAGTATGACAAGTTCTTTTGAACTTCTGATCCCCAAGATCACTTATGGGAATTCAGAGCCTTGTCTATAGAATTCATGCATAACCAACCATATTTTATGCACTTATTCCCTAGAAGTCTAGGTGGTCAGGCTATGGATTGGTTTTCATACTTGTCTCCAGGTATCAAAATGTTTGATGAGATTACCAACTTGTTTGTACAATAATACTCGCATAACATTCAACATCCTGTTAACATCCAAGATTTGTGTAATCTTAAACAGAGAGTTGGGGAGCCTTTCCTCACACTTCTCCAAAGGTGGAGACAAATTTATACTAAATATTCATGCAAGATTCATGAAATAGAAAACCTTGACATTTTCACTGATAATATCCTACCTAATTTTAGGTACAGAGTCCAACTTCAAGGTCCATGCACCTTTGAAGACATGGCTACACAAGTTATCCACATAGAAGAATTCATGGTTAAAAAGGGTGAACTCACTCTTCAAAAGGACATAAAATAAGGATCCATCTCTAACAAAGACAAATCCAAGTATGTGAGTAAAAATCAAGAGGTTGTGCATGATGGAGTTATCGATAACATTACTCTTAAACCTACCAAGGCAGTGTTTAATCTCATAGAAAACCTTAAAGCATCCAAGAATGTTGAAAAATCTTCTCTAATAAGGAAATTGGAAATAAACCAAGGAACTCATGGGCTACACATCCTAAATGAGAGTATACACCCATAGGTGAACCTCTAGATGTGGTTTAGAAAACCTTGTTGCAAAAAAAACTCATATCCCCATTGGATAATGCTCATCCTTATGATCCACAACCTCAACCACAATGGTGGAATGAAACCACATTGTAAAAATATCACCAAAAAAAAGGTCACAAAACTAGCAACTGCATTAATCTATGTCACAAAATCCAAGACTTAATCGATGATGGTGATATAGTTGTGGATGGACACAACAAGAACATGGATCACAAGGATTTCAAGGAGCCATTCCTATCTTATGAAAAAGGAGAGAGTTCAAAATCAAAACCCAACAATAAGGTCAATTATACATACTCTAACAATGATGATGAGATAGTCCATATGGTTGAACTAGTAGGTGTTGAGCATTGTGGTGTCATCACCATCAAGGGCAAACAAGATAGAACTAAACCTATGAGACCATTTGTCTTAGGGGGCCTACCTCCAACACATCTGACTACAAACCATCACAATCTTGTGCTAATTTTATCACACATTCTCATGCCAAGTTGGTTCTCAAAGGCCTTGTGCCTTCTTCTCCCAAGCTAGAACAACATAAGGATAACACCCTTTCTGGTCCATCTAGCAAAGATGTAAAACTTGAGACAAATTTTGTGGCTACTAACACTTAAATCACAATATTTGAGCTGCTTAAAATCTTGCCTACTCATAGGAAGATTCTTGACAAAGCCCTCACTGAGACAAATGTTCCTCAAGATCTTAATCTTGAGTGATCTCAATCTATGGTAGGTCATCTGACCTCACCTTATTATATGTCTTTCTCTAAGGAGGATGAAAATTCATTGAGTCACCGACATAATCAACCTCTATCTATTAAGGTCATGATACATTACAAATGTGTCCATTAGGTGCTCATTGATAATGGAGTTCATTTAGACATTGTCTCTACTGCTCTACTTAGACAATTAGACAATTCTAAAGAGTCTATTGATCCTCGTTGCAAGATCACCATCAAAGCATATGAAAAAGTTGAGAAAAAGTTCTTAGGTCTTGTAGTGTTGCCACTCCGCATGGGTCTTGTAGAAAGGGATGTCACTTGTCAGTTTCTTGACATTCCCTTGGCTTATAATATCTTTCCAGGAAGACCATGTATACATGAGATGTATGCTGTGCCATCTACCTATCACCAATGCATAAAATTCCCATTCCATGGCTCTGAGGTCACTATTCCTACCAGTACTAGCCATACTTGCAATATGCTAAAAGTTGCCAAAAAATTTGTACCTACCAATAGAGAATCTACTGATTATCATAATAACAAGTTGAAGCAGATTAAACAATCACTCCAGCTGAAAGAAACTAGAATGGGCAAGTATCATATAGAACTAGTATTGTCATTGACTTCTCTTCCTGAGTCTCCTCATTAGTATGGGAGACCATTTGAAGCCAAGAGGCCATTTATGTTGACACCTCAAACCAAATATAATGGTACTTTTGGCAAGGCTGTAGTTCCCCTAGAGGATGAAAGTGAAAACAAAGCCATTGCTGCATGGCTTTACAAAGAAGAGATGCCAGTTGATCTCACAAAACATGCTCATGAGATCACTCCTGAGAAATATAGTCCTGGTCTTAGACTCATGAAGTGGTTTGGCTATAAAGGAACTGGTCCTATTGGATACAATAACAATGGTTTAATATATCCTATCAAAGCAATAGCTTGAAGGAATAGAGAGACATATAATCTAGGCTTTAAGAAGGTTCCCTTTCATTTAGGGATTAACAAATTCATACTAGAACCTGAGAGTTCATCAAAAAATGAGTCCCAAACTGAATCTGATGGCCCTAAAGATAATGGTGACAATGAGGATCCTTATCCCATTCCTCATGATCTTGCTAAATTCTTTGTGAAACCAGATGACTTTGTACCATGCATCAATGCTATGGATAGTGCTAGTAGCTCATCTGAGGACACTACTAATTCACATCATACTCAACCAAAATAGGGAGAGTCTAGTTAGTCTCTGCTCATTGAGTACCTTTGCAAAAATCTAGGGGAAGAAGGGGAGTAAATCCCTATCACTATTGGAGAATTCTACAATTTGTCACAATGTAGCACTGATTCTAGGGAATATGAATTTGACTCTCTTTTAGAGGCTACTATAGACAAGGACATAGATCAAGTTCATGCTTATGAAGACCAACTTGAAGTAGGTAAAATTTTTAGGGTTAGGTCAGAATGGTCTAATCCAACTAGTGTCCTTGAGTCTTTGGTTGATGAAATTAGTGCTCTAAGGCATTCAACCACACTTGTGGATGAAGCTGCTCTAGGTCTTGAGTTGCTTGTCCAAGCATTCAATGAATATACTATGAACACAATCGAACCTGACACTACGCTTTCACTCACGTATCCTGAGCTTATAGACTGGACTTTTAATACATTTAGGGAAGTCCCAACATTCCTGAATGACTATCCTCTCACCTACTATCCAAACATTGTTGAACTAGTAAAGTCTTCTACTAGTGAACAAAGCATCAACATGACTAAAGACAACATCAAATATCTCAGTCATACAATCAAAAAGAAAAAAAATAGAAGGTCTGATGGTGAAAACCAAATTGTGGTAGTGTCAAAAGCAAAAAAAGTAAAAATAAAAGATGTATCCAAGGGTGAAAAACTCTCTGAGGCACCCATGAATGAGGTATTTGATGCGCTTCTAAGTCATTTCCATGAAAGATCATTAGTGTTGATAGAGCCTACACAACCAATCAACTTGGGAAAAAAGGAGCATCCTCACATGATACATCTTGAATAGTCATTTTCTCCAAAGGAAAAAGAGGAATTCATTGCCTTCTTCCAAGAAAAAAAGATAAACTTTGCATGGACATATTCAGATATGCTAGGGTTAGATCCTGATCTCATTACGCATCACTTGTCTATTATAGCAGGCATTAAACTAGTTAAACAAAAACTTCAAAAAATGCATCCTCATGTTGCATTAATCATCAAAGCTAAATTAGAAAAGCTCTTGAAAGCTATTTTAATCTGTGATATTGATTATGATAAATGGATATCCAACATTGTTCCATTCTCCAAACATGACAAATCTATCAAAGTTTGTATAGACTTTTGAGATATGAACTTAAGATGTCCTAAGGATGATTTTCCACTCCCTAACATTGATATGATAGTGGATATGAGATTTACTCACTAATGGATACATTTTCTGGTTATAATCAGATCAAAATTGCACCAGAAGATCAGGAAAAGACTATTTTTACTTGTGCATGGGGAACCTTCTATTGGAACATGCTACCATTTGGCTTGAAAAACACTAGTGCTACATATTAGAGAGTAGTCACTATAATTTTCTATGACATGATGCATAGGACCATGGAGGACTATGTGGATGATACTTTGGTCAAGAGTGAAAAACATGATACTCATCTTCAAGATTTGGGACCTATCTTAGATCCCATGGAAAAATTCAATCTAAGACTTAATCCCAAGAAATGCACATTTGGTGTCATGTTAGGAAAGCTACTAGGATACATTGTGTCTACAAAAGGAATTGAGGTAGATCCAAAGAAATTTAAAGAAATCATGGATATGCCTCCACCTTGTAATATCAGTGAAATGAGAGGTTTACAAGCAAGACTTCAAGCTATTCACAGATTCATCTCATAGTTGGCGGATAGATCACAACCCTTCACCAAGAATCTACATAAGGGTGTGAAATATAAATGGAGTTAGTATTGCAAGAAAATATTGCAACAAATAAAACAATATCTCACTAATCTACCAATCCTGATGCCTCCTATCTATGAGAAGCCACTCATTTTGTATATCTCAGCAATAGAAACATCTTTGGGTCTCTTATTGGCTTAAGAAGATAATGATAACAAGGAAAGAACTATTTACAATCTGAGTCACAAGCTAATCTCTTATGAGATGAATTATAGTATCATTGAGAAAGCTTTCTTGGTAGTTTCCTTTGCTTCCCAAAAGTTGAGACACTACATGCTCGCTCACACTATGTGACTAGTGGCTAAAATTGATCCAGTAAAGTACTTACTCAGCAAGGTAGCTCTTATAGGAAGATTGGCTAAGTGGGTCATGATACTAAGTGAGTTTGACATTTAGTATGTTGAATGAAAGGCTATCAAGGGACAAGCAATTTTTGATCAACTAGTAGATGCATCAATGTAGAGTCTTCTCTCGATGAACATTGATTTTCTAGATGAATTAGTTTTGACACTTACACACCAAACATGGGTAATTTTCTTTGACGGTTCCTTCACACAACAAGGATCTGGTGCTACGTTACTCTTCATAAAACAATAGAAATATTCACTTCCTAAAGCATACAAGATCTTGTTTCTTTGTACCAACAACATTATAGAATATGAGGCTCTAATCAATGGCATGAAGGTTGTAGCCAAATGGAGGATGGATATTTTGAACATCTTTGGAGACTCTTAGCTCATCATCAACTAGGTTAATGATGTATGTTAGAAAAAGGATGATAAATTAATCCCTTACAAACACATGGTTGATGAAATGAATAAATATTTTGTACATATCACTTTCCAGCAAATTCCTCAAGCAAATAAAAAAGTAGCTGATGCCATGGCTACTCTTGCTTCTATGTTACAGATGCTAGAGAATGATCTTGAGCATGAGTTCCTAGTGGAAACGTTGCTCTATGCTGCCTATAACTCCCCTAAATCTAGGATGATCTATTCTATTATAGGACAAGATTCATCCTGCTATCACCACATTTACTCCTATCTACATGACCAAACCATTCCAGATGGTCTCACCTAGAATGAAAAACATCACCTTATTCATAATGCTTCATGGTATGTCATTATTATTAATGACTTGTTTAGGAGAGGTCTTAATGGAATACTCCTTAGGTTTCTAGAATCTAAAGAGTCCAAATGCACTTTAATTGACACCCATGAGAGCATTTTTAGGTTTCACTCGAATGGCTTGACACTAGCTCAAAAAATTATTAGAGCTGGTTACTATTGGCCAAATATGGAGCAAGAGGCAATCAAATATACAAAGTCCTACAAGTAGTGCCAGCTCCATGGGAATTTGATTCATGATCTAGCCAGGGAGTTGATTCCATCTATCACATTGTGGCCATTCTAATAATGGGCCTTTGATCTTATGGGTCAGATTCACTAGTCTTCTTCTAATGGACATAAGTTCATTATTATAGCTACAAACTACTTCATGAAGTGGGTAGAGGTAGTACCTCTCTCAATAGCCAATGGCAAAATTTTAGCTTTGTTTATCACAAACTACATCATATGTAGTTATGGTGTACCTTCCTCCATTATTACTGACAATGGAGGATAGTTTAAGAACAAGGACCTTAAGGAGTTATGTAAAAAGTTCATAATCATGCAACATTGGTCTTCTATCTATTACCCCCAGGGTAATGGTCAAGCAAAGACATCCAAAAATGTGATCCTTAAGATCTTGCACCACATAGTAAATTTGGAAGGGACTAGCACCTACATATTAATCCTAGTTTATGGGCATAAAAAACAAGTATTAGAACTCTAATGGGTACAATGCCCTTTTCTTTGGTTTATGGAGTGGATGTTGTGCTTCCAATAGAGGTTGAGATTCATACTTTGAGAATCTCTATAAAGGGCCACATTACTGATGATGATTACAGAGTATCTCAGCTTCAAGAGCTAGTCCTATTAGATGAATGTCGACAAGTAGTGTGTGATCATCTCCAAGCTTATCAGCAACGAATGTCTAGAAGCTATAATAAGAAAGTTAAGCCATGTGACTTCCAATTGGGTGATCTTGTTTTGAGAGAAAACCCTAAGAATCAGCAACAAAGGGCCCAAAAAGGGAATTTCAAACCAAACTGACTTGGTCCTTACATAGTTATTGCAGTGTTTCGATCTGGTGCTTACCAACTTTCTACAACCAAAGGAGAGGTGCTCAAGGAGGGCATCAACACTCTCCACCTGAAGTAGTTCTACATTTGATCTGATTACAAAAGTTCTTCGTATATACTTAAGTGTCCTAAAAAAATCTAAAAATTGCAAAAAGTCTTGAAAAAAATCATTACCCTGGTGAAAACCTAGCAATAGGCACCTTGGTAATATCAAAAAAAGAGAGGAAAAAATCAATACTACAAAAAAAAAAATAAAAAAAGAGAAAAATACAAAAAAATTGAAAAACAAAAAAGTGCCATTGTGAAAACTTGGAAATAGACATCATGGTAGCAAAAAAAGAAATTTCTACCAAGAAGGTGAAAACCTGGTAAATAGGCGCCTCTTGTTCTCAATGGTCTATCTTGCAGTGCATCTTTTGGCTTCTTGTACAATTGCTTTCCTACTTTTGGTTCCTTCTTTAGTTTCCTATTTTTTGCTCATGTATTCATGGATTGAATCCTATCATAACTCAAGGGCAACACCCTAAAGTGTCATAGAATCTCTTTCATGATAGTCACCAAATGTTCCAACTATGTTTGCCTACTATCGCTAGTGTCACTCTTTTTTGAGATTCTCCTTATAGAATCTCTTTCACAACAATCACTAGTTGTTTCAACTTCAGCTACCTACTATCACTTGTGTCACTTTTGAGATTCTTCTCACAGAAGATCTCTTTCATGAAAGTCACCAGTTGTTTCAACTACATTTTCCTACTATTGCTCATGTCACTTTTGAGATTCCTCTCCCAAAAGATCTTTAGTGTCAGTCACCAATTGTCCTAATTATGTCTATCTACTTTCAATCAATCTTACTCAAGTTCTTCTTACTAAAGATTCCTCATTGACTTTAGTCACCAGTCATTCCGACTATGACTCTCTACTGTCATTACCCTACTAAAGAGACTTCTTTCAAACATGTTTTGAACATTCACACTTGACATCAATCCTATAACACAAAAGCACTTGAACTCAAAATGATGAATTTTTTTGGATGTACTAAGCTTTTCTCTTTTTTCTTTGCTTCTTCTTTCTCATGCCTCCTTGAGAAACTTGATGATGTCATTTTTGACTAGATAAGCAAGGACTAGGGGCATGAACTTTTCTTCACTTTTTGTTTGTGGTTTAGTTCCAAATAATTTGAAGCATCCATATAATATGGGTGTCCACTATAAGAGCCTCCATCTCATGTTGGATGGTCATGTGTACCTTGACTCATGTTATATGAATAAATCAATGATTTTGTTTCTATCCTTTCTTGTTGTAGTGAACTCTTCATGCTACAGTAAATATTGATACTCATCTTGTTAAGTGAACATATGAGTCACTACGAGTATATATGGAAAAAATTCTATCTTAGGTCATGGACACAAGGGTCATTTTGGATAGAATACTTACTGATTATTTAGCATAAGAAAGATCTCTTGTGTGTCTAGTGTGTCTACATGCAAGCAACATTCTGGTCATCCTAGCATTTATGCTTTGATGCTTATGTTAACTTGCTACATTAAAAGGGAAAAATGTTCTAGTCATTCTGGCTTCTTGTGCCTCAAATGCTTACATTTAATCTCAAAAAAAACTAGAACATATGTCCTATTCATTATTCCATGATTGCAATGTTAGTGGGAATTGTATGACATATGGGATTTTTCTACATGCTCAGTGATAAAAATTGAAGAAACTTGGTAACTAGACCTAGGGTTGCATCTAGCATAGGTTTGCATTGCATACTTCACTTGGCTAAACACATGATTTGATTACAAATCTACTTCCATCCTTTGTGATGAAGGATTGTTGGTCTCTTCAAAGTATCATGTTTCTTCATGGCTATACAAGTGTTCAGTTCTTTAGTTCTTCCTCTCGCTCCTCAATAGGATACCTGTCACTATCAAGCAGAAACAAAAAACACTACATGAGATGTAAGTTCATTCAAATTTTCATTTCATTCATAATTTCATCATCCATCTCATCTACACTATATTTACAAGTCAAACCAAATATACATCCATACATCACATAATGTTTGCATCTCATAATCGTAGCATAAACATCTCATGTACATCAAGTTAAAAGACAAACAATGACATGTACAAAGGATAGTCGACTCAAAATCTCATATATATATCATTATCAAAGAATATAATAGTATAAAAATGATTTCTACTTGAGCACTGTTGATCAAAAATGATATAAAATGGTGCTGGCACACCAATTAATACATAGCCAGATCAAAAACTTGAAGATAAAGTTAGTCTAACTCTCTCTAGCTCTCTCACCTTCTAGAGGAGGAGGAGGAGGTAGAGGCATATCTAGCCTAGCTAGTGTTAGTCATGTTTTGAGTTGCCATTTTTCAAAGGTCTTTCCTTCAATTTTTTCCTATCCATTTGTTGAAGTCTTTCCCTTGTTGCTTCACATATTCATCATATCTCAAAGTGATTATTTGAAGTTCCTTTTGCCCCTGGTCAATATCTCTTCCCTCAAACCACTTTGAACCACTTTGAACCTCAGTTCAAAGTAGTTCAAAGTAGTTCAACCAAAAGTTTTGTACTAACAATTTTTCTGGCAGGTGATATGCATCAACTTGTCAAAGTTTTCTTTTGAATTACTTTGAACCACTTTGAACCTCAATTCAAAGTAGTTCAAATTAGTTCAATGGCTGAGGTGTTTTGGCAATATTAAATCCTAGTGTATGATGTGCCACCATCCTACAAGGTCATAGATGGTCATGTTAGAGAACAATGAATAAGAGAACATTTCTATTTCCAATGCAAAAAGTCATTATTATGGGGAAAGTGGGAAATCTTCAGCTAGAAAAGGGATTAGATGTCGCATTAAAACTAATCATTACCACTACATCCAAAAAGGAAATCATTAAATAGAAATTTTATACAATAAGGCTTTCAAATGTGCAAACATTAGCAAGGAGTGATGTGTCACTAAAACCTTATAATGAGCATGTACTTTCCCACGTAAGTACTTTCCCTTAAAAACTTGTTTGGCTTTCATTTTCAATTTTTCGTGCAAAGAACTGAAAGTGCGAAGAAGAAGCTATTAAGGGAGACAAAGAAAATTATTGATTTTTTAGCAGAATATAGGTGAGAACTTAGTAATTCTTGTTTTGTTTTGAAAATCTCAACATTGGAACTGAAGGAAACCCCAAATTAATCTCTATAGGTAACACTTGTTTCAAAGAGGAGAAAAATAAACTATCTAAGCTTTTTATTAGATATCAGGATGTGTTCACCTGGAGTTATGAGGATCTAAAGAATTTTAGAAATGGAGAATTTGTGCATCACATACTACCAAAACTAGAAGCAACTAATTTTAGGCAAAAGCTCAGGAATTACAATCCCAAGGTGTCTGAGGCTATTTTTAGAGAGGTTGAAAAGATGCTAAAAGCTCGCATAATATATCCCATACATCACTCAACATGGGTGGCAAATATTGTTCCTATGAGAAAGAAGAATGGTGAAATAAGGATTTGCATGGATTTCAGGAACCTAAACCAAGCAAACCTCAAAGACAACTATGTGCTTCCCACTGTGGATCATGTGTTACAGACAGTTGTTGGATCAAAAGTCATGTCAATGCTTGATGGCTATTCAAGATGCAACTAGATCAGTGTTGTACTGGAAGACCAACACAAAACAACCTTCATTACTCCTTGGGGCACCTTTGCTTATAGTTGGATGCCATTCAGTTTGATTAATGTAGGAGCAACCTTTCAAAGAGCAATGAACTCATCCTTTAAGGATTTGAGGAATAGGATAATTGTGATATATCTTGATGATTTGACCATTTACTCTAGGAGAAGAAAACATCATTTAAGAGACTTAGAAAAAGTGCTTAATAGATGCAGACAACATGGTATATCATTGAATCCTAAAAAATATGTGTTCTTTGTGGAAGAATATAAATTTCTAGGGCATATCACCTCTAAACTTGGTATAAAAATTGATCTAGAGAGGGTGAAAGCAATACAGAAGTTGGCTCTACCCACCAATAGAAGTGATTTTAAGTCCTTCTTTGGTCAAATCAATTTCTTACAAAGTTTTGTTCCTAAATTTTGTGAGAAGGTGAGATACATGTTGAATATGATGAGTGAAAAACATCCTTTTAGATAGCAAGAGGAATTTAAGAAGGCTTTTGAGGATATTAAAATAGCTATCACAAATGCCCCAATGCTGGTAAGCTCAAATTTTGAAAAAGATTTCATTATTTATTGTTATGCTTCCGAACATTCCCTGTCTAGTATTTTAACTCAACAGGATGATGAAGATAATGAGGCTCTAATCACCTTTATGAGTGTTCCATTAAAGAAGCATGAGTTGAACTATACTCAAGTAGACAAACATGCATTCACTATCGTAAAGACATTAAAACAATTCAAGTATTATATCTTGCATTCTCATTTAATTGTGTATGTACCAGAAATAACAGTTAAGAGTATATTAACTCAACAAGAAGTAGGGATGAATAAAAGGGCTGTATGGGTAACTAAAGTTCAAGAATATGACTTAACTATTAGGCCCACTTCTTTGGTAAGAGGGCATGGTTTATGTAAATTAATGGCTGAAAGCAAGGATATATCTCTTGATGAAGCTAGAGAAAAACCTGATGTTTTGTTTGTTAGCCTCACGGACCCCTAGTTCCCAAATATTGCATATTTTCTAACATAATGTGAATGTCCCCCAAACATGAGCTATAAGGAAAGGAAAAAATGTAGATTAAAGGCTGCTAAGTATGTCATTTCAAATGATGTTCTACATAAAAGAGGAATTGATGGAACATTTTAAAGGCGTGTGGATACAAAACAAGAAGAAAAATTGTTAAAGGTGTATCATTTGGAGGCTTGTGGAGGACACTTCTCATCCACAGTGTCTACTTTCAAAATCCTTTGGAATTTCTTCTACTAGCCAGGTATGTTCAAGGATGCCTATAAATTTGTAAAGAAATGTGAGAAATGTCAGCTTTTTAATGGTCGCCCTCAACTAGCAACACTACCTCTTAGGCCGATTGTTATTGATGAGCCCTTTCAACAATGGGGTATCAATTTTGTTGGACCTTTAAATGCTCCATCAAGTGCTGGAAATACGTATACATTAACAACAAAAAATTATTTCACCAAATGGGTGGAGGCTATTCCAACTAAAAAGGCTAATTCCCAGGTAGTATGTGATTTCTTGATGGAATATATTTTTGTTAGATTTGGGGTTCCCCAAAAGATAGTTTCAGAAAATGCAACCTACTTTTCATCTGAAGAGATCTCCCTTTTTTGCTATGAACATGGCATATCACTAGCCCATTCTTTAGACTATTTCCCAAAAGGGAATGGACAGGCAAAGTTTAGCAATAAGAACTTGATAGCTATAACCAAAAAATTGGTATATGACAATCCCCAAGATTGGTATATGAAACTTTATGAAGCATTATGGGCTGATAGGATTACCCCAAAAAGAGCTATTGGTATGGCTCTATTTGAATTGGTGTATGGGATTGGAGCTCAACTATCACTGCCTCTGGAGCTGTCTACTGCTAAACTACAAACTTTTCTTGAGGATTAGTTCTTTAAGGATTCACTAGAGAAAAGAATAAAGTACTTGCACAAGCTAGAAGAGGAAAGGAAAAAGCTGGTTCATCATATTACAAAGCATCAGATGAGGGTGAAGTAGATCTTTGACAAGAAAGCCAAACCATGTAGTTTGCTCAAAAATGATGAAGTGCTTCTCTGGGATAAAAGGAGAGAACCAAAGGGTGCACATGGAAAATTCAAATCTCTTTGCAAGGGTCCATTTATAATTTTAGAAGTTGTTGGCCCAAACACCTTTCATCTGAAGTACCTAGATGGAAAGGTCCATTTCTCATTTTAGAAGTTTTTGGCCCAAACACCTTTCATCTGAAGTACCTAGATGAAATGATTTTGCCCTTTACTTATAATGTCAAGGACTTAAAGTTAATCAAGTTTTGAGGTCCCCTGTCATGTACATAGCCTTTTGTTTTGTTCTCTATTTTCCTTTCCTATCCTTTTCCTTTGTGTTAGTTTAGGTTTGTTTGTGCTTCTATTTTTCTAAGTTCTCTATTGACTCCATGTACACAATCCCTAGTCAGAGCCCTTGTTAGTCATGTTTTGAGTTGTCATTTTTCAAAGGTCTTTCCTTTAATTTTTTCCTATCCATTTGTTGAAGTCTTTCCTGGCCGCTTCACATATTCATCATCTGCTAAAGTGATTATTTGAAGTTCCTTTTGCCCCCGATTGATATCTCTTCCCTTGAACTACTTTGAACCACTTTAAATTTTGGTTCAAATTAGTTCAAAGCAGTTCAACCAAAGGTTTTGTACTAACAATTTTTTTGGCAGGTGATATGTGTCAACTTGTCAAAGTTTTCTTTTGAATCACTTTGAACCACTTTGAACCTGGGTTTAAAGTAGTTCAAAGTAGTTCAATAGCTGAGGTGTTTTGGCAATATTAAATCTTGGTGTACGACACACTACCATCCCACAGGGCAATTGATGGTCATGTCAGAGAACAATGAATAAGAGGACATTTCTATTTCTAATGTGGAAAGTCATCAATATTATGAGGAAAATGTGAAATCTTTAGCTAGAAAAGGGATTAGATGTCGCATTAAAACTAATCATTACCAATACATCCAAAAAGGAAATCATTAAATAAAAAGTTTATAGAACAAGATTTTTGAACGTTCGAACGTTAACAAGGAGTGATGTGATATTAACTCCTTATAATGATCCTATTCTTCTACATGTAAGTACTTTCCCTTTAAAACTTTCTTGGCTTTATTTTTCTATTTGTCATGCGAAGAACTAAAAGTGTGAAGAAGAAGCTGTTAAGGGAGACAAAGAAAATTATTGATTTTTCAATAGAATACAGGTGAGAACTTAGCAATCCTTTTTTTGTTCTACAAATCTCTATATTTTCCAACATTATCTATTCAAAGCCTTGTTGTTTGATTGAGAATGATGTTTGTATTGCATTTCTTTGGTAATGTCTCAAGTTTAGAATGTAAAAAGCTAGTCATTTGTGATACAAATTTGCAAGGGGTGAAGTTGGAGAAGTTACAGGAAAATTTTCTTGAATATGCTAATGAGGTGAATGGGTGTGTGGAAGTCCTGACCAGTGGGTTAATTGAGGCTGCTACTTTCCCCCCAGCCTTTATGAGTCTTCAACTTCTTCAAGTTTGTATTGATCACTATGATGTTAAAAGAAAGAGTATTGTAAGTAAAAATGGCAACATGATTCTCTCAATTTCAAGAGACACTATTGCCTCTGTATTGCATTTTCTAGAGAATACCTTTGCTACATTTTCCCTTGTTCAAGATTAGGCCGAATATCAAGAAACCCCAAACCAATTTCATAATACCATGGCTAGGAAATGGATCAAGACCATATATGGTAGAGGTTCCAAGCTACCCAAGGTCATCACTAAAGACCACCTAAAGCCCCATATTCATGACCTGGTGGTGTTGTTGCATAGGGTAAAAGGTTCAGTCGATGTGCTTCTTTTTGAACAATGGATGTATAGGTACATAGAAATCATCTTGAAGGGTGAAAAATGGATGGATTGAGTAGAGATTATTGCCAGTTCACTGAGGTATTAACTCAAACATGCTAAGGAATTCTAAGAGGATTTTTATATGGCTTCCTATTTAACTTACTACATTACCTATACTTGTGATCTTACCCCTCTCCCTCATGGAGTATGGAGTGAAGAAATGATAGTTTTTCAATATTGCCCTTTGCTACAAAAGGATAGAGTCTTGGAAGATTTTAGGAAAGTTCATGACTTGTTAATGGAGAATGTTTTTGTATCTCTAAAGAATATGCTGATACCTAGCTTATCTCTTGAAACCCAAAGGTTAGTTCAACAATATGGAAGCCACTTCATATAGTTTCCTAGGTTCATGTACTTGAGGATAGGTGGATTTGAAGAAGAACCTACAAAGTTTCCACGATATGCTTTGGACTATTTTGTTTTGACCAAGATATGTAGGTAACTTTTCTTTGTTATAAAGGATAATTTAACACAAGAGGATTGGGAAACAACTTTTCCTATTAAGCTAGGTTGATTGGTTTGTAGTAGCATGACCAAAACTTCTATCATTGAGAGTAATTTGCTTGGATTCAATTTTGGTTCTTACCATAGCAGAAGGGGTTTTGACAGTAAAGGGTATGTAGTCTAGGTTCTTGGTCTTGAAGTTCACCCACCGACAACTCCATAATTGGAAGATCTATGGCAAGATTGTAGGGATGAAGGAGAAGTTATGAGGAAAGATCATTCAAGGCTAACTTTACAGAAAATTAATTCCTTTAGGTTGAAGTTCAAAATAGAGGGAGTGCTTGAGGATGGTTCAGATATAATTGAACCTAGCTGGGAAGAATCTAGTGAATTGAAGTCTCTGGCAGTTGACTGGAATAAGGATGAATAAGATGATATCAACCTAAGGGTTAGATTTATACTTACCTTCATAGATGATTGGTTAAAGAAAAAGAGAAAAGGAACTATCAATGAACCCTCTTCAAGGGTGGTTTCTTTTTCTGAACCATCCCCATTTGACATCCCACTTTCTCCTATTGCAAGTAGTATATTGGCTTAGGATAAATAGGAAAATACACCCCTTCATTAGCAAACTAAGGCTCCAAGGACTAGATCTTAGTCTAAGTCTGAAGCTCAAAGGAAACATAAACTTTAGAAGGAGAGAATGTCGACTCAGGGGCATGATTTGAATGATGGCCTCAATTCCTTAGATGTTGTAGATAGTGATGTTTAGTTCATCGAGGCTCCTAAGGTAGATCATCCCAGATTCCTAACTCCTACTAGAGATGCCTAGGTGATGTTCGTGAGCCCTGCTATTCCTTCCTGGCTATCTAACACAATTAGCAAGAAAAGGAATTTGCAACCAGTGTCTACACTAGTGAAAGACATTGTTACTAAATATGTACCTAGGGGTTCGAAGGTAAAGAAGTTGAAGAGAAATGCTCAACTCACCAAGGACCCTATAATAAAAAAAGTCACTACTAAAATAGCTACCTATAAGAAAAAGAAGGAGTCTGAGGATATTGATGATGAAGGTTTCAAAGTTACTTCTGTTGAACTGGGGACCATTAATAGGAGCACCGATAATCACTTCTTTAAATTCTCTATTGATCATATGTTGACACAATCTAAGAAAGATAATAAAGAGGAAAAGGAGATAAAAGTCATGGTAACAACAATGGTTTCTGTACACTCGAAAGTGTCCCACTCTAAACCCTTCTATCCAAACGATTCCATGAGTTGGAATGTTCGGATGCCAGCTTAGAGCTCCCTATCCATGGAGTGCAAGAGAGTATATTTCAAGAATAAGAAAGCTCTCAGATGAGCCTTAGAGATACTCTTCTTGCTAGTAAACCATGCAATGGGAGGTTCCAAAGACAAGATGCAAGAATGCAAATGTCTCAAGGAGTTCCTCAAGAATGCAATGCAACTAAAGATTAAGCTAAAATGAATATGAAAAGTGCAGCTATTCTAAGAATGGATGAGAGTGTTACTATCCAACTATTAGACTATGTGAGATTAAGCTACATGTAAAAATGAAAGCTAAGCTAAGATGCTATGGTATGAGAGAATGTAGACAAGAAATAGAAGTTCTCCACAAAGCTCCAAAGAAATCTGTTAGAAAACCTGCAACATAACAATATTCAAAAGATGGATGGATTGAGGGGGAAAGCTCTCTCCCTTTTAAAGATGTATGGATGGTAGAGATCAAGATGAAGATGGTGGATGATCAACGGTGGAATTTGAAAAGAGGAGTGATCCATGTGCACACACAAATCAACCAATAGAATATAAGTTGACTTGTCATATAAGACAAAAGTCACAAAGCCTTTTCTTTTAATTGCAAAATAGAAAAAGGACTTTATGTGTGCACTTTAAGTGGGTTAGAAGAATGGGGTATTTTATTTAATTAAAAGGGGACATATTCTTTTAATCAAATAATGAACTTAGGATAGCATAGTCAAACTATAGGTTATAATCAAATAAATTGATTATTAGCAATTTGGTCTAGATAAATGATTAAATTAATTTAGCCAAAATGTTGAAAAGGGGGCTAATAGTCTAGATGACCATTTTTAGGTGATTACATTTGCCCCTCTTTGACTAATGCGTGATCGATCTGGGAACACATTATGTCAAAGAAAATCGAAGCCAAGTAGGCGATGATAGATATAGATGTCTAATTCCGAAGAATGAAATGCAGAAATAGATAGCAAGTCCTGAATGCACAGCCTGATAGCAGTAGTACTGAACATTAGGAAGATGATGTTAGGATCCAAAAAGAATTTTAACACCTAGCAAAGTGAATAAATTGAGAGCAAGTGATAAGGTCAAACAAATGCTCCTAAGAAATAGATAGCTGTAACAATAAGCAATAGAGTATTTCTGCCCCCTCGGGATCGAAATTGAAATGAGGTAAGGGGATGCAAAAATTGGCTAGATATGAGAAAATTAGAATAGAGCAATGTCCAAGATGACAGATAGATGATTAGAACCCAAGAATGACTATAAGAAACTGATAAAATGCCCCAGTTTGACTAGAGTTGACCTTGAAGGATATAGCATAAAATTAGGTCAAATCTAGTAGAAAGATGATTTAGATGTGAAACAGTTAATTGAAGTAGATATGAAGTATGGAAATGATGAAGACATGAATAAATGAAGATGCCCCAGTGATGATTCGGAGATTAGACCTCAAAAGGTCAGCTAACTGCTTAGAAGAAAGTAGAATTTTAAAAGACAATTTTGACCATCAAGATGAACTCAAATTTGGATTTCGATCCCGAAAATGAATCTAGGACGTCAAAATTATTTAAGAGGTCAAAACTTTATATAATGTGATGATAAGATAGAAAAGAGATGAAGCGAAAGATTAAGAAGGTGAAAAGACATGAACAAGAAGAAAGTAAAGAAATATATGAAAGGAGTTAGCTGATATGTCCACATAAAGATGAAGAGAGAGCTCTCCCCATATGCAAGAATGCAAGACTAAGCTAGAAAATGAACCTAAAATGCAAGCTAACATGCAAAGTGGTTTACCAACAAGAAGTGCATAACATTTAGACTCTTAATTTCATCATTGAGCATTTATTAGGGACATCATGAGATCATACAACCATCACTAGTATAACTATGAGGATATGAATATGATCGATATTAGATAGGTATGTGGAAATCCAATCTAAGCATCAGAGACATGTAAGTCAAGATAACTACACGATTAGATTCCCTAAGTTTAATTTAGCAAGATTACACCTGTATCAAGGCATAAGCGCCAGGATAAACCCTGAGTGCGGTCTTGCAAAACAGTCAAGGATAATACATTTATAAGTCAAAGTGTTGAATAGGACAAGCATGAATGCTTACAACACTATAGACAAACCAAAGTATACCCACAAGCAGAAATCAAGAAAATATGTCCCATGCCCCCAGTCTTCTAGTCAATGACATCCTTGAAAGACTATTAGGGAGGGAACACCTGGCAAAGAAATCATCATAGACAACACACAAAGTAGATAAATGTCAGCATAGCTCAGTCGTTTAAGTGTTAAAGTGTGTGTGTGTAAGTCACTTGGCCATTTCTTTCAGACTTGATTTTGATAGTGAGAAATATCGCAACATCGGAGACCGTAGGTAAACTATCTGTAAAGTGTTGAAAAACACTTGATGTCAAAGTGGGGAAGTGTTGAGAAACACTATTTTGTGAGTTGTCAAAGAAACCCTAATGCACAAGAATGCCTCAATAGGCTAAGTAGTTGTGCCCCCAAGATGGGGACAAGAAACAATTCCAAGCTAGGAAATGTGTAGCGAAGTGGATGATTGAGATTGATAGACATAGGTGCAAGGGTTTCAAGTAGCCCCTGTTTCTAGGTTTTCACACTTGACGGATTTTTTTCAGGACATTTTTTGGTTTTTAGGATTTTTTCAGCATCATATATGATTTTTTGGATTTTTTAGAATAATTTAGAGATTACTAGTTCTTAAGCAAGATCACATCATTTTCTCCCAATGTCTAGCAAGGTGTAGGACATGATGGAGCAGAAAGTTGGTGGATAGACAAAGATGGATAAGAAAGGAGTATGAAGCAAGTGAAAGTGATCCTTAAGGACACACTCCTCAAGAGTACCCAAGCTAGGGAAAGATAGCCACATAAAGTAGGTTTTGGATAAGCAATGGAAGAAATGAGAAAGATAGCGTGTAGGATAAGCGGTGAAGCCAACAAGTGCGATAGCATATAAGATAAGTGATGGAAGCCAATGAATAAGATAGCATGTAGGATAAGCAGTGGAAGCCAATGAGAGAGATAGCATGAAAGTGTGTAGTCCAAAAGAGTAGCCATGTCAAGAGACCTATGAGAACCATGTTTCATTTATTGTGATCAAGACCAAGGGGTCAAGTAGATAGGATAGCGATGGGATAAAGCAATAAAAATAAAGCTCAAGATGGAGGCTATGAGGGAATGAGAAAACACAAATAGAGAATCTCATGGATAAGATAGCCAATAAGCAAAGATAGGTCAACATTGTCAAGATCAAAGAGAGAAGAGGGGATAGATGGATGATGGAAGAATTACGCATGACGCCTGTTTGCAAGGTTTTCATCATGGTACTTATCCAAGGTGTCACAAGAAGTAGTTTTCACCATAGGATAAATTTATTTCTCTTTACTTTTGCTACCAAGGTGCCACAAGATGTGGTTTTCACCAAGGCACATTTTCATTTTTTTTCATTTATTTTTTTAAATTTTTTTTTTTTTTTGAATTTTTTTGATTTTTTTTTTTTTTGAATTTTTTTTTTTTTTTTTTTTTTTTTTTTTTTTTTTTTTTTTTTTGAATTTTTAGAAAGAGCTGAAGCTGTTTGAATGTAGATAATGCTCCTATAGAAAAGATAAGTCATGATAAGCAAAGACCATAGAAAGGTATGCTCAAAGATGTTGATAGGGTGATGAAAGAGAAAGGGTAGTAGGAAGAGTATATGGAGGATAAGAGTTCATGTATAGAAAGGAGGTGTAAGCTTTAGAGGATTTCATGAGGGTAGTTGAAATATTGGACAAGATCAACATTGAAACACACCTTGAAGGGTATTGAAATGATGGAGGAATCATGGATGAAATAGCTTGAGATTTAGATGTATGAGGTGGTAGAAAAGATTTGGAAAAAAGTGTAGTGGAAGGCTTTGGAATATTTTTAGGAAGATTTTTGGAAGAAGATGGAATAGAAGCCTTTGGAAGCTTGAATGTCAACTTTGAAATATTTTCAATATTCAAGTCTTTTAAAAGATACTTGGGAATCCACATAGCTTTAGATTTTCCTCGTTCTTTGGGTGCTTGAGAGTGCATTTGTATAATGATGGATTTAGGAACCCATATTTTTTTTGGTTTAGCTCTTTGAGTAGTGGACCTTTGCGGTCTTTTTTGTGCATTCTCCTTCTTAGCATTCACATGTCGATTAGATGGGACATAGTGATATTTCTTTTTCAATGGATTCTTATGTTTATTCTCACTTCCAAAGGACTTGGGATTTGTGGATGAATACGACTGATACGACTGGTTTAGATGTATAGATGGGTGAAAAGTCATCAAGGATGAGTGTCTTTGTTGATCTTGAGGTATGATGGGAGAGCTAGGGAATGAGCTAGGAGTGAATGTAGGAGATGGAGGAACATAAGGCTCCAAAATGGATGGAAGGTTTGAATGCTTTAGCTTAGATGGATAAGGACCAAGGATAGACTTAGGAGATGCAAATGGATAGTGAAAAGGGATATCAACATCTTTAGAGTGAGCAACATGGTCAAAGCCATCAATAGACTCATGAGTACCTTTGATAGGAACAACATTTTTAATAGAAGCAATTGAAGCTTGAGCACAATTTTGAAGTGGATGTGGAGAAGTAGAACATGATGGGATGCTTTGATCTTGACAAGTAGCTTTGGATAGCATATGAAGAGAAATTTTCTCATAATTTTCAGTAAGCTCAAGGGGGATAATGGAAGTGGTGTCTTCATCATACTTAGGAGGTGGATAAGATATAGGATATGGAGGGGAAAAATCTTGAAAGAGATGAAAGGGTGCTTGATCTTGATCTTTCTTAACATTTATAGATTTTTCTTTTTGAGAGTCCTCTTGACATGGAGCCACTTCTAAGGACAAGGGAGAATGAAGAGTGAATGGAGTAGTGCTTGGACTAGGCATAGTAGTGCATGAAGGTTGAGGATGTTTAGGATTAGTAGCATGGAAAAGGTTTGTAGCCAAGTGAAGGTTAGCTTGAGTTTCTTTTAGAGGTAGCCCTTGAGGGTACGCATATTGCATATGGAAAGCACTAGATTTTTTGTTTGTTAGAAGCAAGTTGGAAAGATTTGAAGTGTTGGGAGATGCATGAGTGTTGGGAGAGGTGGAGGTATCAAGGAAACCATCACTAGACATAGGTTCATTCATGTAATCTTGCTCAAGAGAAGTATCTTCACCACATGAATCATTAAAGGTATCAATAATTCCATTATCAATAAGATCTTGGATTTTATGTTTCAGCTCAATGCAATTTGAAGTACTATGCTCATTATATTGATGATAAGCACAATAGATATCCAAGAATGGGTTTCCATATGAGCTAGACTTTGGTAACATGATGATCTTATTGCCAAGAAGTTTTTGCAAAGTGTCATCATAAGAATCTTCCAAGGGAGTAAAAGTTCTATTAGAAGTATGCCTAGGATCTTCTTCTTGTTTCTCAAGTGAATGGTATGCATCCATGTCTTCATCATTAGCTTGGTCAAAGATAGGTCCATCATGAAATTTTAGCATAGGCTCAAAGGAGGTATCACTTGCTTGTTCTCTAAAGAGGTCTTTAGATCTAGAAGATGAAGACATTTGATGTCTTGAAGTAGAGCATGTAGACCTAGAAGAAGAGGATGACCTCAAAGAAGGTGTCTTACATGCATGTAAAGACCTTAAAGAAGATTCATGTAATGATGCAATCTTCTCCTCTAACCTTTTCTCAAGTTTAGACTTCATTTCCATCATGCGCTTAGAGAGATGAAGGTAAGAAAGATAATTTGTCTCTTCTAGTTCTTTGTATTGTGCATATAGATCTTGAAAATCTTTAGTGACATGGATGATATCATGATTATCTAGATTCGGTTGAAGTTTGGTAGCACAAGGTTTAGATCTCATAGTTTTAGATGCAAAGCCAAGCATAAAATAGTCTAGAAGATAACTTGATGTTGAAACTATAGGAGGTAGAGTGTTCACTTGTCAAGATAGCAGAGAGAGATTAAAGTGACTTGTCAAACAATATGTCCAAGAAACTTACGACATGAATGACTCAAGTCAATAGCTAGGCAAGATGCCCAAATAGCCAAATAGATAGAGCAAGCAGGGTGACAAGTGAACAACTCTCCAACCCAAGAGTGTAGTCAAGAAATCAAGGAAACCATTTCAGCAAAAGGATAACTAGCAAGCAAACATAGACCATGAAGACAAAAAGACCAAGAGCACTAAGACCAAAGAGCCACTTTAAGCATGTTCCAAAACTAGAGACATAGAAAATCAAAGTCAAATGATGAGACTCCCCTTAGCAAGCAACACAAGAAAATGTTTGCATTTGATGTTTTGACTTGGTTGATAAAGTTTGACAATAGTTGATAGCATAGCAAGTTTGATGTTCAAAAACAATTTCTTTCCAAGCAAGATAGTGACACATGGAGTATTCTTCAAACAATCAAGCAAGGGACAAAGCAACCTTGCATGATACAAGCATATGTGATGTCTCAAAAGAATTCTCTAGAATTATCATAATGTGTATGTTCAAAAGATTTTCACTGGTATACCACATTTGAGAACACATCAAGCAATATCTACCTAAAGGACATGGTTCATTACTCAACAACTTGGCCCACGCTTGATGCTCCTTCACCTCACACCAAGTGGTTGCCCACAAGAGATATTGGCTTTGTCATGGAAATGCCATAAGCATAACCAAGGGAACACATATGGTGAGTGTAAATCTTGGGGTGATCCGAGTAGTCCACTAGGATCAATCCTTGCACCAAGAAGTTGAGCGGCTAAAAAAGGTAGTCACTAATTTAGGATGTTTAGATAGGGCTTCCGTTCATAGTGTTCCTCTTGCTCCCAATTACGGGACACCTCACCTTGCGATGAGTAACCGATCTCGCGACCACAAGAGTACCTTAAGCATTCTTGCCTAATGATCTCCCTATGGTCGAAATCCCATAAGCGATCACACTAGGCAAAGACAAACACTACATCTACCAAAGTTTTGTGTCCTTGGTAGCCTTGAGTTTATAGTGGGTTGGAAGAGCCAGGTAATCGGCTTGTCCCCACTTGGGTCGTTCCTCTCAGGTTGTCCGAGAGCAGGCCCTCTAAAGGATTCTAAACTACACAAAGAGTGGATCAACTTTTGGAAGTCAAGATTTCTGATTCACCACAAGGGTGAAGAGCATACTCTCCTATTCCAATCATTTTCTCCCAAACACACCAGGAAGATTTAGTTGCCTCTTACTCTTGAAACCAAATGGTAAGTCAAAATTTCTGATTCACCACAAGGGTGAAGAGCATACTCTCCTATCACCAAAAGATCTCAATTGTAAGTTTTAATGTGCCTAAAAATAAACAACTAGTATATGTTGCACATGCAAAAGTGAAGAACAAGTAAAATTGGATTTTTATGCATTGGGAAGCCTTGCAAACAATCGTTAGTAGCCCTTGTGCATTTGAAGCTTTGACATGCGTTCTTTTTATGCAATGTTTCATTTTTTTTGATAAGGATGGCAACCTGTAATCACAACTTGTTAGCACCAAAAGTTAGTATGAAATAACATAAAAATCTGCAATAAAAAGTGGTGAGTTGCCTAAAATCCAATTTATCTTCCAACCAAGTGCATGCAAAAAAAGTGCAAGTTAATCACAAATGCTCTCATTTTTACTCTTTGATTTTGACCTAGTCAACAAGATTGGACTTGTTTACTATGATTTTGTATCCAAAAATGAAAATGAAAAGAAGAGACCCATATTAAAAATCAGAGAGCTTTCCAAAAATGCAAGAAATTTTAAAAAATCTCTTCATTTGCGCTCTAGAGATCAATTTTGTCAAAATATGCCAAATTTATCAAATCGAGTTTTTGATCTTTAATACGACTTCAAAATTTAAAACACAAAAAAAGAACCCCCATTAAAATTGAAAAATCTTTCTGAAAATGTAAGTTTTTTTGAAAAAAACGCTGATGTGCGACCAGAAACGACTTTTTATGAAAAATAAAAAAATTATCATAACTCCTGAAAATCACGTCCAAATGCTCTGCAAATCGGACTGAGACATTTTGAGCATATAACCAATCTGAAAAAAAAATTTCAGAACCAAACTCCAAGCGGTTTAAAAGATATGATCAAATCTTTAAACCAACTAGATTTTTGGCCTTCAAACCAATCTACTTATGAGTTGGCCTTAAAACCAAAGTGATAATTCTACAAAAGCACTTGATTAGATCCAATATGCTGCTGTAAAAAACCAGAGATAAAAAAAGAAAGCAAATGGAGCTAAAACTTGATTCAAGCCCCACGGTGGGCGCCAAAAATGTACACTCGAAAGTGTCCCACTCTAAACCCTTCTATCCAAACGATTCCATGAGTTGGAATGTTCGGATGCCGGCTTAGAGCTCCCTATCCATGGAGTGCAAGAGAGTATATTTCAAGAATAAGAAAGCTCTCAGATGAGCCTTAGAGATACTCTTCTTGCTAGTAAACCATGCAATGGGAGGTTCCAAAGACAAGATGCAAGAATGCAAATGTCTCAAGGAGTTTCTCAAGAATGCAATGCAACTAAAGATTAAGCTAAAATGAATATGAAAAGTGCAACTATTCTAAGAATGGATGAGAGTGTTACTATCCAACTATTAGACTATGTGAGATTAAGCTACATGTAAAAATGAAAGCTAAGCTAAGATGCTATGGTATGAGAGAATGTAGACAAGAAATAGAAGTTCTCCACAAAGCTCCAAAGAAATCTGTTAGAAAACCTGCAACATAACAATATTCAAAAGATGGATGGATTGAGGGGGAAAGCTCTCTCCCTTTTAAAGATGTATGGACGGTAGAGATCAAGATGAAGATGGTGGATGATCAACGGTGGAATTTGAAAAGAGGAGTGATCCATGTGCACACACAAATCAACCAATAGAATATAAGTTGACTTGTCATATAAGACAAAAGTCACAAAGCCTTTTCTTTTAATTGCAAAATAGAAAAAGGACTTTATGTGTGCACTTTAAGTGGGTTAGAAGAATGGGATATTTTATTTAATTAAAAGGGGACATATTCTTTTAATCAAATAATGAACTTAGGATAGCATAGTCAAACTATAGGTTATAATCAAATAAATTGATTATTAGCAATTTGGTCTAGATAAATGATTAAATTAATTTAGCCAAAATGTTGAAAAGGGGGCTAATAGTCTAGATGACCATTTTTAGGTGATTACAGTTTCATATATTGATTCTCTAATGAACCTTGGTGCATTGCCAATTATCAAGCCCCACAATCCTTTGATCCTAATTCCATAGGAAATCAACAATTAATGAAGTAGATGCAAAAGGGTAGGCTATTAGTTGATGTTGTGAAGGATTGGGTGGACACTATCATGAAAGAAGGTAATAAATTTATTTTAGAATTTTTTAATTTTTGTGTTGAGGGAGAGTCATTGTTGGGAGAGATCCAAACTTTAGTTCTAGTTTGGGAAACAAAACTAGGCCAATGTCAAGTAGTTGTTTTTCATGTGGCTAAAGTTGAGAGGTTTGAGGTTATGAAGTTATTGAATGAGAACCCAATGAAAAATGTGGATCCCTGCATGTTGTTCATTATGAAGAACAACATGGTCTGGAAGGAGTCAGTGTACAAGGAGACAATTAAAGAAGTGCAGGGCATAGAAAATAAAATTATTGAAATGCATGAGGAATTCCTTAAGGATATGAAGGTAGTTAGTCCTACAGGGATCCTACAGTTTGACAATGGGAACATGGATGCGAAGACACTAACAAAGAGTTTCAATGAAGCTGTGGAACAAATTAGGGATGGTGAATCACCAAGTGCCAATGATTTCACTGCATTGGCAAGTATTGAATCAATGCTTTGTCTTAACAAGAACCTGATGCCATGTTAGAGTTTAAAGATAAAGGAATTCAAATGGTAGAAAGACATGTGTAGAGCTTGATTGTTGAGCTTGAAGAATCCAAAATCCTATGCAATGTAGGAGTTTATGAATAATTTTTGAAGCTAGAAGCTGGTATGTCAGACCGTTGGTGAGGAGAGGAAAAATAGTGATGATGCTTGAATTGAACTGTTGCCTTCAGTCACTTTTTGGTGCCTTTTTTTAGGTAACTACTTTCTTGTTTTGTAACTATTTCTTGTTTTAACTGAAATAGCTAGATTTTGATGGAGGCCTTTTGGATTTGTATGGAAAAACTATAAATTTTGGGGCATTGAATTGGTTTAAGGTTAGCAATAGATAGTTAGAAGGTAAATAGTAGAAAAACTCTAATAAAATAGGTACTTTTAAAGTAGCAATCAAAGGATAGTATATGGATGTTTTTCTTTCAAATGACTATGTGCATGGAAAAGTTTAATATACATATATAAATCATCTTAGATTCTACTTTTAAACTTGGTGTTCAAAGTGTTCAAATATTTGTTACTTTGTGGACTTTGGTTTAGTGATTCAAGATATTGGTTGTTGTTCTTTTTGTAAGTTCATTTTAGTTATGGTGTTCAAATGATTGATATTAGTTTGTGATATTCATTCTTTAAAAGTAGAATTTCTCTCTCTCTCTCTCTCTCTATATATATATATATATAAATTCAATGGATTCTACTTTGAGATTTTGAGTTGATTCTTTTACCTCACTACTTAGGAGTAGTTGAGAGATCCTTAAGCACTTTCAGGAAAAAGTGCAAAGATAATTTGAATTCATTGCAAATCTAATAAGGGAGTTGTACCTTTAAAAATTTAGAGAGAAAGTCAAATAACATGAGATTTTCTCAACTATTGTGATCATTTTGTGTTTTTCTCATCTTGGGTATAGAGAAAATTCATTAAATTAGTTGACAGGACAATCTGTTCACCAATAGATTTTTGTCGACTCTAATGGGGAGAGTCTCTTTGAAAAAGAACCTAAATTTTGAAAAACAATGTATAAAAATGGTTCTTCTACATAATGAGGTCTTCCCTATACTACAACCTAATCTCCAATTTGAAGATACTCAAGAAGACATAATCTCAGACTTGGTTTCAACTTCTTGGCCATTGCGCAGAAGTAACCAAAAACTTCAACAAGTATTGGGTGTTTTGGAAAGAGAAGAAGAAAGGGCTGAGTTTTTGAGAGGGGTACTAGAAGTTCAAGAGGAAGTGATTGTGAATAGACTTTCTCAAGCACCTGCAAGACCTTGAACATAGAACTAGGAGTTAGAGCTGGCTACTCGTAGATATACAAGAGGGGAAAGAGAAAGGGGGATTCTTGATGAGAATTTTGAGCCATTGAAGAATCTAAAGCTCTTACTATATTTTAATGACCCTAAGAAGAAGAGTATCAAATCCCAAAATAGACCTAGTTCACCACCGAAACAATCTCCTCTTTCACCATTAGTGCAATCTTTGTTTACATTGAATAATCTTGTCCTACTTTTATAACTGTCCAACCTTTGCAAGTTGTACCACCTAACATGGCCATAAACCAACCATGGGGTAAAAACATAGGGCCATTAAATTTTGGTGTAAATCCTACACAATTACCCAAAGGAGCCACTAAAATTTTACCCAAGTTTAGTGGAGATGGAAAGATTTCAATAGATGATCACTTAAGTGCCTTTCATTCTACTTGTGCTGTTATAAGTGTTCCCAAACAAGAAGTTGTAGTAAGATTGTTTGTGCAAACATTGACTGATGTCATTGTAGATTGGTTTAACCACCTACCTCATCATTCCATCACTAGTTGGGATGATATGAAAAATGGTTTTGAAGATAGATTCAAGGCTCTTGAAAATGAAAGTTCTCAATTTTTCCAACTTAGTCAGATGAAAAAAGAGATGCATGAACCTATGAGGGGATTCATTGCCAAGTTCAATAGATTGATTCAAAGAATCCCCACTACATCTAGACCTAATGCAGAGAACTAGAAGTCATTCTTTGTAAATGCTGTTCATCCAGACATAAGCTTTCATCTCATAAAGGATGCATGTGCTGATTTGGCTTTCACCTGGAGATTGGCTATTCAGTTTGAAGATGCATTTATTAATGCTAGTAAATGGAAATGAGAAGTTCAAACACTAGGAATAGCTTTGTCTTCTAATTCTACTGATCCTGCTCTATAGAAATTGATGAATGATGTAGCAATGATGAAGAGAGAAAAAAATAAAATTCATGGCCTTTACCAGACTCCTTACCAAGACATTCATAGATGGTAACAATCTCAAAACTTTGGTAAGAACCCCACATTGACCACTCCTCAAACTAGACTGCAAATTGAAGATGCTCCCAAAGAGGCAATGTGCTCCTTCCATATGACTTCAGACCATGATGAATGATATTGTCTCGATTATCAAAATTGTGTTCAATTAGTAAAGAATGCCCTTGCAGCAGAGAAAACATCTAAAAATAAGAATGTAGAAAATGAAAATATGGGTGCCTATTTTTTGGAGTATGAATCTAATTCGGAAAGAGGAGTTAATGTGTTCACAACACTTCAAAATCTTTCTTGCATGGTGATGAATAGAGGATAAAGAAATTAGAAATCTTACCTAGGAACCAACCCAAATGTGTTGAGTTCCAAAGGTAAGGAACATATACATGCTGATTCAACAAAAAACTATAGAACCAAGAATCTTGTCCAAAATAGAAACAATCGCTAGTACTTTAGCTTTTGATATTGTTGAACTTTGTAAATCCTCTTCCATATCTATTTCTCCAGCTGAATACTTAAAACTTAATCCTAAGGAGTTGGACAAGTTAGTTCAATATGTAAAGGGAGGTTCTACCACTAATGCACATTTTGTAGATGATGTTTCTAAGAACTCAAAGGCTATTAATGAACCTATTTTTGTGTCTAAAAGGTGCACTAACAATGAATCTTACCATGAGGCAATTGCTAATTCTATTTAGAAGGAAATAGAAGAGAAAAAGCCCAATCCATTTTATATATCATTGCTATTAAATGGCCAACAACTTAGTAATTACATCATTGATTCTAGAGCATCAAATAATATTATGCCCCAGCCTATTGCCAATGATCTTAGTCTAGAACTCACAAAAATTTTTAGGTGTTACTATTCTATGGATGGAAACCAAGTGCCCCTAGTCGGTCAAATGAAGGATGTACAATCAGTCCTCTATGCTTGCCTAGAGAAAAGAGTGAAACTCACTATTCTTGTAGCTGATATACCAGCTAGTTATGGAATGTTGCTCAGTAGGACTTTCTATAAAGATATGGGTGAAGAAATCAAAATGGATTTGTCAAAAGCCTATATTCCAGTAGGAAAGAAGAAAATAAAGCTAGAGCCCGAGCTAAAGAATAAGTATATAGTTGTACCCTTAGATAATCCCAAAGAACATATATTGTATGAGGAATGTCAGTTTGGAAATTATATTATTCTACCTGAAGAACCATGCAAAGAAGAAGAGATAGTAAGTTCTAAAGAAGCCCCATGGACTCTAGAATTCGATGGAAGCTATTCAAATTTAGGTTGAAGCACAGGTGTTGTTCTCATTTCAACTTTTGGGGACATTTTTCCTTTCTCTTTCAAGTTGGACTTCCACAATACCAATAATACTGTGGAATACAAAGCATTTCTTCTGGGGATGCAAGAAGCCAAGGCAAAAGGAGTGAAGCAGTTGAGAGTGAAAGATGATGCTAAACTTATCGTAAAATAGGTAAGAAAGAAATTATCTATTAAAATGATAGGCTGAAGCATTAGAGAAATCTAGTATGGGATGAAATTGAGTCTTTTGAAGCATTTTTTATTGAATTCATACCTTGCTCTCAAAACACAAAAGCTAATTCTTTGGCTATTACAACATCCTTGTTATTACCACATCCGAAGTTCAAAAGTGATACCTATAGAATTGAAAAATTCTATAGACCTAGGGTACTAGACAATGTTAATCATTGACAAGTCTTTAATGATGATGCACAATTAAAATAATTCATTGAATGTGTGGAAATTTTTTCTGAAATTTACTTTGAAGGGTCAGATCATGATGGTAAACCAATTGGAGAAGAGTCAGTTGAGTCTGGGGAGATCATTCAATTCAAAGGGAATTATATTCCTAAGGGACTAGTTTCTTTGGAGCACCTTTTTGGGAGAAAATATGATAGTCCCTTGAAAAGTAATGTTGATTATGATTAAAAAATGGAAGAGCATGATAAAATCAACATTGGAACTGAAGGAAACCCCAAATTAATCTCTATAGGTAACACTCATTTCAAAGAGGAGAAAAAGAAATCGTCTGATCTTTTTATTCAATATTAGGATGTCTTCACCTAGAGTTATGAGGATCTAAAGAATTTGAGAAATGGAGAATTTGTGCATCACATACCACTGAAACCAAAAACAACTACTTTCAGGAAAAAGTTTGGGAATTGCAATCCCAAGGTGTTCGAGGCTATTTTTAGAGAGGTCAAGAAGATGCTAAAAGCTTGCATAATATATCCCACACATCACTCAATGTGGGTAGCGAATATTGTTCCTATGAGAAAGAAGAATAGTGAAATAAGGATTTTTGTGGATTTTATGAACCTAAACCAAGTGCACCTCAAAGACAACTATGTGCTTCCCACCATGGATCATGTGTTATAGATGGTCATTAGATCAGGAGTCATGTCAATGCTTGATGGCTATTTAGGATACAACCAGATCAGTGTTGCATTGAAAGACCAGCATAAAATAGCCTTCATTACTCCTTGGGGCTCCTTTTCTTATAGTCAGATGCCATTTGGTTTGATTAATGCAGGAGCAACCTTTCAAAGACCAATGAGCTCATCCTTTAAGGATTTGAGGAATAGGATAATTGTGATATATCTTGATGATTTGACCATTTACTTTAGGAGAAGAAAACATCATTTAAGGGACTTAGAAAAGGTGCTTAATAGATGCAAACAACATGGTATATCCTTGAATCCTTAAAAATTTGTGTTCTTTGTGGAAGAAGGTAAATTGTTAGGGCATATCATCTCTAAATATGGTATAAAAATTGATCCAGAGAGGGTGAAAGTAATATAGAAGCTAGCTCTGCCCACCAATAGAAGTGATTTGAAGTCCTTCTTTGGTCAAATCAATTTCTTACGAAGTGTTGTTCCTGAATTTTCTAAGAAGGTGAGATACATGTTGAATATGATGAGTGAAAAAAATCCTTTTAGATGGAAAGAGGAAGGAAAGAAGGTTTTTGAGGATATTAAATTAGCTATCACAAATGCCCCAATGCTGGTAAGCTCAAATTTTGAAAAAGATTTCATTATTTATTGTTATGCTTCTGAACATTCCCTGTCTAGTATTTTAACTCAACAAGATGATGAAGGTAATGAGGCTCCAATCACCTTTATGAGTGTTCCATTAAAGAAGCATGAGTTTAACTATACTCAAGTAGAAAAACATACATTCACTGTGGTAAAGGCATTGAAACAATTCAAGTATTATATCTTGCATTCTCATTCAATTGTGTATGTACCAAAAACTTCAGTTAAGAGTATATTAACTCAACAAGAAGTAGGGATGAATAAAAAGGCTATATGGGTAACTAAAGTTCAAGAATATGAATTAACTATTAGGCCTACTTCTTTGGTGAGAGGGCATTATTTATGTAAATCAATGGCTAAAAGAAAGGATACATCTCTTGATGAAGCTAGAGAAAAACTTGCTATTTTGTTTGTTAGCCTCATGGACCCTTGGTTCTCAAATATTGCATATTTTCTAACATATGGTGAATGCCCCCTGAACATGAGCTCTAAGGAAAGGTGAAAGCTCAGATTAAAGGCTGCTAAGTATGTCATTTCAAATGGTGTTCTATATAAAAGGGGAATTGATGGAACTATTTTAAGGTGTGTGGATGCAAAACAATAAGAAAAATTGTTAAAGGTGTATCATTCAGAGGCTTGTCTAGGATACTTCTCATCCATAGTGACTACTTTCAAAATCCTCAGGATCTGCTTCTACTAGCTAGGTATGTTTAAGGATGCCTATAAATTTGTAAAGAATTGTGAGAAATGTTAGCTTTTTACTGGTCACCGTCATCTAGTAGCACTGCCTCTTAGGCCATTTGTTATTGATGAGCCCTTTCAACAATGGGGTATCAATTTTGTTAGATCTTTGAATCCTCCATCAAGTGCTAGACATACATACATATTAACAACAACAAATTATTTCACCAAGTGGGTGGAGGCTATTCCAACTAAAAAGGCAAATTCCCAGGTAGTATGTGATTTCCTGATGGAATATATTTTTGTTAGATTTGAAGTTCCTCAAAAGATAGTTTTAGACAATGAATCCTAATTTTTATCTGAAGAGATCTACCTTTTCTAATGTGAACATGGCATATCACTAGCCCATTCTTTAGATTATTTCCCACAAGGGAATGGACAGGTAAAGTCGAACAATAAGAACTTGATAGCTATAACCAAAAAATTGGTATCTGACAATCCTCGAGACTGGCATAAGAAACTTTATGAAGCATTATGGGTTGACAGGATTACTCCAAATAGAGCTATTGGTATGGCTCTATTTGAATTGGTGTATAGGATTGGAGCTCAAGTATCACTACCTCTGGAGCTATCTACTGCTAAATTGAAAACTATTGTTAAGGATCAGTTCTTTAAGGATTTACTGGAGAAAATAATAATGTACTTGCACAAGCTGGAAGAGGAAAGGAACAAGCTAGTTGATCATATTACTGAGCATTAGATGAGGGTAAAGTAGATCTTTGAAAGGAAAACCAGACCACACGGTTTCCTTAAAAATGATGAAGTGCTTCTCTAGGATAAAAGGAGAGAACCAAAGGGTGCACATGGAAAATTCAAATATCTCTGGAAGGGTCCATTTATCATTTTAGAAGTTTTTGGTCCGAACACCTTTCATTTGAAGCACCCAGATGGAATGGTTTTCCCTTTACTTATAACAAGTAGGACTTGAAGTTAATCAAGTTTTGAGTTTTGAGGTCCCCTATCATGTGCATAGCCTTTTGTTTTGTTTTCTATTTTCCTTTCCTATCATTTTCCTTTGTGTTAGTTTAGGTTTGTTCGTGCTTCTAGTTTTTTGAGTTCTCTATGTACTCTGCGTACACAGTCCCCAGTCAGAGCCCCTGTTAGTCATGTTTTGAGTCACCATTTTTCAAAGGTCTTTCCTTCAATTTTTGCCTATCCTTCAAGGAGTGATGTTTCATTAACACCTTATAATGAGCTTGTACTTTTGCACATAAGTACTTTCTCTTTAAAACTTGCTTGACTTTCTTTTTCTATTTGTCATGTAAAGAACTAAAAGTGTGAAGAAGAAGCTATTAAGGGAGACAAAGAAAATCGTTGATTTTTCAGTAGAACATAGTTGAGAACTTAGCAACTATTATTTTGTTCTACAAATCTCTATATTTTCTAGCATTATCTATTTGAAGCCTTGTTGTTTGATTAAGAATGAGGAAATTGCATTTCTTTGGTAATGTCTCAAGTTTAGAATGTAGAAAGCCAGTCATTTGTGATATGAATTTTCAAGGGGTGAAGTTGGAGAATTTACAGGAAAATTTTCTTGAATATGCTAATGAGGTGAATGGGTGTATGGAAGTCCCAACCAGTGGGTTAATTAAGGCTGCTACTTTTCCCTCAACCTTTGTGAGTCCTAAATTCAAATATGTATTGATCACTATGACGTTAAAAGCAAGAGTATTGTAAGTAAAAATGGCAACATGATTCTCTCAATTTCAAGAGACACTATTGCCTCTGTACTACATTTGCCAAAGAATACCTTTGCTATATTTTCCCTTGTTCAAGCCCATGCCAAATATCTAGAAACCCCAAAACAAATTTCACAATACCATGGATAGGAAATGGATCAAGACCATGTATGGTAGAGGTTCCAGGCTACCTAAGGTCATTACTAAAGACCACTTAAAGCCCAATATTCATGACTTGGTGGTGTTGTTGCATAGGGTAAATGGTTCAGCCAATTTGCTTCTTTTTGAAAAATGGATGTATAGGTTCATAGAAATCATCTTGAAGGGTGAACAATGGATGGATTGGGCAGACATTATTGGCAGTTCATTGAGGTCTCAACTCAAACATGCCAAGGAATTCTAGGAGGATTTTTACATGGCTTCCTATTTAACTTACTGCATTGCCTGTACTTGTGATCTTACCCCTCTCCCTCATGGAGTATGGAGTGAAGAAATGATAGTTTTTCAATATTGCCCTCTACTACAGAAGGATAGAGTCTTGGAACATTTTAGGAAAATTCATGACCTATTAATGGAGAATGTTTTTGTGTCTTTGAAGAATATGCTAATGCCTAGGTTAACTCCTAAACCCCAAAGGTTAGTTCAACAATATGGAAGACACTTCATATAGTTTCCCAAGTTCATGTACTTGAGGATAGGTGGATTTGAAGAAGAACCTACAAAGTTGCCATGGTATGCTTTGGAGTATTTTGTTTTAGTCGAGATATGTAGGCAAATTTTCTCTATTATAAAGGATAATTTACCACAAGAGGATTAGGAAACAACTTTTCCTATCAAGTTGGGTTCCTTGGTTTGTAGTAGCATGATGAACACTTCTATCATTGAGAGTAATTTTCTTGGGTTTAATTTTGGCTCTTACCATGGCAGAAGGGGTTTTGATAGTAAAGGGTATGCAGTCTATGTTCTTGGTCTTGAAGTTCACCCACCAACAACTCCATAGTTGGAAGATCTATGGAAAGATTATAGGGATGAAGGAGAAGTTCTAAGGAAAGATCATTCAATGCTGACTTTATAGAAAATTAATTCCTTTAGGTTGAAGTTCAAAATAGACAGAGTGGTTGAGGATGGCTCAAATATAATTAAACCTGGTTGGGAAGAATTTGGTGAATTGAAGTCTCTGGTAGTTGACTAGAATAAGGATGAAGAAGATGATATCAACCTAAGGGCTAGATTTATACTTACCTTCACAGATGACTGGTTAAAGAAAAAGAGCAAAGGAATTATCAATGAAACCTCTTCAAGGGTGGTTTCTTTTTCTAAACCATCCCCATCTAACATCCCACTTTCTCCTATGGTAGGTAGTATATTGGCTTTGGATAAACAAAAGAAGATGCCCCTTCATTTGCAAACTATGGCTCAGAAGAAACATAAACTTTAGAAGGAGAGAATGTTGACTTAGGGGTAGGATTTGAATGATGACCTCAATTCCTCAGATGGTACAGATGGCAACGTTCAGTTCATCGAGGCTCCTAAGGTAGATCAGCCCAGATTCCTAACTCCTACTAGAGATCCCCAGGTGATGTCCATGAGCCCTTCTATTCCTTCCTGGCTATCTAACACAATCAGTAAGAAAAGGAATTTGCAACCAGTGTCCACACTAGTGAAAGAAATCATCACTAAATATGTGGCTAGGGGTTCGAAGGTTAAGAAGTTGAAGATAAATGCTCACCTCACCAAGGACCCTATAATAGGAAAAAATCACTACTAAAATAGCTACCTACAAGTAGAAGGAGTCTAGGGATATTAGTGATGAAGGTTTCAAAGGTACTTCTATTAAACTGGGGACCATTAATAGGAGCATCGGTAATCACTTCTCTAAATTCTCTACTGATCATATGTTGACACAATCTAAGAAAGACAGTAAAGAGAAAAAAGAGCTAAAAGGCATGGTAACTACAATGGCTACATATTTCGATTCTCTAATGAACTTTGGTGCATAGCCAATTGTTCAAACCCCACAACCCTTTGATCCTAATTTTGTAGGAAGTCTACAATTAATGAAGCAGATGCAAAAGGGTAGGCTATTAGCAGATGCCGTGAAGGATTGGGTGGACACTATCATGAAAGAAGGTAATAAATTTATTTTAGAATTTGTTAATGTTTATGCTGAGGGAGAGTCATTGCTAGGAGAGATCCAAAATTTAGTTCCAGTTTGGGAAATATAACTAGGCTGATATCAAGTAGTTGTTTTTCAAGTGGCTGAAGTTTAGAGGTTCAGGGTCCTCAAGTTCCTGAATGAGAACCCAATGAAAAATGTGGATCCCTACATGTTGTTCATTATGAAGAAAAACATGGGATGGAAGGAATCAATTTACTAGGAGACAATTAAGGAAGTGTAGGGCATAGAAAATGAAATTACTGAAATGTATGAGGAACTCCTTAAGGATATGAACCTAGTTAATCCTATAGGGATCCTACAGTTTGACGATGAGAACATGGATGCTGAGACACTAATGAAGAGTTTCAATGAAGTTGTGGAAGAAATTAGGGATGGTGAATTGCCAAGTGCCAACTATTTCTCTACATTGGCAAGTATTGAATCGATGTTGTATCTTTACAAGAACCTGATGATGCATCATAGTTTAAAGATAAAGGAATTCAAATGGCAGAAAGACGCATGTAGAGTCCAATTGCTAAGCCTAAAGAATCCATAATCCCATGCAATGTAGGAGTTTATGAATACTTTTTGAAGTTGGAAGCTGGTATGTTAGACTGTTGGCAAGGATGGGAAAACTGGTGATGTCACTTGAACTGAATTGTTACCTTCAGTCACTTTTTGGTTCCTTTTTTTAAGTAACTACTTTATTGTTTTGTAATTGCTTCTTGTTTTAACTAAAATGACTGGGTTTTGATGGAGGCCTTTTAGATTTTTATGGAAAAGCTATAAATGTTGGGGCATTAAACTAGTTTAAGGTTAGCAATAGATAGAAGGTAAATAGTAGAAAAACTTTGATAAAATAGGTACTTTTTAAGTAGCAATCAAAGGATAGTATATGGATGTTTTACTTTTAAATGATTGTGTGCATGGAAAAGTTTAATATACATATATAAATAATCTCAGATTCTACTTTGAAACTTGGTATTCAAAGTGTTCAAATCTTTGTTACTTTGTGGACTTTGGTTTAATGATTTGAGACATTGGTTGTTGTTCTTTCTGTAAGTTCATTTTAGTTATGGTGTTCAGATGATTGATATTAGTTTATTATGTTATTCATTTTTTTAAAGTAGAATTTCTATATATATATATATAAATTCATTGGATGTTACTTAGATATTTTTAGTTGATTCTTTTACCTCACTACCTAGTAGTTGAGAGATGCTTAGGCAATTTTAAGAAAAAGTGCAAAGATAATTTGAATTCATTGGAAATCTAATAAGGGAGCTGTACCTTTAAAAATTCAGAGAGAAAGTCAAATAACATGATATTTTCTCAACTTTTGTGAGCATTTTGTGTTTTTCTCATCTTGGGTATTGAGAAAATTAATTAAATTAGTTGAAAGGACAATTTGTTCACCAACAGCTGGTAGTCACACACCCCCTAACTCTTGAGCATACTGAGATTATTTGGGTTCTTGCTAAGCCTCATTGAGCACAACTATGGAATAAGCTTCAAAATAGTAGGCTACACGTGTTGCCTATAAGTAGACCTCATCCTATAGCTACTCTACCCTCCTCTCAGCTATCTCTAGCTACTCTCATAGTCCACATATCTCACGATCTTGCTTAGCTATCCTCATATCTCACGTAGCCACCTGAATTAGCAGTTCTGCTAACTACTGCAAGGCCTATAAAATCTACTCTCTAGATCTCCTCAATACATCTTGAGGCTTGGTAGTAGGTTGGTCTTGCATCTCCTCATCTAGCTCCTTAGCTTGATGCTTGGCTGGTGATTGCTTCTCAGTGTGGGGTCTCTACCACCAACTATGCCCTATCCCACTACCACATATTCCTAGATTGGGCTCCATCTATAAGATAGAATTAATACCTACTATACCCTATGTCTCACCTACTGGAGGATCTACTGAGCTACCTATTGGGGTCCTTATGGTGATGCCTACTATGGTCTTGGAGTTTCCATCCCTGCTAGAACTATAAATCATGGAAAGGGATGGCTAGCATATGCCTGATAGGCATGCATCATCCTGGCATCTGCTATTGCCAGCAGATAGTCCCACTATGTCACAACTAAGTTGTATACATCAACCATAGAACTCCCTAGGTTTAGCTTGTGTGACCATCCCCACTCTAGATCTCTTGCAAAGCGGGCATACAATTAGTACTCCTATGAGATGTCCTATGGCTGCCCGCATTGATGCCACACATGTATTATGGTGAATATCTCAATAATCTATTTCAAGTGGCCTATTAGTGTCCATGATATAAACATATGGCTCAATTCCTAAGGAGCATCATTGTAGTCCTCAGTCTCTCTCCAAGGTTGCTATACGACAGATACTAGGTCATCAAGATGTGCCCTCTACTGCTTAGTCTTCCCCAGACCTATCTTGGTCAACTAGCCTCTATACCTACAAATATATAGCTCTATGGACTGTTGCTCATCCTCAAAGATGGGCCTCATAACTGGAAAGTGCTCCCATGCCCAGATTTGTAACACATATATGCCAATGACCATACTCTTTTGCTCATGGTACACAATCTTGTGCATCTCACGGAACATGTGCATGAGCATGCATTGACCCCACCTCAGAGCATCCAACATCCTTTGGAGAATTTGCTCCCAACCACACTCCAATCTATGCTGCCCTCTATCTGGCACCAAGAAATGGCTGATAAAGATAGGCAAGGATGATGCTAATCTGTGTGTGGGGCCATAGGTGTGGACAAGCTTGTCCCATGTAATAGCTTGACCCATGATCAAACCATGATGGAAGATGCCACATAGTGCTTCTATACCTGCTCTCAATACTATATCATAGACTACCCTCAGCCTATGGAATGGTACATGGAAAATCCTATAGATATCATTGGGAGTTATAGATCTCTCCCTAGGGTAGGTGGAAGGTGTTCATTTTCAAATGGAAATGCTCCGCCAATGCAGTCAATAAGCTGTGATTCACCAGTACTGCTAGGATCCAACATAGATGAGATAACTTGAGTCTATCTATATGAGCCATGTTGGCATCATTGAGACTCCATAATAGAGCTCTGTATGGCAGGTAGCAAGACCTGAATATGATGTCATCGAAGATAACCTATAGACATGACCAATGACAATAGGCAAATGATCAGTTATTGCTTGAAAGGTTAGAGGAAACAAAAAAACAAAAACTTTAAATGTTGTAAAAGATACTAGTTATTCATGCAAGAAAGCACTTTCTTGCTCGAGATTTCACTTCTTCACATGAGAAAACATGTATTCACATGAGAAACAACAAGGTAAGAAGTGAAATGTGCCCAATATTCCATGCATCTTGCGTGAGAGTTGGGTATCTCCTGAGTGAGAATCCTTACTAGGGTGCATGAAGAAACACTAGGTTGGTGAGTATTCATGCGAGGAAAGATCAGACCTACACGAAGAATGATATCTTCACACAAGGAATGACATAGAAAAAAATAAAAACACCTAAAATATGCTAATAAATTCCTTGAGATGCATACAAAATTAAATATGAAGCAAGATTATCAACTACTCATTGGAGCTCCATAGTTCGCTGGCTAGCTATGTCGTTGGGAGTGCTAGAATCGATGCATATGCATAGGGACTACCATTTTCACCTCAGAACTCTCTTCTTCACTAAAGACAAAAAAAACAAATGAATTGAAAATGACCCTTTGGGCCCTTATATAAGTTTTGACCTAATTTTTTTAAAGTGCTTTGATTTGTGCAAAAATCACCCCTTGGCTAATGTGACAGCTCTAAATCCATTTTGGGATCAAATTCAAAATCTGACACACTTAAATAGCTCAAATTGCATTTTAAAATTTTGGGACCGATGTGATCGAATGCTTGTGCAGTCCAAATTTTTTTGATACTTTGTGAATCTTGGAATCTTTTCAACTCAAAATTTCTTCAAAATTTTCTAAAAATTCTAGAAAAAGTCAACTCAAGTCAACTATGGTCAAATCTAGTCAACTTTTGGTCAAACTTGGTCCTTTGGACCTCGAAATCATGCTGAATTGACTCTAAATTTTCTTTTGATCATTCTAATCTCTTATGTAATCTTTTCAATCGCAATTTTTTTTTTCAGTATCTCTTAATATACTACTTTACATCATATTTTTGGTGTATCATCTTTCGATCTCACTCCCGAGGAGGCAAGATGATTATATCATTGAACTTGAATAATCTCAATCTTCATCACTTGGGGCATCTCATTCCTATCTTATGTCCTCATTACTAGGGGCATCTCATCACTCAGGGCATCTTGTTTCCCTCTTCTAGCATCTTTATCATTTGTTTCATCTTTTGATTAGCTGATCAATCTTATAACATTTTTGGTCAAAGTTTGATGGAAAGGTATCGAGATAGTTTAAACTCTAACTCTTGAGGATTAAGCCTCATTTTGAGGATGATTCTATGACTCATGATTGAATCTTGTTATCTTTTATGGACTAGTATTCATATATTCTATCTACACTCTGGAGGATTAAGCTCCATTCTGGAGATAATTCCAATTTATTCTAAGGATTAAGCTTCATTCTAGAATAGTCCTAACTTTGGTCAAGAATTAAGCCTCATTCTGGAGATAATTCTAGACTCTTGCTGTTGATCACTATTCAATGGACAGGTATTGGGATAGTCTAAACCATGACTCTTGAGAATTAAGCCTCATCTTGAGGATAATTCTATGAATAATGATTGATCTTGTCATCTTTTGATGGATAGATATGGGGACAGTCCAAACCCCAACTCCTAAGAATTGAGTCTCATTCTGGGAATAATTCTATGAAATTTGACAATCTTTGTGTTATCAATCTTGGTATCTAGGTGTTCTATCTAGATCCCTAAAGGTAACCTTTGTTTTGGAGAAAAACTTTAAAATTCTTATCAATTTAGGTATCTAGGTGTTCTTCTTGGATTCCTTAAGATTAAGCTCCATTTTTGAGATAATTTTTAAAAGCTTATCAATTGGTCTTCGTGGAATCAAAGTCAGAACCATTCTCATTTCTTAATTTGTACATCATGCTTTCTAATTTTCTTTGAATTGAATGTGTTGCTCACACATTCATTCAAAGAGGGGCAAAATGTAATACCCCAAAATTGGCTCATTGCCATGACAACCAATTCTGGTATATTTTGATCAATCCCAAAGTCCTATTTCACTAGGTGTCAAATGTAGAAAACCCTGATTTACATTAATCATGCTATTCATTTAATTCCTAAAGTATTGACTCAAATTAGCCACATTAAACCAATCGATTAAGTTTTAATTTAATCTAAAGTATTTATACTTTAATTAATTAGATTATCTCCTAAGGCTAATGTACTAAGGAATTAAAAATATTTAATTTAACTATTATTCTCATTTTAATTAATTGAATTTGATTATTCAATTAAATAAAAAAGTCATTTATGAGGTCGTATCTCATTTTATTAAATTAAATAACTTTCCAAATTCTCCTCTTCAATTCAAAAATGGGAATTCCAAGTTATCTATCTCTTGAATTGGAATTGACTTAATTAACTCATTCTCACACTTAGGTGAATTTTAATTTAACTATTCATTACACTCAGGATCTAAGTTAGTTACCTGCACCTATTCTAGAAATTTTCCACCTTGACTGAATCTTAATCCAATCCTGACCATTGATCTAAGTTGATCTCAACCGTTGGTGAATTTTTTTAATTATATTTAAGAGACTCCTAATTCCAAGTGATTACTCATTTTAAATTCTAGCTTTCAATATTGTTAGCATTATAATATCAATTAAAATTAGAGATACATTCATCTAGTTTAATCTCTTTTATTTCTTATTAAAATAAATTGCATAGCATCTAGATTAATTGCATAACCACATACTTTGCATAAACCCTTCATACTAGATGGTCTAGTTGCCTACTTCTTAGTCTGAGAGCATAGATGCAAAATCCTTCTAGTTAGAAGGAAATAGGTCACACTATCAAGCATCTTGGATAAAGGACTTCATGTTTATTCTAGGATGAATCCATAGGTAAAGACCGTGTTGAAGTGTTTGTGAGGTTCAAAGGCTCACAATCCACACACACACACATAGAAGGGTCTATTCATATATTTCCTAGCCTCATGGTTATCCATTGCATGCCTAGGTTACTCTGTGATCTTTCTTACTATTGTTTGATTTTGGAGTATAGTCATTGTCTCAAGAAAGAGCATAAAACTCTTGAGATAGTAGAGCTTGTATTGACAAACATCAATAGACATTATTTCAAACTCCACAGAACCTACCATCATAGAAGAGGTATCTCTCTGAATAAATATGATCTTTCTCTTAACTAGGTTTGATACTATGTTAAAGATCCCATTTAAGATCAAAATTCTAATTATTCATCAATCTGAAATCACCAAACACCAAAATGAGAGAATATTAATAGATTTTGATATCTCTGTTAGCTTTGAGAAATTGGTATAAGTATGTTATCAGGGAGAAATGTCATAAAAGGACATGTCTCCACGATGTGGAGCCATGTTTGTTCATGGCATGACTTTACTATTAAATAATCAAATCATAAAAATGGCCTTGATCAGATTAATTAACTTCAACCAATATTATCATAAGCTCAGGTTGTTGATATGCATAGAAGAAAAATGGATGACATACCTAATCCCTTTCATGTATCAACATTATTGTATTTTATCCTTTATTGACTAATTCTATGTATGAATATCAGATCATTACTCAATTTGTTACAAATAAAGGATAGCAATCAATAATATTTTGATCCCCTCCCAACTTGCATTTATGGGACTTGTTTGAAAAGTAAATGTGGTTGAAGCTCTATTAGAACAAAAAAGAATCTTAAAGACAAAATACACAAATAATTATATAACACAACACAACTCTATAATAACATAAAAAAAACCTCTTTTATTCCTTTCTAAGCCAGCATAAATTTCTAAATTTTTCTAGGCACATATTGGAGAAGACTAAAAAAAGAGTGGTGCTTTTCCTATTGCTTTTCCATACAACATGTATGTATAAGCTTGAAGAAGAGATGCCCAACATTGTACTTGTGCCCTTTTCATATGATAATTTTGATATTTCCAATCCTTGGGATACCACTTTCTCCATTGGCTAAGTACTAAAATAAGAGTACTACATGCTGATATTTAGTTATTGTTCTAGCCTATTATATTTCTAAAAATAATGATCCTTTAGTGACTAAAATATACCAAAATAATCACAACAATAATGGATTTGATACCAATATGATGTAGAGGGGATTGTGGTTTAACTAACCAAACACATTTTTCTAAACAAGGTCTTAATGACCATCCAATAATATACTCATTAATGGCCTTCCTAAGGTATCTAACAAGACGATCCAACAATTCTCATTAGAGTTACAAACTCTCCAACCAAACAAACCTTGAATCCTATTCCTTCCCAAGGAAAATCTTTCCACAAGTACTTTACAAATCTTGATCCAAGATTTCCTTTTAACCCCCAAGTTTTCAAGATGGGGAGGATAGTAAGGGATGTCCTTCCACTGAAACAAGCATATCATTCCATATTAGGGTTTTTTTGGCACCCCATATTTTTCTCTCTGCATTGCTAGGCTTCTCATTTCATTAACTTTTTAAGATCCCAATGGGTCTTCTTCGTATTTCTTCTTAAACACTATTTTTTTCAATTGCATTTGCTACTATTTCAATTGCTTTGAAAATGTGTTATAATGTTTAATAATTTTTGAATTTAATTGTGTAAAGAATTATTTTGTTATTAGAATGCAAGAGAGCTAAGGAGTTTTTAAAAAAATTCCTTCATCCAAGCAATAAATTCAAGATCAACAAGTAGCGAAAAAATTGTAATATAAAAGCATTCATTTTTTGGCCTGAAAGAATTAGGAAAAGTTAATTTATTCAATCATTACTTTGATTTACTTATTTTTCTTCTAGTTCTAATTTATTTACATGTAATAATAGGAAGGGCAAGATTTTTTGTTTTGTTGATTTTAGAATTAGATTTATTTTTTTGGCTGTAAAGCATTTCCTTTCATGCAAGCATGAATACAAGAACATAGAAAAGAAGGGCTTCCTTTCATGTAAAGTCACTCTGACCAAAAATTCCACTGTAATCATTCATCTATGACATCTTTGGGTTTTTTTCATTGACATGCAGTCTTCCAATGGAAAACCATTCTCAATATCATAGGGTGCAAAGCCACCAAAAGAATCAAAGTTTATATATGATTGACTATCAAGCACACACACCTATTGGTCCATTTTCTCATAACCCTTCTGTTTTTGTGTGATTGACTACCAGGAATACAAACCTAGTACACTATTAAATCCCACCCCTTCAGTGTATTATACAATAAGGGAAATATGCCTTTTTGGGTGAATTGAACCCTCTCTCTACATATGTAGACCATTTTATGAGTGAGAGAGTTTAGAAATTATAATGAAAAAAACTAATGATTCTTAGTTTAACCCTCTGATCACCTAGCCTTCACAAATTTCCTTTTAATCTTTTTATGATGAATATTTTATCCTCATTGTGTGGGTAAGTGTGAGAGCTCCCGATGTCAGAAAAGGTTAAAAGGAATATTGTGAGAAAATTTAATTAGAATTTTCTTTGTATAGATAAAAAAATTAAATTCTTTTTGGAAGGTAACTATTTCAGAAGTGTGAGTGTGTAAAATTGGTTAAAAACAAATAAATTTATCGCTTGAGAAAAATATATTTCAACAATTCCTTTAATAATAACTATAAATGTTGACTAATATTAAACAAGCATTAGAAGAAAAATAATAATGAATATGGACAAAGCATTTGATATGCAGACCATTTGGAGTGAAATATATCTACTCAGCTATTAATCACTTTTATGATCAAATCAAAATCACATATTCAACAAAAATGTACCTTCATTTGTATTAAAGTAAATTAACTACAGATGAGTAGAGATCTTGGGATTTTCCCAAAAACAAAAGAAGTCTTCCATATATTACAATGTAGAGATATACATAGCATTTCACTGCATATAACTATAATAATATGTTCCTTGATATAGGAACCCTATATTGATATGCATTTTCTCTTTTACAATTGTAATCTCATTTATGCTTACATTTTCTTTGTTGTCCTCCTTTTTGAAATGTGGTTCCCTTCTTTATATTTTGTTTCTTGAGCTTGTTGAACAAGTTTTGGTCATTCTGGTACTCATATTTCTCTTGTTTTTTCCTTCAATTTTTTCTTGATCATTGAGTTGAATTTTGTGAACATCTTCCTGTGACATCAACTATTTGGTGTTACATATGTTAATTGATTTATGGGGCATTTGGTGATGAGATGGGCTTCCATGTTTTGGTGGAAGTTTGATCCTGATTACAAAGGGCTAATATTTAGAAGAAATACTTTCATCACTTGAATAACATGTGTCTTCATCTTCTTGTGTTGGAAGAATACTTTCTTTAATTATTGAATTTGTATTAGGAGGAGGAGGTAGCTTGGGTATCTTTATAATCATTTTGATTTTACTACCACCATATTCAATCTCTTTTGCCTCAAAAAATCATTCTATCATATTTTTGAATTCCATGAAATCTAAGACTCCATTGTAATTTGAATCAAATATGAAAATCATATTCTTGCACTGTTGACCCTCCGTGATCAAACCAAGATAAGACAACACCTATTACAGCTTAGTCAAAGATATGTATCCATCTTCATTCCTATAAAACACTTTGAATGCTTCCCTCATATCATTTGACTCATCTTCTATATCTTTATCTTCATTAATGAAGATTGACTGATATAATTGAACAATTGTTCAAACTGGGCATACCTACATTTCATGTCTTCAACTTTACAAACAGAAGTAAACATACATGTGAGATCTTGTTTTGAAATTGGTATTCTAAGTTTCGATAAGAAGCCAATAATTTCATCAATAGTCACAACCCCATCAAAATTCTCATTTATAATTTCATAGAATCTTTTGATCTCATCAAGATTGGCCATTAATTTTCTAATGGGAAGATGATGAAAATCAAAATAAGTAGGAAAGACTTGTATAATTTGAAATAATGTAGCTTGTTATATGAATGTATTTATAGAGTCAATTAATTCTTTAAAAAATAAAATTTAGCAGGCCATCATAATTGTGATAGTGTGATCTGATGGAATGAGGTTGGATGAACAACATTTCTGTCACATGGTCATCTCTATTGTGAGAGCTAAATCTAAAAAATATCCACAACACCCATGGCACTGCTATCACAAATTATCACATTATGATGCAAACTTTGACAGATGACCATCAACCTTTGAGTGTGTGCATCTCTATTATGATGATAGAGTGAAACTGTCAGATGTCATAATTGCGATGGTTTCCTATCACAATTATGACAACATGACAACAAATTCTTGGAATTGGCCTTTTCCAAATTGTGACAAACTTTTGTCATCCCAACTATTATGGATGAGCCTTCTATTGAAATTTGCAACATCCAAGCAATTTGTAACACCCAAAGTGTGATGCTCGTCTGATGATAGCCAATTCTTCTTATTATCATTTGGGCAACATGAGGCTATTGCAATTGTTATGATCCACAGTTGCAATTTGGGTCCAAATGTAGTAGTGCAATATCAAAAAAACCCTTTTGACCAACAATTTTACATGCCCAAAATTTTCCATCATCTCATCATAACATAAAATCCAAACCTATTAGATTTTCAATAAATAACCTACAAAATCATATATCTTGCTATTTCTTTTATCCTCTCATGCATTACTATGGATTCAATCTAGGGTTACAACAACAAAACCATAGCTTTGATACCAATTGTAAGAAAAAATTGCAATATAAAATATAATCATTTCCACATAACCCATAATATATCTCAAATAAATGTATAATCAAAATCTACATGCAAGAGAATAGACAATGTACCCAAAAAATGTGACATAAGATATACCCTAGGAAACCCTTATTTAGGGAAAAACCTAGCCTCCAAAAGCATCCATCTATTGAAATATGATTGAAAAGATCATTGTTGAGAAAGAGAGATTGTTGAAGAAGTATGTTTCAATCATTATTTTGTCATTGATGTCAAACCTGCTATTTGTTGGAGAGACAATTGCCTATAAGATCTAAGTACGATCACTTAGTTAATTGATGAAGAGGATTTAATCAATGAGATGTAACAACAACACCTAGAGGAAAGGTTGAGTTATAATTTTTTAATAAAGTGAAAGGATTAGTTAAGAAAATGGAGAAATAATGTATTGATAATATGCTTGAAGATACATAGGTTGGCTGCACTTAATTTTTTTAGAAGAACATGCAAAGCTTAGATTATCTACAAAGTCTGAACAAAGTTGATATTGGGTGCTGAGAAAAGTTAGTTCATGCTAAGAAACTTATCAGTTGGTGCTGAGTAAATGTAAATTCTTATGTGTGCTGAGTAACTTAGTTAGTGTTGAGCAAAATGTAATATGTATTGAGCATAAGTAAACTATAGTTGGTGTTGAGTGAAAATGTAACCAGTGCTGAGTAACACAATATGTGCCAAACATCAAAAAGTCAATAGTACCGAGATGCTGCATTATTTTAAAAGTCAAAGATTCACTAAATATAAGATGACAAGTTTGTTATCTTGAATTTTGTGAATCAAGTGGAAGATAAGGATGATGAACTGGTGGTACAACATTCAAGGTTAACCATTTTTAGGTGATTAAAAGTGGATTCTACATGAAGTTTCTAGAAGAAACAAGATAAGGTGTAGATACACTATATCTTACCTAATCCATCTAAACCCTAATTTGGATGATGGAAATTAGAGTAGGAAAAGTATTGTACATTACTACTTAAGGAATGTTATGCCATAATGAAAAAAAAGGTGGTTAGTGGTTAGTAGTTGGAGAGTGGTGTCAAGGAGAAGGCATTCAAAAGGTTAGAGAAGACCCAGGAGAACAGAGTACAGATGCTCTACTTCATCAAAGGACCACTGAAATGACTACATTGGTACAAAAAGTAAGAAGATTAAGGAGACATAAGCTTGACGAGTAAAAAAGTTATCAAAGTTGTAGAGATTGAAAGCCAAGAATATTTGTGAACTGAACTGTGATCTAAAATCAGCAAGATAAGTTGTAAGTCTTATCAAGTCAAAAGCCCTTATTGTTACTCTCTAGCAATTGTATCAATTAGGAAAAAATCCTTTGGACTAAGGTTAGCTTAAAAACCATTAGAAAATCCTTTAGTAGGGTGGCATTTCATGTGAATGACCTAAAGTCCTCTAACTATGCCCACTTCTAATAGGGTGATTGAAATCTCTTAACCGGGTCACATTTAACAGTGTGTATTGTAACCTTTAATAGGGTTGGCCTTTCACAGGGCATCACTTTAGAAGAGTGAAAAGGAGTACATGTTACTGGTGGTTTTTCCCAAATTGGGTTTCCACGTAAATCACTGTGTTATGTGTTTATCTTTCATGTCTTATTGTTGCATGTTGATTTATCAGTAACCTGCAAGTTTAGAATGATAAGCTTGGATGCATGAAAGTTTAATGGGCTCACTAGGACAAGTGAAAAGTTTTATTAGACCTTGAGTAACTAATTCACCCCCCCTCTCAATTACTCTAAATAATTCTAACACCACCATCATGTATTATTCAACAAAATACCATTGCAATACAACCATGGAAGCCTTCTAAGCCATATCCATAATCGAGCAATCCATGTGAACAAGCATGAATCCACACATCCCATGCCATGTTTCCAAACTTCACAAATGCTCCTTAGCTAACCTGTCAAGCCTTTTCATTCTCAACTTTCCTCTCTCACATTTCCCCGCCTTTTTCGTATCTCTGCAACTACCCTTGTGATTTCTTATATAATAGCCAATCCTACAAAACCACCAAGTGATATTACATAAACCATGTTCTCAAACCATGTGCTACCTTGGTGTAGAGTACTTGCAACAAAAGTGTGAATGAGTTCAATCACAATCCTTCAAGGAAAATCTATACCTTCGAAGGGTCTCCAAGACTCCCTTCTCCCCCACTTCAAATCTCCACAAAATTCTAAAATGAGCTCCACAATCTTCTTCACAAATTCCACAAAGTGACTCTAAAATCCCTCTTTGAATCCTAGAGATCAATCTTGGAAATGATCACACCACAATCCCCTGAATCAAACCAAGACTTGGAACACTTCAAGGGAAACACAAGGATTACATTTCCACCATAATTTGGACTCCCCAACATCTACAACCATCAAATGCACTAAGAGGCCTAATTACTCCTAGTAGTACTTTTATGGGTTTTTGTGAAACAAATTGGAAATTTCTAGAACTTGGTAAAAAAATTACAGTTTCAGATATGCTTTTGGGCCTTCTATCTATCCCCCAACTTTCAACTTCCTAACCTACTCTAGCACTCTTGAACTCACATAGGCTTCATAGGCCTAATTGGCCAAAAGAGGCTTGGAATACCTGGAAAATAGCAAGAATAGGTTCCTAGGTTTAGAAACTCATGTGGAGGGTCTTCCTCTAACTTATCCCCACATGAAACAACCTTCTACCAAGTTCTAGACTTACATCTCCTTGTTTACTCTATAAACCTTCACCAATTTGGTTTAATAAATGTGAATATTCAACCTAGGGCTCACTCATAGAGCCTTCAAATCTCCTAATGCAAATCTATAGTTAAGGAATCTATAAGTACATGCCCTAACCTTGTGAAATTTAGGAGGCTATTGAATTCCAACCATGGAGTTACAAGTTAGGACCAAAAAGCCATGGAAACCCTCAATTTTAGGGTTTGCTAACCCAACCTTAGTAAAATAGAGATATCTTCCACCAAACTTAACAAAATTAAATGGAATCAAGAATCACAACTCTATCAATTCATACCATCTAATCTAGTTAGCCAATATATACAAGTTCTTACATTTAATAAATGTTCAGGTAATCTATTTATTTTTCCTTAAATTTGATTTGTCCATAAAATACTTCACAACTCTAATTATTTCTAGAGTGTGGATGCATAAATAAATCATCCCATATGGTTACAATAGAAATTTAAAAGGTTGTGATCATTGGGTGAAAAGTTGCACTTTTTGACAAAAAATTGTCAATAACAAAAATTGCAAATCAATAACTTTTGCAACTTTTTGCTTAAGACATGATTACTTGTTCATTTGCCTTTCTAAAAACCTTATTAAGGTAGAATGAAGATAAAAAAAATTAGAGAATCCTATTTACTCAAAATGAAATCAAGCACACTTGAAGTTCCTTGACCAAACATAAGATTGCTATTTATTAAATACAAAATGAAATCAAAACATCTTGTTGTGGATCATTACATGTCTTTCACAAGGTCACCATGTGCCTTGATCTACATTATGCCTTGGTGCCCTGCACCATACTCCTCTGGCCAAAAGACACTAAAGTCCTTTAAGTGGGAATATTTGTAAATTTTATAGCGGTCTTCTCAATATCCATCATAGACATCCAAGTTGCTTCCTCTAGTGGTTTATCCTACCATTTGATCAAATAATCATAACAAATGTTCTTTCTAGTCTTCCTATTGATCCTTTTTTCTGAGATTCATTCAATGCTTGGAGGGCTTTGTCTTGGTAGGTCTTGAAGAATATCCTTAGAACCTACATCATCAATGTCACTAGAAGTCTTATATGGATAATATTAGGTACATTAAATATTAGTGAGAGGCCTATATTAGGATGTAAGTCAATTTTGTATGCATTAGGACAGCATTTTTTGAGGATTTAAAATGGCCCTATATTTTTAATGTGTAGTTTTGTATACTTCCCTTTAGGACGTATTTCCTTCTTAAGGTGGATCATGACCATGTCCCCAATGTTAAAGTGTATTACTCTCCTCTTCGTGTCTATTGCCTTCTTATATTTCTAAGAATTCTACTACAGTCTCTCTCTGACTTGTTGGTGAATATCTTTCATCACTTCATCAAAATCATTTTCTAATGCACTCCTCTAACCAATTCTCTCCATGAATTTAAGCTCAAAAATACCCCTTGGACGAAAACCATAGATGATTTGGAATGGACTAAGGCCTATACTTTTATTTATAGAGTAATTGTAGGAAAACTCATCTTGAGGAAAGATAGTATCCCACACAACACCATACTCCTTTGTCAAGAACCTAAGAAGGTTATCTAGGGATCTATTTATGACCTTAGTTTTCCCATTAGATTATGGGTGATAGGAAGATGAAATAGCAAGGTTGATTCCCAATATTTTTCACATGGTATGCCAAAAATGTCCTACAAATTTAGGATTCCTATCTAAGACAATAGTTAGAGGTAGGTCATGAAGTCTCACTATTTTCTTGAAGAATAAGCCTACAATGTTGGAAGCATCATGTGTTTTCGTGCAAGGAAAAAAGTGTGCCATTTTGGAGAATCTATCTACAACAACATATATACTATCATATCATGATTTGGTCTTAGGAAGACCCAAGAAAAATCCATGCTGATTAAATCCCAAGGCTTTTTAGGTATTGGTAATGGTGTATATAACCCCTAGTTTGAACATTTTCCTTTAGCCCTCTGACATATTAGGAAAGTCTCCACAAATTTTCTAATGTTAGTCTACATTCTAGGCCATAAGTAGAATCTCCTACTAATTCCAAGGTCTCATCAAGGCCAAAATGACTAGATACACTCCCACAATCTTTCTCTTTGATTATTTTTTCCCTCATTGAGCATTGAGGTATGCATAATTGACTACCTTTAAAAAACAATCCTTCTTGGATGAGATACTTTGCAAAATTAGTGTGATACCTATCCCCTAACTCCAAATAAACCTAATAGGCTTCCATAAAATATTCATCACTAATGTACATATCTTTGAGAGCAAGTATACCAATGCTTTCCAATTTCACTTCTTGAATGGCCAAGTTTATCCTACTCAGAGAATCAACAACCTTTTTCGCCAACCCTTTCTTATGTTTGATTGAAAAAGAAAAAGATTGTAGGTACTCCATCCATTTGATGTGCCTATGGTTCAATTTCTCCTATCTATTAAAAAACTCAATGCTTGATTTCTAGTATAAAAAATAAACTCCTTAGGTAGAAAATAATGCCTCCATTTCCTAAGGGATTGAACCATTACATACATCTCTAGAACATAGGTGGAGTATTTTTATTTTGCTTCATTTAATTTTTCACTAAAAAAGGCCACATACTTGCCATCCTGGCTTAACTCACCACCAAATTATTTCTTGATAGTATCACATTCTATGGTGAAGATTTTGTTATAATAAAGAAAAAATAGTATTGGTTGTTGTGCTACCCTATTTTCAAATATTCAAATGAGTGATCTTCATCCCTAGTCCATTCAAATTGACATTTTATTCCCCCCTTAATAGTATTAATCATAGGTTGATGTAGGAGCATTGAGCTTGGATTTTGGTGGAGCTATGATTTTCATGGTTAGGAATGTGTTGGAGACACATTGGGTAACCTTTCCTCATGATTTCATAGAGATTGGATCGATTGAGTTGAAGTTTGAATAGTTTTTACCTTGTTGTTGGAACTACATTTTTTTGGTTTCTAGGTGCCTATTGTAGAGTGTGTAACTAATTATCCTTAATGAATGAGAGGCTGCACACTTTAATGAGTTTTAGAGGATCTAGACTAATATCTCTAGTTCAAAGCACAAGTTCTAATTAAATCAAAGCTAGGAGATATTACAATTTTACTCAGATATCAAGTTTTTGGTATTTAATTGTTTTTGTAGGCCAACTTGTGGAATTTAATTTATGTATTTGTATTTAATTTGTGTTTTGGGATGACTTATGGATTATATTGGTATAAGTAGGGTTGTAATTGATGTAGGAGCATCCTAGGTTGCCTTGTTATCCTGCTCATTTTTTTCACCGAGTGTTTCTTCATGTGCTGAGTTACCCAGTGTATGCCGACTGTTCTTCATGTGCCGAGTTACTCAGTGCATGCCAAGTGTTTCTTCATGTGCTGAGTTACCTAGTGTATGTTGAGTGTTTATTCATGTGCTGATTTATCCAGTGTATGCCAAGTGTTCTTCATGTGCCCAGTTACTCAGTGCATGCTGAGTGTTTCTTTATGTGTCGAGTTACCTAGTGTATGTTGAGTGTTTCTTCATGTGCTGAGTTACTTAGTGTATGCCAAGCACTCTTCAGGTGCCGAATTACTGTAGCATTCCTTCATGTGCCAAGTTACTCAGTTGATGTCGAGTGATGCTGAGTGCCAGTTTCTAGTTGATGTCGAGTGTCAGTTTCCAGTTGATGCCGAGTGAAAGTTTCTTGGTGGGTGCCGAGTTATCCAGTGGGTGCCAAGTTCTCTGTTTTTGGTTCTTAGTGGGAGCCAACTTGCGTATTTAATTTCAATCATGAATTTAATGATAGGATCTTGTGTCAGCCTTCCTATTATGTAATGATTCTAGAATGATCTATAAGAAATTTTGGCAAGTATAAATAGAGAGTTTAGGCTTAGAGTTAAGTAAGTTTTGGAAGAGAAGAAGTTTTGGAGAAGCTTTTGAGAAGAAGATTAGAGAGTAGAACTGAAAGTGTGAATTTTCTGTTCGATCTTTGTAAGTGAATGTATTGTAATTGGTTGTAACCCAAAAGGCCTCACAACTGGGCATGTATGAAGATATTTTCATGAATCAATAAAGTATCTCTCTCTTCTTCCTCCTTTGGTTGCTGTCCACTTGTGTTTGCTTCTGTTGTGTTAACTCTTGTGGGGTGGTTTGGATAGCTAGGTGAGCCTTTGGCCCTAGTTATTTTTCCTCTCACCTATGTAAGTAATGGAGTCTTTAGTCATGGATTCATGGTATGATTCATGTGGGAGCAGCTAAAGAGAAAATTTTATTGAGTCTATGAGCAGAATACTAAATGTGAGGTAGTTTATAGCAAGATTGTGATGAAGTTGTGAATGTGTGGATAGAGCGCTGAATGTGAGGTAGTCTACATTAGGATTTTGGATTGAGTTTGAGAAGAGCTAGTAGTTATGGCCTGGAAAAAAAGGAGATTTCTTGGAGTGCTTGCGAGCACAAGTTTAGATTTCCTTGGTGGTTTATTCTAGATTGTTGTTATGTTACAAATCTGGACTAGCTAGGATTAGTGTTTGAGTTAGATCTTGAGAGATATTGTAGAATTGATTTTGTAATTGTTTTTTGTATTCAAACCTAACCCAGAAGGCCTTATAGCTAAGCATATTGCATGTAATCAGTTATATTTTATGAATGAATTATTGTAATTTGGTATCAGATCTTGCATTATTTCTTATTACTGTTGTGTTTCCACTACATGGTTATATTACTAGGGACTAGTACATATCCTTTGGGGATACTTCTACCCTACACTATGTCATAGGTGCACTTATCCCACTAAAATTCTTAACAAATTTTCTATAGAAACTAGCAAGGCCATGGAAGATTTTTACCTCACTAGCTGATCTTGGAGTAAGTCAATTCAATATGGAATCAACTTTTGAGGGATCCATTTTTACGTTTCCCTTGGAGATGAATAACCAAAGAAATACAAGTTCCTACTAGAACAACACACTTGTCCAAATTGATCTTTAACTGCTCCTCATGTAACCTCTTCAATACCATATTAAGATGAATTAGATGTTCTTCTTTATCTTTACTAAAAATTAAGATACCATCCAAGTAAACAACAATAAAAATATTTATGAAAGGTCTGAGGATGTCATTCATTAACCTCATAAGGGTTCTTGGAGAATTTGATAGGCCAAAGGGCATTACAACCCATTCAAACAATCCTTAATTGGTTTTGAAGGTAGTTTTTGATTCATCCCCCTCTTCGATCTTTATCTGGTGGTAGCCACTTTTCAAGTCAATTTTGGAAAAATACTTAGTACTCCCTAGGAAATCCATAAGATATTCCATTCTAGGCATTGGGAACCTATATTTGATAGTGATCCTATTGATTTCTCTGGATTCAGTGCAAAATTTCTATGTGCCTTCCTTCTTGGGAGCAAGTACTACTAGAACAACACAAGGACTGATACTTTTTCTTATAAAAACTTTTGTCAGAAGACCTTGTTGTTAGAAATAGGGATTACTGAGGGGGTGGGGTTATGAATCAGTAACTTACAAACTTTAGTCACCAATTGGATATATATTTCTTACTTAAAACCATACATAACAAAGTAATAAAGTAATGCTAAATAGTAACAATAACCACACACAAAGATAACTCATTAAACTATATTTTATTAACTAGGGAAACCTTGGCGAAGGGAAAAACCTAGTGGGGATGATATCCACTAGATAATATACTGATATATAAGTTCCTTGTTAGAGGATGGACCCTATTAGGAGTCAATGATAAAATTTAGTATAAGGAGTCCCTGTTAGGAGACTTTGAATCCCTCTTAGGAGACTGCAACCTTGTTAGGAGTTGTGCCTATATCACTTAATTAAGTAGTGCAATATTGAGTACTAATGATTAACAAAAAAAAATTTCACAAAACTAAATAAGTTAACACTTATGATAAGACAAGGTGAACACCAAGAAGGAAGGTAAACCAAGAATGGTAAGCTCCTTGTGTGTGACCTATGATGATGTAGATATTTCCCTAATGGATAGGGGATGTGTGCTCATGTTGTGCTCAATCTTCCAATGGATGGGTGTTTTATCAAGCTTGTAGATGGGTGAGGGTTTCAACAATGGAGGTGTGGATGGATTTTAGCATGGTGATGGTGTAAAAGGGGTGTGATGTAGTGGTCAGTGGGGCAATTATAAGTTTGAATTAAAGTTGATGATGGATTATGAGAGGGGAGGGCTTTATTTATAGGCCAAGGGGTAGTGAAATGGAGGGTCAAGATGCAAGGATGGAAAAATGGTGAGGGCTAGGATGCTTTGAAAGGGGAGCACATGGATTGTGCTTGTTTAGGGCTCTAGCCTTGTGACAAGTGTCACAAGGGGATTGAGTGGTCAAAATGGAGGGTCAAGGGGAGTAGTGAGGGAGGATGAGTGTGTAAGAGAGATGTAAGAGGCATTAATGGCATGTAAGAGCCATTAATGCTCTTGGATAGGCATGGGAGACGACAAGGGAGACTTGTTGATTTTGGCTTGGGTTAGCAAGTCTTAACCCTTGCTTAGAGTTGTGCACATGTTTAGGAGGGGGATTAGGCTTATCTTAGAAAGGAAGTTAGGATGCAAGTGGCTTATCTTTTATGGTATGGGTTAGTTACGAGGATAATTGGGGTTATTATGGGTGGATGGGTTAGATTAGGGGTAAAGATAGAGTTTAGGAATGTTTAAGGGGGTTTGAGATGATTTATTAAATGTTTCTTTAATAAAGAGGGGATGTGGGATTAAATTAAATAGATTTTGAAGATTTATTTAATTTAATAGAGGAATAGGGTTTTGATCGATAAATTGATTTTGGGTTATCATTTGATTTTATCAATTGGACTATAGTTAATTATATTAATTAATTAACTAGGGGATGATGATTAACTAATTAAATAATATATCTTTAATTAGTAATATCCTAGGAGATAACTAAATATAATTACCTAGTGATGTAATTATATTTAAATCTAATATAATGTTTCTTCCATTGTTCCTTCTATCTCCAAAGTTTCTATCCATTCTATAATACTTTGTTGTATATCTGAAGTTGTTGCATAACTGACATACTAGTGTTCTACTTCTAGGATTGTGCTAATCATTAGGTGCATGACAATTCCAGGCTATGCATCCAAGGTTGTTATACTTATAACACATGATCTATCTTGTATCTTCATAATCTCTTCCTTCTCTCTATGTTCTTTCATTAGATCTTCTTCTATCCCTAGGGTTAGTATTTCTAGACATTCTACTATTTCTTCTATATTTATCATATTTAGGTTTCCTACAATCAATTGCTTTATGACCCATTCCATGACAATTATGATGATAAAAATCCTTAACATGATTAAATGACTTATTTGTACAATTTCTTTTCATATGACCTATTTCATTACATGAAAAATATTTACCTCTAAATTCATACATGGTTTCCTTAGGAGATTCCACTTGCTTTGGTTCATCCAATATTCCAACTTTCTTGTCTTGTCGAACTTCTTTGTGTTTGTTAGAAGATTGACTATATTTAATCTTATCATTAGATTTATCTTTTTTATTTTAGATCTAATCTAATCTTAGGTTTCTTTGTAGACATGTTAAATAGATAACTAAGACTAGTCTTATGATAAGTAGGTCTCTGTGTTGACATTGAATCATCAAGCTTTTCTGTGGTAGAATAAAGCTTCTCGAGTTTCTGCTTGCACTGAGTTAATTCACCTTTCACAATGGTATTATATTTTTGAATTTCTTCATGATCTTCATTCAAGGCTCCAAATTTAGATGTCTTCTTTTCTAGACTTTCTCTTAGATCTGCATTCTTAGTCTTCAAGTTAGATTCAATTTTGCTAGGATCATTTCTCAAAGTCAACTTTAGATTCATAATCTTCAATTCATGCTTCAAGATCTTGTATTCTATCTTTAGCTTTGAATAATCATCATCACTAGTTTTAGATTTAGTAGATTCAATCTTGGATTTAAGATGTTCAATATTTTCCTTTAATTGTCCAATGTATACTTTGGAGTCTTCATATCTGTCCTTCAGCTTGTCTCTTTCTTTGGTAAGGAGATCAATTTGTTCAAGTTCCTCTTCAAGGTTCTTTATCAACTATTCCCTATCCATAGGGATCTTACTCAAGCTGTTAAGCCTCTTCTAAGTAATTGTTCTTTGATATCAATTGTTGGAAATAGGGATTAGTAAGAGGGGGGAGGGGGTTGAATCAATAACCTAAAAAATTTAGTTGCCAATTGGATATTATTTCTTACTTTGAACCATACATAACAAAATAATAAAGTAATGCTAAATAGTAACAATAATCATGCACATAGATAACTCATAACACCATATTTTGTTAGCTAGGGACACCTTGGCCAAGGGAAAAGTGAGGATGATACCCCCTAGATAGTATACTAATATATAAGTTCCTTTTTAGAGGATGGACCTTGTTAGGAGTCCACGAGAAAATTTAGTATAAGGAGTCCCTATTAGGAGACTTTGAGTCCTTATTAGGAGATTCCAACCTTGTTAGGAGTTGTAGTACAGTAGATGCAAGATGATCCCACTTCCCAAACATGCACTTCCAATTACAAGAAAAGCTCACTTCCCAAACAAGTAATTAGACTTTTGGAATATAAGTACTGTAGCTTCTTCCTTGACTAATCTTTGATCTTCAGCTCAATCTTGGATCACAAATAGCTTTACAAAACTTCACATATATCACTTTCACAAAAGTTTGCATACAATTTCTCAACATAATTTCTCTATGATAGCATGCTTGAATTCACAAGATGTCCTTTGCATAAATACCATTCCTTTACAAATTCATGCTAGGTTAGCTAAGACCATTATACGCTTTTCCAATTTAGAGTAAATATCTAGTATGTTGGCCCTAATTGGGCAAGTAATTATTTTGTAAACAAAATGATTCCTTTTCTTTAATTCCACTATCTTGTTTCACTGAAACACGAATATTACTTTTTTGTATAGTCTGTACTAACTTTTGAGGTTATACACATCATCATCAACATTTATACTTCCATATAACTTCACTAGTCATAATATGCCATCAACAACAAGTTATAAACAAAATAATACATTGCTATATATCAAATTCCATACTTAGACAATTTTTTGAGTACCAAAAGCTAAGTATCTTTATTTTTGAGGTTTATTGTAATCATGCACATCATGTGTTTCCATAAATCACATAATTACATATCCTTATTAGATAATTGTCAACACTTGTATTTTCTTGGCCACTTCTACATTTTTTCTTAGGTGTTAGTTTATTGGCTTCTTTATTAGGAAGTGTGGAACTAGGGATTAGGTCAATACAATGACTAATCTCCCTCATAGATGGTAAGGTATTAGTATTTTTATCATTAGACCTTTGTACTAGCCTAATAGATCTATAACTTCATTTGGACCTACTCTCCTTACTAGTTTTGCTATTTTTTTTGGCTTCACCATTATGGCAAAGCATGGGACATTCCCCTTCTTTAGTGCTTTCAAGAATTTATTTTCCCCAACTAGGGTCACACTATTACTTAAGGCTTCCCCACCTTCACCCTTAGGCAATGCTATCATAGTATAATTCACTCCATCTTTGACCAAAGCGTATACATTCTTCTTCCCCTCATGTTGGGCATCAACATCATACTACTATGGTCTCCCTAGAAGGAGATGGCATGCATCCATATTAGTAACTTCAAACAATACCTTGTCTTTGTACTCCCCTATCTAAAACTATACCAAACATTTCTCATTTATCGTGGTTTGTTGGTCCTTGTTTAAGCAAGACAACTTATAAGGGTTTGGGTGTGGAAATTTCTTCAAGCCAAGTTTATTAATTATTTCTATAGATGCTAAGTTCTCCATTGAACCAAAATCAACAATCACTTTACAAATCTTTCCAGTTACCTTATAGTGTGTCTTGAACAAGGTTTTCCTTCGGGGAAGCTCCTTCTACATTGGAATTTTCAAGAGTATTTAGTTGAACATGATACATTCTCCTTGCTTTGGCTTAGTAGGTCTAGACACACTTGAATGGTAAGAGGTCACACTTTGACAGTCATCCTCTTGGATAAGTTGTACTCTTCTATCATTGCCTTGATGGCTTGGGTTTGCTCCATTCTTGCTTGGACATCTAAAGGACTAGTGGCCCACTTGGTTGTAGGAAAAACATTTACTAGTGAACACATTATTGCCCCTTCCATTTTATCTCCCTTATTGTTTCCTCTGCCTCCTCTAAAGTTTCCTCTAGAGCTTGTGTCTTTAACATTTTCTTGATTGCTTGATCCTTTTTGAGGTCTTGGTGTTGACTCTCTTCCTAGGAACCTTCCTTTGCCTCTAAAATTAGTTTTTTTTCCCTTAGTCATGATTATTCTTTCTCTTGATCTTATCCTCAATCTTAAAATAAAGTTGATAAAATTTGTGTATTGATTCTACAAATGCTAGATTCATTTCATCTTGTATGTTGTACTTGAGGCCATTAATATACCTAGAAAGTTTTTGCTTCTCATTGTCATATACCTTGGCCCTAAGAGTCAATGTATGTAACTCTTGGGTGTTGGTGCTCACATCCATGTACATCTATTTAAGGTTATGCAATTTCTTATGGATCATGACTTCATAGTCATTAGGAAAACAATGTTTCATTATCTCTACCATCATCCTCTTCCAAGTGGATATGGGATTCTTATCCTCTTCCATCCTCTCATTCTAAAGGAAGTTCCACCAACTCAATGCTGGTCCTTTCATTTTAGACTTTGTTGTTTTCACCTTCTAAGTTGTAGGGATCTCCTCATATTCAAAATAGTTCTCAAGGGCTTCAAGCCATTCCATGCATGCTTCTAGTTCCATCTTCCCATCAAACATGGGTAAATGTCCTTTATCATTCTTCCCTACCCTCTATAGGGATACCACAATCATTCTCTGATCTTTAGAGACATGAGGCAAGTCATCCTCCTCTTCTTCTCCTTTAGAATCTCTTTGGTCTCCTTTGTGCACTTGCCCCTTTGGTTTTTCAATCTCTTTTCTCATAGTAATATTTTCTTCTCTAATGGCTTTGTTCTCAGCCATCTTCTCTTTGAAAATATTTTCCAATTCTATATTAGTGATCCTAAAGGGAACATCTTCCTCTACCATCTTGCACTAGACCTTAGTGGCTTTGATACCACTTGGTTCAGAGTACTCACAACAAAAGTGTGAATGAGTCCAATCATAATTCTTGAATGCAACTCTATACCTTCCAAGGGTCTTTAAGACTCCCTCCTCCACTTCAATTCTCCACAAAATTCTAAAAAAAATTCCACAATTTTCTTCACAAATTCCAAAAAGTGACTCTAAATGCCTACTTTGAATCTTAGGGCTCAAACTTGGAAATGATCACACCAAAACCCTCTATCTCCAACCATTACTTGGAACACTTCAAGGGACACACAAGGATCAAGTTTCCACCATAGTTTGGACTCCCCAATTTCTACAACTATAACATGCACTAAGAGGCCTAATTGCCCCTAATAGTACTTTTATGGGTTTTAGGGCAACAACTTGGAATTTTCTAGAAGAACTTGGTTAAAAAATTATAGTTTTGGACACCCTTTTAGTCCTTCTATCTATCCCCTAACTTTCAACTTCCTAACCTACTCTAGCACTCCTGAACTCACACGGGCTTCTCAAGCCTAATTAGCTAAAGGAGGCTTGGAACACCAAGAAAATAGCAAGAATGGGTTCCTATGTTTAGAAATTAATGTGGAAGGTCTTCCTCTGACTTATCCCCACATGAAACAACCTTCTACCAAGTTATAGACTTCCATCTCCCCATTTACCCTACAAACCCTCACCAATTTGGTTGAATACATGTGAATATTCAACCTAGGTCTCACTCATAGAACCTTCAAATCTGCTAATGCAAATATGAAATTAAGGAATCTATAAGTACATTTACTCACCTTGTAAAATCTAGGAAGTTATTAAAATCCAACCATGGAGTTACAAGTTAGAACCAAAAAGCAATGGAAATCCTCGATTTTAGGGTTTGCTAACCCAACCTTAGTAAAATAGAGATATATTCTACCAAACTTAACGAAAATGAATGAAACAAAATGAAATGGAATTAGGATTCACAAGTCTATTAATTTGTTCCATCTAATCTAGTTTACCAATCTGTACAAGTCCATATACACAATAAATGGTTAGGAAATCTATTCATTTCTCCTTGAATTTGATTTGTCTGTACAATACTTCACACCTCTAATTATTTCTAGAGTGTGGATGCATAAATACTGTTGGAATTATAGATGGAGTAACTAAGGAGGGGGGGGGGGGGGGAGGGGGTGAATCAGTTACCAAAAAAACAAATCTATAGATCCCTTAGATGTCTTAAATAACTAGTTACTGTTGTCACTTGGTAAACATTCACAAAAATGTTGTAACTCGATAGATTAACTTGTTATTGATCTTTAAGCATTCATAATTATTAACATGCATGCAAAAGTAAATAACATGAACATAAGAGACACTAGATTTAACATGGAAACCCAATATAGCAAAAACCACCAAGTAACTAGCTACTGATTTTCACTCTTCTAAAGTGAGCCCTATTAGGAGCCAACCCTATTAAAGGTTTACAAAACACACTGTTAGGTGTGACCCTATTAGAGGATTTATTCACCTTGTGAGGAGTGGCCTTGTTAGAGGTCTTTACAATAATTCAACTAAACTATCACCTTGTTAGAGGATTTACAAAATGGCTATTAAACCAACTATGTTAAGAGATTTTGGAATCATTGCTACAATGGTTAGAAAGTAACAATGAAATGACTAGAATAAGATGCAACTAAATTTTTTGATTATAGATCTCTATTCTACACCATTAGATCCTCCTTGATCAAATATAGGTTTGTTGCTCCTTAATGATCTCTGATCATCCTTTAAAATTCACTCTCACCATAATTAGTCCACCTTCACATTCATATCACATCAAATTCATCACACTTAAAATTTGCAACCCGATCTCTCATATATACCATTCAGATTATCAAGTTAGCTTAATTACAAGTTACAATCACCTATAATCATTACCATAGTCAGCTAGAAATAATACTTAAAACAATTAAGCATTAAATCATAAATTAACAAATTTCCTTATTGGCCAACTCTGCGTAGTAAACACTACTTAAGAAACAATTTCCTGAGTTAACCATCTCAACTCGGTTAACACTGCAAATTCTACAAAATCCTTTGGCTGTCAAGTGAACTTGGTAAGAACTAAATTTCCTTCATTGACCATGAGAGCTCGGTAAGTACTGAATTTCCTTTGCTGACCACAAGAACTTGGTAAGAACTATTTGCACAAGGTAAAGTCCGAGAATGCTTGGTAGACACTGTAAATCTTCTTGCAAACCAACTGAGCTAGATAAGTGCTAACAGATGAATTGCATGACATTTGTGTAACATCAAAGACAACACACAATTGGATAATTGTATCCAACAAAATACATCATCCCCAATGGTTACAATGGAAACTTGAAAGGTTGGGACCGTTGGGTGAAAAGTTACATTTTTTGACAGAAAGTTGTCAAAAACAAATATTGCAAATCAACGACTTTTACAAATTTTTGCTTAAGACAAGATTACTTGTTCATTTTTCTTTCTACAAACCTTGCTAAGGTAGAATGAAGATAAAACATATTAGAGACTCATATTTACTCAAAATATGCAATTTTGTGATCTTTTTGGACTAAGTGGGCTTGGATTTATAAGCACACTTGAAGTTCCTTGACCAAACATAAGTTCAATACTTATTACATGCAAAATAAAATCAAAATATCTTTTTGTGGATCATTACATGTCTTTCACAAGGTCACCCTATGCCTTGATCCACATTGTGCCTTAGTGCCCTATACCATACCTAACCCATTAAGCCCACATTTAATATTGGACATTTAATTATTTGATCTAATATTAAATAATTACATCAAATATTATCACAATGTTACAATATGACTCATCAAGAATATTCCATAGGAATCTCTACATATTGTACACCTATTTAGGTACTCCTAGGTACACCATTATATAAATAAATAAAATAATAAAATATAAACAATATTATGGAATGTGTGTGACACCCATTATTTCAACAAAGCCTCCTTTTGTACTAATTTTTGGATAGGAAAAAAACTCAGGTTGAGAGGAGTAAATTAAGTTAATTGACAAACTCAAGGTCTTTTGGGCCTCAAAATTGCATAGTTAATGAAGATAATCATAGAGTACATTGTAGCTAGTCCACGTCTACATTGATTAAAATGAGATCAATAGTGGAAAAACATATACAACTACTTACATCTTTCATTTGTAATTTTGAAAGTGAGATGATAAGTTTAAATGTGTGTCTCATTTGCTACATCTAGATTTCTATGCAACTTACTAGCTTGAACTTTCTCAAAATAAGTTGCATGATCACGGTAGTAAGAATTTAAGTGCAACTAAGTCACAATGTATTTGTTCAAAAGAAGATATGGTCCTTGGCACATTACAAATTTGCTATGAAGTTTCCTTCACATCATTGTCTACTTTGTTTTTCTTTATTCTTTTTCAAATATTTTTATATGATTTGGTGGTTCCAGTTGTTTCCAAATGTTATATCATATGATTAATGTTGTTTCAATTTCCTTCTGAGGTGGGGAAATTTTTGAGGAGATCAACAATGATATCTTTGTGGGGTTCTTGTAAAGATGGTTGCAAAGATTATACTGGTTAGATGGTTGGGAAGAGGATGAAAACCCTCCAATTACTTGATCTCACTCCATAGTTATAGTACATGCAAGATGTAACCATTTGGGAATAAATTTGTTTGATCCTGCACAAAGTATGGAGTTATATAATGCAGAACCATGGATGTTGTTGGGTATATAATGTGGAACCATGGATTATGCTTGGTGTTTAGATTATTTTTATAGAGTGCATTTTTGTACATGAATAATTATTCATTTGATAAGTTTGTTAGATGATTTTTAATTTCAATTTTACTGCAATATGCTATTTTTAATTTCATATGTTTAGATGCATTATAAGAAAGACATATTTTCTTATAGTCTGCAATATATGATGCTTGTATATAGGTATGCAGATAATTTTTATTCAATAATATTTAAAATAATTAATATTAATATAATATACAATCTTCAATTGATTTTCATTAAAATGTATTGTCATAGAAACTTTGATAATGCTTTCTTATATCAATTTAAAAAAAAGTACTTCATCATTCTTTCTTGGATTAATTTTCAAAAAAAAATTCATCCTTCTTTTCTGAATTAATTTTTAAAAAATATTCATCATACCTTATTGTATCAAATTTCACAAAACCAATTCTATGGGTTCCACCAACAGAATGTACTTATGCTTAGGATGATTGTTCTTTTAGGGGTTACTCTTGGAATACAATGACATTGTTTTGGATTATTTAGATATTTTTATTATTTTGTGATGATGATAGATTTGGTATTAGAGTATTTTGAATGTTCTTTTTATATATATACTACTATTGTTGACTATATATATTTTTATTTTCGCCTCATAAATGTCATTTTTCAATAGAATGATTATTGTAACTATCCTTGATTCCTTTATAAATGATATCTCTCCAAATGATGTAATGTAGCCTTGTGATAAACATGGAAATATTTGAAAGTTTGGTCTCCTAAGTTATGTTAGAAGAGTCACATGAGGTAGATATCAATATAAGAAAATTCTTAGTCAGCTATATATCAAGTGGAGCACTACAAGATATGATTTTACTATTGGTGGGACAATAATGAGTTGGATTTATTAGTTGCAGAAGGTAAATGCATCATGCACCACATAGGTAGAGTATGTTTATGCTACAATGACATCCAAGGAGAAAAAATGGATTCAGTTATTCATGGAAGAGTTAAGGCACCCTTAGATAGAAAATATTTTTTTTACAAATAGCTAGAGTATCATTTATATTACAAATAATTCTTCTCTATGTTCAAAGACAATGCACATTCAGTTATGGTGCCATTTTATTTTATCAAATTTGGATAATGGAAAATTAAAGTTGGAGAAGATAAATGTAGATGATAATCCAAAAAATGTGTTCACAAAGTTAGTGACACAGGAGAATTTAAACTCTAGTTCAACTTTGGTTGGTCTTCTAGACTGAAAAAATAAAGGAACAACAAAGTCCATGTGGTTTTACATTCTAGTGAGAGCTACAAGTTTAGTGGCACTATGATTAATCTTCAAGTGAGAGGTTATTATTATGCAGTTTGATCACTCTCCAAGTGGGAGATTGTTGTGATGTGGAGCCTAATTAGACTCATAGGTTAATGAATTCCACTTTATTCAACATAGTTTCCCCCAGATTTTACTATAGGAGTTTGGGGGAAATGTCCCCAAAATCTCATTTGACTTTATTATTATAAAAGACATCAACTACTATTTTTCAATTGAATGACTAATTCTAGCCCTAACTTTTTAAGTGGAAAAAAGATTGTATAAAATTTCTTAGGGTTATGGATTTAATAATGTATGATGAGATTGTAGCTTCTTGTGGTTGTATTGAGTTGTAAAGGGTTGCATATTGTAATCACTTGATAATAAGAATATTGGTCTCAATGTTTGGTGGATGTACCCTAGGTGTTGAGTGCACCATATTAAATATTTATGTCTTGTGTTCTCTTCTATGTGATTTTTTTTTCTAATATTGGTTATATTTGCATGTAATTGTTATTTATTGCTCCTTAACCCTAACATTGGTCATACATTGGTCGTGATGATAAAATTTCTTAAATTGTTGCATGCTCATGGGAAAAAGTGCAAAAAGCTAGATGTTATTTGTTGAATCAATTTGTAATTCAAAATGATAATTGTGTGGATTTGGGAAAGAATTAATTAGGGTTTGGTAATATATTTTATGGGATTAAGGTGAAATTCAAGTGTAAAATGCTTTTGTTAAGTTAGTGGCCACACTAAATATTGAAAAATATATTTATATGATAGAGAATTTTAGTTGTAAGTGTTGGTCATGAATGGTTTGTGCAATCAAGCTAGTATTTGAATTTGATTCCTACAATCAATTGAGAAGTTATATATCCATATCACTATACTTTTTGAGTCCTAACATGTTCTCAAGTATAAATCCCTTAATCAGGTCTCTTTTAACATGGTGAACAAGATACTAATAGTTCTAAAGGTCAAATCCCTTAATGAAGTTGTTAATTATATTGAGTTAGAAATCCTCCAATGAGGTTGCTCCTAATAGGATAGAGGAAAATACCTTAATTAGGTGACTCCTAACATGGTATTATCCTAAAATGAAATTATTATAAGCTCCTAACAAGGCTAAGCTTTTAACCAGACACATTTTAGAAGAGTGCAAAAACTTGCGGGTGTTGATTTTCACCATGGTTTTTCCCTCCAAGAAGTAATTATGCATGAAAAATATAGGTTTTTTTTTTTTTAGTTGTATATATTTTTAATTATTTGTCTTAATTATATTTTAAAAACTTTACATTTTATGTATACGGTGAATGATTTAATAGTTAATATTTATATTAGTTAACTTTTATATGATAACTAGTTATTTTTTGAGTTTGATATATTGTTGAATCATCCCTTGTCTCATTAATTTTGGACCTTATGTATACTAAAAATTGGTATAAGATCCTAGGTCCTCTTGGTGTAAAACCTAACAAATTGAGGTAAACATCGAGAGGATGAGGATATAAGGTCCTAGGTTTTCTAAGGAAAATTTCATACAATTTGATAGGATGGAGATCTATATCAAAGGCATGAGGCCACAATACTAGACACATGTTGAGAATAATTTTTTTAAGAATATTAAGTTGGTATATGATGGAGATGTATATATTTGAAAGAGCTAGGGTTGATACCTTAAAAAGGAAATACAATGACATGAAAATGGTAGAATATGAGAATGTTGCCAAGTATGGTCATAGATTAAAATAAGTACTTGTTGCAATTAGAATTATTATTGGAATTGTAGATGATGAAGAAGTAGTAAGTAAAATTATTAAAATCATACTTCCTTCTAATGCCATTAGAGTTTTTTCAATTCATGAGTTAAGAATTTTTAATAAAGTTCACTGATAGATTAATTGGAAAGCTTACTGCACTCTTGATGAATAGTTATGATAATAGTATTCCCAAGGTTAAAGAATATTTCAAAGCCTTCTTATAAAGGAAAATAATTTAGAGAGATTGATTCATTTCTTGATGAATGAAAGATACAACATGAGTTTGAATACGTACTTGAAACCAAATTGCCTAGAGGTGTCAATAAGTATAAAGGGAAACTACCTATGAAATATTTTTTACACAAAATGATTAACCATATGACATCCAGATGTCCTAATATTTATCATAAGGAAAATTCAAGTGGATTAATGGCTAAAGGAAAGAATGATTTATTTATTGTAGTAGATGAAAGAGTGATTGATGAAGAATCAAAATATATTGATGAGAAAGAAGTGTTTTTTTTCTTTCAAAGAAGAGACCATAAAAGGTGAAGGTGAGAAAACTCTAGTCTCACATTTAGATCACAATAATGATTAGGTCACTAACAAAGAATGGTATCATCACATAAGTAGTGACATCAAGATTGATGAATTTAATGGTCAAGTAGTTAGATTTGGTAATAATTCTCTATGGTTGGTAAAAGGTAAAGGTTTTGTCTCTATGAATAATAAGAGTAATGTTGATGATGTGCATATTGTTGAAATTTTGAAACACAATGTGCTTAGTGTTGGTCAACTTAATGATAAAGGTTATCATCTAGAGTTTAAGGGAGGTGTTTGCAATAATAGATAGGAATCTCAAAATATTTGATTTCTACCAAGAGATATACCAAAGGTAACTAATAACATTTGAATAGTAATGTTAACAATTTTTTTGTTGCAAAAGTTGAAGATAGTTGGCTAAGGAATAAAGGTGTTTTTACATAAAATTTGATAGCTTGTTTAAGATAAGAAAGACTAATGTAGTTAGAGGATTTTAGCCATTAGTAAAACCAAATAATGTTATGTGAAAAGAATGTCAATTCAATAAGTTAATTAATACTACTTTTAGTAGCATGTATTATTCATCTGAGAATGTATTAAATTTGGTACATATCAACTTTTTTGTTCCTATGCAGACTAGGAGTATCGTGGTGATATGTATTTCACATTATTTTTTGATTATTACTCTAGAATGACATGGGTAACTTTATTGAGAGAAAAATTAGAAGCATATCATAAGTTAATTATGTTTAAGGGTTTAGTAGAGAAAGAAACTTGTAAGAACCTAACATTCTTAAGATTTGATAGAGGTGGAGAATACATTTCTTTGGAATTTGATGATTATTGTGACATGAACAAATCAAAAGGTAGATTTTTTCTCCAAAGACTACTAAATAGAATAGAGTATCTAAAAGAAGAAATATAACAAATTTTGATGCTATCAAAACCACGTTGATTCACAGTGACATTGCAAATATATTTTAGAGGGAAGTATTTAGTACTTTAGTCTATACTATGCACTAGGTACAAGAAAATAAAGGGACTAGTAAGACTCCTTATGAGTTGTGGCATGGTCATACTCCTAATATAAAGTATTTCAATGTTTTTGGAAGTAGATGTTATATCAAAGGAGATAATTTTACTAGATACTTTGATCCTAGGAGCGATCAAGGAAGTTTCTTAGGATGCACTACCAAAATAAAATCCTACAAATATTTTGACAATAGAACTAACAAAATGACTAAGAGTTATAATGTAAAGGTAAATGAGTTTCCAAATAAATTTTATGTCCATGATGAATCTAGTTAGAATGAATATGAAATTGGTAAAGATATTAATTATGTTCAACTAAAGAGGAAAACGAACAAGTAAGTGATGAAAAAAATAATATAGAAGATGAAATGACACAATTGGTGGAAGAAGAGAAATACCTATGGCCTAAACTAGTAATATCAAGGTATATGAAATTGAATCTTATAATAGATGAGATAGTTGGAGATATGAATGTGGAAGTAAAAACTAGAAGAAAGATTAGAGATGGTACTTTCTTGATTTCAAAATTTGAACCAAGGATTTTTAGTGAAGCATTGGAAAGTAATGATTGTGTCATGGATATGAAGATAAACTTGATCAAATAAAAAATAATGATACTTGGACTTTGGATATAAAACCTATAGATAAAAAATGTGACAAGTACAAAGTGGGTCTTTAGAAATAGGATAAATGAGGATGGTGTAGTGATAAAAAAATGCAAGACTATTTTATAAAGGATATGCACTTTAAGAAGGATTGGATTATGGAGAAAACTATGCTAGTGGCTAGACTTGAAGTTGTGAGGATGTTAATATTCTATGAAACATTTACGAAGCTCAATTTTTTTTAGATAGACATGAAATTTTCTTTCTCAAATGGTGTATTAGAAAAAGACTATAGTAAGCAATATGATTGATTTATATACATAAATTGATTATTTTCATACAATAACTACATTTATATTAAAAATATTGGAGTTTACAACATTCAATCCATTCCTTGCAAATTCATCTTCAACATGAATGCACAATACATAGATGGTATTACAATAGAGAAAATCTTCAACACTATAATATCAAGAACACCTTCAATGCTCCAATTCCAAAATGGCTCCATCATAAGGACAATCCAAAATATAAAAAAAAAATACAAAAATAACCATGGAGTGCTTACCTCTCATCCGAGGTCTCAAAACCAATGGGTAACAACCAATTCAAATCTCACAACATTAAACATAACACAAAAACACAATTCCAAGGCTTGTATAATTGGGTTCATGTAGAACCCATAACATAGGGGTGAAGGTGGACTACCACATAGGATATTTCTCAATGTAAAACATACAATATGCATGCATTTAGAAGGCTATAAATTCACATGAACTTTTATTATTTTTCCTCCTAATACCCCCCACCTCCCCCACCCCTGTGCAAATCAAGATCAATGTCATTGGCATGTAACAGACCATACACCTTGCATTTCTTCCCTCTTCAAAACACAAGAAGAGACTCTACACTATCATGGTGTCTAAATAACTCCTCCCTCATATTAGCCACTTCTTCCCTTACCCAAAAGGGTGGGTAATTTGATACACCCTTTACAAAATCCCTCTTTCAATTAAGAAGAACACAATAACATGAAATAAAAATGAAATCCCATCCCCTTACATAGACACAATAGAAAACACATTACTCACAAATACAAGAGAATGAAAATACATAAAACTTATTTGAAACAAAAACCAAGAACTTCCATGGACATTGGGAGACCAACCTTCACAAATTTTATGGCCTAAATGTTCTTGAGAAGACTCTAATCCTTCCTTTGCTTCCTTCAATCCTAAAACCCTAGTGTCTCTAAAAGTAGAGAGTGGGTGAACACCCTCCAACTCCTCAAAGGGCCTCAAAATATCTTCTAAAACTCAACCACATATAATGGAAAGAAATTTATCATCAAACCTAAGCCCCTTGGTTCCAAACTTGATCCTACCATAAATGAAAATCTTTTGACATAAGTAAGGATTTGGAAAGGATTATGAAGTTGCTCAATTTTCACAACCAAAGGAAAATGGTATAATTTGGTGCTCGTAAAAGTCAATAGGATGTTCTAGAAGGGTTAAAAGGTGCCCAACCCATATGCCTACCATATGGGTACTTGGTTTTCATTAAAAGTGGCTTCTAGGACCCTTTTTTGGCATCTACAAGTGACTAGCAAAATTTTAGTTCAATTAAACTATTGCTGAGACTATTTAATTATCTTAATCAAGGGGGTTTAATTAGGTTCCAAATTAGGTTAGTTAGGTTTAGGGTTACATTTCCAACCTTAGTAGACATGGTGTTACATATACACATGAAAAGTGTCAAGTGACACTATGAAATAACATTACACAACATTGACATGTCACTAAATAATAGTGAAATCACCTAATACATACATATAACTTATAATTATGAAATAAGTCACTTAAAAATGAGGTTTGAATCACTTCATTAGATTCAACATTGGATTTTTATAGTTTTTACATATGGTTGGTTACTGGTTCTACAAAAAATTCCATGGTAATTTTTGGCACACTCAATTTGAGCATCAATAGCTTAATAAAATCACATGTATATATAATAAAAAATGTGTAATCAATTGACTAAACATTCTACATTCTCATTTTAATAAAATTTTTCAATTTATATCAGATAACACATAATTAATTACATACTTGAAATACCATATCAAATTCATCAATTTGAATTAAAATACTAAAATAATCATCATATTGCATGCGTATACCCAAAACATCATAAACATGATCAATAGAGGATATTGAACTATTTGAGTGCATATAACCTAATCATCAAGGTAACATAATTAACATCATCATCATAAGGTGAAACATGTCATAACATCATTAGTACAAATTCATGTTTAACCAATCGAACAATGTAGTAAGTCTCGAATCATAGGATATCAAAATATGAATGTATCAACTGATCTTAATTTCCATTAGGACACCTAAACCATAATACCTTATTCTATATCCATCATCATCATAATCATCTAAGTCCATAACTCCCTATCACCTAGTTATGAAAATGTATCCTAGAGAACACACACACTGTTTATGATTTAATACATAATTTAGAGTAACCGAATAACTCATCCCAACATAGGAGTATAAATTCTTGTACATGATACCCTAAAAACCTTAACAAATCGCAATGAACTTATAAGATTTAAAATTAATCTACTTAAGGGAACTTCTAGTGAATTGATAGACTTTGTCTTCAAATTTCCAATGATTCATAAGAGGGAAAGTATTACATTATATAATTGCAACAATCATCAAATGATTATACATAAGATAGCCATAATTATCAAAGGTTCTCTACATGATTTCTAGCACGAACATAAAAAATTTCCCTTACCATTTTCCTGTTGTTATCATATATCCATTCAAATCTCCTCTAAAGGATTTAAAAAGAAAATTCATATTTAAATAAGTACATATGAGGAGGAATCTTACATCCTCCCCCACTTTCCTTTGAATTCCTCTTGGAAGTAACACAAACTAAATTTTTTATCACATGTAGTGCCTCTCATGTTTGCAATTTGTACCCTTGTCCATTTTTGATTTGAGAGATACTTGATACTCTTATTTATGTACTTTGAGATGACCTGAGGGTTGAATGTTATACCTTGATTCAATATCATAGATGCTATATTGCTACGATGTTTAGTTTATCATATTTGCATGTTGATGCCATTTTGAGATGATAGTAGATTTATTATGATATTTGATTATGTGGTATTTGGACATATATTCTAATTATGTTATGCAATGGATTTTATGCCATTGTTATTTACTCCATTCTTGTCTCTTTATGCTTTTGTGTGAACATGTGTGATGTAAATAGATTAATTAGGTATTTAATGCATTTTTATTCCACTATGATATTATATGCAATTGCACTTGATCGTGTGTTTTAGTGTGCAAGATTTATATCCCTGGCAGTGGTACATGGACTTAGTGATTCAACTATTCATGTTTTACTAATGTCATCCCTATACTGTCGATGTATCCTTATTTTAATTATTTAATTAAACCTTTTGGTGATTATTAAATTTGAACTCATCTGCATTATGTGATTAAACCAGTGAGTGTGTCTGTGCATTTAGAGATTTGCATTATTGCAAAGGTTGTTAAGGTTTTTTTTTGTGATTTTGGATATTTGGGCTATAAATCTTATTGTATTTAATCTCTAACAGATTTTCCTTAGGTGAATTTCCATTACGAGGAATAACCTATTTTCATTTGGGTCAATTTAGAGTCTAGTTAGTCTAACTATCTATTTTCCCTAATTAACTATTAACTTGAAGGGTGAATAAGTATTGAAAATGGATTTGTTTTCTCACTTTTCAATTTTACAATTTGGAAATTGGAGAATTTTTCTAAAACCCTCTTTCTAAAAGATTAGATTTCTATTCATTTTGAGATCTACGAGGATGGGATTTTTATGAGATTAGACTCATTGGATCCAGCTCGGGTAAACTTTTCTTTTCTGTGATTTTTGACAGATTCAGTGGGTGATTTATCTTATTGATTTGTTTTTAGTTTCTACCCCTTTTTCTATTAGGTAGGGCTTTCTAGTTTTCTTATTTTTGCTTCATTTCAATTCTCTTTCTGGTAGCAATTTTTTAGGAGGGTGAGAACTAGTGCTCCCCTCTATTTCTATTTGCTGGTTCTACCTGATTGGTCGAGTATGAATATTTTACTTATTTTTGGGATGGGGGTTTGGGGTTTCACACTGTTATGCTGGCCATTTTTTCATATGATGTCCAAACTCAAATATTATTGGATTTTTAGTATTTTTGTACCCAAAATACAAATGGGTTTTGATTTCAAAGTTTTCCTACTTTGGAGGTTTTACCTCATTTTATGTGCCACCCTATTTTCTTAGGTTTTATTAGCATGAGTTTGTTCATGGACTTGGATCATTCATTTAAATGTTGGTTAGACATTTATTGTACTTTTATGTTACATTAGGATGCATGTTGCATCCATCCTCCTAAGTCTATTTTTGGTTGAGTGACTTTTTTCTTATGTTCTCATCCAGTCCTTGTGTTATGATCTTCGTAATGTTGGTGATCCACACATGAGTATGTGAGTGTACATTTGACAGGTGATTTATGAGGCTCGATCTTTCATGTTACTTCCAAAAGTTGTGATCATTGGGGTTGGGTTGGGAATTTACATGCATACGAGCACTCATTGTTGGATGAGCATGGATAGGGTAGGATAGCATATGGAGAGGGATTCTATCTCACAACTTGTTGTCATTATGCCATAGGGTTGGTAGAGGAAGTTTTAAGTAAGCGATAACTAAATAAAACACTTGGTGGTAATCAAATTTAAGATAATAAAATAATGCTTCAGTGTGTTAGCCTTCCATTGGGAAGTTGAGTCTGCATAGATCCGAGCTTGGGCTTGTTGATGCCAAGAGACTCTCCATGATGTCAACCCCTACTTAAGAGCCCATTGAGTGTCTGACCAGGATCAATAGTTTATGTTCTTAGTTTCAATCACCATACTATCTGGTGTGTATTAGTCATACATCTTATTCTTTATGTGTGTTTGAGATTGGATCATTATCTCCATCAATATAATGAGAGTAGGCCTAGAGGTTCCACATGGTTGGGAGGTGTAGCTACCTATACCACTATTGGGGACCAGTGTACAAAGATGGTCTTTTGTTCTAGCACGACCATTTTTGGATGTTTTCATTTAGTACTGTGGGCTCCACATTATTCTTTCTTGTGATTTATGCTTTCATTGGAATACTTGTTTACCATGTTTAGATGATATTAGTTATTGATGCATTTCCTTATTATGTTGATTAGCATGTGATAGATGATGTTATCTAGTTCTGTAGGATTATCTTATGCTTTACTTCTAGCATGTTAGATTTCATTATACTTATGTTGTAGCACATTTTAGTAATGATGTCCTTATATGATAATGCTGATGATCTGATTAGTAGCTTGGGATGTTACACATGAGGGATGGCTAGGGTCCACGATGGCCTTATGATGCCATTATGGTTGGGAGGAAACACATACTTAATTTTATTGTTCCATTCATTACAATTTTATTTTAGTTATTGCAATTTTTTTTAGTATACTATGATGTTTCCTTATGTACTTTCCCTTCACTAATTATTAGATGGTTAGATTGTCTTTTTGTCTTTTAGTATTGTGTTTAACTATTTATGGCTCAAATTGTGGATCTAGTATTTTCTGATTTGGAGGTTCTAAACTCTACTTTTCTCTTTAATTCATCCTTAGATTTTTCTTCTTACATTCCTGGGTGACCATGTATCATCATGGGGCAATACAATATAGTGTTGCATGCCCAATAGAGATATGTCATGCAATCCTTAATTGTATTACATGTCTCTTAGTGAAATATCATGTGATACTGGAAAGTATTGCACCACCTTTGAATAAGTGTCATATGATACTGATAATGTATCACACACCCTCTTGAGTAGTTTTTCCCAAACCCTAAAAGTGTTACACCCCTTCTTAAGAAAGGTCATATGATACTAGAATATATTGCCCAGAGTTGATTTAAACTATCGTCTAGTATTTGCAAAAGCCTATTTGGGTGGATAGTGGGAAGTTTTTGGTACTACCCAAATTTTCTGGGAAGTGTTTTGGCTACCCTCTTAGCTTCTCTTCAATCCTTTAGTGTTGCATTTTGAATTCAATATGTTTTGATTCAAATTTAGTTTTGTGTCTACTATAGTTAGTCATTTTGGTTAGTAGTGGCATTTGAAAATCCATTGGTGTCAGGATGTTTGGTTAGTCTTCCATTATGATCCTTGTAATCCTCATATGTTGTATGTCATGTGTATTCATACTTGTTTAAATTTTTTTTAATCTTGGCTTATAGTTATCCTTGTTTCCAAGGATATCTAGGTGGGACATTACATCCCATGCTAGACCTTGTCTAGACTTATTCCAAAATTTAGTCTGATATGATTTATAATTCACAAATGCACTCAAATATAATAACATATTTACCTAATTTTCCTTACTAAAATTGAAGTTCAACTTGCATGCACCCTAAAATGGTTGCCTATACTATGGGCCCCCATTATTTAATTTATCAATTTTATCAATTTCCTGAATCAATGGTTTGCAATATTTTTATTGAATCAATATAAATTAATTTCCTTGATCAAATTTGATTATTTATTTTTCTAAGGTTGATCATTTTATCCTAAGTCTTGTTTAATTAAAAGAAAATCTCCCTTTTAATTAAATAAAATAAGTCTCCATTTAATTAAAAGAAAACGTCTTTTTTAATTAAATTCATCCACATTTAATTAATTAAGAGAAAAACCCTTCTTTTAATTTAATTAAATATTTTCTATTTTATTTAAAAGAACTTGTTCCCTTTTAATTAAATAAATCCCACATGAAATAGGAAATGAAATAAATAAAAATTAAATAAATTCTTTTTTTTCCTTCACTCATTTAATTTTCCTCTTCTTTTCTCATTGGTGGAATTTTGTCTCACATGGATGAAACTCTATTATCCCATATTGGTTGTGAGAAGCCTCCCACCACCACATTTTCCTTTATAAGGGAGAGCCCTCTCCTCATTTTTGAGATCCATTATTATGCTATTGTTATGCTGCAAGTTTGGAGAGTGATTTTTTAAGGAGTTTGAATACTAAAGCTTTTTGTAGAGAACTTTTATCTTCTTGTCTTCTTTTCTCATGCATCCATGGCTTCCATCATCATGATCCATCCTTGCATTTTCATATTGTTTTCATAGAATAATGTTGCATTTTTATTTCCTTTCATAGATTAGGTTTCTTTTCTTGTGTTTCTTTGCATTATCATCATTTAGATTAGTTTGCATCTTCATTTGCATTCATATTTTTATCCTTGAATCTCTTATTTAATGGTGTACTTGCATGGGCACAAGCTAGGTCAAACTGAGGGCCTATACTACAAACCCTTGCAATCCATTAATAGAGAGCTATGAGCCACCATTCGAGACCTCATTCTTGAGAAATCTTAGATATAATGACTCATAGAAGTGTGCCCACATTTTAGGCATACATTTTTGGCACTCACCATGAGGCAACTCACCTTTACTTGCTGGTTTTGGACATTTTTAGATCTAACCCCCTTGTACGGATTTGTTTAGAGACAAAAAATCCTAGATCTGAAAGATTTGATCATATTCCCCAAGCAGCTAGGTATTTTGATTTGAACTTTTTTTTACAAGGTGGTGACATAACAGATAAGATTTATGCCAATTTTAAGATTTTTCTGAGATATTTTTGATATTTTATAAGTTTTTCTTTATTTTTAATGAAAAATTATTTTAAGGAGAAAATTAGTTTTTTTTTTTGAAAAATTCTACATTTTTGAAAAGCTCTCTGAATTCTAAAAAGAGTTGGTTCTTTGTGTTTTGATTTTAGAAATCACATTAGGGCTCAATAATTGGATTTGCAAAAACTAGTATGTTTTGACAAAATGGATCCCTAGAGCACAAATCAAAAGATATTTTCAAAATTCTAACATTTTTGGAAAGCCCTTTAAATTTTGATAGGGGTCACTTTTTTGCATTTAGGGTTTTGGATCCGAATTCATATCATATAGGTCCAATCTTGATGACTAGGTCAAAAAAATCAATAAATAAAGGGCATTTGTTGATTAACTTACATTTAATTTTTACAATGGATCAATGCATGATGTGAGATTTTATTTGGATTATTTTCTGATTATTATCACTCTTAAAAATTAGATTTTCATATTTAACCCTAGTTTTGCATAAGTTGGATATATATTGCATATCTTGTGTTTGCTTATTTTTCTTGTTGCTTTGTTCGTTGCGAGTGAGAGTTCAAGTGTAAATGAAAGGTACAATAGAAAAAAAATGTGTTGCAAGGATTACCAGGTATTTTGTTGGATCTCTATAACATTTGGATTTGGAAGTAAAATAAACTCTCTCATGTGCTTGGCTTGAGTGCTTTTACATGCTTTCATAGATTCACACTTCATTTGGTGCTCTAAAATTAGATCTAGATTTTCTTTCACACATCTATGTTTCACATAGTAATTAGGCCCTACGAACATCATTTGGGAGATCTTGAGAGATTGAGCTTCATTCGCTTGCTTTACATGTGAAGCTCCTCTTGATGATGGAACCCCTTGTAGGTAGGGAAGGATAATTGTTATTATTCCACTTGGATTTGTCCTCAACATCCATTAGAAATTTCTCTTTTGAGATTGGTGGTGTTTGTTGTTGGATTTTCCAAAAAGTTTGTGAGGTGATTTCAAATTAGTGTATCAAAGAATCTTGTTTTATATGTTTGGGTAAGGTGAAGAGGCTATCTTTTTTGGGCATATTAGAAACTTGGAACCTTTGAACCCAAACCAAGTCCCCATATAGTACAACTTTGTGAGTCTTCCTTGATTAGAGAGGGTTAAACCATAGTGGACATTCCCTTTATTGGGTCAACCACATGGATGATATCTCAAGCAGTAATAGCCATTTTTGATGTGGTAGTAGCGACCGCTATATAAATGTCCTTGTGGGCGAAATCCTCATGGGTGTAGTCTTTTTTTGGATTGTTAGATGTGCTTAGTATCTCCGATTGATTAAATTTTTGGAATATGTCAATATCCTGGTGCACCAAGATTGGATTTCGCCCACTCTAGTTGAACATTACTAAGAACCATAGTGCTACCAAATTTTATTTTCTAGGACTATATGCATGATTGGAAAATATTTTGAGAACATACACAGTAGTGGTTGTAGGGATTAGATTGATACCATGACACTATTCTTATTCATGTGCAAGGTTGCTTTGTCCATTGCTCATTGTTTGAAGACATTTTCTTGAAATCCCTGATTTCTATCTTACTACCTGGTTGATGATTAAAATATATTAATACAGCTAGTTGTCCCAAACATTTAAAATGAACAAAATTTGAGTTCATGAGTCAAGACTTTACGATCAAACTACTTTGTTTTTCTATTGTTTCCAATCTCCCTAGGTTTATCCAGTTCAGATTAGGCTACTTACCCCATTGTTAGAAGCTTGTTTGCACCTTGGGTTATTATTATTTGACCTCTTAAATTAGTAATCATTGATTTCAAAAGAGACCTTGTTTGGAATGGGTGAGTTAGAGATTGTCCTTGTTGAGAAAGATATACCTTGTATTCTTTGATATTATACTTAGAGAGTCTTACTAATATCTTTTCCATCCACTTTCATCAAAATTCAATTTTAATTAATTAAAATTTGGGTAAATCATCCTCCTAGTCAATATGTGTTAGGGTATTCACCCAAAGTTGTGGGCACCTCTGTGGTAGTGTTGGTTTACACCTATTACAATATTTTATCTTTATTTCTTTCTTGGACAAGTGAGGGCTTTTTCTATCCTAGTTTGGTACCAATGTTTCTTAGGGTTATCCTATAAACTAGTACCTTTTCTTTCATGTTGGTTACACGTGCTATTGTATGTTTCTCAACATTCAAATGAACTCAAATGGTATCAAATTTCTCAAGAGGACTCTTGTTCTTCTTTATTCTTCATCTTTCATGTCTTTATAATCTCCCATTTCCATTCTTCCTCTTCTTCATGTCTTCTTGATTCTTTTCCTCCTATTATCACATAGTCTACCTTCTTCTCTTCATCCTTTCTCTTCTTCCATTCTTGATTCTTTTTCTTCTAGCACAATGGATCTTGATTATCTCGTTAGGGATCCTCATTTGAGCTTAGATGAACTCAACCTCCTTCTTGAATTTTAAAAGTGTTGTTACTACAATAGATATATGGATACTAACCTTGTGACAAAAATAATTGAAAAGGGGAAGAAATTAGATGTTCTTGCTAGGATCATATGCAAGATTAGATCACAATATCCTTCTTCCAAATATTCCTTATCTTCCAAGTCTCATCATGATTCTTCTAGATATCATTCACATTCTTCATCTTCTAAGTCTTATCATGATTCTTCTAAATATTATTCACATTCTTCATCTTCTAAGTCTTATCATGGTTCTTCTAAATATCATTCACATTCTTCATATTTCAAGTCTTACCATGATTCTTCTAAGTATCATTCATGTATGTCTTTACCTACCTCTTCTTCATGATATCATTCTTCTTCTACTTCTACCAAGAGTCTTATCCCTCTTATTAAGATATACCATAATGAACAACATGAAAAGTCTTTGTGATATGTCTATCTATAATGCCTATAGTGACAATTATTATGATGACGATGACTATTATATTCCTACGAGTCCTAAAAGTCCTCCTAGTCCTATGCTTGTGCTTAAATGGGATGAGTCACAGATAGATATTGATGGTAATCCATATGACTTGAATCTTGAAGAAAACATTAATAAATTTTGTGAACAATAACTGAATGATAAATATGCATTTTTTGAGGAAGAGAAAGCATTTTTTTATGCTGAAATAAAATATCAATGGCATAAAAGTTCCTCTTCTAAGAACCCTCATGCTGAAAATAAAGATTACACTCTTGAGCAAGATCATGTTAATGTTGAACCTTTGTGTTTTAATGATCCCCTTTCATCTTCTACTTCCTCCACTATCCATACATCTCCTAAAGATTCTGAGTCTCTCAAATCTTATACCAATCCTTCATCCAACAAAGATCCTAATGCTTTTCATGTGGTTCTCTATAGTTATCCTCAAAGGCTATTTATTAAAGAAACTAAAGCTAACCTTCACTTAGCTACAAATACTCTTTTGATAATGCTAAACCTAAAGAGCCTAAGCCTTCATGTGCTATAATGCCTACTTCAGCTAGTCCTTCATCATCTATTCCAAAGTCTTCCATACAATTCCAACATGCTTTTTCCTCCTTAAGAGTGGCTTCATGTTAAGAGGATTCTAAAAATGATAAAGAGAAGAATATAAAGAAAGATCAAGATCAAGAACCCTCCATGTCATCCAATTATTTTCACAATATCTCTGTTCCATTTCATGGTTCTTTTGATCCTCTATGTCCTTCCTCATTCATTCCACCATGTTTTAAGTCTTCTCCTAAGAAAGATCAAGCTACTACTTACACCACTAGGCTTATTAACAATCAAAATGACTATAATATAGTTGCACCTTCCAAAGATGATACTTCCAGTAAGGTTAATAAAAATAGTGTTGTTACTTCTAATGTTGAGCCTATTGAAAATCAAGATCAAAATTCTACACTTCTGCTTTCCAAAGACTCTTTTCAAGATCAAAGTCTTCCATCTTCTTGTTCTACCACTCCATGTTCCCTTCCACTTTCTACTCTTCCTAAGTCTTCTCAAGCTTCAAGTACTCCTACCAAAGAAATTCCTTCTATTCAAGATGTTCATGATCCTATTGAAAATCCTATTGCTTACTCTAAAGATGTTGATGTCCTTGATTGTCATATAGATGTTGATGAACTTATTGATTACCCTTTTGCATCTTCCACATCCATCCTTGAACCTCCCCCACCAATACTAAATGATTCACATATTCATTCCATCTTGGTTTCTTATGTCACTTTACTTTCCCCTCTCAACTCTCCTAATTCATTATCCATCTTGGGTCCTTACATCCCTCCCTCTCCTATCTTTCCTCAAGATCAATGTAGATGCATATCCTTAAAATCTTTTTCATCCACCCACTCATCTAAACTAGTCATATCATCCTTCTTCTTCCACAAGTCTCAAGTCTTTTGGAAGTAACCTAAATGTTCTATACAAGAAAAAGAAGCAATTAGAGAATCCATATAAAAAAGAAGACCACCATGTCTCCTCTAATCAACATGGAGACATAAAGTCAAAAGAAATATCTAAGAAAAAAATTATAAGACAAGTATGGGTTCCAAAATCCATCATTGACGATATTATCTCTAAATCATTAAAAAGAAATGAAAAGAGGCCTATGGCTATATGGATTTCAAAGTCCCTCTTGAGAGAGTCTAATGTTGAATAACAATTGAAGTTGACATTCAAACTTCCAAAGGATTCCACTTCATCTTCTTTCAAAAGCATTATTCCATTCCATGCACCTAAACCACAACCTCTTTTATCCACTCACCATAATCCTTCACATATTCCTTCATTCACATTTTATCCATCCTCTCACCACCCTTCAAGGTGTGTGTTGATGTTGATCTTTCCTTCATTTTCATTTTTCAATCTCACTTGCTTTGCATGAAGCCATATCCTCCATTTTTGTCTTCCATCTTCCTTTCCCTATTAGCATCTTTGAGCATATCATTTCAACTCCTTTGCATGTCATGGTTTAAAATTTCAAGGAGAATTATCTTAAAATATTGACTTCTACCAAAAAATTCAAAAAAATTCAAAAAAATTGAAAAAAAAAAGTGAGAAAGAAAGAAAAAAATGAAAAATTTGAAAATGTGCCTTGGTGAAAACCTAATAATTAGGCACCTTGGTAGCAAAAGTAAAGAGAAATAAATTTTTCCTATGGTGGAAACCACTCCCTTATGGCACCTTGGATAAGTACCATGATGAAAACCTAACAATTAGGCATCATGTGTAGTTCTTCTACATCTTTCATCGATTTCATCTTCTCTCTTTGATCTTGACAATGTTGACCTATACACAAACATTTGGCTATCTTGTAAGCTATCTTATGATGATCTTGTTTTAATTCCTTTCATGTTTAACCTTCATATCTATTTTCCTCCATTCATTCTAGTCTTTCGCTATCCTTTTCCCATTTATCCCTTTGGTCTTGATCTAATAAAAAAGAGTAAAATATGATGCTATGAAGCCTCTTGACATGTCTCCTCCTTTGGATTGCATATTTCTTACTTTTACATTATTCTTTTTGAATTATCTTATGTTTTCCTTTCATTTTTTGTCCAAATATTCTTTACATGACAATTTTTTCCTAGCTTGGGTACTGTTGAGGAGTTTTCCCTTGAGGATTTCTTCCCTTTATTCTCATTCATTCTCTTGTCTTTCATTTCTTCCACCAACTTGCTAATCACTCTTGTCCTCCACCTTGTTGGACATTGGAATTAAATGATGTGCTCTTGATTAAGAGCTTGGTCCTTGTTTTTTTTTGAGGGCATTGTATATTATTTGTACATATTTATTGATCCTAAAAAAAAAAAAACAAAAAAATGATACATTTCAAAAATCCAAAAAAAGATATATTGTGAAAATTCTAAAAATTGGAAAATGTCTTGAAAAAATGATCATCTTAGTGAAAACCTAGCAATAGACACTTTGATGTATCTCCAAATTTTTTTATAAAAGGTTTTGAAAAAAAAAACAAAATCCAAGTGGTGAAAACTTGGAAATAGGTGCTACTTGAGGGCTTTGCACCCCTATTTCTTAGCATGTGTCCTCAACACTAGGCCTTTCTCCATCATTCCTTGTCCTTGTTTCCTTGGGTTGGAATTGATTTTTGTCTAGGGGGCATAACTGTGTTAGCTTTGGTCTCTTGGTTGTGTTAGTCTTTAGGACACCTCACAACCGGTGTTTTTCAACACCATCCCAATTGTATTTTTTAATATGACCCTTTACATTGAGTGTTTTTCAACATTTATCGGTTTGGTCTTACCTACTTTGGTCATGTGATCTTACCTACTTGCAAGAATTTGATTCTTATCCTCGAAACTCAGTATCAGTTAACACACTTAATTTTTTTAACACAAACACTTAATGCTTGACTTATGTCATGACCTTTTCTTTGTGTGCTAACTGTTATTGATTTTTATTAAATGTTCTTGTTTGATAAGTCTCCCCATGAAGCATAACTAGAGGACCTGGGGCATGGGGCATGTTTTTATTTTTTTCTTCTTGTGGGTGTAGTCTTGAAACTCTAGAGTGTCTCTTATTGTCCCCTTGAAACACGTAGGAGATTTGAGACATCATCCTTGACTATTTTTGCACAACCGTTCTTTTGGTCATCCTGGCATCTATGCCTTGATGTGAGCATGGTTTTGTTACATTAAATTGGGTAAGCTAATATCATACTCATCTTGACCTCTATGTCTTTGATGCTTATGTTAGAATCTTTCCACATTTTGATTTGATATAAATCACATTTATATTTTCATAGTTGTGCTTGTTAGTAGTGATGATTGTGTGATTTTTTGATGTCCATTAATAATGGCCTAATGATGAAAATAAGTTCTTTTACATTCTCTAATGAATGATGAACACAAAATCCTATGTTACAGTTGCTCTTTAGCAAGTACACCTTTGCATTTTCATGTAGCTTGCATTATTAGACTTCATGTTAATTTGCATTTTTAGGCTGTATTATGAGTTTGAGAGGGTTTTCCATTCATCTTTCTTGTGGACTTTTAATCAACTATGGTCATATTTTGATCATCATTTCCTTATCTTCTTTCGTGATATCAATCAAAATTTCTATCTTAAACAATTGATTGATTTCGGAGCATTCTATTTCTTATGAAATTTTTTCTTTTCTTCTTTCTTTTTCTTTTCATCTCTTCCAAACTTCTATCTTACCTTTTCTTTTACCCCACTTCTTTTTTTCTAATTCACCTTTGGGGCATAATATTTAATGCTTGATGATCTACTTTCTTATATCTTTCATCTTACATCAAGAACTTTATCTTTATTTCAATTTGATCAAAGGCCCAATGATGAAAATAAGTTCCTTTACATTCTCTAATGAATGATGAATACAAAATCCTAAGTTACAGTTGCTCTTTTACAAGTACACCTTTGCATTTTTATGTAGCTTACATTATTAGACTTCATGTTAGTTTGCATTTTTAGGTTGCATTATGAGTTTAAGAGGGTTTTACCTTCATCTTTCTTGTGGACTTTTAATCAATTGTGGTCACGTTTTGATCTTCATTTCCTTATTTTCTTTCGTGATCTCAATCAAAATTTCTATCTTAAATAAGTGATTGATTTTGAGGCATTATATTTTCTTCTTTCTGTTCCTTTTCATATCTTCCAAACTTCTACCTTCCATTTTCTTTTACCTCACTCCTTTTTTTCTAAATCACGTTTGGGGCATAATTTTTCATGCTTAATGATCTACCTTGGTTTTGTGATTCTTATATCTTTCATCTTACACCAAGAACTTTATCTTTTGTTCGATTTGATCAAATTTATCAATTTTTTATTTCTCCTCTATCTCATTTTGATTTCGATCATGAGGGGGTAGTACTTATCAATTTCAATCCTTGATTCAGTTTTATCAATTCTATTGTCAACTTTTTTAAGTCAAAATTTATTTGTATTCTTTGTTCTAATGTGTTTCCAAATCGACCACACATCTGGGTTGTTTTGTGATCTCAAATTGATCTCACACTTCAATTTCTTTCTTTGACTACATGTGTTCTCAAATCGATCACACATTATTCAAAGAGGGGGAAATGTATGCACCCTAAAATGGTCACTTAGACTATGGGCCCCCATTATTCAATTTATCAATTTTATCAGTTTCCTGACTCAATGGTTTGCAATATTTTTATTCAATCAATTTAAATTAATTTCCTTGATCAAATTTGATTATTTATTTTTCTAAGGTTGATCATTTTATCCTAAATCTTGTTTAATTAAAATAAAATCTCCCTTTTAATTAAATAAAATAAGTCTCCATTTAATTAAAAGAAAACCTCTCTTTTAATTAAATTCATCCATATTTAATTAATTAAGAGAAAAACCCCTCTTTTAATTTAATTAAATATTTCCTATTTAATTAAAAGAACTTGTTCCCTTTTAATTAAATAAATCCCACGTGAAAAAGGAAATGAAATAAATAAAAATGAAATAAATTCTTTTTTTCATTCACTCATTTAATTTTCCTCTTCTTTTTTCATTGGTGGAATTTTGTCTCACATGGATCAAACTCTATTATTCCATATTGGTTGTGAGAAGCCTTCCACCACTAAATTTTCCTTTATAAAGGAGAGCCCTTTCCTCATTTTTGAAATCTATTATTATGCTATTGTTATGCTATAGGTTTGGACATCCATTATTATGCTGCAAATTTGGAGAGTGATTTTTGAAGGAGTTTGAATACTAAAGCTTTTTGTGGAGAAATTATATCTTCTTGTCTTCTTCTCTCATGCATCCATGGTTTCCATCATCATGATCCATCCTTGCATTTGCATATTAGCTTAGATCCATATTTGTTTTCATAGATTAATATTACATTGTTATTTCCTTTCATAGATTAGGTTTATTTTCTTGTGTTTCTTTGCATTGTCATCATTTAGATTATTTTGCATCTTCATTTGCATTCATATTTTGATCCTTGAATATCTTGTTTTATGGTGTACTTGCATGGGCACAAGCTAGGCCAAACTAAGGGCCTCGATTACAAACCCTTGCACTCCATGAATATAGAGCTATGGTCCATCATTCGAGACCTCATTCTTGAAAAATCTTGGGTATAATGACTCATTGAAGTGTGCCCACATTTTAGGCATACAAAACCCATAAATCTAACATGGGTATGATTCCCAGGGTTGAACACTTCTTAAAACATATAGGTCACATATATATAACAATCTAAACTGGTATAAACATACTTATACATTATCTTATAATAATAATATAAGGTGTTCTAAATTTCCATATAGTCACTCATTGGGTAATAGTTGTATGAGACTCCCTCAAATAGGGTCTCCTTAAAATGCACTTGGATCTTTATTCAAGGTTAATCACTTTTTCTCTAGAGTTTCCATTGTGTATTACTTCTTGATAGGCTATTAAACAAGTCCATTGCTACACATGCACCTTTTGCATCTAAAATTCTATTAGGTTAATTTGTAACTTTAACTAGTTGTATGTTGAGGTACAATCCATTACTCATAATAGTCAACAAATAATCACTAGTACTATTCTCAAAGTCTTGGGAGAGGACAAGGGACAAATACCTTCACTAAGAACCCCATACCCTAATGCTATACCTCTACTTTATTGTTAGGAATCCCTTTTGGGAGGCCCATCATATGCCACTTTTCCAACACAATTCATGAGAAGGTGCCTCAAATTTTAAATTCAAATTAAAAAATGAAATATTCAATTTAAAAAAATGAAACAAAAGAAATAAAGAGTGGCCACAATAGTAAACTTTTAATCAAGAAATAAAAGCATGTCTTAGAGGCAAAATCAAACCATTAATAATAAATTTGGGTAAGTAGCCTCATATCACATTGTTGGAAAGAAGGAAAGAATATTAAAATACCAAAATCTAAATCTAGACAAATAAGGAAATAAATTCAATTGCTTACAAAATTTACATTACTGACATAATGCGATCATACTAGGGTTGCAAGGGGAAAGGAGGAATTTTAGATCTTCAAAATACATTGTATGAACCTTGCATTTAAATAAGATGGTTGTCTAAAGACCATATTGTTCAAATTGTGATTAATCCCACATACTAACTACATAGCTATCTTTATCAGCATTTCCCTATGGTTAGGGTTTACTATAAAAAGGGGTTTATCCAAGGATAACTTTAAGAAACCCCTCTCGAAAAAAAAAAATCTAAAATGTTGGTGAATCCAACATCTTGTGGGTAGGAAAATTTTAATATCGAGAGCAATTTTTTTGTTCCATTTAGGAAAATAAAATATTATATGTTGGCAATTTTTTTCTTGCCCTAGCAAAAATCATTTAAAATGTGGCAAATTAATATTTTTTTTCACTGACAGATATACAAATGATGGCTATTTTTTCCCTTGCCAAAAATGAATTAATAATGTCAGAGGTGAATTACTTGTTTTGTAGGAAAATGAATAATAATGATCTTGGCTAATCTTCAGTGGTAAACTGAAAAATTGTTTAATCTGAAAGTAAAATTTGCACATGTATTGGCTAGTGATTGTACTAATTACTGAGTAGTCACTTTCAAGTTTCAACTTGTGTACTATCTTAGGTGTGTTATTAATAATGTTGTAACATCGTTAGGTCAGTGTTACAATTTCCAAGTTGACTATCATCACTTTTTTTACGTTGATAGTAAATACAATAGTTTTACTGACAGTTGATTAGTTAGAGATCAATGATAGTAGATGCATCTCGGGGCCACTCATTTGAAAAGACTTGGAGTCATACGTAATTCTTCAGAATGGAGACATGTGAAAAAGTTTGCATGGAAATCATTAATCATGTTAGGCACTATTGACTATCTGACATTAATGTTAGCACATTTTGGCATTTCACATACTTGAAAATTAATAAGAATACAAAAAAAAAGCTATGGAAGATCGTGAATGCCAAAGAATTAGATGCAATTGTAGTTTACTATTAAATAGGCTATTCAATTCCTCTTTCAATATCATTTCTCATATTCTAATTTCTTCAATCTGAATTTAGTTTGTAGTTGCACTTTGCAAAGTTTTTAGTTTCTTGAATCGTAGTCATGGATATGCTAATTCACTTGAAATGCACTAATATGGCTCTGCAAAAGCCCTTTCTGGGAAAAATTTTTGATGATGTCCTTGCCATGGTTTGCAAGGTAGATGGCCGAAGTCCTTTTATCTACCATGCTATATGCATGGTACTCGGCCATGAATTTTTGAGAAATGATAAGAGGTACTGTGTGTCCACGGATATTACCTCCCACTTTCTCACGTCTCTTCTCAACCTTGGAGGCAGGAAAATAGACATGTTGATTCTTTTGCGTAACATTTTTAAGGAAACATTTTTAGAAGATGATATCAAAATTATTGTATTGGCTGAGCAGGTACTGGGGCATAGTATTAGCATCCCTTTTGTAGATGTAGCAGACAAGTGCTGTGAGAAAGGCATAGGGTGCATTATACATAAGCATCCTTTCTTGCTCGGCACGAACGAATGACAACTGACTCACCATCAGAAGTGGGCATGGCTCAGAAGGGATTTTCTGTGGAAATGGTTGTTGTTGGACAATGGTGTTAGTGAGACAGACTTCACATGGCTGGATGAGTTCAGTGACATCATCTTCTCCAATAGATTCCTCATGGATGGAATTGAATACCTTTCTGATTAAAGGCTTCAATCTCTTGGCCCCTTAGCCTGCTCATACTTCCAGCCTCCCTAGTTCTCTGGTTCCCTATTCAGTGTTCCCTATTCCCTTGGCCCTTTAGGGCAAAAAAATGTTTTGATTAGGGAAAAAATTTGCCAAAAAAATATTTTCAAGATATCTATATTTTTCTTTGGATTGGGCCCTACCCTTTTTTGTAAGTTACGAAATAGTAAAATCAGGTTGATTAGTGATTTAATCAGCTATTTTGAATATGTAAGCTATGAATCAGTATTATGTACACTGTACAGTCTAAAATATTATCAATGAAAACAATAATTTTTGGCTTCTCAAATCATTGTTCTTCTTAGTTTATGACTTTCTAAGTTTTCTTTTGGCATCTTGTTTATCAAATTATGCACTGTTGAAATGTTACTGTTAGTTTGCAACTTAGTTAAAAATAGTGAACTGTTAATAATTAACTATTTTCCTTTAATCTGATTGGTTAAAAGTTAACAAATGGAGCTTCAAAGAAAACTAAAGATTAATAGATTATAACCTTAACAAAGTTAGATATAATTTTGATAATTTATGTGTCAAATTTTTCTTTCATACCTATCTTGTCACCTATTCCTAACTTTTTTTTCCTTATGAAATCTTTTAAATGATGAAGAATAGTTTATAAACAATTATCACAATTTTCAATATGTGTTAAATTTTAATAATTTATAGATATTATAACTATATTATATTTTAATTTTGAAACTAAATAATAAATATGAATAAAAATAGAGCATTTGCAATTATATTTTTAAATTGTAATTATAACTATATCATATACATATAATATAATTATTTATGCTATACTATAATATAATATAATATAATATAATATAATTACAACCATATTATATTATCATAACCATATAATATAATATAATTATAATTTATAACCATATAATATTTATATAATATTATAATAATAATAATGACCATCTTAATCTAATAGATCGACGACCTAAGATGAATTTCGGGCTGATTTGGAGAATCTTTTTCCATCTATCATGATTTTGGATGAATTTGGGCAGATGCGAAAAGATTCTCCAAATCAGCTTGAAATTCATCCTAGGCCGTCGATCTATCAAATTGAGATGGTCATTATATATTTTATTAAATTTATTATTATTATTATATTATATTATATTACATGATTATATTTATATTTTTTTATATGGTTATGATTATATCATATGGCTGTAATTATATTATATTATATTATAGTATAAATAATTATATTATATGTTCTATTATATAATAAATAATTATAAATAAAAATAATATTATTTTTATAATAATAATAAATCTTAAATGATCACATAATATAAGTAATATTATTTTTAATTGAATGCCAAAAAATATATTATAATTTATAAAAAATACATTATTAAAATATAAAATATAAACCAATGCACTTAAATTTAAAAAAATTAAAAATATTTAACAACAATAATAATTTAATAATTTAATTAAAAATAATAGAACATATGATATAATTATTTATACTATAATATAATATAATATAATTACAACCATATAATATAATCATAACCATATAATTTTTATATAATATAATAATAATAATGACCACCAAGTCATCGACGGCCCGGGATGAATTTCGGGTCGATTTGGGAAATCTTTTCCCATCTGCCCAGATTCATCTAGAATCATGATACATGTCCTTGGCCAAGGAAAAGTGTCACGATTCTGGATGAATCTGGGTAGATGGAAAAATATTCTCCAAATTGGTCCGAAATTAAGGACATGTCTCACAATTTCTGATGAATCTGGGCAAATGAGAAAAGATTCTCCAAATCGGCTCAAGATTCATCCTGAGTCGTTGATCTATCAGATTGAGATGATCATTATTATTGTAATGTCCCCTTTTTAGCATTCATAGCATGATATTGTCATTAGCCTATTTCTCCACGGTCCCATAGGCTAACCAGGACATTAAAGGGGCTTAGAGGTCGTTTGGCCTAGATAGTTTCAGTTGCAGGTCTTTTTGAGGAGTTTTGAGGCAACTTTGGGCATACTTACTATTTATAGTAAGTCATCTTGGACATGGGCAGACATCCAGTGGCAACGGTATGTCGATGGTAATTGTTTAAAATCAACAAGAAGACTTGTTTATCATTGATAAGATTTGTTATGCATTGATAAAGCTATTTTATAAAGTTAAATTTAAATATTTAACTTTATTCATGCATAGACTATAGTTTGTGGGAAATATTTAAATTAGAAGTCCCCTTTATTTTATAACACATTGGAGACATAAGTTACATAAAGGGAGTTATGTTTTATCCCACACTGAGAAAATGAAGGATGAAGCTCTTGTGAGAACACTATAAAAGAAATGGAAGAGCTTCTTTTAAGCATGCTTGGAAAAATCAAAGAAATTGAGAAATTTTCTGGAGATCATGTCTCAATAGTTTGAAGGACGAAATCCCTTCAAGCTGAAAATTTTGACGCCATTGAAAGATATGGTCTTGAGATTCAATAGGGTAGCAGTCTAAAAAAAGCAGATACGAAAAAGCAGCTCGAAAAAGCGAAATCGAAAAAGCAGGCCGAAAAAGAAGTCCGAAAAAGTGAAACCAAAAAAGTAGGCCGAAAAAGCAGTCTGAAAAAGCAGTTTGAAAAAACAAATTGGAAAAAAGCAAAGCAGAAGGGGCAACATAGAAGGAAATTATTTCAGCCATCTACAACCAAGTTCTTTTGTTAGTATTGTTTTTAGGGTGTTATAAGCTTTCAGTTGTAAGTTTGCATTATACTAGCATTATCATTTTGTAATCCATGTAAATGCCAAAGTCTTGGCCATATTTCATGAGCATTGTAATTTTCATTGCAATTAAGAAGATAATAGTTGCCAGTGTCATTTAAGAAAATTTAATATCATTATTTATTAGTGAGTTAGTTTGCATACCAACTGTTTGTAAAAATGCCAGTTGGCTGTAGGTGTTCATTTCTCATGCTTAGATCATATATATGCACTGAATATTGTCAAAATTAGTAGCACACTCATGCTAGGTCATTGTGTAGTCCATTATAGTCTTCTAGCACAAGATTCTCATTGATGCAAAATTGTAAAAAAAGTCATTTAAAGCCAATTGAAATACTATATCAGTCATACATCCCTTGCATGTGAATTGTTTGATGAAATTCTTTGAGCTTTCATCAGCATTTTTTGAGAGCAGATTTGAGGAGGGTTATTACAGTGGTATCAGAGCTTTCTTGCAAAGTGTTTGACGAAATGTCAAACCATTGAAGTATAAAGTTTTTTGGTGTTTGAAGAAGTTATAACCTATTGGGGTTATTACAATTATTATTATAACATTATATTATTTAATATTATTGATGTAATATTATTTAATATTATATAAATAATATTAAATAATATAATATAATAATAATAAAAAATTTAATAACCATTTGATAGTCTATAGATCAATTGCCCGAGATGAATTTCAGGCCAATTTGGAGAATGCTTTCCCATCTGCCAAGATTCATCTGGAATCGTGACATGTGTAACTTATGTACATCACTACATTATTCAATATTGAGTCTTGACAATTTATTATTGTTAGATGTACATTGTACATAAAAGTTAAAACCATTAATTACTTATTACTTTCATTTTAAGTATTAAACTTCAAGTATTACCTTTTTAGAGTATGAAGTCGAGAGTTCTGGAACTATAAGATGAGAGTCTGATACGATAGACATAGGGTTTTCAAATTTCAAATTTTCAAAGACTAGCAGAATTCCATTTTGTGTTCTGATTTCTGAAGACTGAAAGTGTGAAACTTGGGTATTAGACAACACCAATTATCCAATCTCAATTCCAGGTATTTAATTTTTTTCAAAAAAATTCCATTGCAGTTTGTAGCAATAGAAATCTTGATTTTAATTATCTTAGGTTTACACTTTACAATTATTTTGAATAGGGTCTGAAGTCTAATAACTAGTAGCAGCCAGGCATGGGAAAAACAAAGTCAAAAACCTCCCAAATGAGTGCACCCATAAAGGAAAAGAACACCATTATATAACTCAGACAAGTGCTACAAACCCTAGGTTTCACTGATGAATGTCATGATATTTTTGATCTTATTATCCATGGAGATTCTAGAATCATGGCAATTAGACATTCATTGTTTAGTAAGTGGAAAGATCCACAGAAGGGGAGAATTTATTACAAATATAATAGCAATATTAGTGCATATACAAATAAACTAGCTGCTCTTGTTACTAGATTAGCAAACCACACTGTACCTAAAGTATTCCCTTACCCTAAAATTGTAATGCTATGCACTCAGAATTATGATGAAAATAGAAAGGCAATTGTAAACCAAAACACTCAGGAGGAAATCTTATCAATAACTAAGAGTGAATTTTTCACTCTGTTAGACCTAGGGTTAGGGTTTAGAACAAAAAGCTCTAAGGAGCACATTGACTTGGATAAACTAGCTTAGGCTTATGACAAGCTGGAACGAAGTTTTCAAGATTCATATATTAAGGGTTTAATACCCTCAGAGTCCACTACTAGTGTTACACTAGACAAAGAGCATAAGCCTCCTTTTTTGTATGATATTTTTGTGCCATGGGTTCAGAATACTATTTCTTTGTTATTATTTTGCCTAGGATTGGATAGTAACAAGGAAGTGGGGGCCAATGTTCTTGAAATGATTTATAATATCCATTGTCGAGGTTAGTTAGTTGACATTGTAGTAGTAAGATATGATTTTGTTCAGTACATTGTTGAATCCATGCATCAACAATTACTAATGATTAAACAAAGTATAACTATAGGAAAGATGAAGACATTTAGGTTCACAAGTTACTTGTGCTACCTTCTTTTAGCAAAGCATCACCCAGTATTTGAGACAGAGAACAACAAGCTTGATATTGAGGTCTATAAGTTTGATGAGAAAACCTAGAAGAAATCAGAGACACCAAGTCCAGTATATGAGTGGACACATAAGATGAGGACAACTACTAACAATAAAAATTATAACCATTTTGTAGACTTCTTTTTGACACCTATTTACCAAAAAATCATAGGCACTACAATGCCTAGATTGCCTGTGTCTTGTAAAGATTACATTCAACTAGGAAGTCAGATTCAATTGGTTCTTCATGGAAGAGTACATTGTCTTAAGGTTTTACGGTTCAGTGGTTGAACCTTGCAAACTTCCAATGCATGTTACAAAAAGGATTTTTGCACTGGAATATATAAGGTAGATGGAGAGCGCAAATGAACTTTTTAGCGAACAATAAAAGAAAATAATATTTCTTTTTGTGCCTTTCACAATTGGATGCCTCACATTTGAGAGAAAGGCTTTCAAAGTGGCAAATGAATTGGTAACTTTTTTTGGCTTTCATTTTTTTAGTCACTAGAATTATGATCAACTGAACATAATAAAAATAAGACTTATTGCCAATGGGAACTCTACGAGCAAATATCAACACTAGGAGATGCCATTGATAGAAAAGTTAAAAAACAAGGAATCGTGGGATGAGGTTAAGAAAGAGATGGAGAAACATGCAGCAGAGAATAATATTTCAATGCAACAAATGTCATCCCAAATTACGACATTGCACATATCAGAGTCACACAAATTAGGGCCTCTAACATACTTAAATTTCTATGAGAAAGCATCTAAACCTTCTAAGAAGTCTATGCCAAAAGCAATTAAAGAGGCATGCATATTTGAAATGTGGTGTCAAACCAAGATAACTGATTTTTGGAAAATGAGGCAAAATTTGGGTGAACCAAAGACATCAGAAAATTTTGAAGAAATTGATGAGGATGACCTTTTCAACACTTATTGGGATAAAGAGCATCCAACTATACTATATCAACTTGGCAGTTGCAGTGATAGTGATATTCAAAGACAGAAGGACCTCCAGTCTGATGCTGACATTCAAGGTATTGAGGATTCTAGGTCAACCAGGGGCAGAGATATTATTAAACTTCAAATGAGTGATTCTACTAAACAAATGTATGGTAAAGGAGAAACTATGATACAAAAAATGGGTTATGCAGGTATAGGGCCCATTGGTGCAAGTGGTGATGGGATTTGAAATCTAGTTTCAGTACTAGACACACCCAAAAAAGGAAGCAAACCAATCATTGGAAGCTCTGAGATTGAAGATGATTCATCTAAAAAGGGTAAAAAACATTATACTTTTGCTTCTAAAGGTCATCCCAACACATTATTTGTTAAATCTTCAAATCCAGTTGTAGTTGATCCGACTGGCACTGGCACTGACACTGGCACTAGCATGGATGAACCTTGTGCAAAAAAGAAAAAAATTATGACAATTACACCGCAAAAAATGTCAACGGTTACTTTAGCAATGTATGCACCAGTGGCTTCTATACAAAACCCTAAAAATAGTCCTAAAATGCCAGGATTTGAAATGGGCCATCTTCAGTATGTTGACAATCCTCAAAATACAATTGTAGGTGGAGTAAGTTTAGCTAGAGATGGAGGAGCATCAGCATTCAATGTTACAATTAATAATTCACCTTTCAAGCACTCAATTGTGTCAGCAAACTTGGATTTTAGTTTGAATGAGTTTGCATCAAAGTTTGAACAGACAAGCAAAAAAAATAGGAAAATTATGAAGACTTTGAAAAGTGATGCAATTGCCAAATGTCAAGGATCTACTAATAGAATATTTCCAACATATGATCCAAACAATGAAATGATGAACTTCATGGCTCTTATGCCCCTGGGTAGAGATAATAATCCAACACAAAATGTAATAAATCATAACAATATACAAGTTACTAGTCTTCAAATGGATTTGTCAAAAGTGAAAAATATTGACAAAATCAATATATCAAAAGAGGGCAACAAAATGGTCTACTCTGCACTTTTAAAAGTGGAGAGGGAAAAAAAAAGGCTTACAAAGAAAATAGAAAAGTTAAAAGTAGACCTTGATAATGTGAAGGTGAAGGAGAAAGCAGTAGAAAATAGGTTCAAAGAATTGCAAAACAGGATTAAAAAATCTTCTCCTACAGAGGAAATTGTCCAGCAAGAAAAGATAAATGAACAAGTGCAACATTTGACTAAAGAATTGGATGAGTGCCAAAAAAGACTTTAGAATGAACAAGTGTCTATTACATAGTTGTTCAAGTCTGTAGAGAGTAGTGCACAGGATATCAATCAATTGAAAATTGAGTTGGAATCTCCAAGGAAAATAAAATTTTGAAGGATGAATGGGAGAAGGAAAAGAAAAAAGTGGAGTCTAGGGAAAGTATGATTTTTAATTTGCAAAAGGAATTGGGGAATGAGAAGAAAAAAGAGGAGTCTAGTGCAAACACAATCCACAATTTGAATAAGCAATTGGAGCATATGAAACAAAAAGAGTTGTCAACTACAAAAACTATCAGTGATTTGAAGGAGGAATTGGAGAATGCAAAGAAAATGGAGTCTAGTGTTACTACAAGCACTAACACAATCCACAAATTGAGGAGGGAATTGGAGAATGCAAAGAAAAAAGAGGAGTCAGCTACAAAGCAATTTGAGAAAGGAATTGGAGAATGCAAAGAAAGAGGAGTCTACTCAAAGTCTACATGATTTGAAGAAGGAATTGGACAGTGCGAAGAAAAAGGAGGATTCCACTTCAAAGACAATCCATGATTTGAAAAGGGAACTCCAAGAAAAGAAGAAAAAAGAGGTAACTACTACAAATAAAATTCAAGATTTGAAGAATAAATTGGAGGATGAGAGGAAGAGGGAAACTAATTGGCAAAGGCAACTAGAGGAAATATAGAAAAAGAGTGAAAAAGAGATGTCTGAAATGAAGAAAAAGGTGGAGAATGTAATGGCAGAAAATAGAATGACCTCTTTCGAAGACCATCATGTGAAGGATACTATAATAAACACGGTTAAGCTTATCAAACAAGAAATTTGGGACAAAATAACGATGATTAGTGATGGTTTGGTTGAATGGCTTGATTTAAATAGCAATCTTAGAGTTGTCTTTGAAAATGTAAAAATTAATTTTTAGGCTAAAAGACAAATCTTCACCAGTTCCTTAAAAGATCTTTCTAACGAAGTTCTCAATAAACTAAAGAGATTCAGTAATAGGGATTTGGAAAACCATGGAATAAAAAACCAATTGGATGCCTGTGTAATGGCCATTAATGTCTCTCAACATTGTGAAGAAGTAACGCGAATTGGTGAATTGCTCAATTCTACTTCCAAAGAGTTGATGAAGATGAATAACACCATAGTGAACTTGATGAATGTTGGATTACCAAATCTAGCTAACTCAGAAGGCACATTCATTGGAAATGAAAATTACATGAAAAAGTTGCAGGGCAGGATGAATTCTAATTTCGGGAAATTGCTTGAGGAATTCACTCTAGAGGGAATTGCAAGTTGCATCAAACCACTATAAAAAATGAGTGATGTTATAGATAGATTCCTCTTATCATATGATTCTATCTCGCAGAAGTATTTTTTGTTGACAAGAATACAACTAATTAGCTACAACCTCAAAAAAATGGGGCTTCCAAATGATGCAGAATGGAGTGCCCTAAAGAAATTCAGTGAAGCTGGATCATCTTCTCAAACTATTATTGTTTCTATCAGTGGCAGTCATAACTGATAGCACTAAGTAGTAACACTATAACAACTTAGTAAGTGATAGAACTATAATTGTTTTGTTACTTGTTTCTCTTTAATTTCAAATTTTGGATTTAATTTCAACTTTTCTTAATGTTAATTGTTATAGGAATCAAGAGCCAGCATATTTGATCATATATACAGTTACAAACTGACCTACAACTATTGTTTCTCCCTTGTATCTGCAAAAGAGAATTCATGTTCATTGCAATTGACAATGAGTCATTTGCAAAGGGTTGTAATTGTTTGTAATTGACAATTGTTAAATGTATTATGTTACATGTTGATTTATAAATATAAATTATAATACAATTTTTTTAAAAATGGAGCTTATTCTGTTAAATGCATCATGTTACAATTTCTTAAAGAAACTAGAATCAATGAAAATCTCAACATGTTAAAAAAATACAATCAATGAAAATCTCCACATGTAAGTATTAAGTTTGTAACATCAACATGTTAAAAAAAAATAGAAAAAATAAAGCATCTATAAAGGGATAGTGAATGAAGGCTATAAATTAACTTCTACAAACATGTTACATAATTAATTAGTTGGTGGAGTCTTAGATTAGAGCTACTAGCCTACTACTTGACTCACGCAAAAGATCGAGAAGCTACTATAGTTTCCATTCTACCTAGACTGGATCAACATCACTATCATCAGAATCCTCTTCATTTATTGCATAAAACATTTCATTATTTTTTGTGTTTTCTTTAGATCACTGTCAGTGTCAAACTCACTATGCATGCCAAATTCAACATCGTATTCATTGCTTTGACTTTCAATATCAGGATATGAACCACTGTCACTACCACTGCCACTGCCACTACCATCATCACTACCACTGCCACTTGTGTTTGAAATGTTGGCAATCCCTCTTCTTTGACATTGCTTTCTCCAAATGCTGACAAACCTATCATAAGGGAAACTTTCTACCTCATACCTAGAATTATAGAACCTCAGACAATTATCCAAATTTTTGTCTAATTTGTTTCTAACCTTTGACTTAAGGAAGCCCAAAGTACTGAAAACTCTCTCATCCTCCACTAAACCTAATATCATTGTCAAACATTAATTGGTAAGCTTAAAACATTCTGGTATTGCCTCTCTCAACTGATTGTTCTCACTAAGGTTTTTCCAAAGTTTTGTTACTGCTTTCTCTTCATTTGGGTTCTCCATAACAGCATATTGTTCCCTCATTATGTTTGCAAAAGAGTATGATTGATCTCTCAGTCGAGTTTCATCTAAAATTTCATTTATGGTGACTCCATTGATTACTTTAGGTGTGCAAAAATGCTGAATCAAAGTCATCATCCTTCTTTGAAAATCAATTGGACTGTTTAGAGACCAATATTATGGAAAAAAAATTGACATTACTTCCAGTAGTTCCTCTGGAGGGAATTTAAATTTGATTTCTGATGATAGATTGTAGCAAACTTGATCTTCTTGAAGGCTTCACTTGTAACACATGAAAGTACCTTCTCTAGTTCTGATTCAACTTTGCTTCCTACTTTGTTGGGGTTAGAGTTGGGGTTGACGCGGGCATAGTACTACATTGGTATGTCAACTCCACGTACCCTGCCATAAACCTCATCATTTGCACCAATATGTAAAAAGTTTCCAAGATTGTTCAAATAACCACTTTGCAAACTTTTTTTCATCTAATGGTAATAATCGATATAGAGTATCCAGGCTACTACATGTCATTTTACGTAGCTTATTATATTCTACACTGTACATAGCTCTTTGTTGAACCTTTTTTATAATATTTCTCATATCCTATAGCATGAGGATAATAGTTGCTAAAGTTAAGAGTACCTTAACATTAGTTAGGCTTGAATATAGCTGAGGGAATTTGTCTCGCACAGAGTGGATTAGTCCAAGAAATGACAGGTATTTAGACATTACTCGATGCACTGGTCCATCCAAAGAGATCCATCTGGTATCATTGTCTTTAAGAAGCTTCCTACCATCAATAAGTCCTATAGCAAAGTGTTGAAATTCCTAGACTCATTTTGGACTTTGACAGAAGTATTGGTAAATCTCTTTGATCAGAGATTCCACTTTACTTACACAACTAAAATCGCTGACAATTCCAAAGGCTAGATTCATTCGATGGGCCATGCAATGAATGGGAATAGCATAGGGTTCCAAATCATTCTTGATCTTTTTGCAAAGACCACCTTTATGACCTTGCATAACTAGAGCACTATCTGCTCCAACATACACCAACTTTTTGGCAATCTCCATGCTATCCAAACCTCCAGATTCAATTAGAGTACTCTTTAATAATTCATATAAGTTTTCAGCTGTCGCACTATGATTCAATTTAGCAATAGATAGTAGAAATGGATGATAACAAAGATTGTTTATAGTATAAACATGCATGCACACCCAAGAAGTATTATCAATTGCTGTAACTTCATCTAGAGACAATGCAATAAAATTTGAGTTTTTTATCGATTCCTTCATATCTTCTATTTCAACCTGTCCAAGACATTTAGCCCATTCCCACCCACTGTTTACTGACTAGTGACTCTTAGGATAGTTTCGAGTTTTCAAAAAATGCAATAATGAAATCATTGAAGGGTAGTCTGTAATAGAGCATCCTCTACTCAAAATATAAAAGACCACACCTAATTGAACTACTTTTCCCATATTTTGCCCTTCCATTAATTTTCCAATGAAATCTTCAACAAAACCTTTTACTACAAAATGCTTATCCCATATTTTTTGGTGTAACTCATGTTGCTGCTCAAAATTGTAGCCCAAATTTTGAGCACTATTGAGACAATTGAGCCTTATAAATGCTTTTTGATGCCTATGTACTCGGTTGTACTTGAGAAGCTTATGAGGTGTTTAATGATCCTAGCACCTTTCATTCAGTATGCCTATGTATTTTATGAAGTTAAATTGGCATTCTGAGTTATTTCGTGAAGTCTTGTTTTGAGCAGTTGTCAAATCTGCATTTTCACATAGGTGTCAAACAATGATAGGAGGGCATGTTTGGAATTGAATATCTTACACCCAGTAATGTTTCATGACTTTCCAATTTGGGAGTGTTTACTGTCCATACCAAAGAGCCTATGTTTCAAATTTTGAGTTGTTTCAAATCTGTTTGACTAGGTTTTGAGTCCCTCAAAATTGGTAGTTTACTATTTTAATGCGGATGCACTTTGCACATAATTCTAGGAAGCCCTATTTGACGAGTTATAATTCTGACCGAGTTGACCTAAATGTTAAAATTCCTTTTTGTGTTGCATTATAGATGTTAGAAACTTGTTATGTTTCAAGTTTTAGCTCATGACAAATCCATTTGATCAATTTTCAAATGCGATTCCAAACACAATTTATAACTTTTTACTGGTGTCAGCATTTGTAGATTTGTTAGAACCCCTGTTTGTGACATTATATCTTGAAATCCATGATAGGTGAGATCAAATGGATTGTATCAATTTTTTGTCCACTGAAAATACTTTAAGTGTGCCGAGTTTCAATTCTTAACGAATCCATTTGCACACTTTTCCAGGTTCATTCCATTTGCAAAAATTGATTTTCTGTCAGTGTTTCTAGTTTGCAAAATCCAAGTAGCCCACTTTGACTACTCGCCAAATGCATCATGTTATTCTTCATGAGCCCAAATTGAAAATCCATAATTTCCTCATGATAGAGAACCAATGTCCCAATTTTTATCTTCCCAAGTGCCAGTTTACCCAATTTTTGAAGCCAATCCCTAACCCAATTTATGGTTTTCTGACATGTTTTCTTCCAGGCAGTTCTGAGAGGTCAACTTTGATAGTGATATCATTTGAATGAGAATTTTTAATGAGACGAGATTTGACAGGGTAGGAGTATGTGGAATGAAGAATTAATGTGCCAATTTTCAGAGCCCGATCAGGTGTTTGGGTCAGTTTTTAAGGCTACCCAAAGGACCTTCTGAAGAAAAATTGACAGTTTGTAGAAAGATGTAAAATGAGCTTCAAATTAATTTTCAGTGGTCAAGTTTGTTTCAAATCAGTTCCAAAGGGTGAATGAATTAGTTTTGCAGTTCAGTCATTCGAAAATGAATTTTTCTTTAGTCAGACCCACTTTGGGGCCCGACCAATTCTATTAGATTAATGAGGCATTGGGATATAAAAGATTCTTTTTAAGAAGAAATTGGTAATGGTTTAAACCATTGTGAGTTTTAAAAGATAAACTTAACATTGCAATTTCCTTGGGTGCCTAGTCATTAACAAGTTGAACGACTAAAAGTGTGAAGACATGCATTTTAGCAGTTGGAAGGGAAATATTATCAGATGAGATAAAAGAAAGTATTGATGAAGTCAAAGGTGTTGGACACGAGAATCCTGATACTAATATGGATATTAATGCATTGAATTTTGATGAATATCACATCCTTCTCATCAAAGAGTCCCTACCTTCTCCAATAAGTCATCATTAACAAAACCTACAGTAAAACACACAGGAAAAAAGATTGATTCTAGTGGTGTATGTGGGAGAAGAGACATTAAAAATAATAAACAAATCAAGGGAAAAAACACCATTCATTTTCTATGAGGCAGGATCCACTAAACGCTATGAATTAAAACATGAAAGATTCATCATTTCTAATTACAAGCAAAGATAAGTTTAAAAAATAATAATAATAATAATTAGAGAAGGAGTTGCGGATTTTAATTCTCTGTATCCAGCATTAGGTACATAAAGTCTGCAGGAGGTGCCATTTGTCAAACATATCAATGATTTACAATATATATATGGCCTTAATGAAGGAGATCAATTGCCAGAATGAGGAGTTGCAAGTTTCAAAGAGGAGGTCCACGTAGGAGAGAATACATGGAATAGGGGAGGTTCAGGCCAAACAGAGGAGCAGAGATGGAGTTGAAAGTTAATGGCAGGGAGCAAGATTGCTATAGAAGTAGGGGAGTCATCCAAAAATAGGAAGTGACTATAATAGAGGAACCCATGCATTGAATAGAGAAGCTGTTGGGCAGTAAGAAAAGATGCCCAACGTTGCAAGAAAAAATGTAGATCAAAGGTTTTCAAAGGGGAGTTCTCCAATGATTGGATGCTAGGTAGACACATGAGGAAGTGTAGGGATTTGTTGTAATATCTACTATTCTACATTTTATCCGATGAAAATTGGAGCCTTCCCTTGCAAGAGCCGCTATGTTTCAAGAAATTTCTTATTCAACATGACATGAATAAATTTCTCCCACAAACTAAAAGACCCAAGCTTAAGCATGGTGTTAGAGATTATAGTCCATAGTGGAAGTTAAGTGAATAGAGTGAAATTCATTAGCTTTTGGTTCCAAGGCAGAGATATAGAGAAATGGATGTGCCATTCACTTCCAAAAAACCTTAGGGAACATGCCTCTAGTATAAGTGGTTGTAAACAAAGGGGAGGCTTAATCCCATATTCATGGTGTGGGCATTACTTTTAGTCTTTAAATACTATTCATTACAAGTATGAAATGTCTAAAGAGGCATGCCTTATGGACAATGTGTGGCTTGTGTGGTGGACCCTAGTGCTGAGCTGGAGGTGATGACTATAATAAATTTTGAACAAACATGCACATTCAACAAGATGACATCATCATATCTCAAACTCGCCTAAAAATTGAAGAATCTGACTAGTCGCTACCTTGCTAGCTAGAAAACCTAGGTTTTTTTTGGCTAGCAACATAGCGAGTCACCAAAAAATCTTAGAATTTGGTAAAACAGTGATGGGTCCCTGTAGCAATGATGTGGCAAGAAAATGAGTTCAAAAGAAGGATATTTTTCCATGTGTCCTAATCATGTGGTCATCGCTACCTTGCCAAATGGAAGATGCATGAGAGTTACCATAGCGACATAGCAAGCTTTGATGTGGCAACGACATGTGGCAGCAAGATGAGGTTGTTAGCCAATCTTAGTGTGATATGTGGCACCCAGCTGTACAGGTCAGAGCTAATCATGTCTTGATACGTGTCCAGGTTGGTCAAACTAAATTTGACCCAGATAGGAAGGGGAGGAAGAATTTCAAAGGTTTCAAATAAAGTTTTATTTTATTCCTTCTCAGGTTCTACATGCAGGTTAGACATTTAAATAAAGTCTAAAAGTTTATATAGTTCAAACCATATAAAAGTTTAAAATTTTGCAAAATATTATGGCAGCCATGAGACAGAGGTATAAACTTTAGAAGGCCATAACAAGGGCAATTTTTATCCACAATAGATGCTCCAATATATCACCAAAACTAGAATGAGCTGAATTTTCCATTTTTGAGGTCAGTTTGTGTACAGGTATTCACTGGTTTACGCTATAGATCAATTTGTGTTTCTTGGGGTATTGGTAGTAGAACAGGCAGATTTGATCATTGAGCATCAGATTTTGTTAGAGGGTAGGTTTGAAGACTTTTGGAGCCTGAATGTGGTAAAAATAAGCTGGCAAAGATTATCTTACATTTTGAAGGCCAGTTAATTGATTTTTCACTTTTATATTGAGTTCATTTTTACATAAAAATTAGTTACATTCTTTCATCATTAGATTTTTGAGATATTTTATACCTCTAAGCCAAAAAGAAAAGATTTGATTCACCTATTGAAGAGAGAGACTAGAGAGAGTCTTTTCATGGCAAAGAGAGGAATTTCAAGTAGACACTTGTTAGTTGCAGAGAAAATCCAAGAATTCCTTCTTCCTATATATCTCTCATTCTTTCTCACTGTATAGGTGCTAGTTTTTGGAGAAAAAACCACTCACTACTATGATACCATGTTTTGGATCCAATTTTGATGTATTCCCGTGCTGTGATACCACATATCTTTCAACACAATTCTCTTGTATGAAGCATTAGGAAGGATAATACAGATAGTTCAAATCTGTTAGGTGTTTTCATGTTTTCATTTCATGCATATGAATGTATAATTTCAAGGAAATTAATACAAAGAACAACAGATGGTTGAGTTTCATCTTGAATCTTGTCTCATTCATTAGTGATCTTCAATGTTTTATAATCTATGACATAGAGCTTAGGTTGTAGTTCCAGTACCTTAAGGTTGTATGTTATTTCATTGTTACCTATGACCCAAAGGGTTATGTAAATGCTTCAGGGAAATCAATAGGGTTGTGAGGTTACTGATGGGGATATCATGTAAGAATGAGCTTTAGATTGAGCATAGATGTTTATTTACAAGTTGAATAGATAGATCATATATCTGAATATATAAACAAGTATTAGATATCCATATGTATGCATTTGATTCATGGATTTTCCCAATGGATTAGGCTCTAGTTAGCTATAGGATCATTAAAGTCTTACTATTGCATACCTGAGGGTTTGTTGAATTCAATGTCTTTTAATGAAAATCAGTTCAGTTTTTCATGTTTTGTAGTGGACTAAAAAGGATTAACCCTCACTCAACTTATGTGATTCATAGATTTGCATTTAGCTACTGTAGATCTATGTTATTTCATGAGTTATTAGGAGATATAAAGGTTTTACATCTACAATAATTAGGTTCAAATTTATGTTTTAAATGCACTCATACCATATCTCAAAACCTAAAGGTTAACTGGCCTAGGTCTAACAGAGCCTAAAGTGAAGAAGGAGTTATGCCTTATAGTTGGCCTAAGATTGTAGTCAAGTGTATCCACCATAGGAATTTTCTAGCCTTAGATGCATTCATCTGGTTTCTTGGTCATTTTCAAAACTATCAAATCAGGAGCCAACAACTCATATATTTCAACATTCTTGATATGCAGACAGTTCTCCTTTGTTTTCCAAGTTAGCACAAATTTTTTGACTCCATCTATAATTTACTTCTTGTAAACTTTACCAACATGCTTTTCTATGGTATCAATTTTAAGCTATAGCCTCTTCTCCTTCTTTGTTATCTCTATGAAATTCTTACATTTGCATTCTGTAGGAGGCTCACCATCATTTGGATTGGGCACTAGTTTGATGAACTAGTACTTTTCCACCCATTCTAACTAGAAATTCATTTTGGACAGATCCTAGCAAGATCGATCTTTCTTCGATTCCAATTTTCTTTTCCCCTTTTGTGCATGAACCTGATTTATGGAATCAATTTTGGTTTTCTTAACTGACTAGTCTGAGACTGACTTCAACTCTATAATCTCAATTTGTGACTCTCTACTCAGTGGAAGTTCCTCTAGATCTTATTCAAGTTCATCCTCGACTAAGATATCAGGTTCACCAACTTGAACTTCAAAACTGTTTGAGGGTCCAACTTGTGATGAATCTCCTTTTTTAGTAACTAGTAGAGATCTAACTTGTGAATCTTGTAGGTTGCCAACATTTCCACCACCAAAATATGCTGCTATGGTTTTGTGTTTTGGTAATGGTGGCCTCTCTTGGATTTCAAGGATCCTACCCCTCTTGTTTGACATGGCAAACCAATAAAGGCTATAGTACTATAGTCTACAATACTAACCAATATAATTCACAAACCTAATACCTATAGGCTATCTTAGCGTGTGATATGTCCAATCACCAGAAAACACTAGAAATTGAAACTAAAAATATAACTAGTACCACTTACAAAATAATTTAAAAATCACTTGCCTTTTACAAAAACTAGGGTCCACGAGTCAATGGCCAATGCACTTACCACTCTAAAAGTTCGACAGCAATAAGAAATGTCAGTCTCCAAACCAAAAAATAGAGAATTGTGTAGAATAATAATTTCTTATAGTCCAATCTAGGTTGGAAAATTAGGTGGGGTTAACAAGAGAGAATTTCAAATGTAGGCGAAATGCACCTTCCTATGCAAGCCCATAGTAGGAAACAGTTGGCTAAATAGGGCAGGTGATCGACACATGTCGGTAAAATGGTTGGTGACACCCAACCCAAGGGAAAATTTATATGGTTGTAGTAATGGTGAAATAACGTCAGCCAATAAGAAATAGCATGCAAAGGCTGGTGATATGTTTAAAATAAATGTATCCAAATTGTATATTGCATTGGCAATTGCATCGATATTTTTGACCAATCATGTGATAACTAATGGGTGACCACCCTAGGTGTTGGTCCCAAATATGATAAATATCCAACGACACAGTTGGACCTAAATATGATAAATATTCACCAAATGATGATTGACCTGTCAGACAAGATCACCAAAAGGTGAAGATTCACCACTAAAGTAATTCCTAGGTTTATCTAGACTACAAATCCCATTATAGTGTGTAAATGTGAGGATAACCAAAATGAGTTTTCTTCCATCCTATTGTTTTTATTGGAATCTACTTTTGAATCTAAATATGTGGGGACATTACTAAGAGTAGAGTTCTACTCTAAGTTGTAGCTATAATACCAAGTCTCTTATCCTTAATTGACTATAATTACATACTACAACATCTACTCACAGTCTTTGTTAGGTCAAATTCACAAAAATATACAAGTTGAAGTTGTGCTATCAAATTTACCAAAGTTCATATGATTGTATATACATATTACTTTACTGGTTAGACAAAAAAATTTATCATTAAAGAATGCACTGAATGTTATTGCTCTTATCAATAATCCACATTCTATATCCCCTAGTCATAAATGACTTATGAGTTCATCCTTAAATTGTAGGTTTGTAACTAGGTACATATAAAATCATTAGAAGGATATTGTCAATGATTACTTATCCACATTTACAACTATCTTCTTACCATGGTATAGGTCATCATCACATTTCCTATCATGCCTCATGGCTTGTAATCCCCTTATCACTTAACTCTAAAACTTGCGCCTTTATTTCATATTAGGTTCACGAATTCAATTTATCTATATTATAGGGTTATAATTGTATAACTAAATCAAATGTCAAAATAGCTTCTTGGATTTATCATCACATCATTTGAGTTCCCAAAAATTACTTACAAACTTCCATTTAGTCTTGTTACTTTCCTAGGAATACCAAAAAATATTTTAACACTGTAATAGGTTGGAAGTATCCTCATCTCTTGGAAACATTGTATATTTTTTAAGTGTTACATTCTTATTTAGTCACCATTTTATTTTATCTATACAATATTTTAATCCTAAGGAACAAAATTAAATTACCAAGATCATAGGTTTCCATTTATTTATATTGTAATGTCTAGATCAATACTAGTCTACTTGATCACCTCCATACTTGATATGAACTACAATACATTAGCACATGGCATGGTCAGGCACAATCTTACTTTTACTAAAGGTGATGCTAAACAATTTCTCTCTGATTACTAGGTTATTTACTCATTTCAAGTCACATGATTGAAAGATGTTTTAGGGTTCTTAAATTGGTTTTTCCCCAAGGTGATAGTGTTCAATATAATTTTGAATACTTTATAAGATCATAATCTACCTTAATACCAATACAACATTCTTTCTTTTACTCATTTTTTTTCATGTCATTAAGATCAAGTTATCTATTGTAGTTGACCATTTACAATTGTTAACACCAATTTCAAGTTTTCAATTAGGTTTACTCATTAGTGTCACAATTTAGAAAGAATACACTAGCTTATTAAAATTATACAATGAGAAATTAATATTTCATATAGTAACATTTAAAGTTACACACTTAACATGGACCCATTATTGCCCAAGTTTTACGAACCTAGGCTTTGATACCAAAATTTCATGCCCAAAACTAGGGAAATAAATACACCACTTTTTAAAAAAAAGGTAATATCAACTAAGTTAACACATAATAATGTATACCATAATTGAGTGTATTAAAAAAGGTGACAACATGATACAATTAGTTTCAACTTAAAAGGTCTAGGTATACAACTAAGTTTAGATTATAACACATGAGGATGTAGAGTCTATATCTAGCAAATTGCATTGGTTCAAAACCTATGAAACAAGTACTACAAGAACATTCCTTTTGGGTTGATTGAGGTCGATCAATCAAATAAGCATTGATGTATGACAATGTGCTCAAGAATAATCTAGGGATTCTAAATTTTAAGATAAAATTGAGATAGTTAGGTATGGTTTAAGTTGAGTTAGGATCACAAGTTTCATCTCCTCTCATGAGGGTGGGAATACACCTTTGCATTATTACATTCAGGTTTATCCTTGATTAATGACTTATATAACCTTCCTTAACCATATTTAAATATGCATCCTTTTATTTGATCAATAACTTAAGTTACATTAGGTTTGATTTGATACCTCACACTCATTCAAATGTACTACACTAATCCACAAGATGAACTAATTCTGTACTTAAAAAGTTAACCTATCATTTAAAATTACTTTATCTCAATTATTACCATAACCAATTTAGGACTAATTAAAACATTAAATAATTACTAATAAACTATTTATGACCTCCATCTTATCCTCTAATTATAACTCGACTCATCTTATTACGTTATCTAGCCAACTTGTCTTATAGCAATTTGAAACATTACATGAACACTTACTAACCCGATGACACCTTTGTACCAAAAATTAATGAATATTACAATTATAAATATTAAATCTTTAATTTGAATATCATAATGTTTAAAATAACTCCCTAACATGTACACACACACACACACACACACACACACACACACACACACATGTAAACATAAACTACTTCACTTCCCTTTAATACTACTTAACTCTATCACTTCACCTAATAACTAATAACCAATAACTCTTATTAAAATTTATTAAATTTATAAATTATAGTTACAATCATAAAATATCAATCCTAATAATTCAAACAAGAGCTATTTAAGAAGACTTAAGCACTAATTACTAACTACTATTTAATTAGTACTAAGTATCTCTTAAATCCTACATACCTAATAACCTTTCAAACTAATTATTCATTAGTCAACTCACCTTTTTAACACATGAATAAATCAATATTAAAATAATAATAAATAATATAGGCTAACTACTAAACACATTAACTAACTACTAAATATCATTAGGGTAAGTGCACAAAGTTGTGGTGCCAAAAGGGGGGTATAAGTGGACACCTTTTTCCTGAAATCAGCAAATTCTGGACTTCAACAAGAATTTGAAGATAGTTACGCTCAAAATTTTAAGATATGACAAAAAAAAAAGTCGTAGTCCTTTGAATCTAGTTTCTAAACTACTAATTTTTTTCAAAATGGTTTAGTTTTAGGTCCTCAAAAAAGGGGGCCACAGAAAGTGGTACTGTTTATTCCAAAAAAACATAACATAGTACAAAGTGTGGCCCCCCTAAAATTTTAACTTTTTTTTTGAAATTCTTTAATCACTCTGGTCAAAAGTTACCTAACACTATGTAGTTTATCCCAAAATTTTTGGGTAATTTTATAATGTGTATTTTTTTTTTAATGAATTTTTAAATTAGACCCATCCCAAAAATGTGAAATATCTGTGTGCTCCCCCTAGAAATGATTGAAAACTAATCTAAAATCAAAACTTATTTTTTTCAAAGTGTGTAGAATGGAGTCTAGTTTCTAAAAAACTAAGTTGTTACAAAATTCGATGAATGAGCTAAAATCTACAGCCTAATTAGTACATGGTGGTTTTTGACAAAAAATGAACATACATTCAAAAGAAATTATAGATGAAAGACTTAAAATAGTTCAAATTAAAAATAAATTATATGGTTAGATAGCTAACACAGAGACCTATAATGTTATGTAACTTGATCTTATCGATACCCAACCATGAAGAATCTTGAAGGGGAGCACACAAGAAAAATTAATCATTTTTTGTATGTTTGCTGGAAAACATGTCTCAGACCTGTTTATAAACTCCAAACCTTTGGGTTGGATCTCCAAGGCAAAACCAAGCCTTAGGCTTGGTTTTAATGCAAAGCTTTGAATAGCGCATGCGCCCTATAGCAAACATGCCCTATTAAAATGCTACTGAATTTGAGGTAGTGCGCACGTGCTATAGTGCGCACACACTATTGAGAACTAAATTGCAAACAAAAACTAAGAGAGAGCTGGGGGGGTGGGGTGAGGGAATGGCTATTTGTGTGTGTGAGAGAGATAGAGAGAAAGTAGGGGATGGGAGAGGGGAGAGAGGAAGTGAGAAAGAGTAGGGGTGGCAGAGAGAGTATAGGATAGGAGATAGAGGAAATGTGAGAGAGTAGGGGTGGCAAAGAGAGTACAAGATGCAAGAGAGAGGAAGTGTGAGAGAGAGAGTAGAGGTGGCAAAGAGAGAATATGGGATGGGGGAGAGAGATTGAAAGTAGGGGATGGGAGAGAGAGGAAGTGTGAGAGAGAGTACAAGTTGGGAGAGAGAGATTGAGAGTAGGGGATGGGGGAGAGAGAGAGTAGGTGGTGGGAGACGGAGTGGGAGAGGAAGAGTGAGAGAGAGGAGGATGGGAGTGCATGTGTTTGAAAGAGAGAGAGTAGGGAATGGGAGAGGGGGAAGATAGAGTAGCTTGAGAGAGAGTAGGGGATGGAAGAGAGAGTAGGTGATGGGAGAGGGAGTGGGAGAGGGAGAGAGAGAGGGGGGATGGAAATGTGTGTAAGAGAGAAAGAGAGAGAGTGTGAAAATGTGAGAGAGGGTAGGGGGTAGCAGAGAGAGAGTAGAGAGGGAGAGAGTGAGAGAGAGAGAGAGAGTGAGAGAGAGAGAGAGAGTGAGAGTAGGCACTGGGAGAGGGAGAGCAAGTGAGAGAAAAAGTAGAGGATGGGAGAGGAGAGAGGGGGGATGGGTGTGTGTGAAAGAGAGAGAGTATGGAATGAGAGAGGGGAGAGAGAGATAGAGAGAGTAGGGGATGGGATAGAAAGAGAATAGGCAATGGTAGAGGGAGTGGGAGAGGGAGAGAGAGGGTGGATGGAAGAGAAAGAGATTAGGCAATGGTAGAGGGAGTGGGAGAGGGAGAGAGAGGGGGGATGGAAGTGTGTGTAAGAGAGAAAGTAGGGGATGGGAGAGAGTGTGAGAGAGAGTAGGGGTGGAAAAGAGAGAGAGTGAGAGTAGGGGATGGGAGAGAGAGGGAGAGAGAGAGAGAGATAGTAGGCAATGGGAGAGGGAGTGGGAGGGAGAGGGAGAGGGGGAATGGAAGTGTGTAAGAGAGATAGAGTTGGGGATGGGAGAGAGTAGGCAATGGGAGAGGGAGTGAGAGAGAGAGGGGGGGAATGGGAATGTGTATAAGAGAGATAGAGTAGGGGATGGGAGAGAGTGTGAGAGTTTGAGAGAGAGTAGGGGGTGGTAGAGAGAGCTTGTACAGGATGGGGGTGAGAGAGAGAGAGAGAGAGAGAGAGTATGAGAGAGAGTAGGCGATGGAAGAGAGAGAGTGAGAGTAGGGGATGGGAGAGAGAAAGTAAAGAGGGAAAGAGAGTACTTGAGAGAGAGAGAGATAGTAGGTGGTGCAAGAGGGAGTGGGAGAGGGAGAGAGAGGGGGATGGGAGTGTGTGTGACAAATCTAGAGAGTAGAGGATGGGAGAGGAGGGAGAGAGGGGGGGATGGGAGTGTGTGTCTATGAAAGAGAGAGAGTAGGGGATGGGAGAGGGGAGAGAGAGAGTAGGGGATGGGGGAGAGGGAGTGGGAGAGGGAGAGAGAGAGGGGGGGGAATGGGAATGTGTGTAAGAGAGATAGAGTAGGGGATGGGAGAGAGTGTGAGAGTGTGAGAGAGAGTAGGTGGTGGCAGAGAGAGCTCGTATGGGATGGGAGAGAGAGAGTGAGATTAGGGGATGGGAGAGAGAGAGAGAGTAGAGAAGGAGAGAGAACTTGAGAGAGAGAGATCTAGTAGGCGGTAGGAGAGGGAGAGGGAGAGAGATAGGGGGGATGGGAGTGTGCGTGACAGATGTAGAGAGTAGGGGATGGGAAAGAAGAGAGTGGGGGGATAAGAGTGTGTGTGTTTGTGAAAGAGAGAGAGTAGGGGATGGGAGAGAGTGTGAGAGTGTGAGAGAGAGTAGGGGGTGGCAGAGAGAGAGTACAAGATGGGAGAGACAGAGTGAAAGGATGGGAGAGAGTGAGAGAGAGAGTAGGGGGTGGCAGAGAGAGAGAGAGTACGGGATAGGAGAGATAGAGTGAAAGGATGGGAGAGAGTGTGAGAGAGAGTAGGGGATGGGAGAGAGTGTGAGAGAGAGTTGGTAATGGGAGAGAGAGAGAGTAAGAGTAGGGGATGGGAGAGAGAGAGTAGAGAGGGAGAGAGAGAACTTGAGAGAGAGAAATAGTAGGTGACCTGGGAGAGGGAGTGGGAGAGGAGGAGAGAGAGGGATGGGAGTGCGTGTGACAAATCTAGAGAGTAGGGGATGGGAGAGAAGAGAGAGGGGGGATGGGAGTGTGTGTGTGTGTGTGTGTCTGTGAAAGAGAGAAAGTAGGGGATAGGAGAGAGTGTGAGAGTGTGAGAGAGAGTAGGGGGTGGCAAAGAGAGAGTACGAGATGGGAGAGATAGAGTGAAAGGATGGGAGAGAGTGTGAGAGAGAGTAGGGGATGGGAGAGAGTGTGAGAGAGATTTGGGAATGGGAGAGAGTGTGAGAGAGAGTTGGGAATGGGAGAGAGAGAGAGAGTAAGAGTAGGGGATGGGAGAGAGAGAGTAGAGAGGGAGAGAGAGAACTTGAGAGAGAGAAATAGTAGGTGACCTGGGAGAGGGAGTGGGAGAGGAGGAGAGAGAGGGATAGGAGTGCGTGTGAAAAATCTAGAGAGTAGGGGATGGGAGAGAAGAGAGAGGGGGGATGGGAGTGTGAGTGTGTGTGTGTGTGTCTGTGAAAGAGAGAGAGTAGGGGATAGGAGAGAGTGTGAGAGTGTGAGAGAGAGTAGGGGGTGGCAAAGAGAGAGTATGAGATGGGAGAGACAGAGTGAAAGGATGGGAAAGAGTGTGAGAGAGAGTAGGAGGTGACAGAGAGAGAGAGAGTATGAGATGAGAGAGACAGAGTGAAAGGATGAGAGAGAGTGTCAGAGAGAGTAGGGGATGGGAGAGAGTGTGAGAGAGAGTTGGGGATTGGAGAGAGAGAGAGTAAGAGTAGGAGATGGGAGAGAGAGAGAGAGAGTAGAGAGGGAGAGAGAGAACTTGAGAGAGAGAGATAGTAGGTGGTGGGAGAGGGAGTGGGAGAGGAGGAGAGAGAGGGATGGGAGTGCGTGTGAGCTATCTAGAGAGTAAGGGATGGGAGAGGGGAGAGAGAGAGGGGGATGGGAGTGTGTATCTGCAAAAGAGAGAGTTTAGGGGATGGGAGAGGGGAGAGAGAGTAGTGGATGGGAGTGTGTGTAAGAGAGAGTAGGGGATGGGAGAGATTGTGAGAGAGAGTAGGAGGTGGCAGAGAGAGAGAGAGTAAGAAGTGGGAGAGGGAGGATGGGAGTGTGTGTGAGAGATCTAAAGAGTAAAGGATGGGAGAGGGGAGAGAGAGAGAGTGTAGGCGATGGGAGAGGGGAGAGAGAGTAGGAAGAGAGAGAGAGTAGGGAGAGAGAGAGTAGGGAGGGTGGAGAGTGATGTGTTCTAATATAGTGTGTACGCGCTATAGCGTGTACGCACTATGTGAAATCACCTAAAAACAGTCAAAAAGAAACTTTGGGGCCTGTTTCATTCATTCTCTGCTTTTGTTCTGTTCTGCACTCTGTTATCATGATAGAAATCACGGGTTTCAACACAACAAACATTCTTTCAAAGTGGCAAACACTATTTCAAGCTAACAAACACTATTTCAAGGTGGCAAACACTTTTGGAAGCTAACAAACACCAAATTCAATCATTGGATACACGATTTGAAGACTTTTTGAATATTCCTTGTATAGAAAAGGTTAGTGCAATCTATTTTAAATATTGTTTTTTGATATATAGATACAAATTTGATTATAATTTGACATGTTGTTTAATATATAGTGAATTCATTGAAATTTGTATGTTTCAATGAAATGTTATTTCGAAATGGTTAGAAATTTGACAAGTCGTTTTATATATATATTGTGTATTCATTCAAATAATTATAATTTTTATACGTATTTGAATAATTTTTAGTTTACACATTTTAAGTAATTCAAATGTTTGAATAATTTGACATGTAGAAATCATCATCATGCCAAGGAAGAAACCAAAAAATCAAACAAATGAAGATAGGGAGAGAGATTTGGCAATTAAAAGAGATAAAATGAAATTACTACGTGAGCAAAGAAAAATGCAAAGAAATAATGAAGAATTGACTTTCAAAGAGGATCAAGAACCACCGGTACCAAGAAACAAAGAGGAAGAATTGGAAAGACAAAGAGAACGAATGAGACTGTTACGCTCAAGAAGACAATTGAATTGTGAAGCTACACCATCTTTTAATGTTGGAGTCATATTGTCCGCTACACCATCTTCCAATGTTGAAGTCATATCATCCTCTCATGTTGAAGAGACACCAATTTGTAGATCCGATGATATACACACTCCATCATGTCATGTTGAAGGCACAACATCAACACATCAAGTAGGTGATATTCCATCTTTTGCATCTTATTGCCAAGGCACATCATCTTCAGTTCAAGGTACGCAATACACTCAACATTATGTTGATGTTCAAAATGTTGAGAGAATTGAAGAGATTATAACACCTTCTAGAATTCATTTTAGAAGACCAAAATATTTGATTGATATTGATAGTAACATTTTGAAATCAATGCTTGACAAGATTAGCAAGCGTACTTGTCAAAGAAAAGTTAATCGTATGTGGAGATTATTTTTTAATGAATTAAATATTACAGATCAATGCCAATTATTTGTTAAAATGATGAGGAATTTAAAATTTAGGCCTATCATGAAGATTCTTGGGCTAAGAACGATGGATAATTCAAATGAAAAAAACATTGTAAAGAATCTAATGAATGCTTATGACAAAGTGGGTTCTAAATCACGCACCAAAGATAGTAATATCGCAAGACGAGTACTTACATCGACAATAGTAAGTAGCCAAATGAAGAAAGCTTGACTCATGAGAAAGACAAGCAAAACATTAAAAATTGGTAGAGGTACTCTAAGGAGAGCCATGCTAAGGCATGAGAGATTGGAAGATCCAACAAAAAATGAGTTATGGACATTTAGCGGTAGACTACTGTGAAGGATAAAAAAATTAGTGAAGCCTTGAAATCATTGATCGAAGATTTTTGGAAAAATAACACATGTGTTTCCCCTAATCAAAGAGATGTTGTAAGAATGAGGATTGGTAGCCAAAATTGCGAGCCACATGCAAAACATTTTTTGGACACAACTCAGACACAATTTTTTGCAAAATTTATTGGTATGTATCCTCAAATTCGAATAAGTCAAAGATTTTTTGAGATGGGTAAACCTTTTTATGTGAAGATAAATCACACACACACAACTTGTTGTAGGATACATATTGAATTTTCTAACCATTTTGATGTTTTTAGGCATATATGCATAATTTTGCATTCTCAATTTGTTTTGCAGGATTGTGACATAAATGAGCCACCAAGATCTTCAAGGGAATTCGTATCCAACATTTTATGTGAAATAAGGGACGACCAACAATTTTACAAGACATCATGTTTGGATGGTACGTGCTTATTTTGTGGTTCTTTGCAACTTTTATCAACTTGTCAACATATGGATAGTACACATGCAATTGGAAATGAAATAGTAGATTATGGAAAATTTAAGACAGTGACATATGCTCTAAAAGATGGGAAACATGGTAAAAGATGTGATTTAGTCATTGAAAAGATTCCAGTGTATGAGTTCATGAAGATTTTTTGTGAAAACATTATTTACGAGTATGCAAGGCATACCCATAGAGCTCGATGGCTGGATTTGCAATTCAAGTTGTGCAAGGATACGTTTCCACTGGATACCTTTGTTTTGGTTGTAGATTTTGTAGAGAACTACACACTACAACCACAAAATGAGGTGCAAGCAAAGTATTATACTTCTCAACAGGTTTTCATATTTGTTCACATAACATTCATGCATTCACCTACAAGTACAGAGGATGACAGGAAGATTTTGAGGGAGTACCATTTTTACATCAGCGATGATCGATCACATTCTACGGAGTTCGTACATGGTTGTTTTCAACTATTTTATGGAGATTTGGCTAATAGGGGCATCACATATTGTCAGCACATTATTTGGTCAAACAATTGTGTATCTCAATTCAAGAATGCACGGATGTTCTATTGGTTGAGCAAGATGCACAAGTTGTGTAGAATTCAATACATGTGGAATTTCACAGAGGCTGGTCATGGAAAGGGAGAGCACGATGGTGCAGGCGCATGCATCAAAAGAGCCTTAGCTCGTGAAGAACTAAAGTACAAAGATGGAGCAATATTGATAGATGAAAAATCCATCGTCCAGTGGTGTAACGCTACAATGGGTCCAGGTAAGGAAGGTGAGTCTACGATTTGTAGATTTTTTTGGTTGATAGATAATACTAACATTGCACCATATCAGGATTGTTGCACACTAACAGGATCCAGTGAGTTGCACTCTTTTAGAAGCTCTAATGCAGGTTCATGGAGTATCCACACACGAAAAATGGCATGCTATTGTCCATCATGTGCAGAGGAAAATTGGGATGACTGTGAGTCGACTGAATGGGTGGACAAATGGGATATATGGGTTTTGGACCCAATTGACACCTATCGTCCCCCACAAGCACTGGAAATGGTACAGATGGAATCATCTATTGACTTTGACTGCTTGTCTGATCTAGTGCAACCTGGTAATATATATATTTATATATCTTTGTAATTTCAATATGTAACTTTATAACTTTTACGCAAGTATTTTTTGAATTGATGATCGCATTTTGTACATTTGTCACTGCAGGCCATGTTTTTGTTGTTATTGCACCTGAAGACAATGAAGAAGGGATAGATTATTATTTGTGTCATTGTGTTCAAGCCAAACAAAAATTGGATCACTTGGTTATAGATGGTGAAGGTTTAGAGTACCATGTCGGTGCGGTGGTTGTAATCGGCACATGGCTTAGACGATATTCTATGAAGAACCCTAACTTGTGGTTATTCGAGGATTGGCAAACAAAGAGGAAGATTCTTCATTATTCAAATCTTGTTGTCGCATCAAATGTCCACTTGATAAAATATGGTGGAAAACCACATAATAAGAATCTTTGGAGAGTTTGTGAGTCAGACCACGAGGCAATACTTGAGACATTAAAATGTCGAGCAGATCGAGTTGGCTCATTAGATTGAATACAGAGAGAGGGAGAGAGAGAAAGAGTGATCAACTGGATCCAAATACATAGTTGCAACCTCTTCCCCAAGACTGTCCACATGAATAAGGTGGACCGTATTGTTATGATGTGTAAGTGATGAGATTTAGTTTAAATCATAGATTTTATATTTTGATTTGTTTAGAATCTAGATTTTATGTTTTGATGTCTCCAATTTTTTTAAAGCTAGAACAATATTTTTCATATTTTCTTATTGTGACGATATTTTTCTTTCATTGCATGTTCTCTTGGATGACAGGAGGGAGAGAAGAAAAATAAGTAGATTTCCAAACAGCCAGCCACCCTTCTTCATGTAATTTATTCATTTAAGGTAAAAGTCCCATTTCCTTTGTTTGGCTTTGGTATTTGGTTATTTAAAGTCATTATTCTAGTTGGACCTTCGTATGTTTGAATTTGGGATTGTTTAGTGTCTATTTGTTATGATTATACTGAATTATTAATTCTACGATGTTTCTATTATTTAATTATTTAAAATAAATTAAAACTTTTTGTATAAAATTATTATTATTTATTTCTATCTATTTGTTATGATTATTTCTATTATTTAAAATAAATTAATTCTATAATATCTCTATGATGAACTATTTATATTTCTAAACTTTACATATTTTACGCCATGACCAACAATCAAACTATTATAACAATACAAATACATTTAAATAGTAATGTAAGAATGGTTTAGTTCACATAAAAAGTAAGTCTATCTTAGATATTCTAAATACATCACAAAACTTTATCGCTTCAAAAAATTTGGAATTTCTCCAATCTACTTGAGTTCCCATCAATTGTCCATAAAACTGGGAAAGGGAATAGATGCTATGCTCCCAATCCCAAAGTCCACTACTAGGAGATGTGTGTAATGTAGGATTCAACTCCATCAACTTAGTCATTTTTTTCACTAGTTGATTGGGACTCTCACCATTTGTTGCCAACTATGGTGACAATGCTTGGGGTTACACTTATTAAGTAAGAATATTTCCTAATCTAGGGATTAGAGCATTGAACATATCAGAATGTGATTTATGCTATGGGAGAAGAGGTATGTTGGGCATACTAATTGATTCTAGGGCTAGTGCAATTACATCTCCTTCCACTAGTATTGTAAATATAATTTCTATAGTTGTTGAAGGTGCACCTCCAATATTTGGTCTATATCTCTTTCAAAAATTTAGATTATCCTCTCTTTCTTTCCTCTTCTATTCCTTTAGTGCAACCTTCTCCGCAACTCATTTTCCCCTCTCTATAGCATATAAGATCTCATTTCTTGCAATCTTTTCCTCTCTCCCATCTTTCCTATCCCTGATCTTCTCCTTTAGGTAAAGTGCATTAGCCTCAAATAACTTCTTAGTCTCTCTTGTTCCTTAGAATTTTGTATCCTTTTCTTTGGTAGCTATAGGAATCTACTGGGTAAACCACTATGTTGTTTTCTGTCTAGTGGCATGTAACATATAAAATCATCATCTCCATCATAGTCATTTTGGGCCTGGGTATCAAAAAATTGTTAACTATTTATTTCATCATGGTTGCCACCATTTGCAAAGCATTAGATGACGTCCTTGGGGTCAACATGTGGTGGGGATGGAATTAAAAGGGAAACATTTTCATCCCCACAAGAATTTGGTTACCCAAGGTTTGTGACAACCTCCTACAACCAATTTGGTTGTGAATCTTGCATTAGCAAGCTTAATCTAATATCAATGTTTGTTGTATGCTCAATGTTTTATCTCCTATAATAGTCCACTGGCTGGTTCAGGTTTTCTAGTTGGGTATTTTTAGGTGCAATTGTACCTAGTCCCTTCATATTTTGTCCATAACTCCTCAACAAAGTGTTAATTGGTTCATCTAATAAGCCATTGATTTTTAGGAAGGATTCAATAGTGATTTCCTCCCCCTCGCTTTACAACTCATCAATATTTGCATCATCTACAGTAGTTGTTTCTTGCAACTCATCTCTTACACTTTCTCAATTTTGCCTCTTCTAGGCTTGTTCCAACTAGCCCTTGCCAATCCTAAACTATTGGGTGATTAAAATACCCTTTTCCTCACTCTAAAATATACTCCAAAACCAACTACACTTGTTTTGTAAAATATCACTCAAAACTGGCTATTTCAGTCTGCCAACTAGGCCTAGTTTGAGGCCATTTACAAAGCAACTCACAATCCCTTGACTTTTGGAACTCCCATGACCCAAAAAAGTATTAAGACATGACTCAAATGCAAGGATTCTTTTATTTTTTGGGTCTCATGATCAACTTTACAATGGTTTTTACAAAACCCTCCTTTCTAGCCCCTTTACCCTAGGGCTTTCTAGAACTCTTACTTTGCAACGTCTCTAGAACCCCAAAATGGTCCAACCACCTTCATTTTGGTTATATTAGATGACTTCAAACATAAAATGCAACTCTTGTTTGGAGAAAACACTAAATCCACCTTGGGAGCAATCACATACCCCTTTTTATGCACTCAAATTTTAGGGAAAACTATGCAAATACTTCTTAAATGGTTTCAACACTCAAATTTTTAGATGGAAATGGTTATTATAGACTCAAACCAACAAGAAAAATCCCAAACTTGAGGTTTCTCAACACTCAACAATCAAATTTCAAAACTATTACCAACACTTACTACTAGGAAAATTTCTAGTTTTAATGGTCAAACTCCCAAACCATACAAAGGACCCCCCACTATTTTTGTATTTTTAAACACTCTTTTTGGAGACCTACAATAACCTCTCTCACTTTTTGGAGATCACACTCCGTTTTCATTTTACGACGCCATCTCGGGTGATGCTGAAACTTGCAATGTCGGCTATTACAAAGTTGCCAACTGCCAAATCTCTCTCACCTTTCCTCGTGGGATTGAACTGTCTACTCTGTTAGCTTTGTGTAGTCGGGTAAACCCTATCCCCAACCTCATCCTATCCCCTTCAGTGCTCGAACATTCTCAGGCACGCCAATCCAGAATGTCCCCAAGGGTCACTAAATGCCATAGGGTTGCAATCTTTGACGGAGCATATCTCAGAGCTCGTGCAAGGTATGGATGCAATTCTAGTTCCTACAGGACCATGTTGCAAATACCTACAATAAAATCTCTCACTTTTTGGAGATCACACTCCATTTTTGTTTTACAATGCCATCTCGGGTGATGCTAAAACTTGTAGTGTGGGCCAGTACAAAGTTGCCAACTGCCAAATCTCTCACCTTTCGTCGTGGGATCGAACTGTCTACTCCGTTAGCTCTGGGTGGCCGGGTAAACCCTATCCCCAACCTCGTCCTATCCCCTTTAGTGCTCAAACGTTCTCAAGCACGCCAATCCGAAATGTCCCCAAGGGTCACTAAATGCCATAGGGCTGCGATCTTTGACGGGGTATATCTTGGAGCTCGTGCAAGGTATGGATGGGATTCTAGTTCCTACAGGACCGTGTTGCAGAGACCTAGAATAACCTCTCTCATTTTTTGGAGATCACATTCTGTTTTCATTTTACAACTCCATCTCGGGTGATGCTGAAACTTGTAGTGTTGGCCAGTACAAAGTTGCCAACTTCCAAATCTCTCTCATCTTTCGTCGTGGGATCAAACTGTCTGCTCCATTAGCTTCGGGTGGCTGGGTAAACCTTATCCCCAACCTCTTCCTATCCCCTTCAGTGCTCGAACGTTCTCAGGCACGCTGAACCAGAATGTCCCTAAGGGTCACTAAATGCCACAGGGCTGCGATCTTTGATGGGGCATATCTCAAAGCTCGTGTGAGGTATGGATACAATTCTAGTTCCTATAGGACCATGTTGCAGAGATCTACGATAATCTCTCTCACTTTTTGGAGATCACACTCCATTTTAGTTTTACAACGCCATCTTGGGTGATGCTGAAACTTGTAGTGTGGGCCAATACAAAGTTGCCAACTGCCAAATCTCTCTCACCTTTCGTCGTGGGATCGAACTGTTTGCTCCATTAGCTTCGAGTGGCCGAGTAAACCCTATCCCCAACCTCGTCCTATCCCCTTTAGTGCTCGAATGTTCTCAGGCACGCCAATTCGAAATGTCCCCAAGGGTCACTAAATGCCATAGGGCTGCGATCTTTGATGGGGTATATCTTGGAGCTCGTGCAAGGTATGGATGCGATTCCAGTTCCTACAAGACCATGTTGTGGAGACCTACAATAACCTCTCTCACTTTTTGTAGATCGCATTCTATTTTCATTTTACAACACCATCTCAGGTGATGTTGAAACTTGTAGTGTTGCCTAGTACAAAGTTGCCAACTGCCAAATCTCTCTTATCTTTCGTCATGGGATCAAACTGTCTGCTCCATTAGCTCCGAGTGGCCGGGTAAAACTTATCCCCAACCTTGTCTTGTCCTTCAATTCTTGAATGTTCTCAGGAATGCCAAACCAGAATGTCCCTAAGGGTCACTAAATGCCATAGGGCTGCGATCTTTGACGGGGCATATCTCGGAGCTCGTGCAAGATATGGATGAGATTCCAATTCCTACAGGACTCTGTTGTAGAGACCTACAATAACCTCTCTCACTTTTTGGAGATCACATTCCATTTTATTCTACAATGCCATCTCGGGTGATGCTGAAACTTGTAGTGTTGGCCAGTACAAAGTTGCCAACTGCCAAATCTCTCTCATCTTTCATCATGGGATCAAACTGTCTACTCCATTAGCTCTGGGTGGCCCAGTAAACCTTATCCCCAACCTCTTCCTATCCCCTTCAGTGCTCGAACATTCTCAGGCACGCTGAACCAGAATGTCCCTAAGGGTCACTAAATGCCACAGGGCTGCGATCTTTGACGAGGCATATCTCGAAGCTCATGCAAGGTATGGATGCGATTCTAGTTCCTACAGGACCGTGTTGCGGAGACCTACAATAACCTCTCTCACTTTTTGGAGATCACACTTCATTTTTGTTTTACAATGCCATCTTGGGTGATGCTGAAACTTGCAATGTGGGCCAGTACAAAGTTGCCAACTGCCAAATCTCTCTCACCTTTCGTCGTGGGATCGAACTGTCTGCTCCGTTAGCTCTGAGTGGCCGGGTAAACTCTATCCCCAACCTCATCCTATCCCCTTTAGTGCTCAAACGTTCTCAGGCATGCCAATCTGAAATGTCCCCAAGGGTCATTAAATGCCATAGGGCTGCGATCTTTGATGGGGCATATCTCGGAGCTCGTGTGAGGTATGGATGCAATTCTAGTTCCTACAGGACTGTGTTGCGGAGACCTACAATAACCTCTCTCGCTTTTTGGAGATCAAATTCTATTTTCATTTTACAACACCATCTCGGGTGATGCTGAAACTTGTAGTGTTGGCCAGTACAAAGTTGCCAACTGCCAAATCTCTCTCATCTTTCATCGTGGGATCAAACTGTCTGCTCCATTAGCTTCAGGTGGTCAGGTAAACCCTATCCCCAACCTTGTTTTGTCCCCTTCAATGCTTGAATGTTCTCAGGCACACCGAACCAGAATGTCCCTAAGGTTCACTAAATGCCACAGGGCTGCAATCTTTGACGGGGTATATCTCAGAGCTCGTGCAAGATATGGATGAGATTCCAATTCCTATAGGACTGTGTTGTAGAGACCTACAATAACCTCTCTCACTTTTTGGAGATCACATTCCATTTTCATTCTACAATGCCATCTCGGGTGATGATGAAACTTGTAGTGTTGGCCAATACAAAGTTGCCAACTGCCAAATCTCTCTCATCTTTCGTCATGGGATCAAACTGTCTGCTCCATTAGCTCTGGGTGGCCGGGTAAACCCTATCCCCAACCTCTTCCTATCCCCTTCAGTGCTCAAACGTTCTCAGGCACGCTGAACCAGAATGTCCCTAAGGGTCACTAAATGCCATAGGGCTACGATCTTTGATGGGGCATATCTATGGGCTGTCAATACTTCAACTATACTTTAAGTCAATGATTATCAATATGTGAAAAAATGGAACTTTTTGTATTTTGAAGTACTGATAAGATGGCCTTGCCCTTCCCCAGGAGTTTCAGAAATGGGAGACATTAGGTAAGAGAGTGAAAATGTTACTATCACTTCAACACACATGACGCAATTGGAAATGCAAATTTTGATGGTAATCATTTTCTGATAAGGGAGAGACTAGGGATGATCATTGTTACTATCTCTTTAGTAGTGGAATTTTGTTTTCTCTTGAATTTGGTGGTGGGGGATCAGTGGTAAGACTCCTTGGATATTCCTTCTTATGATGTTAGTGACAAGTGTTGCTCTTTGAAAACACTTGTACAATCTTTTTTAAATTATTAGATAAAAATAGAGAATTGTAAGTATTAAACATGATTAGCCTTTAGTTTCTAGAAGATCTTTATTTCCCCATCAATGCATTTAGAAAGTTAAGTTTGAAGAAGATCATAAATAGAAAAAATTAGAGAAGTGATTTAAACATTTATATTGATTGGAAACATGTGAGTCTTGAGTTTCCTCTACCTTTTAAAGAATGTTCCTTAGCTAGCAGACCTAATTCCACATTCCATAAGACTGTCATTGCACTAAAGATTTAGGAAACCAACTGCTCTAAGATAAAGCTTCCCGATCAATAATAATCTAGCCTATTGAGGTACATAATACTTCTCAATTAAACTTGTGTTAATTCAGTATTAATTTTGTAATTAACTACAATTTCAGTATCTGTGTATAGGGCGTGACTAAGAAAACTATTTGAGGTCCAATTTGAAAATATATTTGTAAGGATCTCGACCAAGGTTCACAACTTCGATGATTAATACATTCATTCAGGCTAGAACCTCACTACAAAAAAATAATATATAAAAAAGGTAGTGAATAACGTCATGTCTAGACCCAAATCAACCAATGAAAGTCAAATTAGCATAATTTGGAACAACAATATATGCATTGAGTGGGTTGTCATAAAAAAACTTCATAATAAAATTCATGTCTAGAATTAAAAGACTTTAAAGAACATTTATGCTTGTAACACAAATGGCCATTCAAAACTGAATATGATTACAATATGTGAAATAGCATTACAAGAACTTGTAATGCTCTTGTGAACATCATGTTAATTCTTGTAAGAATCCCTAAGATGCTTGTTATACTCAAAATTTTGTTGAAATTGAATTAATTTTTATCCTGTCGATTAATTGGCTTAGGGTGATATATGCTTCTTGGATGGAATAATGAGTTCGTGATTAACTCTGTATTAAGATTCATAGCATCTTCTAGTTATTTGCAAAGGAAATTTATAAATTACTTGCTAATGTCATATGGCTTGCTTGAGAAAGATGTCCATGTTCTTATTGATGGGTACTAATGACTATCCACATTTAGTTCTTTAATATCCTATTTGACAAGCTTTCCATAGACATTTCTTTGCCATACTAAGTATTTTTGAAAACATATTTGAGTAGGACTATAGTAGATACTACCAGAAACAGCTTCTTTGCAATTTTTGAGAAATACTAATAAAGCAAAAAAGAACATCTACTAGTTGGTAGACATAATGGAAACTCTCTAGCAATTGAATTTAATTTCATACATGCACATATCTAATTTAATGTCATACATGAACATATCTAATTTAATGTCATACATGAACAAACATATAATATAAAATGATAACCAATAATGTCATATACATTAACAAACACATAATTTATTATGATAACCAATAATGTCATATATGAACAAACATATCATATATTAACCAATAATGTCATACATCAAATATGTCATACATCAAATATAGAATGTCATATGTACATCAAATGTGTATCGAATATGTCTCTCAGATGCCTATATATATACATGGGGAAGGAAACAAGTCTCTATATATATGTATCAAATATCTCAACAACATCTTTTCCTTCCCATGAGGGGAAGGAAACAAGTCTCTCGACGTCCTATGCCGTCGTGTGGAGGGAGACAGTGGAGATGACGGGGCCTTCTTGACATGCTCACTTGACCTCTTGTTGAGGCTCTTCTCCAGGTCCAACTAATACAAAGAAAGTAGATATGAATCAATATTTATTATACATTTAAATAAAATATATGTACTCACAAAATCAATTATTTTCTTACTGCCAACAAATAGTCACTCTGTAAGTCCACCTCAAATGCTCGTGGACGATCAGGCGTGACAAGACCCTACAAAAATTCAATAAATATAATCACTTATAAATAACATTAGAAATTTTGAGATTAACTATTATAAACAACAACTAAAATGAAGAAAATTCTTTCATACCTCCGTCAGTGGCTGTGAGCTAGCCACAGCTGCGGCCACTCCACTATCAACAGACTGTCGCAGATGAGGAGGTGTGTCCGACATCATGAGCTGAACATCATACAATACACGTTATATCTAACATGAAACATGGAATAAATATAATCAAATGAATTAAATTAACATGAAACAACTGTACCTATGTGAAGCTTGTATGATGTCTCTGCTCTGCGTTTGTGGTAAAGGTTGATGGTCCTGTGGAGAACTGATGCACATGCATATTTTTTTTGGTCAATCCTTAATATGATTACGTAATAAATATATGTATTAATTAAAATGATTAAATTGATACATACCTCAGGACTCGTCGAAGGGACAAAAAATGGGCCTGGAGGATCACTGCTAGGCCCAGGAACACTTTGACCCTAAATTTTGAACAATGTCAATAAATCCTAATTAATTAATCATTCACTATACAAATGAAATGTGATCAAAATAGTAATTTACCTATGTGTCAATGCCAAATGTTTCATTCAGAAACTAATCAGTGTAACGCCCCGCCAAGGGATCCAAAAGAATTAACCTAAAGTTTCACTAAGTTTGCTAAACATTTTTTTTTTTTTTTAAAGTAAGAAAGTATGACATACACATCAAACAAGTAGTAGCGGAAGCAATAACATGTAATCATCGACAAACATACATTGCAAGTTACATTTCTTAAAGATCCCAAGACATTGAGTCACGTTTAAATTTAATTAATTCTAAGTCTAACAACTAACACATACATATAAAAGAATAATCAGAAACTCCAATGTCCATAATATACATTTGTTCCGAATGCTCCTTGGCAAATTAATTCGGAATGCTCATTCATCCACTGTACATGTCACAGGGTATGAAAGGCTTAAAAGAATATACATATGTAAGGGTCAAGATACAACATCCTCAAATCTATGATACAAAGTACAGTAAAAATATATGAAACTATTCACCATACATGATACATCCATACATCCATAATGATAAAACATCTATCATAAAATCTAACCATCCATCATACTAATCCAAGAACATAGTGTAGGTAAATGTCAATCACGATATCTCCAGCCACGGTGACCACGGAATGGATCTCAATGGTAAGAGTAAAAGCACTACCACCCGACCGCGTGGAACCTAAATGGTCCACTCCCACCGCGCTGAGGAGATAGTCTCAAGTCCCAAATAGGATAACAAAACCTATAATCATAAATACTCTCTAAGTCCAGGAAATCCTATAAGTATGCTAACTCAAGGGTTCCTAAAAAGACCGACATCTAAATCCCAGAGGTACCACAAGACACGTAGGAAACCTAATATGCAAGCGGGAAAGTGTCATCGCAAAAGTCATGTAGAAGTTACCCGAGCAATCCCTTAGGAATCCCAGGTCCCTACTGATCCTGCGGCCACTAGTATCCTCTCGTACTGACGAGGCATACTATGGTATACAAGGTCGTAACCAAGCGTCCTCTCTACCCCATCCTAGTCTATACTAGCACTCATGGCATGGGAGAGAACATACAATTATCTTGTTAGGTTCATTTTCTCTCATTTAGTGTAAATGTTTTCACTTATTAAAAACAACTTACAATGGGTTTCTCAAGGCAGCCACTTAGGGCTCCGACCCCCATTGCAAGCCACTTCCCGACTCTACACATAGATAACCTACCCTAGCTCATGAACTCATAAATCAAAGAATCATAATAAAACCATCTCAGTCCTATGCGAGCAACTGAAAATATCATAAAAAGATAATCCACAAAATATATCAGTTCTTCATGAGCAACAGATAACATCAAATAGTAATCAAGTAATCACGACAGTTCTCTATCAGCAACTGAAGGCATCAATGATAAGTCACAAAATCCAATGGTTCTCTAATGAGCAACCAGAAAGTAATACAAGTATAACTGATCGAGACTCAGAAATGGTTATCAAATATAACTGATCGAGACTCAAAAATGGTTAAGTTAGGTATTCTCAAATACATACATCTCAGCTTCACACAAGGAACTGGAAAGCAATCACAAACAATAAACACAATCATGTCATAGAGCACTTCATCACATTACCATGGTCATGTTAAGAAAGATCGAGACCAAATCATCAAGACATCACGTTCACAAACCCCGAGCCTCTGGTAACAACCTGAACTGGTCAACGCTAAACCAACCCCAAAACATTCAAAGTACAAAGTCAACATCAAAGTCTCAGAGATTGGATCTGAAAGTATATTATTTAAATTAAGGTAAGGTTTGTGTTTTAGTTCAATGTCGAATTCAAGTAGCAAAGTTTTCACAACTACCCTTTTTCGAATAACCCAGTTCTATAATAATTTACATTAAATCAATATCCAAATTTATAATTTAGTCAAATAACATTCCTTATTAATTAACTTAATTAAACTAATTTTAATTAAATTAATTAATATTTATTAGATCTAATTAATTATTTTAATCCAACTAATAATTGTTAATTTATTAATATTTAAACAAAATTATTAATAAATTACAATTTACAACTATAACAATGCAATTAATATTTATTTATTAAATATTTAAAAAAAATTAATTTATTATAAAAATTAAATATATTATAATTTTTTTAATTTAAAATTTTTAATTAAATAAAATTCATTTTTTTAATAATTAAAAAAAATTATATATAAAAAAAAAATTTTAAAAAACGAATTCCCAAACGTTTATAGCCCGTCGGCTTTGGCCGCAGGCCTGCGGTCGCAGGGCCTGCGGCGGCAGGTACTCTGTACCTGCCGTTGCAGTACCTACGACGCAGGTACTGTCGGCCTGCGCCGACAGTGGGGGCGGGTACAGGGTAATTCCCTCCCCCCACTTTATTAAATTTAAATATATTTTATTTATTTATTTATTTTTTTTTTATATGAATTTATTTTATTCTAATACAAATAAAATAAGTTTTTTTATTTTAAAAATTAATTTTGTTTAATTTTATTTTTTTATAAAAACAATTTCTTCCAAAGGGGTAAATATGTAATATATAAATATATATATATATTTATTTATTTATTTATTTTTCTTATTTTTTTTATCCAGAACTTTTCAATTCATTAAAACAAAACCCTTATTAAATTAGATCTTAATTTCTAAATCAAGAAAGCAATGGTTCTAATTAATTCATCCAGTCTCCATGGATACAAAAATTATTGACGAATAATTAATAACTTCACAAGATTTGAAAGCTTAAAACTTTTATCACAGAGAATTCAGATCTACAAACCCCAGACACGAAGAAGACAGGAAGGGAATAATTGCAAATTTAATGGATAAAAAACACAAGACCCTACCTGATCCTGATGCTATCATGCAACCTCCAGAAAATTGTATGCGAATTTGCTCCTCTCAATAACCTTTCCCTTCGAGACTTTCTTCGTATCAGCCTTCTGAAATTTGCTTCCAAAAATTATCTTCCTCCTAATTCTCGTCCAAATTCGTATCCCCCAAAAATGAACCCCCAAAGTTGTGATAAGCAAATTCTCCTCAATTCGGGGCACTAATTGTGCGTTTACCCGAGAAGACTCTTTTTACAACTCAGTTAACTCAAATTAACTTTTATTATCTTTTCTAATTCTTTTGCATTCAACTTTCATGCACATTAAGTTGAATGATTAAATAACTTTATTTAAAATTTCACTTGACTTCAATTCTTAATTAATTTATTACTTTAAATCTTATGTGCACTTTTAAGAAATTAAAATAACATTATTAATTTTTATAATTTAATCTTTTAATTTAATTCTTATATTTAACTCATGATTAGATCATGCGATCTAGAATTCTTAATAAATTTATATCTTTCAACTTCTTAATTTATTTTAGAACTTAATTGATAACATATTTAATTAATTTAAATAACAATAATATTTAGCATTTATTTAAAAATGAACTCCAAATATATTATTATTAAATTAAATAAATATTATCCTGTTCTAAATATATCTTAAACTTTAATTCTTTTATTTAATTAATTAATTAATTAATTAAATATAAAGATATCATAATTAATTCCTTATTAAATTAAATCATTAATTAGTCTTTTTAATTAGACTTAATTAATAGAAAATACACCAAGGACTCATAAAGCAACATACGAAAACCCATCATAGAAAAATACACACCAAATCAAATACAAGGGTTATAATCACCAAATTACATCATTTGATGCATTCGGAGGGTACTTAACTCAGATACTTGTCCTAATTATCAATTAGGACAATTGGCTAAAGGGTTTAGGATTTGGACTTAAGAGTTTATCTCCCCTCTCTTACCATTGAGACAGTGCGATAGGGTACGCTCATCCTGACAATTCAGGGAAGTCGATACCCGGTACCTGCAACCTGCATAAAATCCATGCATGTACAAACACAATATTCTAAGCTAAACAGGCAATGGCAGGAAGTGGTGCATCGTGTAGATCCCGACTAGCAGGTGACTACGACTCCCTTCCTTAACCATATCAGAAACACCATACATAATTAAAACAACACGCACACCATACACATGCAGTATGGGGTAAGTATCCATAAGAGGCACATGAAATAATAAGCCATCTAACTAATCATCATCGATAACTAAAACCATTGAATAATCATCATACATGTACGAAATATAGAGTACCAAGTAATCTCATCATATAATAAACTGAGTGTAAACATCCTCTGATAATCTCTAAAATAATAATACTACTCATCAAACATAAATTGGCCTAAAAGAGTTTGGCAATCATATCATAAATGTAGCTCGAAAAAATGTAAACTAGGGGCAGGCACTACAATCAGTGACAAGCCCATCATCTGTACCATCTCCGACATGAGTGCCAAATGTGCATAGGGATCCACATGAAGTGCACATGTGACCACGACGTATAGAAGGCTCCCCCTCAACTAATGGGCTCGTGGAATGGATGAGGGTTTGTCTCAAAGCATTAATGGTCCCTAGAGTGCTGGCCTCTACATGTTCCTTCACAACTGAAGGAATAATCACATGCTCACGCTGTGGATGGACCACGGGTGCCTTAACTACATTAGGGTCATGACGTGCTCTGGGCCTCTCAAATGATGACCCCCCACCTCTACCCTGGGAGTCTAACATATCAAAATAATTGGGGATCTCCCCAAGGACAAACTCACAATATAATTTCTTCAAAAAATACATGGGGACCTCGTGATTGTTGCAAGGAGGGGCATCAAAAACCATCCACCATCTATCCCAAAAATTATTTCTAATAGCATCATGTATGCACCAATGGATGGGGAATCATTTAGTACCCTCTCTAACAATATTTTGCTCACCGAGTTTTCTAAATAATGCACATATACTACCTTTTGGTATTTCCTTTTTTTTAACATCTTCATATGACAATTTATTTGCATAAAATATTTTTTGTTCATCCCTCTTAGCCCGCCAAATATCTAACTGACCACTAACTGAGGCTATCTAAGTGTTAATGGATTCGAGGGATGATGCCAATTGAGCCCTCATTGGATTGGTTTGTCCAAATTCTTTCAACCGAGCAATGATTCCTTCTAATTCAGTTTTGCCTCTCTCTATTTCATTTCTTAGATTTTCTTGTGTGCCTGGTGGAGGTCTTGCAATTGGTTCGGGTTGTGGAATTTGTTCTTCTTCTTGAGGAGGGTTTTGGTTTTGGGGTTCTTGAGGGTTTTGATGTTCTTGTGGATTTTCTGGTTGATTATGAACATTTCTTGATAAAAAATCAATTGAAATTCAAATAAATAAACAAATCTAAATGAAATTTGTAAAAACCCTACAAAAGAATATAAAAAACTTACAAAACAATATGAAAAATATATCAAACAATGCAAACTTAGGTTTATATCACTTACGGTGTCGTCGTGGGTGCGCTTGTGGTCTTGGATTTCATTGACGAGGAGGCATTTTGGCAAATGGTGGTGCAAATGTTGAGTCTTCAACTCGCGTATGCGCTGCTCGCTGTAGGAGTAAAAGAAAATGGTAATGAAAATGATGGGATGCAGGTTTGCAGCCCATCATACATACTTTTTATTTTTTAGAAAGCGCGCACACGCTATAGCGCGTACGCACTGTTTAAAATAGGAAAAAAAAAATTTGTTGTCACCTTTTTGGCACCACAACTTGGTGCATATGCCCATTAATAAATTCTAACCAAATTCTAACCCACCCCTAAACACCTACTTCCGCTAACTCCCTTCACAACTTGCCAACTTGCCTCTAACCTCATCTCCCACTTTGGTGCACTTCCTAAACTTCTTTATGTGATGCCCAAGGATTTTCATGTATGGGGTAGCATATTATCCCCTTGGTAAACACATGAGATCCTTGTTTGACTTAGGGAGAAGGGTGGAATTTCTTAAAGTTGGGAAAAGGTAAAGTCAAGGCATAATTTCATGCTTCCCCAATCTCCCTCTTGTCCAAAGCCTCACCTCAGCAAGGGATGGTGATGTAGACTCATGGAAAGGATTTCAAAGAAACTATAATGCATGGGAATGAAGAGGGGGTTTTGGGAAGGGGGATAGGCAAGTGGGATAATTTATTTAAGGTGATAATGAAGAAGGGGTAGCTTAGGAGTTAAGAGTATAGTTTAGATATTAGTTTTTTGACCTTTTTTTCTATGAATTAAATTATGTAAGAATTAAGGAAGTATCTATAGAGAATATTCCCTATTATAAATATGGAAAAATATTTACTTTTGGCTCTCTCAAATAAATGGGAGTTGTATTATTTTTATTTACTCCTCCTTAGAAATGTGTTTCATTTTAGGAGTTCAGTGGTAGTTGTTAGAATTCTTTAGAGTAAATGAGGGCCGGGGGGGGTGTGAATTAGTTACTCAAGGTCCAATAAAACTGTTCACTTATCCTAGTGAGCTCATTAAACATTCATGCATCCAAGCTCATCAATCTAAAATTGTAGGTTACTAATAAATCAACATGCAACAATAAAACATGAAAGATTAACACATAACACAATGGTTTACATGGAAACTCAATTTGGGAAAGATCACCAATAAATGCTACCTTTTTTCTCACTCTTTTGAAGTGATGTCTTGTAAAAGGCCTATCTTGTTAAAGGCTACAAGACACACTATTAAATGTGACCTAGTTAAGGGATTTCAACCACCCTATTAGGAGTGAGCCTAGTTAGAGGACTTTAGAATGTTCACTTGGAATATTACCCTATTAAAGGATTTCTCAATGGTTGTTAAAAAAACTTAAGTCCCTAGGATTTTTCCTAATTGATACAATTGGTAGAGAGTAACAATAAGGGCTTTTTGACCTTATTCAACTAACAACATAACTTGCAAATTTTAGATCTCTATTTAGTTTATAACTCTACTTAGCTTTCAGTCTCTGTAGCTCTGATAGCTTGTCCACTCTTCAAGCTTCTATCTCCTTGAGTCTCCTTTCTTGTTGTGCCAATATAGTCACTCCTGAGGTCACTTATCGAAGCAGAGTCTCTATACTCTATTCTTCCTTCTTAATACCTTCACCTTGACACAACTCTCCAACCTCTTCTACTTCTTGACCTATAATTCCTTAAGTAGGAGTTTATAATACTTTTCCTGCTCTATTCTTCTCGCTCTTATTTTGGGTTTCAATGGATTGGGTAAGATATGATGTATCTTCCCCTTATCTTGTTCCTTCTAGAAAAATCATGTGGAATCCACCTGTATTTGCCTAAAAATAGTTAACCTAGAATTCTATACCACCAGATCAACATCCTTATCTTCCATATGGTTCACAAAAATTCAAGTTAACAAACTTATCAGCTTAGATCTGGTGCATCTTTGACTTTTCAAATAATGCAACAACTCAACACTATTGACTTTCTGATGCTTGGCACATACTGTGTTACTTAGCACCTATTACATTTTCACTTAGCATCAACTATGTTTTACTGATGCTCAACACCTATTACATTTTTCTCCGCACCAACTAAGTTACTCAGCACATACTAACAATTGGCTCAACATGAACTAACTTTGCTTGGCACTCAGTATAGACTTTGTTTAGGCTTTGCAAATAGTCTTTGTTACAACTTGTTCTTTTGAAGTTCTTTACTGTTGCGAACCTTTTTATCTTCAAGTATATTACCAATACATTATTTTACCATCGTCTTAATTGATCCTTGCACTTCATTACAAAATCATAACTCAACCTTTCCTCTAGGTGTTGTTGTTACATCTTATTGACTAAATCCTCTTCATCAATCAACTAAGTGATAGTGCTTGGATTTTATTAGCAATTGTCTTACCAACAAATAACAAGTTTAACATCACTAAAAAAATAATGATTGAAACATACTTCTTTAATAATCCCACTAATTCATCAATGATCTTTTCAATCAAATTCCAACAATCTCCCTCTTTGGCATTGATGGCAAACCAAACCAATCAACCAAGTTACTTAAATGAAAAACATAACTATGTTAAAATAGCAAGATAATGCCAAAAAGAAATTTGTTGTCAGTTCTATTTTCATCAGCTTTCATATCTCCCTCTTTGCTGATACATAATACTTCCTCTTATATGCTCCCTCTTAGATTTGTTATCCTAACTGATTTCTTTGCTTTTGCTTCTCCCTCTTAGCTATTGTATCCCTTTCTCTATTTGTAATTCTCTCTTTTCTTTTTCTCTTTCTCCCTCTTTTCTTCTACATCTTCAAACTTGATCAATTTCTTCCTATAGCTTTCTTTTATCCACTTTGATCAGTTTGTCTATTTCTCCCTCTTTGACAATAATGCCAAAGACATAATAGCTTAGCATCTTCATTTATGCAAATGTAGACTTTTTAGTTTCTAGTTTCTCCCTCTGACACCATGCTTGTGATTGATTTGGAATTTTAGTATTTTAAGTACTTAAGGAAAAACCTAAAGTATGAACCTTTGCATCTACTTTGTCATTCAACAATTAGCCTATTTTATTTAGGGCAATTCTGATGTTGCTCAAACAACCTTTGATAGGGGTATTACCCCTAGCTTACCCTTGAGATATTCATATGCATCCTTAGGTAATGGCTTTGTGAAGATGCTAGCAATTTGTTACTTTGAACTCACATATTCCATCTTCACCTCTTTCTTTTCCACTAATTCTCTTACATAATGATGCTTGATTGCAATATTCTTTGTTTTGGTGTGCATCATAGGATTCTTTGATATGTTGATGGTACTGGTATTGTCACAATAAAGTATCACTGGTTCAATTATCTCTTCTATCATACCTTTGAGTAGATGCTTGATACAAATAATGTTTTTACAATTTATGGTAGTAGCAACATACTCAACTTCAGCTGTGGATTGTGAGGTATTACTTTTCTTTTTACTAGTCCAAGTGACTAATCTTCTACCTAAAAAGAGTGCTCCTCCACTAGTGTTTTCTCTATCATCTATATTACCTCCCTAATCTATATTAGTGTAGGCCTTCAAATCAAAATTTTTAGTCCTCTTATAATATAAGCCAAAGTCATCTATTCCTTTTAGGTACCTTATTATTCTCATTATTTCCATAAGATGATTTTCTCTTGGGTTTGCAAAAAATATTGCCACTATTCCAATAGATAATGCAATGTCTAGTCTACTATGTACAACATACTGTAACTTTCCAATCATTGATCTATACATTATCTGATTCACTTCAGCTAATTCATCATTCTTGGATAACTTATGTCCTATTATCATTGGTGTATTAAGTGGTTTTGAATCCTCTAAGCCAAATGTTTTGAGCATCTCCTTGATATATTTTGATTGGGTCAAAAATATGCCATGTTTTAGTTGATATACTTGCAATCCAACAAAGAATTTGATTTTCCCAAACATTGACATCTCAAACTCATGTTTCATCTAATCAACAAAATCTTTGCATAGGGCATCCTTTCCTCCAAATATTATATCATTAACAAAGATTTTAGATATCAAAATATCCTTACCTTTTCAGTCTTGATATATAGTTTTCTATTGTCATTCATTCTCTCAAATCCAATCTTTACAAGATATTTATGAAGTCTCTCATACCAAGCTCTAGGTGCTTGTTTTAAACCATAGAGTGCTTTATGCATTTTGAAAACCATATCCTTGTTGTTGTCATCAATAAATCCCTTTGGTTGTTCTATGTAGACTTCCTCTTCCAATATACCATTTAGAAAGGCAAACTTTACAACCATTTGGTATACTTTAAAACCTTTGTAGGCTACATATGCAAGTAAAGTTCTTACTCATTCCATCCTTGCAATAGGGGCAAATGTTTCCCCATAGTCTAGTTCTTCCTCTTGAGCATAACCTTTGTAAACTAGTTTGGCTTTGTTTCTTGTGATCTCATCATTCTCATCTAGCTTGTTCCTAAATAACCACTCGGTACCAATCATATTCTTATTAGCTGGTTTTGGAACTAAACTCCAAGTTTTGTTCTTCTCTATCTACTCAATCTCCTTTTCATAGCTTTGCACCAACCTTCATCTTCTAGTGCATCTTTCACCATCTTGGGTTCTATCTTGCTCAGTAGACATGATTCATTTCTTAGTCTATTCCTTGTCATTGGTCTGGCTTCCTTGTCACCAATAATTTGTTTAGTAGGGTGATGCCTTCTCACATACTTGGATAGCCTTGGTTCTATCCTTGTTTCCATGTTTGGTCTTTTAGCTTCAGAGTCACTATGCATATCTCTTTCATGTGTACTAATTTCAAAATTAGAATGTGCATTTCTTCATTCTGCAACTTGACATCTGAATGCATCTTGGCAATCACTAGTTGTGACTCGGTAGATACTGAAACTTGTTACTGGTTGGCTATTAGATTGGAAGCTTCTTCTTTAGTAGGCATTCCTTCATAGAAGTATAAAAAATATTTGTACTCTTCTAGTTTCTTGATGGATTTGTCATCTTGAACTTCTATATGCTCATCAAAGTTTACATTTGCACTCTCCACAATTTTGTTAGTGTTAGTATTTAAACAGTTATATGCTTTACTTCTAGTGGAATATCCAAGGAATATACCTTCATCACTCTTTACATCAAACTTGCCATTTCTAGAGTCTTTATATAGCCTTTACAATCAAACACTTTGAAATGTTTTACATTGGGTGAGTGACCATACCATAATTCAAAAGGTGTTGCATTTGTACCTTTCTTGATTTGTACTCAGTTTAGGGTGTAGATAGCTATACTTACTACTTCTCTCCATTACTTTAGAGAAACATTATTCTCCATCATCAATGTTCTGGAATAGTCCATTACTAATCTATTTATTCTTTTTGCAATTCTATTTTGGGGGGGAAGTCCTTGGTGCTAATGTTTGTCTCTTGATTCCTTTGTCATTATAGAACATCTCAACTTCTCTTGATGTGAACTCTCCTCCTCTATCTAACCTCAAGCATTTCATACTCTTACCTTTCTCTTTTTCAACCCTTGCCAAATACTACTCAAACATTTGAAATGCTTCAAATTTTTTCTTTAAGAACATGGTAGTCATAATCCTAGAGTAATCATTTACAAACAACATTATGTATCTATCTCCCTTATAACTTTGTACTTCAATGTGTTCACACAAGTTAGTATGAACAATATCTAAAACATCTTTTGAAGTATAGGTTTTGCTTTTGAAACTAGACTTGGTCATTTTGCCTAACTAACATTGTTTGCACATTATATTGGCAGGCTTCTTCAGTTTAGGCAAACCTCTTACTTTCTTCATATTGCTGGTGCTAATCAAGTTATCAAAGTTGACATGATAGAGCCTTTTATGCCATAGCCACACATCATCATTTTTAACAATAAGACAAGTGGCATCATAAATATCTAGCTAAAATAGATTACTCTTGGTTTGGTCTCCTTTTCCTATCAGATTTTCATTTGTGTCAAAAATCTTGGTAGTTTTGTTTTTGAATTCAACTTTGCAACCTATATTGCTCAATTGTGACACACTCAGTAGATTGTAATTCAATCCTTCAACATAATAGGCATCATCACATGTGATATTTTCTGTGAGCTTAATGGAGCCTTTGCCTTTTATTAAACATGGAGGATCATTACCAAATCAAACACTATTTCCATCATAATGAGTTAATGTAGTGAACTTACCTTTGTCTCCTATCATGTAGTGTGAGAAACCACTATTAATGATCCATTTGTCATTCATGTTCACATAGGTTATAAGTGTAGTTGCTTCATCTTCATCTAACTCATCCTTCATAGCAACATAGACTACCTCGTCATCATTTTCATCTGAGTCACCACCTTCTACAATGTAGCACTTTTTGCCTTTGTCTTTGTATTCTCTACTATCTTCATTCCTTTTACTTTCGTATTTGTCATTTCCTTTAAAGTTTCTCTTCTTTGAACACCTAGCAGTAATATGTCCTACTTCATTGCAATTGAAACAAATAATGGTCAGCTTACCTTTGAATTTATGTTTTCCTTTGTGAAATCTCCTTGCTAGAAATGCTTCCAACTATTCAATGTCTTCTTATTCAGTGTCACTATCACTAGATACATGCTTTATCCTTCTCTTCTTCCTTTTCTTCTTTTCATCAAAATCTTTGATCAACAACTTAGCCTTGAAAGCAGATTCAAGACTTTCTAGCTTGTAGTTGTCAAAGTTGGATAACTCAAATGTAGTAAGTCTTCCCACTATACCTTCAAGAGATAGTTTGTTTCCTAGTATGCATCTCAACTCTTGGATGGCTAATACTCTAATACCATAGATAGGGAGCAAGGTTTTTAAAACTTTGCTAAGAACAATTTCATCATCTAGATGACCAGAAGAACTTCGTATTGCACTTACTACTTCCTTTATTCTAGAGGCATATTGAGCAATGTTTTCACCTTCCTCCATTATCATGTCATCAAACTTTCTTTTGAGGCTTTCTGCTTTTTCTCTTTTGACATTCTTATTTCCTCCATAAATATTTTTTAGAGTATCCCACATCTTGAATGCAGAGGTACATCCCTTGATATCATAAAATTTAGGATAGCTGAGAGCAGAGGCAATCTTTAGCATTGCCTGATTGTGCTCCTTCTTTTTCATATCTTTAGTGGTAGGAACACCAGTTGGATCAACATGTTCCACTTTAATTTAGGTTTGTGCATGGTCACCTATTGATCCAAGGTGCAACTTCATTAAAATTTTCCATGCAACAAAGTTGTCTCCATTAAGCTTGGAAACTTCTCTCTTAGACATCTTGATCTTTCTACTTCTAGTACCTTTAAACTAAACCAGTAGATGGCTCTAATACCAATTGTTAGAATTCTTTAGAGTAACTAAGAGGGGGCGGGGGGGGGTGTGGGCAAGGTCCAATAAAAATTTTCACTTATCCTAGTGAGCCCATTAAACATTCATGCATCCAAGCTCATCAATCTAAACTTGTAGGTTATTGATAAATCAACATGCAACAATAAAACATGAAAGATTAACACATAACACAATGATTTATGTAGAAACCCAATTTGGGAAAACCACCAATAACATGCTACCTTGTTTCTCACTATTATGAAGTGATGCCCTGTGAAAGGCCTGCCCTATTAAAGGCTACAAAACACATTGTTAAATGTGACCTAGTTAAGGGATTTTGACCACTCTATTAGGAGTGAGCCTAGTTAGAGGACTTTACAACATTCACTTGGAATGTCACCCTATTAAAGGATTTCTCAATGGCTATTAAACCAATCTAAGTCCACAGGATTTTCCCTAATTGATACAATTGCTAGAGAGTAACAATAAGGGATTTTTGACCTGATTCAACTTACAACATAACTTGCAGATCTTAGATCTCTATTCAGTTCACAACTCTGCTTGGCTTTTAGTCTCTTCCAATCTTCAAGCTTCTATCTCCTTGAGTCTCATTTCTCATTGTGCCAATATAGTCACTCATGAGGTCACTTATTGAAGTAGAGTCTATGTACTCTATTCTTCCTTCTTAATGCCTTCACTTTGACACCACTCTCCAACCTCTTCTGCTTCTTGACCTATAATTCCTTAAGTAGGAGTTTAGAATACTTTTCCCACTCTAATCTTCCTGCTCTTATTTTGGGTTTGAATGGATTAGGTAAGATACGATGTATCTTCCCCTTATCTTGTTTCTTCTAGAAACATCATGTGGAATCCACTTGTATTCACCTAAAATGGTCAACCTAGAATTTTGTACAACTAGCTCAACATCCTTATCTTCCATCTAGTTCACAAAATTCAAGGTAACAAACTTATCATCTCAAATCTGGTGAATCTTTGACTTTTTAAATAATATAGTAGCTCAGCACTATTGACTTTCTAATGCTTGGCACATACTATGTTACTCGACACCTATTACATTTTTTCTCAGCATCAACTATGTTTTATTGATGCTTGACACCTGTTACATTTTTCTCAGCACCAACTAAGTCACTTGACACATATTGGCAATCTGCTAAGCATGAACTAACTTTTCTTAGCACCCACTATAGACTTTGTTTAGGCTTTGCAAACAATATTTGTTACAACTTGTTCTTCTGAAGTTCTTTAGTGTAGCCAACTTTGTATCTTCAAGTATATTACCAATGCATTATTTTACCATTGTCTTAATTGATGCTTGCACTTCCTTACAAAATCATAACTCAACCTTTTCTCTAGGTGCTTTTGTTACATCTTATTGATTAAATCATCTTCATCAATCAACTAAGTGATAATGCTTGGATCTTATAAGCAATTGTCTTACCAGAAAATAGAAGGTTTGACATCAATGACCAAACAATGATTGAAACATACTTCTTCAACAATCTCACTAATTCATCAAAACAATCTTTTGTAAAACTTATGGGTTTCAGGATCCCTTAAAACCTGTTTATCTTATCAAAAACAATATCACTAATTCATCAATGATATTTTTGATCAGATTCCAATTGTAGTATCATGGAATATTATTTTTATGCATTTCATTAATCAGATTTCTTATTTGATTATTGATAATATGTAGTTTTTAAAAAATTTATTTTGCAATATGGTCAATAATCCATTGAACAATCATGATTTCCATAGATAGATTTTAAGGTGCAATATTGGATTAAATGAATAAATATTGAACATTGTAATAAAATCATGATCCCAGGATTAAATTATTGCAAAATTAATTTAAATAATTCATATATCAATATTTTATAACATGAACTTTTGATCACCTTGTTTTGAACCAAGATTTCAAGAAGGAAATAGAGAGCATTCAACTTGAAATTTTTGCAAAGCAATATATTTGAAAGTAAGATAGAATTTACAATAACAATGATACTTAATCACATAACTTGATTATTTTCATACAAAGAATGCATTTCTATTAACAATATTTGGAGTTTGCAAAATTTAATCCATTCTTTACAATTTCATCTTCAAAATGAATGCACAATACATAGATGGTATTACAATAGAGAAATCTCCAACACTATTACATCAAGAACACCTTCAATGCTCCAATTCCAAAATGGCTCCATTAGAAGGCCAATCCAAAATATATAAAAACATACACAACTAACCATGGAGTGCTCACCTCCCATCTTAGGTCTCAAAGGAGACCACTGACTAAACTAGGAGAACTGGTAACCAATGGGTGACAACCAATTCAAATCTAACAACATGAATACAACAAAAAAACACCCTTCCAAGGCTTGTACAATTGGGTTCGTAGTGAACCCATAACATAGGGGTGAAGTTGGACTACCAAGTAGGAGATTTCTCATTGTAAAACATACAATATACATGCCTTTTCGAGGCTATAAATTCACATGAACTTTCATTCTTTTTCCTCCTTATCCCCACCAAAAAAAGATCAATATCATTGGCATGCAAGGGCCAATACACCTTGTATTTCTTCCCTCTTCTCACAATGAGAAAAGAATCTAAATTATCATGGTGTCCAACTAACCCCTTCTCCCATATTATCCACTTCTTCCCTTACCCAAAAGGGTGATTAATGCATTACACACTTTACAAACTCCCTAATTTAATCAAGAAGAATAAAATAACATGGATTTAAAATTAAATTCCATCCCCTTACATAGACACATCAAAAAATACATTACTGAAAAATTGAAAAGAATGAAATACATAATAACCTATTTGCAACAAGAACCAAGAACTTTTATGGAAATTGGAAGATTAAGCTTCACAAGTGTTATGGCCTAATGGTTCTTGAGAAGAGTCCAATCCTTCCTTTGCTTCCTTCAATCCTAAAACCCTAATGTCTCTAAAAGTAGAGAGTGTGTGAACAACCTCCAACTCCTCAAAGGGCCTCTAAATAGCTTCTAAAACTCAGCCACCTAAAATAGAAATAAATTTATCATTGACCCAAATCCCCTTGGTTCCCAACTTGATCCTACCATAAATGCAAATCTTTTAACATGAGTAAGGATTTGGAAAGGGTCATGAAGTTGCTCAATTCTCGCAACCAAAAGAAAATGGGATATTTTGAGGGTTGTAAAAATCAATAAGAGGTTCTAGAAGGGTTAAAAAGGTGCCCAACCAATACCTCTACCACATGGGTACTTATTTTTCATTAAAATTGATTTCTATGACCACTTTTTGGCCTCTACAAGTGATTCAAATTTTTTGAATTTGCAAGAATTTGGCTTAGGCCAGAATTCACCCAAGAACTAAAGAACTCAACACAAGCACACAGTAGACCAAAATAGACAAAGTATGATTAGAATGATGATATTCATTCAATAACTAGATGAGAGTACACTAGGAATACCTGAATATAAAGGCCTCAGAAGAGCTTCTAGAATGCATAGAAGTCAGCATCATGATATGTCATACAACCAAGCACATGTCCACCAGACATGGGTTATCCTCCATTAAGCACGTGATTAAGTGCGATGATGTGAGGATAAGCCTACAATGTTGTAGCACACAAATTAGTGGTGTAGACAACATGTGCTAAATGAGGAGTGCGGACAACTCTATTGTCATCATGACAACTTAGTGAATGATGCATACTCTTGTGTTGTAGACACCATGTGCATAATTAGAGTTGTGTAACTCAACGAGAGTTCACAAACTCCTAAGTGTCTAACCTAAAATAATAATAAAATAATGAAAAATAATTAAATAATGCATTAACCTAAGTAAAACTTGAGTAAGTGTAATAAGTAAATACTTATTTACACCAACACCCCCCCTTAAGTGAAACTTAGGGGAATGCCCTTAAGCTTACGAAAGCTAGGATGAAATGCAAGAATGGGTCTCGGCTACTAGGCCATGTTAGGTACCCATGTACATAATGATATGTAATCTCCCATAAAGTGGGGAAAGAGGAAAAACCTCATGGGAAAAACCCTCCCCCAAAAAGAGAGATAAAGAAGGATGCATGGATGGATGGAGTAATCAAGACCCCCCTATTACAACATACATTCAGTATATACATAAGAGAATCATGAGAAGAGGAAGAGAGACAGGATGGGCTCCCCCCCCCTAAAGAAGAATGTCGAACAGTGACTGCTTCGATGAAGAAGCTGATCCAAGACTACAGAATGGTGTTCCTCCCCTTAGGAAGAAACAATGCCAAGGGTACAAATGAGATTCTTTTGTTGTGTGTGGAAAGAATCCCATGAATAAGTGATGCCTCTGAAACTTGCTCAAATGGCTGAAGAACTTATCCCAAAGAACTGTCTGTCTCTACAAATGATGAAGAATCCTACTACAACTATTGATCATAAGTATCCATAATCACTTCAACTTGTAACGATTGATCATGTAGAGAATGAACAAGAGAATCTGGAACCCTTGTGACAACTGAAGAAGGTAATTCTACATCAAGAAGAAGAGGCAAATCATGAATATTGTCCCCCAAATCTTTCACTAAACCTATATCTAGAAGACTAAATGTACCCTACTATTCTAGACCTATCACTGCAGCGATGTATGCATGTGGACTAAACTGATGAAGTGACCTCTCTCTATATCTGTTGACAGAACTCCATGTGTCTAAATCTGTTGAACCACTATTGCTGGTGTCACTATCAGTTTCCACACTGTATGATGTGTAGAGAGGAGTAGAGGATAAGCTTGGTAAACTTTCCTCAAAATGTACATCCTTCTCCACAAATAGCTGATGTGTCTCAGGATCTAGAAGTCTATATGCCTTCACATCGTCTTCATAAATAATGAAGGTACAAGGTCAAGATGACTATGCCTTGTAAATCCTAGAAGATCTCTTTGCCCATGCAGGACAACTGAAGACTCTAAAGTGTGTCACAATAGGTTTTCTACTACACCATGCCTCAAAAGGAGTTTTTCCATCTAAGGGTGGATGAGGAGAATGATTAAGAATGATCATAACTTGTATGTATGTATTAGGTGATTTCATTATTATTTAGTGACATGTCAATGTTGTGTTATATTATTTCATAGTGTCATTTGACACTTGTCATGTGTAAATGTAATGACATTTCTACTAAGGTTAGAAATGTAACCCTAAACCTAACTAATCTAATTAGCAACCTAATTAAATCCCCTTTATTAAGGTAATTGAATAGTCCCACCAATTATATTAATTCAATTCTATTGGTGTAAATAAGTATTTATTTATTACACTTACTTAAGTTTTACTTAGGTTAATGCATTATTTAATTATTTTGCATTATTTTATTATTATTTTAGGTGAGACACTTAAGAATTTGTGAACTTTCATTGAGTTATGCAACTCTAAATATGCACATGGTGTCTACAACATAGGAGTATACATCATTCATCGAGTTGTCATGATGACAACACAATTATCTGCACTCCTCATTTAGCATATGTTGTCTACACCATTGATTTGCATGCTACAACATTGTAGGCTTATCCTCACATCATTGCACTTAAATTTCTCCCTTGAGAACTTAATTAGAAATGGTAGAGTCACCCAATTCTCGAGTGACTTGTCCATCATTGTTTGAACTGGCATCCTCGGTATACTTAGGAACCCATTGCTGTCTCATTTTCTTTCAGATGTTATTAGCCTTTGACTTCTTTTCATCTTCAATTCTACTAGTATTCATACAATTCTTGGCAAGATGACCAAGTTCAGTACAAGTAAAACATCTTTTAGCGGTATCTCTTTTCTTCAAATGATTTTTACACAATTCATTCCAATGTGTCCAAATTCTCCATAGTAATGACATTTGCACCAAGTGTTGTAGTCCCAACCAAATATTGCTTTCATAATTTGTTCTCCTGGATTCAATATCTTTATTTTGCATTCTGATGACTTGTGTCCATGTTTCTTACATTTGTGACATTTGCCTTCAAAATTTGGTTTCTCTTTGCATACATTAGCCTTGTGACCATGTTGATTGCAATTGTAGCATTTTCCATTGAATTTTACTTTCCCATTGCTCCAACATTTGTTTGATGTATGACCTATCTTACCACAGTAATTGCAAGTAGGTTTTTGATTCTTTTGAGCTCCTTGTTTTGAAGATTCTCCTTCTTCTTTGTATCCAATTCCTATTTTCCCCTTTTGTCTATAAAAATTTTGATCATTCAACTGATTCATGTCTGCTTGGGATTTCATCATTTTTTCATTGATTTGCCTTTCAGAGTTTAGATCATTCTGCAATCTTTCATTCTCAGATCTTAGGTTCATGATTTTTTCATTTGCATTGGTGAGCTGATTGATGAAGTTAGTTTGCTGAAGGGATAGATGTTGAATCTCATTGTCTTTTCCTTCCATTTTTGCTTTTGTTTTTTTTTTCTCTTCCAAGATTTCACATAGCCTCACTAACTAGATTTCTTGCTCTCTTCTTAGTCTTCTCACTTCTTCTTAAAGTGAACCATTCTTTTCCAAGAGTTCTTTGATTTCTTTATTTGCTTCATCTGAGTTTCTTTAAGGATGGAAGTCTTCAATTCTTTCTTCAATGTAGAGATGATCATTCATTTGAATTGCAAGTTCCTTTCTTCTTTTCAGGGATTGGGAAAGTTTCTCTTTTGCTTTCTTCAGTTGGGCAATAGCCATTTCCAAATCTAACTTCTCATTATCAATAGCTTTGTCAAGTCTAAATATCTCCATGACCTTGATCTTTGCTTAAGCTATTAAACTTTCTCCTGAGAACCACAAAACTCTAATACCAATTGTTGGAAATATTAAGAAGGCTAGGTTACTGAGAAGGGAGGGGTGAATCAGTAACCTTATAAAACTTTAGACATGAGATATCCAATTAAATATGTACCACTTAATCTAATTTAGAAACATGCATAAGAAACTAAAAACATGAAAGAATTCATAACGCTTGACAGATAGATTTGGTGACCCAACAACCTACCAAATAGAAAGTAAAATTGGGGTGGGGATGATACCCACAAACTTTAGTATTGCAGCATAAAGTTGGCCTGTTAAGGCTTACATTGATCACTTCTGATGATTTGCCATGTCAGGAACAATAAGGATTGCTAGGTCCACCTTGTTAAAGAATTTACAAACATATAATGAAGTATGCACTAGGTAAAGCGATTTGAAAAAGACTGTCAAGTCTACCTTGTTAAAGGATTTGACTGATCCACCTGTTAGGATGAAGCAATAGTCAATCTCTAATCTATAACTTGGTTTGCTGAATGAGATTCCTTTGTGTACAAATCACCTTGCTATGATAGATGTGTCTTTGCTGCTCCTTATACTACTATAACCTTTGTAATTCACTCTTTTCTGCTCTTCTTTAATTGCATACGGTTACATTGCACTTTTCACACATATTCATTCATCTTTGGATGTGATATAATACATTACATACATACCAATCCAATTACATAATTACAAAGTTAGTCACAATATAAGTTTACACAAATATTACAAAGTTCACTCAAATAAAGACACTCAAGTTCTAAAGACTGATTCAGTGAGGTTCTAATAATTGGCATCCATTGTCATTGCTTGGCATTATCATGCACTCAGTAAATGTAGAAGCTTAGTCCATACTGATTACTTTCAAGTAGTCCTGAACTCAGTCTACATTGGTGATTCAGTAGATATTATGCAACTTGACATATAAATTGAATCGCTTGATTCATACTAAGTTACTCGGTCAACGCTTCCTCTATGAGCTCAGTATAAACTGAATCATTTGGTTAACGCAGAGTAGTTTTTTTAACATTGGAATCACATCATATGAACTAAGAACTTGGTAAGCACTGCACTGCTCAGTTTACACTTGTAAATTTGGCATACACTAGAATTCTCAGTTTACACTACTAAACTTCACACAAACTAAAACTGGTTGGCATGCACTGGAAATTGTCCAAAAGACTCGATAGCAACTATAGAACTCGGTGGAAATTGAAATGCTTGGTAAACCCTATTAACTGTACAATGAGCTCGGTAGATGTTTACAGTCTGAATAAGTGTATGTCACTAATAAAAAACTTGACTGATATGTCAACACATGGATGACAAATTTTCTTGTTTTATTATAAATAGGGTTCTAGAGCTCATGCAATTGGATCACATCGTGGATCAAGGCAGGGCCCAAGATGAGATGCTTGTTTATATCATACATGACTTTAGATATTTTAGATTCATATTATGTAAATATTTACATTGGCAACACATGTTTTAGACATTTCATGTTCATGTTATGTGAATATTTACATTTACAACACATTTTAATGACATTTCTTTTTCTTTTTTCTTTTCTTTTTTTTTGATCGGTAAAAGGAAAAGATCCTTATACAATAATTTTTTTTTTTTTTACAAATTATCCCCATTCAAAGTGTGGGCACTAGAGGGAAAAGAATGGGGAAGAAAACCCCTAGTGTAGCCCAGGACATTTATGTCTAGATTTAAATATGCAAATACATTTGCCTTTGTGACTTAACAAAGGTCTTTGGGAAGGCATGCCTTACATTTAAATTAGTTTAGAAGTATATTTACAAAGTTTTAGAAAATATACAATCACCCGTAAATATTAAGGTCTTGGATAGATAATCCTTCCCTATTATATAATTGAATATCTTACAATTGGTGTTTCTCTTGCTTGGATTTAAAGGAGGTTCATGGCCTCTGAATTGCCTTCTTTGAAATGTTTGTGCTTCTTATTTGGAATTTTTAATCTGTTTAGATTTTCTTCAAAAATGGTTATTCTCTAAAATTATATAATAATTGGTTTTTTATCCTTGTCTTAAGAGTTCCATTAAATGAAATATGTAATGATTGCTAATTTTCAAATTTATTTTGGTTTATTTAGCTTGGTTTTTTAGGATGAAATTAGAAATGCCTTATTAAGATATTTATTAGTGATTTCAGATTATGACTATAGAATATTTAGCATATTTTCCTTTTTGATTGTGTTGGATAGTTCTTTACCTTCTAAAATTTGAATTTAAAATCTAAAAATCAAAGCTAAGACACTAAAACTAATATGAAACCTATGTATCTAGAGTATTAGAATTCTAGTGTTAGTAGATGTTCTAAGCTTTAGTTAATCATGGATAACAAGATCATTCATAATAACAAAGTCTTCACCATCAACCACTTGATTTGCTAATTTATCTTCTTTAATTTTGTCTTAGAAAATACACTGAATTCTTGTTTGCTCAATTTTTTCTATTAAATTTAAAGCATATTCAATTTTGGAATTAATTTTCTAATTTGATGTACTTCTCTTTCTGACTACATTTAATATTATATGTGAGTCCCCTTCTTTTATTAGTCTTTTTATACCTAAATCCAAACTCCTCTGAAGATCTTGAATTAGTGCCTCTATCTTTGTTACATTATTCATAGACACCCTTAAATACTTGGCTCTTTTTACATGCCAAGATCCATCTTCTAGATGAATTATATATCTTATTCCTGACTCTCCTAGATTGCCTCAAGAAGCTGCATCAAAATTGATTTTTTTCCATTGTGATGGGGGAGGTTCTCATTTACATTCTTCTCTTGCCTTTTTATTAGCTTTTAGATAGGTCATTGGGGGATTAATAATATTCTTCCAATTCTTGTGCATGTCTGCACCCTAATCGAAGAAGGTTCCTTCTTTAGTAAGAATGTTCCTTAACTTGTAATTGATTATCTCTACTATATTGGCTTTTATTTTTTTAGAAAGGAGGTTATTTCCATTTTTCCATTCAAAAATATTCTCTTATTTCTTTCCATCCATATTTCCCGTAAACCAATAAGAAGGGGAGATTTTCCACAAGTTACTATAATTTTTAGATTTCTCATTTTTAGGCTAGCTTTGTAGATGATTCAAAAGATTGTTATGTGGTGTTGTTGACAAATTGAGTTTCTAACATTGCCAATTCCAAAAATGAGTTGCAAATGAACATTGGAACAATAAATGCTATATCATCTCTAAATCATTTTCATATAATGGACATCTAGATGGTCCCTTGAATCTCATCTCAGTAAATCTATCTATTATAAGGATTCTATTTTGTAATTCAACACAAAGAAATATTCCTTCTTTGGGAAAGCAAGTTGAATCAAAACATGGTTAAGGTGGATATCAATTTTTTCTCATCTTTGTGGGTTTATAATCAATGTGTAGCCAATTTTAACGCTATATGGGATATCAATTTTTTCCCATAAGAGAATCACTAGAGTGGGGAGTGAGAGTAGAGGGAGCGGTGTTTTTCAAAATTTGAATTTAGGTAAGGGTGGGATTCTACAGGAATGTTAGGATCGGATCCCTGGTTTGGAACACTGATCATAGGTGGGGGATGGTCAGGCATCTTCTAACATTGGGGACTAGTAGGAGATTGTGGATGGGGACCCAGTTATCCCCCCCAAGGAAGTGGTCAAGATTCCTCTGCTTTCCAAAGCAGATCTACCAACAAAATGGTCTTCTCTATTTGGGGTCAAACCTTCAAGTAAGTCATCTTTCCTACTTTTTAATACTCTTCCTGAATTTGAGAAAGGTACTTGTGTTATCACCATCCTAGATGAAATGTGGATCATAGCATTCGATCCATGGCCGATCCATGGCCTCTACTTTGGTCAAAAAAAATTTGTGGTTGAGACCTAACATAGACGATGTAAGGTCCTTCATCAAGAAGAATTGGGATTTGAAAGGTCAAGTCTCAATCATGACAATGGTGAAGGGTTTCTTATCTTTTTCTTTTTCATGCATGGAAGATTTTTCCAACATCCTTTGTGAGGGATAGTGGTCTATTGGTCACTCCACTTTGGTGCTCCAGAAGTGACCTCCAATCTAAACTTGAATGACTCTTTTTTTTTCCAAGCCCCTATCTAGGTTAGATTACTTGAGTTGCCTTTAGAATTTTGGAATGAAGATGTTTTTGTGGGGCTTGCAAGGAATTTTGGTGAACTCCTATCCATGGTTCTAATCATTGCCTCCAAGCATTGCCTCAACTATGCTCACATCTGTATAGGAGTCAGGGAAGGCACAGACATGCCTACGTCTATGGCATTTCATTCTAAACTTGGAGTGCACATTCAAAAACTAATTTATGAAACTATTCCTTTCGCCTGCTTTCTTTGCCTGAAGGAAGGTCACAAGGCCAACCAGTTCCCTAAGGTGGTCAATCAAAAGACAATGGTCCCCATTACCTCAAAAAATTCCAAGAAGCTTCCTCCTCCCCCTCGCCTAGTAGCCAAGGGGAAGAAGAAACTGATCTGGAGGCATAAACCCTCTAGGTCTTCAGAGATGCGGATTAGTAAGGAAGTTAAGTAGAATACCCCCAGGTAGATTGATACCATTTTGGAGGATCAAGCCCACATTGAATCCCTCAATGTTGATCCTATTGTGAAATCCCCTGATGTAGAGGAAGGTCTTGAGGTGGTAGGGTTAGAGTAGAATGACTAGAGGCAGGAGACACCCTGCTCTAAAGAGAATGATGGTCAGAGGACTGAGTCCCCCTATTCAAATGGTAGGATGGACTCTCCTTAGAAGATCTCCCCAAGGCCCAAGGTCCCCTTGAGCCGACCTTTGGATCTGGGTTCTGATCAGGAAAAGACTATGCTAGCTCTTAAAAGATTGGAGGCAAAGCTCCTTCAACTTATCAACAACTCTTCCCCTGGGAAGAGTAGATAGATAGGTGCTCTCTGGACAGTCTAGATGGATGGTGTATGAAAAAAAAATCATAGGAAGCACCAAACTCTTGACCTCCTCCCTTTGTCCCCAGCGACAACTAGGAGCAAGGTAAAGGCTGATCTTAGGATAACTCCCAAGCAACCTAGTAGGAAGAAATCCAACCAGCTATTGCAAGAAGAAACCAAAAGAAACTTGGCAGATGGGAGCTAGAGAACCATCAAGGAATTCTCAAGAAAAAAGAAATGAAGGTCATTTCTTGGAACATCAGGGGCCTCAATGGGGCTCATAAACAAGAACTCATCAAAAATTTGATCAGAGATCAAAGACCCAATTTTTTGCTAATCTAGGAAACTAAAATGAAAAGGGATTTGGTAAACAAGATTTCTTTTAGTAAATCCATGAACAGTGAAGCCACAAATTCAGAAGGAGCCTCAGGAATGATAACGATTCTTTATAACAGTAGGGCGTTCAAGATGTCCCCCATTTTTGTTGAAAAGAATGTTCTCCTTTGCAAGGTGTCCCATGTCCATAGTGATAACTCTCGGTTCATTTTAAACCTGTATGCCCCTAATACAAAAAAGGGAAAGGAAAGCTTTATGGGACAAGATCTTGGTGTTCTTTGCCAACTACAAAATTAACAAAGGGATAGTTATGGGAGATTTTAATTCTCCTCTCATAGATGACGAAAAAAGCAAAGGCCCCTCCCCAAATTAGGACAACAAGCTTGGTCTCTTTAACTTCATCCTCAACATGGCTTTCATGGATCTGGACCTCTTGGGGGGAAGATTCACTTGGTCTAATATAAGAGTTGGTGGGGAATGCATCTAGGTTTGTCTTGACAATGCTCTCATCTCTCCTAGGTGGCTATAGACTCAATCTTGTAGACTCTCCCTTCTCCCCAGGGTTGGCTCTGACCACTCTTCTATTTCTCTCTCTGTTAGCCCCTTGGCTGTCAAAAGGACTTTCCCCTTCCATTTTGAGAAAATGTGGATTTCCCACCCTAATCTGGAATCTAAGATAAATTCTTGGTGGAATATTGAGGTTGAAGGCACTGCAATGTACAGGGTTGCCCAGAAACTGAAGAATGTGAAAAAAAATATTAAAGTTTGGAACAAGTCTGACTTTGGTCACATTTTCTAGGAAAAAGATGAAAGGACAGACCAACTTTGTATCATTCAAGAAGAAATTTAGCACAATGGATATAATGATAAGAATAGGCAAGAAGAATGGGCCATCCTCTCTGACCTCCACAACATAATATCTAAGGAAGAACATTATTGGAAACAAAGATCTAGAGTCAACTAGCTAAAAGAAGGTGACCAGAACTCTCACTTCTTCCATTTGACCACACTCAAACATCGCACAAACAATAAGATCACAAGCATTAAGAAAGGCTAGGACCTTCTATCCAAGGAAGATGAGCTTATGGATAAAGCTATTTTTCTCATCCCTCCTTTCTAAGGACCCCTCTCTATGGGTGATTGATCAAGCTAACATTCTATCAGCAATCCCTTCATTGTTGCAACAACACCACAATTCTATGATGAAAGCTATCCCCTCCGAGGAGGAAATCTTCTAGGCTCTCAACTCTCTTTTTGGGGACAAAGCTCCTAGCTTGGATAGTTTCTCGACTTTCTTTTTTCAGACCTACTCGGAGGTGGTCAAAAGGGACATTACTAAGGCTGTCCAAGAATTCTTTGGGGCCAAAAATCTTTTGAAAGAGCTCAATGCCACTTTCCTGGTTCTCATTCCTAATATTCTGGGGGCTAATATGCTGGACAAGTTCAAGCCTATTAGTCTATGCAATTCTTTTTACAAAATCATCTCTAAGGTTCTTACCACTAGACTCCTCAGCATTCTTCCCCTATTTATCTCCCCTTAGCAGACTGGTTTTGTCCCTAGCAGGCAGATTCTCAACTCTATTGTCATGGTCCATGAGGTCATCCACTCTTTGGAAGCTGGCAAGAAGGAAGGCTTTCTACTAAAGTTGGATATGTCTAAAGCTTATGATAGGGTGGATTGGAATTTTCTCATGGCAGTCCTTTAGGCATTTGGTTTTGATGCTTAGGTATGCAAGATTATCTCTCAACTTGTCTCCTCTCCATCTTTATCTATTTTGGTTACTTGCCCCCTTTCTCATTTCTTCTTCCCTTCGAGAGGACTATGGTAGGGTGACCCCATCTCCCCGGTTCTCTTTATCATTCTGGCTAAATGCCTAGGAAGACTCATCCAGAGGAAATGTCAGGATAGGAATCTGCAAGGTCTCAAGCCCTCTTCAAGTGCCTCAACCTTCTCTCACTAGAAATTCATGGATGACACCATCTTGGGGGAAGAAGTTGCTTTCCAAGGGCATTCTAAACACCTACACCAAGGGTTTAGGCCAAGCTATTAACTAGGAGAAGAGATTAGTTTTCTTCATCAACACCCCTTTGGAGAGATAGAGGAAAATTGCTCAAATTTTGGGAAGCGACATTGGATCCCTGCCAACCAACTATCTTATCCTGCCCTTGGGCTCTAGACCTCTGGACTCCTTCTAGAATAACATCATTGATAGATTCAATAAGAAACTTGTTGGATGGAAAGGGGCCACCCTTAGCCAAGCTAGCAAGTGTACCCTGGTGAAATCCATAGTCCAGAACCTCCCCACTTATGCTTTAAGCCTCTTTGGAATCCCTGCCAAACATGTAGATAGAATGGAGAAGATTTAGAGGGACTTCCTCTGGTCAAGGGTTGATGACCATAAGAGATATCACCTTGTCGCTTGGAACCTCATCTATCTCCCAAAATGCTATGGAGGTCTAGGCATTAGAAAGATTAAATACCTCAACAATGCCCTTTTGGTCAAATAGTTATGGCATATCTTTCAAAGCACGAGTGTTTGGAGGGATATCCTGATTGAGAAATATTTGAAAAGACAATCCTTTAAATTCCCAATAAAAGATACTGAGATTCCCCATGGGTCCTATATCTAGAATGGGATCTCAAAGGCTAGACCCCTGGCCAAGTCAAAGGCCAAATGGAAAGTTGGCAAAGGGGATAATATCTTATTCTGGCAGGACAACTGGACTAGTCATGGACCTCTTATCAACCACCCCATCTATGGAAGATGGGTAGAAAAATGCATTGAAAGTTATGGTATGCAAGTCAGTGATTACAGAACTGGTCAAGGTTGGCAAAACCTCTCTAAGCTATCCCTAGACCTTATCCCTCTGATGATTTTGCTGAATGCCACCCCCATCAATAACAATAGGGACTCTGTCATTTGGGGTGATAACTTGGATGGGATTTTTTATATTGCCTCTAACTACCTCTCCTTATGGGCCAGAATGGAGAAGCCTTTGTGGGGAAATGCCTAGATTTCTAGCCTCACTCCCAAAATTAATATCTTTTTTTGGCTACTACTGCAAGACAAAATTCTTACCCTAGACAATTTAGTCAAGGCCAACTCATCCCTAATAGGTGCAGCATTTGCAAGCTTAACCTGGAATTGGTAAATCACCTATTCATCCTCTACCCCTATTACTCTAAGGTGTGGAATCTTCTGACTAGGGATCTTGGTTTCAGTTGGTGCGCCCCTGCCAACATCTAGGACTTCTTCTGTTAGTGGAGAAGCCACCACTATTTTTTGGATACTCAGCTCTTTAACTCCTAGATTCTCCCACACTTTTTTTGGGGAATCTTGAAAGAGCGCAACAACCAAATCTTTAGAGACAAAGAAGCTCCTAAGTTCATAATTGCAGAGAAAATTGAAGGTCTAACTATGGAGAACTTTGCCATTACAAAGGAAGGAAACATCAAGGAGGGAACAATAAAGCAAGGAAGAAAGATAGGGACAAAAGAAGACAGGAAGCAAGATGGTCCTTCCCCCCTAAGACTGGCACAAAGCCAACTTTTATGGGGTGGCTAAGGGGAACCTTGAACCGGCTGGTAGTGGTGGCATCATTAGAAATTGTTTGGGAGGAGGAATTGTGGCTATTTCTTTCTCTCTTGGTCACCAAACCAATCACTTTGCTAAAGCCAGTGTAGCCATATAGATTGTTAAGCTGGCCCTAACTTCCAGGATCGAAAGCCTATGGCTTGAGGGTGACTCCCTAAACATTAGCAATTGTATCAAAGGACATGCCCTGCCCTCTTGGATGATTGCTAACATCATTAAGGACCTTAGATATGACTTGGGATAGTTCAAAGGACTTTCATTAGCCACACTTATAGAGAAGCCAACTCGGTTGCTAACTGGTTTTCCAGTGATGCCGTTACCAAAAACTTGGTGATGACATGGACAAATGGAGATGAAATCTTGGCAGCGACGATTGAGTTACTCCAGCAGGATCAAATCCAGGGTACTAATATCACCCTTTTTTAATTATGGAAAGATATGCCAAATTATACATCAGAAGGGGTGTAATTAGAAGTCATGTAGAGCTCCTTTCAAGTCATAATCACACGTATGAATGACATGCTTTGAGGGCTGGTGTGAACAGAACCACCAAAAATTGTAATTATGTTTTTGTTTTCAGCATCTCAAGGAAAACTGAGCTCAACATTTCTGCTAGAGGAATAGGGTTTATAGAGATGACGTCTGCCATGGTAGGGAAAGGATCAGAAGAGAGCCTTGGGGGGAAATAGAGAAGTGGAAGGGAAAGGATAAGGTTTGGCACAATCTCAAAAAAGGGGGTATAACCAGATTCACAGAGAATCTTCATGGCTTCAATGCTGGGGTTACCAAGGGGATGGTGGAAACATGGAATAACAAAAAAGTCAAAATTGATGGTGTCACCCATCAAATCACTGAGGGCTTGATTGCGAAGGCGACAAAAATCCCTCAGGTTGGCATAAACTTCTTCAAGGATAAAAAGATGTCGGCCAATGGTGTTAGCAAATTTTTCAAGGACGATGCTAAGAGGAACAAGCTTATCAAGATAGAAACTTACTATGAGATGGAATCCATCAAAAAATTATGGAGGTATGTTATCAGGATTCTTATTGAGTATGTCACTCTTGACTCCAAGTTTGATAGTATAAGAATACACCATTTTGTGTTGCTTAACCACTTTAGGCATGCTGTTAAAATTTCCTTTCCTTTCTTTCTTTTCACCTCCATGTCTAAGAATATTAAGGGTTTCAAGAGAAAACCCATCACTAATCCTACCCTCCACAAAGGCCTTCTCCTCTTGGTTTATGAGTTTCTAAAAGCTCATACTAGGGGAAAATCCCTTGGTGACCCAAGTAATGCTTCGGAAGACATTGCCAGTTCAAACTCTGAGGATGTTCAAGTTGTTAAATCTAAGGATGGGGATTATTCCACCAAAGCCATCTCTACTGCCCACAACCCTTGCTTTCCTAGCAAAAAGAGCCCTAGAGGTCTCCCCCCCATTCTTCCCAAGCCTGATCCCCAGGAGGAGAAACAAGATAGTGAAGAAGAAGAGGAGATTGAGATTGAGTCTGAGGATGAGGAAAAGGCGAAGGGGAAGGATACTATGAAGGATAAGGAAAAGGGGTGGGAGAGAGACAGGGAGGAATCCCTCGATACCCTCAATGCTCCCCTAAATAATCACAAAAAAAGAAAAGCCAACCAAGCCTTGATTCAGGAAGACCCCATCGCCTTGACCTCTGAGACCCCTGGTCCTGTCTCACCCTCTTTCTTGCCTGAGGAGAAGATTGTGGAAAAAAGTGGGGAGGTGATAAGAAAGGATAGGAGGAGGGCTTGGAAAATTTTTAACATCGATACTGCTAGGTTGGGAATTGTCAAAGAGCCAACAAACATCTAGGTGATGGAGGACCTCAATGGTAGAACCCATTATGATGAGCTCATCGATCCCGATCTCCTAGTCTTTTCTGATAACACACAAGAATCCAGCTTTGACCTTCTAAACAATGCGAAGAATGGCTTGATAGATAACTTTCGATCTATCAAATGGTTGTTTCAGAAAATTGAGGCTCTTAAGGAAAATTTTATCGAGGATAGTAGCAAGAGCCCCCACAAAGTCCAGAAGAACATCGGAAGGATGAATGACTAGGATGATAGCTAGAAGCATTGCAATGGCCAGGACTCCAGAAATGATCAAGAGGATAGATTTTCCCTAGTTGAACAGAAAGTCCAGAGGTTAGACAATATCATCCAGATTCTAACTAATCAAATTGTGGACACTCTGCACTCTTTGAATGAGAACATTTTCAACCTGGGGGATACTCTTATGAGAGTTGGCATCAAGGGGAACACGGGGAAGCTAATAGGGACCAAGTGGATCATTTGGACTAGGAGGAAGCCCAGAAAATTAACCAAGAAGGAGCACACAACCAGAAGGAAAAAGAAGCTGCAAAAACTCTACAAGATTTGGATAAGGAGAACCATTAGGTTTGGTTTTCCTTGTCAGTCTGGCAGTTGGGTTTTGCCTTCTGGCCTCTGGCCTTTTGTTTCTTTTTGGCTATTGGTTGCTATTTCATGTTTTCTTGGACTTTAATGTCTTAACTTTTATGCTGTAAAACTTTCAGGTTTCAGGTCCTTGTAAAATTTGTTTTTCTTAATCAAAAACACTATATTTCCCACTTCTCCCATATCAATCCATCTCTTCTTTCTTTATGATTCACTTGCCATTGATTTAGAAATTTCTCGAAGGATTGATTTTCCTTCTATTTCAAATTTTTTTACTCTAAAGATCTCCACTTCCATCCTCCAATATGATTATGATTTATTACTTGTTTATAGTCACTTACATATTTCTCAAAAGTATTTGTTAGAGTAGTTTAGATGTTATCTAGTAGGTTATAACTTGTTAGCCCCAATTGAAAATGTAATTGATATTGGAATATTGTTAAGTGACAATGCTATAAATATATGTAAGATATTCATATTAGTTGTTATATTTTCATTGATGTTAATGTCTCAGATGGCTAGACATTATGCTTACTTGGTAGAGTACCATGATATCAGATTGATGAAGAGGATTTGATGAAAGTATGATGAAGACAAAATTGATATGTAAGGTATTTAATGGGTACTGAAATGAGATGGACAATGATAATGTATTATTGGTTTGATTGTTTTACAATCATGTGTTGTTGCAATGTGTAAGAATTTTCCTTAGGGAAAAATTCACCCAAGATCAAGAGGCTCAAACACTAGCACAAAAATGGACCAACGTATGATCAGTATAACAATAATGAGATTTCTCTCTATTGTACAATACAAACTAGGAGTTCCTATATATAAAGGAATCTAAGATGCATCTAGAATGTCTCTAGAATAAACTAGGAGATAAGCATGACAACTAAGCACACGTCCTCCATTGTGCATGAATGTATGTGCATCAATGAGAGGATAAGAATGACAAGGTGTATCTCACATAGAGATGTTGTAGACACCGTGTGCTTAAATTAGATGCTAACTCTTGTGTTGTAGACACCATGTGCATAAAAGAGTTTCTAACTCTTGTGTTGTCAACAAGACAACTCTGATGAGTACACATACTCCTAGGTGACTAACTAATAAATAATAAAATAATGCATTAACCTATTTAAGCTTAAGTAAAGTATAGATAATGAATACTTATTTACACCAAAAATATGAACCTCAATGTGTTTGGTTTGTTGTGCTGAATTGAATGTTTTGAGATCTCAATAGCACTCTAATTGTCACAATGTATGACTGTAGGTTTAGGTAGATCAAATCCAAACTCCCCCAAGATGTTCTATAACCAAAGAGCCTTTGTAGCTACATTGACAGCTCCTCAATAATCAACCTTAGTTGAAGAAAGAGTGATATTATTTTTCTTCTTACTCTGCCAACAAATAGGGCTAGAACCAAGGTGAAAAATGTAACTTGAAGTAGACTTGCGAGAATCAAGATCCCCTGCATAGTCTGAGTTTGTATATCTAATTAGTTGAAGTCATGTACCTATTGCATAGTGTATCCCATGTGTATGTGTACCTTGTATGTAGTGCAAGATGTTCTTGGCGATCTTCCAATGAAGCTCATGTGGCTCTTGCATGAAGCGAGAAATCATGGCAACTACAAAAGCTATATTAGGGCATGTATATGTCAAGTAGATGAGACTCCCAACTAATTGTCTATCTAATGTAGCATCAAGGGGAGTGGTAAACTTGGTCTCTAAATTGACACCTAAAAGAAAGGGAGTAGGAGTAGGCTTGCAGTCACTCATGTGAAATTGAGAAAGAAAATCAAGAGCATACTTGGGTTGAGAAAGTGTGATCCCTGCTGAAGACTGTGTGATCTTAATACCAAGGAAATAATATAGTAAACCCAAGTCTGTCATAGAAAATTTTTCCTACAAAGAGTTCTTGACACTAGTAATGATGGATGAAGTACTTCCTATAATGATCAAGTCATCTACATAAAGCATGAGTATCAAGTGTGAGTCATCTTTCTAAAGAATGTAGACATTCAAATTAGAATGACACCTAGTGAATCTTGCTGAGAGTAGGAAGGAATCCATCTTGGCATACCAACCCCAAGGAGCTTGCTTAAGACCATATATATAATTTTTCAATCTACAAACCATAGTAGAATCTTGTATGTGTAATCAACTAAAAATGGTCATCTAGACTATGAGCCCCCTTTCTAGCATTTTTTCGTAATTTATCTAATGCTTATTTTTGATCAAATCCTCAAAAATCTATTTATTTGATTATAACCTATGGTATGACCACTTTATCCCAAGTTCATATTTAATTAAAATAACATGTCCCCCTTTTAATTAAATAAAATTCCACACTCATCTCTTATCCTAAGTGTGCACAGATAAAGCATTATTCCTATTTTAGAAATAAAAGAAAAGGCATTTTTATCTACACATGAATGAAATTTTTTCTATGTGAGAGGAATCTTCTACTTTTAAAATAACTTTAATTCTCCTCCACACATTTCAAACCCTCTCAAATGTCAACCATTAATTGTGATTGGTTGAGATGTTTGTGCACATGGATCACTCCCACTTTCAAAATCCACCCTTGATTACATTCATCTTGCCTCTTAATCTCTACCATCTATTTTTCTTTAAAAGGGAGGGCTCTCTTCTTAGTCAAAAAATTTTTGTCACTCATGCTACTATTATGGTGTAGGTTTTCTTGGTGATTTTGGAGATTGGAGCATTCTTGCATTTTAGCATTTTAGCTTAGCTCTCATTCTACTTACATTATGGCATATTTTTTAGCTTAGTTTCATTTATGCTTTAGCTTTGTTCTTTTTGTTAGCTTGCATTTCATTTAGAATAGCTTGCATTTGCATTGCATTTTATTCTAGATTCTTGGATATTGGCACTCTTGCCGCTACTCTTTGAATCTCTCGTTCTATGGTGCACCTTGCAAGGGTTGCATAGTTTTGTTCATTTGAGAGCCATCATCTCATAGCCTTTGCATGTCATAGATAGAGAGCTATAAGCTGGCTCTTGAGACTCCCTCTTCCATGGGTTCTCTCAAGAATAATGGTTTATAGAAGTGTGACACTTTTTATGCACACAGTATGAACCCCTGTGGCTGCTCCATATTAATCTCCTCATGAAGATCACCATTAAAAAAAAAACACTCTTTACATCCATTTGATGTACAAACCAATCATGAGCTACAACAATAGCTAGTGTCAAGTGAATGGAGTTCATCTTGGTGACTGATGAAAATGTCTCAGTATAGTCAATACCAAGAACCTGTGAGAAACCTTTGGCAACTAGTGTAGCCTTATGCTTATCCACACTTCTATCCACTAAAAATTTGGTTTGATATATCTACTTACAGTGAACCAAATTTCTTAACTTAGGAAGGAGAGCTAAATCCCAAGTTTTGTTTTTCATCAAAGAGTTATATTCTTCCTCCATAGCCTTGTCCCATTCTGGAATCCCTGCTGCTTCCTTAAATGACTATGGATCTGAAGCAATGGCAATATAAGCATGTGGAAATGATTTGTGTTGTGACCTTGTTCTCTAAGTGTCTGAAGGATTCACCACCAATGAACTTGTTGAATTAAGGGTTTTTCGTGCCCAACAAGATTTAGTGGAAGAAGAATGAATGTCCTTAATTGTTAGTGGACCTTGCGAAGGTCGTGTCTTCTGAGTCAAAGTTGAAGGAATGTCATATTTTGAGTCACTATCATCACTAGTATCACTTTCCATGAAGGAGGAAGAAGGAGGAGTTAAAGAAGTCAAACTTTTCAAAATGAACACTCCTCTCAAAAAATATTCATGTGTCTCTGGATCCATGAGTTTGTATGCCTTAAGATGGTCAGGATATCCAACAAATATACAAGGTTTTCTTTGAAGTTATAATGCCTTTCACTCTTTCACTTTTGTGGAGGAATCCTTGCCCATGCTAGACAACCAAAAACTTTAAAGTGCTTTACACTTTGTTTTCTGCCACACTAAGCCTCAAAAGGTGTAATTCCAACTAAGGCCTTATGGGGACTTTTGTTTTGGGTGTAATTGGCACAACACATAGCTTTTGCCAAAAAAAACTTGATCTAGAGACTTATGCTGAAGCATACAAGTGGTCATTTCCTTAAGGGTTCTATTCTTCCTTTTAGCAACACCATTTTGTTGTGGCATGTATGCAACTGAATGATGAAGATAAATACCCTCATGAGTGCAAAAGTCTATAAGCTTGGAGTTGACATATTCCTTGCCATTATTTGTTCTTATAATCTTGATGGCTTTCTTTGATTTTTTCTCAACTTGAGCTTTGAAGGTGATAAACTTATCAAATACTTCACTCTTATGAGCAAGAAAAAAGACCCAAGTATAGCATGAAAAGTCATCAATAAAGGTGAGAACATAGGGAGCCTTACGAAAGGATGGTATTGGAAATGAGCCAGTGAACCAATTCAAGAATAGTAGTAGCTTTCTAAGACTTCCCCTTGTCGTATTTCTCTTCAAGATGCTTACCTACTTCACAACTTGGACATAAACCCTCTGAATACTTGACTTGAGGTAGACCAATGACCATATCCTTGTTGTTGAGTTGTTGAAGGTAGTGATAATTGAGATGTCCAAATATCTCATGCCATAGTTTACTTTGTGAATTTGAATGAGTCAACAAGCCAAGGGAAGTGGACTTAGGCACAAAATGAGAAAAAGAATAAAGTCTTGTCTCATGATTAGCCTTTCCAATCACCACCATAGAATCATCTTTGAGATTTTTCATGACAAATATATTAGGAAGGAACTCCACTTTGTTGCCACATCCATAGTGAGTTATCTGGTAGATGGAGAGAAAGTTGGTGCTAAGATTAGGAACATGAAGAACATCCTTGAAGACACCATTGTCCAATTCAACATTCCTTTTCCCTTCAACTTCTACTTGAGTGTCATTTCCTACATAGATGTAAGGTACATTTGATGGTTTCAAAGAGGAAAAATGCTCCCTTGAAGCACCCATATGATGTGTAGCTCTTTAATCATGAACCCATTCCTCAACATTGTTTGTACTTGCTACCAAATCTTGTCCCTTACCTTTTGAAGTGGTTGAAGATCCCTTATCCTTATAGGAATTTGGTACATCAATTTTGTGTTTCCTCATTAAGTTTACCAATTAATCAATTTGCTTATCCTTACACTCATGTTCATCATGACCATTCTTCTTACAATAGGCACAAGTTTTCTTCTCCTTTTTGTTGGAGTTGTTCCCTTTTTTATTTTTTTTGGAAAAAGACTTGCCTTGTTGTGAGGAAGGCTCTTGAGTGGAAGAAGATTGATGTGAGGAATATTGTTGTTTATATAAGGATTGTTGCCTTTCATCTTGTGGCTTAGCCTTCCATTGCTTATACTTCTTGTAGGAGTTTTTACCACTTGAATTCCCTTCATTTTCTACCAAGGCTTTGGTCTTGAAAGACTAGAGAATTCCCATACTCACTAAATTTTCATGTTCTAAGACCAACATTTTTGACAATATCTCGAATGAAGGCTTAGTGTAAGCACTACCCATCATTAATTTGTGAGTGTTATAACTTGAAATAAAATCAACATATTTAGGTGGAAGATGAGTCATTATATGTTTGATCATCTTTCCATCCTTGATGAGTTCACCAGAATCCTTAAGTTGTGTCATATACATGTCTACTTGGGTAAGATAATCTTTGATGGTGTCAAAATTCCTAGGATCCAACTTGAGAAGTTTGTCGTCAATGGTGTAGGCCATGTCTTCATCTACGATCTCATACAATGCTTCAAGTTTAGTCTAGACCTCTATTGGATTGGTAAGTTTCCTAACATGATATTTGATAGGATTTGAGATATTCTTTAGCAAGGTTCCTAGGGCTATTTCTTGTTTGGATTCCTAGTCTTCCTTTCGAGCCTCATCAACATCAATAGGAGATTTCTTTGCTACACCAGTTACATAACTCAGTAAACCTTTTTCAACCAATGGTTCCTTTACGTTTTCTTTTCAAGTAGCATAATTATGTGAATTTAACTTTGAAAAAGAACCCATAATGCAAGAGCACAATATCAAGGAGACACAAAACACAATACACATCCCTCCACACCCCCCCCCCCCCCCCCCCCAAAATGAAATATTTTGACACTTTATAATTAGTGTGTTTAAAATAGGCCACTTGTCAAAATGGACAAAGTGGGCTTCTAATTTTTCTATTTACAACCTCCTCTTAAAGTTCAAATCTAGAACTTAACAATGTAGCTCAGAAATACAATAATTTTGAAGCAACAAAATGAAAATAGGAACTATTTCTAAAAGTGGTATTTTTGTCCACACAAGCCTATAATCTAATTGTGGATCTAGAAAGTAGACAAAAAAAATACACTTACAAAAAAAAATAGAACCAGTTTTGGAGTCCAAATGAGCCTGTATGGAGTGTTTGAAGTTGCAAATGTAGGATTGGATAGGTATAGTCACCAAAAATTTCTATTTTTGACAAATTCATGCACCAAAACTAGAAAAGAACATCACCATTGAAAAGTTCAAGAAATTCTAGCCAAAATAAAAAAAAATTGCACCTGATTTGGAGTCCGAATGACTGAGTTATGGGCACTCAAAGTTAGACTATCGAGTCAAAAATGAATTTGAAGAGGGGTCTAGAGAGGAAAACACTATGATAAATTTGATAGTCAAACAACCATCATAGTAGTTCAAATTTTTCTAAAAATGATGGTCAAAAAATTGTCAATTTTAACTCTGTGAAATGATGATGTTAGCAAAAAATTGAGCCCCTTGGTGACATGGCAATGACATCATCAATATACGACAATGTACGACCTGTGACTGGGAAATATGAATGTTTGCATGGTGATACAAATATGTGTCCTTGTATAGTTTACTGAGTTAGTGCTGTGTTATTGACTATCACCGAGGTGTCACTGATGTAGCCTTCTAACGCGAGCGTGACTCGGCAGGTGACTAGGTGAATCGTGGCACCACCATGGATTCTGATGGGGTTGCTAGAGTTCATTGAATCATGACCAGATCTCTGGAAATAGTGTCAAAAAATTTGAATAATGATTGGATATTCTATTTATGTCATCACAGTTTTGGTTTTGCAGGTGTCGGTATTCAATAGGCAGTCCCATAAGTGTTAATGGCTAGTGAGATGCATTTTGTGAGAGCTAGGAATAATTTCCAGGGGGACAATTAGTCCCACATTGATTATGGGGGAGATGTCCAAATTATATAAAACAAACACACTGCATTGACCAAATAAACAACGTCACTTACCTGGAGGGTTGTATGTTGTTGGCTATTGTGGCAAGATGTCAGATAAATGTACCATCCACTGATAAACATGAATATTGCCCTGAATTTGTGAATTCATTCAAACTATAGTATGTTGAAGGAATATTTTGAGAATATTCTTTTCGAGGGCCAAGGTTTCACCACCTAGTTCTTGCAAAAAGAATTTCTCTATAGGCCCTACTGGCCTAATTTTTTTTGAAAAATACACAAAAAATTACAGAGAAAAAAAAAATTCAGATTTGAAACTCAAATGAACAGATTGATAATGACCATATAGAATTTGCAAATTAGGCCTTTGGGTGCCGATTTGCAAATTGTTTTTGCCTCAAAATTGATTATGGCCTAATATAGGCATATTTATAGTTAATTTTCACTGAATCAATGCTCTAGACACAATGGTGAGGTCCGCTTTGGCTCTAGATGCTCCCAATGACTACAAATGCTCCAGATTTGAAGCGGGTCCTTTGAGAGGTGAAGCAAAAAAGGTCTCCAATGGCTATGTAAAGAGAATCTCCCTCAGCTATGATACCATGTAAGAATTTTCCTTAGAAAAAAATTCACCCAAGATTAAGAGGCTCAAACACTAGCACAAAAATGGACCAAAGTATGATCAGTATAACAATAATGAGAATGCTCTCTATTATACACTACACACTAGGAGTGCCTGTATATAAAGGCCTCTAAGATACATCTAGAATGTCTCTAGAATGAACTAGGAGATAAGCATGACAACTAAGCACAAGTCCTCCATTATGCATGAATGTACATGCATCAATGAGAGGATAAGTATGACAAGGTGTATCTCATGTAGAGATGTTGTAGACACCATGTGCTTAAATTAGACACTACCTCCTATATTGTAGACACCATGTGCATAAAAGAGTTGCTAACTCCTGTGTTGTCAACAAGACAACTCAGATGAGTACACATACTCCTAGTTGACTAACTAATAAATAATAAAATAATGAATTAACCTAAGCAAACTTAAGTAAAGTGTAAATAGTGAATACTTATTTACACCAATACAATGTATTGAAGAAACCAAGCTTAACCTAGTTACTAGGTTATTGAAGGGAGAATGTATTCAGGGAGTGACTACAATATTGTCGAGCAATTGCTAAAGGAAGAAGGAAAACACAGTGTTTCCTGAGCAAGTCAATATTAATAGAGTGTTACATTGCTCGAGTAAATATTTTATTTATCAAGTGAAAATAAGATGTAAAAGTTTAGAAAATTGGTATACAAGGCCAACTTTTGATGAAAATTTGGAAAGTTAGAAAGGGTATAACGTGTTAGAGTAAAAGGTTAATTTAATTTAATTTATTAAATTACCTTTACTCCCTTCTTCTTGTTTAATTTATACAATCTTCTTGTTCATTAAGAAAATCCTTCTCTCTCTACCTTTCTTACTTGTAATAGGTTATTTGCATGTATGATATCTAGGACTCTGTGAATTTCTTCATTATCAAATCCTACATGGTATTAGAGCCTTGCTTATACTACCTATTCTTATTTGAAGCAAAAGAAGAATGAGGGTTTGACATAATAGATTTGGCATTTTTTTGGGTATTTTCTATGAAAATAGGGGGTTGTAATATTTTTGGAGCACTTTTAGGCCAAACAGACCTCATAGTTGATTCTAAAGGCATCAAAACCCCCACATTCATATTAAATTTGTCAATTTTGGACAACATTGACTAGGGAGGCAAAATAATTGCATAGCAATGTCAAAAAACCTCAGTGCACACTTGAGGTAGATAAAATTTTGCAAAATCACAACTTAAAAAAATAAATAAATCATTTTTTACTATTTCAGTTACATTAATTGTAGTGGCCTTTGTCGTGGTGTGTAAACTGTAGCGGAACCACTTGTGGTCTGCATTAACCGTATCGGCCTCTGCACTCAATGGCCACTCCAGCTCCACCTACCTCTAACTGTGTCACTACTCTGCTCAGCCACTTTTCCACCCATGCTTGGCCAGCATGCCACCACTACACCACCAATGGTGGTATTAATTTTTATTATTATTTTAAAAAATATTAAAAAATTGCATTACCTTCTGGAGGTCTTGGCAATATTTTCACTCTAACTTAAGCATACGAGAGTTTTTTTTGATCCAAAAGAAGCTACAAAAAGTTGATTCAAAGAAAAAGATTATGGTACAGGTATTTTTTGGATTTTTTTATAGTTTGGTACCTATTTGTTCACTTGAATTTAGATGATGTCTTAAATTTTCTTGGGGGCATAACTTGCTTGTTTTAGCTCTATTTTCTGATCCGAAAGAAGTGCCAGAAAGATCTTCTTGAGTCCTATCTAGATTATCTATTATTTTCATCAATATTTTACAAAGATACATGTGATGCTCAACTGAATCCTTTTTTTCTCTCTTCTTGTTTATACATTCCTTATAGTAGCTAGGGTTCAATTTTTTGTATTATGGGGGGTGTTCTATATTATTGTTTCTATTATTTAGATCATTAAACTAGAAACCTTTCAAAAAACAATCCAACATCTAAAATAATGGCCAAGAATGTTGGAAATCTGATTGAAAAGATCATTGTGAGTAGAAGATTGAAGATCAAAGAGGGAGATTTTTGTTTACACAATGTTTTCAATCATTGTTTTGTCATTGATGTCAAACCTGCTACTTGTAGGAATGACATTTTCTTATAAGATCCAAGTACTACCACTTAGTTAATTGATGAAGAGGATTTGATCAACAAGATGTAACAAGAGTACCTAAGGGAAAGGTTGAGTTATGATGTTGTAATGAAGTGCAATGATTAGTTAAGACAATGGTTAAATGATATATTGATAACATACTCAAAGATACAGAGGTTGGTCACACTTAGAAACATTGGAGGAGTAAGTTGTAACAAGGTTGACTGCAAAGCTTAAACTAAGTTCATTAGTGGGTGCCAAGCAAGCTAGATAAAGCTGAGAAAATTCTCAGTTGGAGCCGAGAAAAAAGAAATTCTAGTGTGTGTCGGGTGATCTTCAGGTGCTTAGTGAAGTCCAAGTGCCAAACATAAGAAAATCTTAGTTGGTGCTGAGTGAACTTCAAGTGCCGAGCACCAGTAAAAATGTAGTAGGTGCCAAGTAACATAGTATGTGATGAGTACCAATATTTCAATAGTGTCAGCTACTACATTATTTTGAATGACAAAGATTCACCAAATTGAGCCAACAAAGTGGTTGCCTTGAATTTTGTGAACTAGTTGGAGGATAAGGATGATGAGCTAGTGGCACAAAATTCTATGTAAACCATTTTTGGGTGAATTCAAAGGATTATTCAAGATTTTTTTAGAGGAAACAAAATATGGGTTAGATACAATGAATCCTACCTAATCCATACAAATTAAAATTAAAGAATGGAAGAATCAAGCAAGAAATGAACTCCATGACTTCTATTTAAGGAGTCATAGACCAGGAATCAAATGATGCTTCTATTAAAGTTCCAAATTACAAAGTGGTCAAGAAGATATGATTGCACTGGTACATTGAGCATGGAGACTTAAGAGGACTAAGCTTGAAAGAAGGGAAAGCTGTCAAGAGTTGCAAAGATTGAAGGCTAGGCAATGTGAAGAGCTAAAGAGTGATATGAGATCTGCAAGTTAAGTTGTATGATGTAATTAGTTCAAAATCTATAATTGTTACTCTCTAGCAATTGTATTAGTTAGGAGAGAAGGAAAATCCTATGGACTTAGGTTTTCCTAAAAACCATTTATAAATCCTTTAACAGTGTGGCATTCCAAGTGAATGTTCTAAAGTCCTCTAACTAGGCCCACTTTTAATAGGGTGAAAAAATTCTCTAACAAGGTCACATTTAATAGTGTGTTGTAAGCCTTTAACAAGGCAGGCCTTTCATAGGCCATCACTTCAGAAGACTGAGAATTGAGTAGTATGTTACTGGTGGTTTTTTCCAAATTGGCTTTCCATGTAAGTCACTATGTTATGTGTTGATCTTTTATGTGTTATGTTTGCATGTTGATTTACAGTAACTTGCTGAATAAGAATGTTAAAGCTTGGATGAATGAATAGTTGAATGGGCTCACTACACTTAGTGGAAAAGTTTGAATTGGACATGTTGGATCTTGAATAATTGATTCACCCCCCCAGTTATTCTAAAGCATTTCTAACAATTGGTATAAGAGCCATCTGCTGATTTAGTTTCAAGGTACTAGATGCAAGAAGATCAAGATGTCCAAGAGAGAAGTTCCCAAGCTCAACAAAGACAACTTTGTTGAATGAAAGAATTTGATGAAATTGCACCTTGGATCAATAGGTGATTATGCACAAACCTCAATTGGAACAGAACATGTAAATCCAATTGGACCTCTCACTACAGATGATTTGAGAAAAAGGAAGGAGCACAATCAAGCAATGCTAGACATTGCCTTTGCACTTAGGTATGCAGAATATGATGACATCAAAGATTGCGATACTGCATTCAAGATGTGGAAAACCCTATTAGATATCTATGGAGGAGATCAAAATGTCCAGAGAGCAAAGAGAGAAAGCCTAAGAGGAAAGTTTGATGACATGAAAATAGAGGAAGGTGAAAATGTTGTTCAATATGCCATTAGAATGAAAGAAGTGGTAAGTGCAATAAGAAGTCTAGGTGGTCAATTGGAAAAAGAAATTGTTAACAAAAAATACTTAAGAACTCTACTTCCTATCTATGCTATTAGAGTTTCAGCCATCCAAGAGCTAAGGTATGTACAAAGAAACACACTAACCTTTGAAGGAATAGTGGGAAGACTTACTACATTTGAATTGTCCAACTTTGACAACTACAAACCTAAGAACCTTGAATCTGCCTTCAAGGCCAAGATGACAATAAAATATACTGAGGAGGAGACATCAAGCAAGAAGAGAAGAAAAGGAAAACATTCATCTAGTGATAGCAGTACAAATGAAAAAGATGTGGAACAATTAGAAGCACTACTGGCTAGAAGATTCCATAGAGGAAAAGGTAAATTCAAAGGTAAGCTCCCTATCATATGTTTTAATTGTAATGAAGTAGGTCATATTGCTACAAGATGTACACAGAAGAAGAATTACAAAGAAGGAAACAAGTACAAGTACAAGAGAGAAGATGATAGCATATATTACAAGGACAAAGGTAAAAGATGCTACATTGTTGAAGAAGATTCTAATGAGAATGATGATGAAGTAGTCTATGTGGCCATGAAGGATGAATTAGATAAAGATGAAGATGAAGAAACAACATTGGTTGCCTGTGTAAACAAGAATGACAAGTGGATCATAGATAGTGGATGCTCACATCACATGATAGGAGATAAAAGTAAGCTCATTACCTTTACTCAATATGATGGACATAGTGTTAGATTTGGTAATGATGCTCCATGTCAAATCAAGGGAAAAGGTTCCATTAGACTTACTAAGAAAATTTTATGTATAATGCATACTATGTTGAAGGATTGAACTACAACTTGTTGAGTGTATCACAGTTAGGCAATGTAGGTTGTAAAGTAGAGTTTGGAAAAAAAACTACCAAGATTCATGACACTGATGGAAATCCAATAGGAAAAGGTAAACAAATTAGGAGTAATCTGTTTTAACTAGATATGGAAGATGTAACTTTTCTTGTTATTAGACTTGATGATGTGTGGTTGTGGCATAAAAGATTGTGTCATGTTAACTTTGATAATTGATTAGCATCAACAAAAAGAAGGTCGGAGGATTGCCTAAACTAAAGAAACCTGAAAACACAATGTGCAAACAATGTCAACTAGGGAAGATGACCAAGTCTAGTTTCAAAAGAAAAACATATACTTCTAAAGAAGTACTAGAGTTAGTCCATACAGACCTATGTGGACCAATAGAAGTGCAAAGCTACTTAGGAGACAAATACATAATGCTATTTGTAGATGACTATTCAAGGATGATGACTGCTAGGTTTTTGAAGCAAAAATATGATGGATTTCAAATGTTTAAGTGGTATTTGGCTAGAGTTGAGAAGGAAACATGAAAAAATCTTAAATTCCTAAGATCAGACAAAAGAGGTGAGTTTACATCAAAATTTTTTGAGACATTCTGCAATGATAAAGGTATCAAAAGGAAAACATCATCACCAATAACTCCACCTTAGAATGGTATTTTTGAAAGAAGGAATAGATTAGTGATAGACTATGCTAGAACCTTGATGATGGAGAAAAATGTTACACTAAAGTACTGGAGAGAAGTTGAATGTACTATAGTCTACACACTGAATAGAGTCCAAGTCAAGAAAGGTACAAATGCAACACCTTTTCAATTATGGTATGGTCACTCACCTAATGTTAAACATTTCAAAGTCTTTGGTTGTAAATGCTATATTCTTAAAGATACTAGAAAAGGTAAGTTTGATGCAAAGAGTGATGAAAGAATATTTCTTGGATACTCCACTAGAAGCAAAGCATATAAGTGTTTAAATACTAACACTAAGAAGATTGTGGAGAGTGCAAATAAAAATTTTGATGAGCATGCAAAAGTTTAGGTTGATGGAACTAAGCAATAAGAGGATTATAGATCCTTTGTGTACTTATGTGAAATAATGATTGTTGAAGATAATGCTGCAAATCAAATTGGGAATCAACAACAAATCTCAGTATCAGCTAAATCACAGCCAGTGAATGTCAAGCTACAAAATGAAGAAAATACACATTCTGACTCTAAAAATAGTATACATGAGAGGAATGATGAAGTTACAGATAAAGAAGAACAAACTAACTCTAAAACTAAAGGATCGAATATAGAAAGAAGGACAGAACCAAGATTAGCCAAGTATGTAATAAGACATCACCCAACAGATCAAATCATTGGTGACAAGGATGCCAGACCAATGACAAGGAGTAGACTAAAAAATGAATCATGTTTTCTAAGCAAATTTGAGCCCAAAATAGTGAAAGATGCACTACAAGATGATGACTGGTATAAAGCTATGGAAGAGGAGATAGATCAGATTCAGAAAAACAAAACATGGACCCTAGTTCCTAGACCAGTTGATAAGAATGTAATTGGTACCAAATAGGTGTTTAGAAAAAAACTTGATGAGAATAGTGAGATAACAAGAAACAAAGCCAAATTATTTTGTAAAGGCTATGCACAAGATGAAGGACTAGATTATGGGGAAACATTTGCCTCTGTTGAAAGAATGGAAGGAGTAAGAACACTGCTTGCATATGTTGCTTACAAAGGTTTCAAAGTCTACTAAATGGATGTCAAGTTTCCTTTTTTGAATGGTATACTAGAAGAGGAAGTATACCTAGAACAACCTGAGGCATTTGTTGATGATAAGAACAAGGATATGGTCTACAAACTGGACAAGGCATTTTATGGATTGAAGTAAGCACCTAGAGCATGGTATGAGAGACTGCACAAATATCTTGTGAAGATAGGATTTGAGAGAATATATGACAACAAAAACTTGTATATCAAAGTTGAAAAAGGTAAAGACATTTTAATATTATAAATCTTTGTTGATGATATAATATTTGGAGGAAAAGCTGATCTATGCAAAGATTTTGCTGATCAAATGAATCATGAGTTTGAGATGTCAATGTTTGGAGAAATCAAATTCTTTGTTGGTTTGCAAGTACATCAATTGAAACATGGCATGTTTTTGACCCAATCCAAATATGTCAAGGAGATACTCAAGACATTTGGATTAGAAGACTCAAAACGACTCAGCACACCAATGACAACTGGACATAAGCTATTCAAGAATGGTGAGTTAGCTAAAGTGAATTAGACATTGTATAGATCAATGATTAGAAAGTTGTAGTATGTTGTACATAGTAGGCTAGACATTTCATTAGCTATTGGAATAGTGGCAAGATTTTTTGCAAATCTAAGAGAAAATTATCTGATGGAAGTAAAGAGAATATTGAGATACCTAAAAGGAACTAATGACTTTGGTTTGTACTATAAGAGAAGTGAAAAGTTTGAACTAAAAGCCTACACTAATGTAGATTGGGGAGGTAATATTGATGATAGAAAAAGCATTAGTGGAGGAGTACTTTTCTTGGGAAAAAGATTGATTACATGGACCAATAAAAAAGAAAAGTTGTATCTCATAGTCCACTGCAGAAGCTAAATATGTTGCAGCTACTATCAATTACACCAATATTGTATGGATCAAACATTTGTTGTAAGGTATGAAGGAAGAAGTGAATGAGCCTGTGATACTTTATTATGATAAAACAAGTGTTATCAACATATCAAAGAACCCTGTAATGCATGCTAAAATCAAGCATATTGCAATCAAGTATCACTATGTAAGAGAATTGGTGAAAGATAAATAGGTGAAGATGGAATATGTTAGCTCAAAGGAATAGATTGCTGACATATTCACAAAAGCACTACCTAAAGATGGTTTTGAGTATCTTAGAGGTAAGTTAGGGGTAATACCCCTAACCAAGGTTATTTGAAGCAAAAGCAAGATTGCCCTGCATCAAATGAGTTGATTGTTGAGATATTACACATTGATGCAGAGGATGTTTACTTTAGGATTCATGCCTAAAGTAATCAAAGTGTTGAAGTTCCAAATTAGTCACAAGCAAGGTGATAGAGGGAGAAATAGAAAGATCTTGCAAATTCTACACTTGCATATTAAGATGCTAAAACAATGTCTTTGGAATTATTATCAAAGAGGGATAAGTAAAGCTGAAACTAATCAACAACATGAGGGAGAAAGTACATAAACTAATAAAATGAAGATAGAGGAAGAAGTAGATAGAAATGATCAACAATTGAAGGAAAAGATGAAGAAGCTGATCAGAATAGAGTATAACAGAAGATAAGCAATACATACAAAGAGAGCGAAGAAAAAAATGAATATAATAGCTAAGAGGGAGATGTGAGACACAATTTACTTTTTGGAATTTGACTTACTATTATAACCTAGTTAGCATTTGATTAAATAGTTGAGTCTGATGGTTGATTAGTTTGGTTTGCCATCAATGCCAAAGAGGGAGATTATTAGAAATTTGATTGAAAAGATCATTGTGAGTAGAGGATTGAAGATCAAAGAGGGAGATTGTTGTTTACAAAATGTTTTCAATTTTTTTTTGTCATTGATGTCAAACTTGCTATTTGTAGGAATGACATTTTCTTATAAGATCCAAGTACTATCACTTAGTTGATTGATGAAGAGGATTTAATCAACAAGATGTAACAAGAGTACCTAAGGGAAAGGTTGAGTTATGATGTTGTAATGGAGTGCAAGGATCAGTTAAGAAAATGGTTAAATGATGTATTGATAACATACTCAAAGATACAGAGGTTGGTCACACTTATAAACATTGGAGGAATAAGTTGTAACAAGGTTGACTGCAAAGCTTAAACTAAGTTCATTAGTGGGTGCCGAGAAAGCTAGTTAAAGTTGAGCAAATTCTCAGTTGGAGCCAAGAAAAAGGAAATTCTAGTGTGTGCCAAGTGATCTTTAGGTGCTGAGTGAAGTTCAAGTGCTGAGAAAAGTATCAAGTGCCGAGCATAAAAAACTCTTAGTTAGTGTCGAGTGAACTTCAAGTGTCGAGCACCAGTAAAAATGTAGTAGGTGCCAAGTAACACAATATGTGTCAAGCACCAGTATTTCAATAGTGCCGAGCTACTGCATTATTTTGAATGACAGAGATTCACTAAACTAAGTTGACAAAGTGGTTGCCTTGAATTTTGTGAACTAGTTGGAGGATAAGGATGATGAGCTGGTGGCATAGAATTCTATGTAAACCATTTTTGGGTGAATTCAAAGGATTATTTAAGAAATTTATATAGGAAACAAATATGGGTTAGATACAATGAATCCTACCTAATCCATACAAATTGAAATTAAAGAATGGAAGAATCAAGTAGGAAATGAACTTCAAGAATTCTATTTAAGGAGTCATAGACCAGGAATCAAATGCTACTGATACTATTGCTATTGAAGTGCAAAATTGCAAAGTGGTTAAAAGGGTGTCAAGGAGAAGACATCTAGGAGAAGGAAAAATAGAGCACAAAGCCTTTGCTATTACAAGTGGTCAAGAAGAGATGATTGCACTGGTACATTGAGCATGGAGATTTAAGAGGACTAAGCTTGAAAGGAGGGCAAGTTATCAAAAGTTTTAGAGATTGAAGGCCAAGCAATGTGAAGAGCTGAAGAGTGATATGAGATCTGCAAGTTAAGTTGTATGTTGTAATTAGGTCAAAATTCCTAATTGTTACTCTCTAACAATTGTATCAGTTAGGATAGAAGGAAAATCCTATGGACTTAGGTTGTCCTAGTAGCCATTTGTAAATCCTTTAACAGGGTGGCATTCCAAGTGAATGTTCTAAAGTCCTCTAACCAGACCCACTTTTAATAGGGTGGATAAATCCTCTAACAAGGTCACATTTAATAGTGTGTTGTAAGATTTTAATAGGGCAGGCCTTTAACAGGGCATCACTTCAGAAGAGTGAAAATTGAGTAGCATGTTACTGGTGGTTTTTCCCATATTGGGTTTCCATGTAAATCACTATGTCATGTGTTGATCTTGCATGTTTTATTCCTGAATGTTGATTTGTTGTAACTTGCTAAGATGGTTGTTTTAATCTTGGATGCATGAATAGTTTAATAAGCTCATTATAATTAGTGAAACAGTATTATTAGGGAATTTAGACCTTGGATAACTGATTCACCCCCCCGCCCCCCCTCCAGTTATTCCAACACATTTCCAACACATATTTCCTTTCGTGTATCCAATGACTCAATGTGAAATAGCAAGTCAGGAGAAACAAACAAACATAATGTTTCATATGCCTCATCACATTTGTTAAACCACTTAGGCTTATCTTCATCTTTATCAGATTTAGTTTCAAGTCCCATAGTTACCCTATTTAATCCAGCTTTCCTTAAGTGAATTTTCATGCGTGATTTCCATGCAAAGTAATTGTATGGAGTTAGGATGAGCATATTTGTTTGATCCATGGTGAAGAAATGCTTAAAAGAAGAGAACCCAGCCACGACAATGCCCCCCCTTTTTACTCAATCAAAGAACCCTCGTCCCAAGAGAAATATGATTTGACACTTTATTTTAGTATGTTTACAACTACACTAGAAAGAAATACTTAGTGGTGTTGATTTCAATGCATTACAAACCCTCATGAAGAGCATATGCTAAAAGTGAAACTTAGGCACAATAATCAAAGAAAAAAATAGCACCACTGTGATCTACTCAAAAAATCATGCACTTTAAAAAAGGAATTGCCTCGATACGAGGTCATATGAGAAAGTTATGATCCTCCGAATTTTTCAAAATGAGAACTATGCACAGTTATGGCTGAGAATCTACAATTTCTAAAAAATTTATGCATGAAAATCTAAAAACAACTCCACTAGTGGATAGAGTACCAAAAAATAGCCAAGGTCATAACAAGAATCATCAAAATCATAGTCCATATGAGCAATAACGATGCATTTGAAAACTGCATTCAAATTTGTGACTGCCAATGGAGAGGGTTATAGTTAGCTTTTTTGTGCTTGATTTTGCAAAATATATAGATTGCATGCAAAAAATAAAAGATACCCAGATGGTTTTTCAGGGCTGGGAACAAAACCCAAAAATTGTTTTTCTTGCTGATGTACAGAAGATGTAGCTATAGTGTAAATTAGATGCCTTTAACAACCAAAAATAGCCCCAACAAACAAAAAATGAGCTCAGCAATGAAAAGACGTCATGAAAAGATTGAATTAGCTACTCAAGTCAAAAAATGGCATGTTGGAACCTGTAATATTGATTGAAAACACCAAATATGCAAGTTGGTTGTTAGATTTGAGATTGAAACCCCAGTTTTGCAACTTGTATGACGATATCTGATCTTAGTGAAATGAAAGCCAAATTTGACTTTTTCAACCCTACGAGATGCATCAGAACAACCAAAAATGTTGGCAGTATAATAAGAAATGCTGCAATCACCCAGAGATTAAAAATATTTTTATCAAACTTTTCTAATTCTCAAGATCATCTGAAGATGTGAGAGAGGAGCATACTGGGTTTTTCAAAAAACTTACAATAAGATTTATTAGCCCCCCCTGAATCTCTCAAATAAGGAAACTAAAATCTACTCTTGGATGTAGAAAAGCTTTGATACCATGTTAAAATTTGAAAAGATTAATAACCCAAAAAACTAGTGCAAAGAATAAATATTTAAACTATGAAAGCAAATGATACAAAATTAAAATAGCAACACATAGTTAGTCTCCAAGAGAGTAATGCAAATGTTAGAAGAAAAATAGAATTAAGAGGATGCAAAAATAAGAGATGCAAATACAAGCCAGGTAGCATGCTTATATAGGCTAGGAAGAGAGAGAAGGTGGCAACACCGACCAATGAGGAGCAACCATCTATCAGACTAAAGATAACAAAGTATCTTCCCAAGATAGCTAGTGGATGCTCACATGTAGGAATGTGACACCTCGTAACCATTCACCTAATAAGACATGCTTTATTAACCTAAGTGAGATTATTAAAAGTGTAGGAAAAACCTAGCGATATAGGAAAAATAAAAAACTACACTAATAGTACATGACAAAAAAAGATCATGTTGAAGTGTTTGGTTGAATTATAAGCCCATATTTAATACCCACAACTCCTATTAGAGCTCATTTTAAAAGAGAGAGAAAAATTGGTTGTCAGTACGATGTGATTTTTCCCTTCTTAGGGTTTCCATGTTAAAATATTGGTTTCAAATATTTGAATTTTATTTGTGCTGCAAGTTGTTTAACATGTTTTTACAACTTATTACAAGTCGGTAACAACTAAGATATCACTAGGTAATAACTGGAATTTTATTGATATTCGATAATGCAAGGAACAATGATTTGAAAGTTTTGATTAAAGTATTTGAAGGAGTTGGTTAAAGTTTACATCAAATGGTTGGGGTTAATTTTGTTGACAATATGGATAAGTAGGATTTTAGTTGTCATTTATGGTAACATATATCTCAGATGAGAAGGTGTAATATATAGATAAAGATCTCATAGTCTAAGACAAAAAAAATCTAAGTATTAGACAATTTCACTAGCAACACAGGAATAATTTTGCTAATTTTAGATGACAGAGAAATACTTGAAACATGTGTAGTTAAGGAAAACTACCACGAAGTGTCATGATGATGTATCTAAGTGAGCAAGCCTGTATGAATAGTACAAAAGAAGTTATGGAGTAAACACTAGTAAAGGTAGTAAATAGAGCAGAACAAAACATAATAGTAAAAGGAAAAAATAGGTCAAGGAATTATTTATTACAAAATAATTACTTAACTAATTAGGGATGACATCCTAGATGTTAACCCTAAGAGGGAAAGAGTTATTTTTGCATTATACCAAGCGTGTGAATACTTGAAGGCCAATAGGGCAATTTTTGTAAAAAAGAAAGGTAGAAGTAAAAGATCAAGATATGCAAAGTTGGGAGCATGTGTGATATATGATATGCAAAGTATTAAGAAAAATATATGATGTGAAATCTTATGTATGATCAGAAGACTATGAAGTATTGCAAACAATAGTAAGAGGTTTCTATATCTATCTCTTTTGTATATAAGAACTACATTGTATAATTGCATGCTTGGGAAATGGGCTCATCTTGCATACATTTTGTGTGCCAACTCATAATAGGGTTGAAGCAAATCCTAGCAAGATTGAAGCTTTTAATAGGACCTAGTCCTCTAATAGGTACTTAGACACTATATGTACTTCATAAACTCCTAACAAAGTCAACATCCTTAATACGATATTTTTGTTTAGTGGATCCTTTTGTGGATACCATCCCCACTATGGTTTTCCCTTGGCTAGGGTTTCCCTAGTTTAAAAAAATCTAGTTTTATGAGTTCTCTTTGTGTATGTATTTATTTAATGTTCAAACTTGCTGGTTTACTTTCATATGTATGTTATAAAGTAATTAACAATATTAAGTTGTGGGAAAAATTTTGTATAATACTTATTAACCCCCCCACCCCCCCTCTAAGTATTACCTCTTTCTAACAATTGATATTAGAGCACAATTACTTAGAAGAGGCTTAATAGCTTGAGTAAGATCCCTATATGAATATGGAATAGTTAAAGAGGAACCTTGAAGAAGCCCTTGAGAAGATTGATCTTCTTACTGAAGAAAGAGACAACCTGAAAGAAAGGTATGAAGATGTTAAAGGTTACATTGGGAAACTAAAAGATAAGATTGATCATATCAAATCTTGAAAAGAACCTAGAGAGCATACTAGTGATAGTAATGAGGTAGCAACCTTCAAATAAATAAAATGAGATTTTGAAACATGAGCTGAAGATTGTTGAATTAAAATTGAGTTTGGAGAAGGATGGTAGAAAAATTGACTTAGACCTAAAATTCAAGAATGTAGATCTAAGATCCCATCTTACAAAAGTGACATCTGAACTTGATTCTATAAAAATAAAGCATAGAAAACTCAAGAGCTACAATATCATTGTGAAAGAAGAATTGACCTAGGCTAAGAAATGTTAGAGAAGTTATATTCTAGTAGTGAGAAAATTGATGAACAACTATTCTATCAAAGATCTTCTTATGATAAGATAGGTCTTGGATATCTTATTGGAGAAAAATCAATAAAATTTTTTGAAGCTTCTACTGGATCTAGTTGTTGAAACCCCTGAATCTAAGAGGAATGATCAGAATGAAATTGAGTCAAGTAAGCCTGAAGAAGTATATAAAGAAGTTGAGCAAGTAAGTCAACTTGATAAATGTGATGATCCTAAACAAATAGAGCAAGTTGAACTACCTAAAGAAGTAAGATATGAATTCAAAGGTAGATGCTTTATATGTAATGAAGTTGGTCATATGAAGAGAGATTGTACAAGTAAGTCTTTCAAACCTATTACTAATTTCTATTGTTATAATTGTTATGGTTTTGGACATAAAGCAATTGATTGTAGGAAAGCTAAGTTTGATGTTAATAGTAGAAATAGTAGAATGTTTAGGGATACTAATATTGTGGGTAATAAAAGAAGGAGATCCCCAAGAATATCTAATGAAGAATAAAAAGATAATGGGACAAGGAGAAATAATATGTGAAGTGTAACAACTTTGGGCACATTGCAAAGAATTGCAGAGCTCCAGTAAATCATAATGGACCTAATCAGAGAAGGAGTACACCTATATGTCAATTATGTAATAACTTTGGTGACATTGTAAGATTTTATAGAGTGGAGATGAGGAACATCAATAGAAATGAAAACTTTAGAAGGAACTACAAAAACAATGACAAAAGGAATGATAACAATAATAGAAATAAAAAAGAAGCACTTAAGGAGCATGTCGAACAATTTAAGGAAGTATTTTGAAGGTAAAAGATTCATGTATTAGAAGAACAATATTTTGATGCACCTTATGAGAGATTAAAATCAACCATTGTGTGTGATTAATCTTATTTGAATTAAGCACATTTTCATTGAAGACAAAATACCAAAAATATAGAATAGAAGTTAGAGATTGAATCAAAAGTTGTGAAGTTGGGAGAAGGAACAAGATATCCTAAGGAAGCTCTGGTTAAGAGTGCAAGTCATTTGGAGATCATATGAGGCCATAAGAATGATAACAACTTTATTGGTTAACAAATAACAATTTTTATAGATTGAGTAGTTGCACAATCAATGTAGAGATGATTATAGAAAGATATAAGTCATGCAAGCATGATTGTAGGTATCATTCAACTATGTGAAGAGTTAAGGAGCTATCAAGAGTGATTTGATAATGATTTGAAGGAGAATTAAAGAGTTTTCAAGTACAAAGAACAAAAAGCCCTAGTTACGTGTTTCATTGAGGTATTTCACTTCTAAATCTAATATTTGTGTCAAGAATTAAGTCATAAAGATGGCTAAGTCTTTGATTCATAATGTGGAAGATGAAGAAAGACCTAAATTAAAGGTTAACCCTATCAAGAATGTTAGTGATGACCTTATTTTGACATTCTTAGGAATGCCAGGAAATGTCATCCAGTTAGAAGATGTTAGAAGCTATTTGAGAAGTAAGTTTGAGAACGTAGGTGAGGATCACATATCCAAGAAATTTGATAATATCCATAATCAGGATATGAGCTACAAAAACGGATTTGAGTATTTGAAAGATAATGACCTAATCAAGTTTATTTTCTACTTTAATAATATTTAATTAAAGTTTTTAATTAATTCATTATTGAAATTTATTCGTACTACATACTTTGATTTGTGATTTGGGGAGATTGGCAATCTCAGGTTGTGCTTGATGGTTCAGTTTGGTCATGAAAATGATTTTTCTCTATATTAGGGGAATTTTATGATTTGGGAACCTTAGTAGGTATCATACCTTGAAAAGAAAAAATTCGCGACTTAAAATGAAATGACAACTAAAACCCTACTGGTGTATTTGAATCTTGTACTCTAGAAATGAATTGAACTATGGAACAATACTTAACCAACTTTATATGAATTATTGAATCTTTTGGGATTCTAGAAAACTCGAAAACAATAGTGAATTTGATAACTAGAGAAATAAGAACTTGAAAATCTATAAGTGAAAATTGAACTATTTTTTTTTTCAAAACCTAATGACTTATGAAGATGACTTTTGTATATACTCTTTATGCGACGTGTGATTTACTGATGTTGGGTTCAAGTTTGACTTAGTTCTTTGACTAATCAAGATGTTTGATAGAGGCTTGGGAGTTTTGTTCTATGATGTCATGATGATGTTTTGATTAAAATCTTTTATACCCGACCATGGTAATGTGTCATGTGTGTGCTATGATGAGTTTGATAAGATATTTTGATGTGTTTTCCAGTGTTCTTGTGTGAAATTGAGGTGGATGATGCGGACTTCACATGCATAGAAGCAATTGAACCAATGATGTTGCATATTGAACCCTTGGGATATGAAATAAAAGAAGTAGAGATAGAAGGATATGCCTAAGCTATCCTTGAAGCAAACAAAGATTAAGAGTTTAATAGATTTGGGACATATGAACTAAAGAAGAAATTTATCGGAGATAGAGATCTAGATCTGTATGGCTGGATGAAGGTGACAAAAATACTATTTTTTTCCATCTATCTACTTTAAAACATAGAGCTAAAACTCAAATTTCAAATCTTAATAAAGGTAGCATGAAGATAACTGAGGAAAAGGAAATCTCAGAGGAAATGGTTTCCTTTTTCTCTTCTTTGATGACATCAAACCCTAAAATTGATTTGACTCATTTGGAAAATCTGTTAGATGTTATTCCTTCCTTGGTTACTGAAGAGAAAAATAGAACGTTGTGTTCTATTCCTAAGGAAGAGGAAATTCATAAGGCTATTTGCTCTTTAGGTGGGGATAAATCTCTAGGGTCAGATGGTTTTCCAATATTGTTTTATTAGAAGGAATGGAAACTATTTGGGAAAGATGTCTGTAATGCTGTTAAATAATTGTTTGGGGCTAAAAGAATGTTGAAGGAAATTAATTCTACTTTTCTATACCATATTCCCAAAAAGTTGGGGCTGACTCCCCAAATCAATTCAGGCCTATGAGTCTATGAAATTGTTTTTATAAAATTATTTATAAAGTCCTCACTTCGAGGTTGTTGCTTCTGCTTCCTTCAATTATTTTTGAGCAACAAAATGGGTTTGTCCTTGGTAGACAAATCCTTAATTCTATTATTTCTGTGCATGAGAACATCCATTCTTTATCTCTTTCTAATAATAAGGGCTTTATTATGAATGTTGATATTGAAAAAGCTTATGATAGAGTTGAATGGTCCTTTCTTCAAAAGTTTTTATTGTCTTTTGGTTTTAATATCAATGTGGTGAAGCTAATCTTGCAGATGATCTCTACTTCTTTGATGATTTTCCTAGTTAATGGTGTTTCCTCAGAATTCTTTAAACCTTCTAGGGGGTTGAGATAGGGAGATCCTTTATCTCCTATCCTCTTCATTATTATGGTAGATTTTTTGGGCCAATATATAAGGAAGTTGGTTTCTCTATGGGAAATCAAAGGATTGCAACCCTCTTCTCATCCCCTCATTTGTTCCCATGAGAAATTTTTGGATGATACCATTTTTTTGGGTAAAGCTGAGGTTAGGGAAGCAAGGGATCTCAAAAAATCTCTTAATCTCTATTCTTCTATTTATGTTCAACTAATTAATTGGAATAAGAGTTCCCTATATTTCATCAATACTACAGTTTCTAGACAGAGTAAAATTGTTAAAATTCTTGGGTTCTCTATAGGTTCTTTCCCTTGTATTTATCTAGGTCTCCATCTAGGGCCTAATCTTATAGATTATTTTTGGGATGATCTTGTTAAAAAATTCTACAAGAAGTTTCAGGATGGAAAGGTAATCTATTGAGTCAAGCTAGTAAAATTACACTCCTCAAGGCTAGTCTCCAAAATATCCCTACTTATACTTTGAGTCTCTTCAAGATTCCAGCTAAATATGGTGATTCTATTGACAAAATCTAAAGGAACTTCCTTTGGTCTGGTGCTAAGGATAGGCAGAGAATGGCTTTAATTTCTTGGGATCAAGTTTGTAAGCCCAAAATGGATGGTGGTCTAGAAATCAAGTATGTGAGAAGTATGAATAAAGCTCTTCTTGCAAAGAAGGGTTGGAGAGTTTATCATGATGGTAAGGAATGAAATACTATTTGGAAACATAAATACCTCTTTAATGCTCCTTATTTATCTGATTTTCTTTATCCTAATCTTTTATTTGCCTCTAATAAATGGGGAGCCATGCAAGGTGCTAAAAAAATCTTAATCAAAGGTTGTTCATGGAAAGTGGGAAATGGGCAAAAGATCAAGTTCTGGGATGATGTTTGGATTCTGGATCACCCTCTGATCGAAGATTTTGAGGACAAAACTATAATTGATAGATGTAAACAAATGTTTTATATTCTTGTGAAGAATTAAAGGATCAATAATAAATGGGTTAATCTTGTTGAATATAATAAGATTTTTTTATAATACTCAGTTAATCTTGAATGTCTTTAGCCTTTATCCTCATATGGAAGATCAAATGATTTGGGGTGGTGATTCAAGCGGTTGTTTTAAAGTCTCCTCAATTTTTTGTGTTGAAAAAAATGGCTTTGGACCTTTATGGATGAAAGCATGGATAAAAGGTCTCATTCCTAAAAATAAATATCTTTTTTTGGATCTTTCTTTAAAACAAAATTCTTACTTTGGACAACTTGCAAAAAAGAGGTATCAATGCGGTTAATAGGTTCAACCTATGTAAAGAGGAATATGAAGATAGAAATCATCTTTTCTTAAATTGTAGTTATCATCAAAAAGTGTGGAGTTACATCCTTAACTACTAGAACTTAGATTGGATTCAACACAATAATATTGATCAATGCTTACAGAGCTTTACATGTTTGCCTAAGGAGATCAATATTAGTTTTTTGTGGAAACATACTCTTCCCCATCTCTCATGGGGAATCTGGAAAGAAAGAAATAATAAAAATTTTAGAGACAAAGAAATGCCTAAGAGGACTCTTGGTCATAACATATTCAGAGCTATCAAGGAAAACTTCAATTCCCATAGAAAATTTAGTGATAATTTCCAAATGAACAATCCTATGTAGACTAAGGGATTTAAAATCAAAATTGATGATCAAAGACAGAATGTTAAATGGAAATCTCCACCTATGGGATGGATCAAAGTAAACTTTAATAGTGTTGCTAAAGGCAATCCTAGAAAAGTTGGTTGTGGAGGGTGTTGAGGGACCATACTTGTACAATTGTTGATGTTATTTCTATCCATATAGGGATTTCTACAAGCCATAAATCTGAGACAACAATAGTGCTATATACTATGAGGCTGGCTGTGGAAAATAGTTTTTAGAATCATTGGATGGAAGGAGTTTTGCTTAAAATTATTAATATGCTCAATAACAAGAATCCAGTCACTTGGACTATTGAAGCCAGTTTAATGGAAATAAAAAGCCCTATTAATAAGTTTGATAATGTTATATTCTCCCATATATTTTGATAAGGTAATTCTATTGCTGATTGGATTGCCAATCAAGTTGTCCATTAGGAAAGCAAGCTAAGGTGGCATGCTAACTTATGCAAGAATGTGGAGCTGACAACAATTGTTAATAATGACAAGACACTTGTTAGAGAAGGAAAGATTTCCTAAGATTGGAAAATTTATGAAAACAAGTGGTGGGTTTATGGAAGACAGATTGAGACTCCCTAGAAAGTACCTTTGCACAATTATGACAAGCATTTGGCATGTAAGTATAGTTATTTGTTCATTGGTAATCTTCATTCTGGGTTGTGCTACTTTGGTGTTCTATAGAGATTTTAAATTTTTTGAGATGGGCGGGGAACAAAGCAAGAGCTAAGTAATTGAAAGGAATGGAAGGCTAAGGCCTCTGTGTGGAAACTTTTATAAAAAGGTAATGTCAGGACCTATTTAGAGTGTCTCCACGGGTATAAACCTCACATTACGAAAGTGTTCTTCAAAAATTGGTTTGAAGATAGAGTTACTTTGCATGGGGTCATGATGAATTTGACTGAAGATTTTATTGCTGAGGTTACAGGGCTTCTAAAAGAAGGGATACAATTTAGTAAGGAGACAAGTATATCCAATGCAGCCTTTAAGAAATTTCCAAAGATTGAAGCTGAAGAGAAGAATTTGGAGAAAAATGGGGATTTCTATGAACTAAAATAAATCAAATTTATTTGAAGGGATGTGTTTTCTTGCATCCATGAACATTTTATTCTTGATGGTAGGGCTAAAAGGTTCCATAAATTTTACTTTGTTTTCCTAAATCATTTTAGGCACAAAGATAGAATTTCCTTTCTATTTTTTTTGAAATACTCTCTGCTTCTTAGCCTTTATGCACATAGAAAGAAATATTCTTGTGCTATGCTTCATGAAGGTTTAATTTCACTTATTGATGATTATTGTAAAGGTAAGGCTATAAATCCCTCTTCGGTTAATGTGAAAAGGAAAGGAACTAGAAGTAAGACCCACCCTAGGAGAATTAAGGTGAAAGAAGGGGCTAGTGTTAACAAGAAGGTTTTAAACTAGGAAAGGACTAAGAGACATGTTGAGGAAATTACAGAGTCTAAAAATTTAGACAATAATGAGAAGATGGAAATAAACACTGATGAGAAAATGAAAATGGGAGATTTTAGCTATGATCTGGATGGGTACTTTAGGAGTAAAGGGGTGTCTACTGGTAAAGATAATATGGAGGGAAGTCATGATAGAAATATAGACACAAATGTGGCGTTGGAAGCCCTTGGGGAAGAAGATGAAAAAAAAAGTGATCATCCCTCACATAATGCTAGTGAGGAGAAAATGGAGAAGGAAACAGGAAAGGAGAATGAAGAAAAAGACCTTGTTGGTGAGGAAAATAGCCAGAGTAAAGGTGTTGATGAGGATAGGATGGAGAATATGGACATTAATACTAATACCAAAATTAATACTTAGACTTCCTTTGAGCCTAGGAATGTGGTTGATGGGAGGGATGATGCTAAGCTCTCCTTTCTTCACACTGCCAAGCTTAAGGTGGAGACTTCTCTTCAGAGTAATTCATGGTTATATAATGAATTAATGGCTCCCAAGAAGAAAATGGGGATAATGCAAAGATATTTGGATGCTGAACATGCTAAGAGAACCTAGCTGGAAGTGCAAATTAGTAACATACCTGATAAGCTTAAAGAGTACGAACAGAAGCTTCGTCACCTTGTATAGGAAAGTGGTCTAAAAATGGACTAGGCCACTTCTAGTCTTTGTGTAGTAGTGACTAGTCTGGGAAAGAAAAGTAATAAAGAGATTAAGTCTCTTGGTAATACTAGTGTGGGGAGTCCTGGTACTACTGAAGCAGGTAAAGAGGTGGTAAACATTATCAAGGAGCTAATATAGGTGTTGGTTGTGGATCGGGTGTGTTGGTTTCTAAGCTGGGTAGTTTTGCTAGTTTTTTCCTTTTGTTTTCTAGTTCTTTTAAAACTCTAGGTTCTAGGTCCTTGTAAAACTTGGTTATTTAGTTTGGTTTTAACTTTTGGTTTTAGGTCCCTATAAAACCTAGTTTGGATGTTTTTTAAAATTTAGGTTTTATGTCCTTATAAAACCTGGTAGTTCTTTATTAATTATCTTTAGTATTTTATAAAGGGATGATTTACATTCTACATTTTGCATTAGCTAGACCAACTAATGGATAAATAGTGGCCACACCTCCTACTGCAACACCTATTACTCCCTATGTGATAGTTTGACACTAGTAGACACCCATCACACCTACCATTCCACTCACCAATGAGTTAAAGGAGAAAAAGGCACAAGTAATTGAAACTAAGAGGAAATAAGTTAGACTAGCTAATGTAAATCAAGAGTGACCTTGTTATCCTAAGAAGAAAAGAATGAAGGCAATAATAATAGGATTGGGAAAGAGACAAAGCAAAATCATGCCAAAACTGCCAAGAAAGAAGATGTGAGGTCAAAGAGAGCCTCAGAAGACTATTGAGAAAGAACCAAAGAGTGTGTAAACAAAAAGGAAGGCCTGGAAGCCCAAAATAGAAAAGGTAAACAACACAATCATAAATGATGGGAATTTGTTGTAATTGAACAAGTTTTATCATTTGTATATTGGCATTGATAGGCTAGAGTTAGAAAATATAGTTATAAGACATATCATTTTGTCAAATAAGAAATTTCAGGATGTGAAGGATAAATTCCTAAATACTTCAATTAGATGCTAACAAATAAGTGAAAGAGAGTTGCTAAAAAGACAAAAATATTAGACAAAATCAACTCAAAAAATTGTTCAAAATTGTCAGTGATGAACATATGGCTAGTTTAATCAAAAGTCTAGAGCCATATCTGAGAAACAAGAAGAGAGCCATACTGATAAATGGAGGTGACTATCAAGAATTCAATGAAGAAACTGATAAAGAAATTGTGCAAATGGTGAGAGATCTAAATAAATAAGCAATATCAACACCCCATATCACAATTGGAACTAACACCATGTAGAATAGTACCACCAAGGTTATAGTTGACACTGTTGAAGATCCTTTCAAGGATCATGGGTCACAGATTATTGGCAATATCTCCAATGATTCCAACATAGAAGAAGAAATAGGCAAAGAAGTAGAGAAAAAGGAGGAAGAAAAGAAAAAAGGAGGAAGAAGAGAAGAACAAGAAAGAAGAAGAAGAAAAGGAAAAATAAGAAGAGAAGAAAAAGAAAAAGATAGAAGAGAAGAAGAGACAAGAGGAAGAAGAAATCAAAAGGAAGGAATATGAGAAGAATAATAAGGAGGAAGAAGAAAAGAAGAAGGAAGAAGAAGAGAAAAAAGTTGAAAGAGTAGCAGAACAAAAGAAGAAAGAGGACGAGCAAAAGAAAAGGGGAGAAGAAGAACAAAGGAAGAAGAAAGATGAGGAGGATAATAAGGAAAGTATACCTAGCTCATCTCTCACCCTTTCAAACTAATAGGTTCATATGATGATGATCAAATAGAGTTGATATCATCTCTCAAGAAGATAACCAACAAGAATAAATAGGTGAAGATTTTATAGAAAAACCTTATGGATGTAACTGAAAAGTTATAAGGTACACTGACAGTGAAATCATCATGTCTAGATCTATAGGATAGAGACAAGGTAGTGATTTAAGCATTTGATGTTGTATTCACAAACTTGTCAGAGGTAGCAGTAACTCATGTGCAAGTGAAGCATGATGCTCAGATGTTTGATAATGTATGTCAAAACATATGGAATGAGTTGGGAGCTCTTGATGCTTGCATCAAGGAGTTGAGAAGATGTGAGCTTGAAGGAAATGAATTATATTCCAAATTCTCCATGTCCTTTAATTTCACCAAGGAAATTGATGAGGACCTAAGGAAAAATCATGATAAAGTCAAGGTGTTGGTGAATCAGGTAAGCCAACTTGGTGTTAAAATTGAAGATATTGAAAGACCTGTAAACAAGATTTATGATGAAATAAGTCTATTAGAAGTAAACAAAGAAAGGATTACTAAAAGGTTCTCACTTTTGAGAGAACACCTATCAGTGAAAGTGAGCACAATCGAGTAGCAAGTAGAGGAATGTCTAGTAGTAAAGACATCCTTTGATAAGTTCATCTACTCAAACTTGCATGGAGTTGAGATTGAATCTTATGGGTTATGCACTCTCCTCAACATATCAGAGGGAGTAAAATAAACATGGGAGAAGAATCTCAAAAGTCTGACAATAAGGTTTTTACATTGTATCTCTTGGTTAACAACCTAGTGTAGAGGCATATAACCGAATTTGACATGTGAATAATTTTTGACACCTTTGTCATTGATGTCAATGGGGGAGATATGTACAAAAAAATTGTATGAAGATTGTATAGAATATAATGTAAGGGGGAGTAATAGTAATACACTAAAGGGGAGTAGTATTATATAGTATTAGGAGATATAAGGAAAGATGGTTATAAATTTAATGATCCACAAGTTTTGAATTTTGAAGATTTTGTAAACTTCTGAAGGCCAATTTTGAAGGAAGCTTTTGTACAACATTTTGGGACTTAACCAAAATTTCCCATATGTTTCCATCAATGCCAAAGGGGGAGATTGTTGGAAATATCCAACTAAGTAGGATTAGTTAGAGGTATCATTTATGGAAACATGTATCTCAAGATGAGAAGGCATAATGTATAGATAAAGATCTCATAGTCTAGGACATAAAATTGTTTAACTATTAGATAATTTCACTAGTAGCACAAGAATAGTTTTGCTACTTTCAAATGATAGAGAAATAGTTAACATGTGTGCAATTAAGGAGAGCTAGCAAAAAGTGTCATGATGATGTATCTAAGTGCACAAGCCTAAACATATAGTACAAAAGAAGTTATCTAGTAAACACTAGTAAAGATAATGAACATAGTAGAACATAACATAATAGTAAAATGTGAATAACATGTTAAGAGATTATTTTGGTTATGAAATAAATACTTAACTAATTAGGGACAACATCCTAGATGTTAACCTTAAGAGGGAAAGAGTTATTTTTGTATTATACCAAGCGTGTGGATACTTGAAGGCTGACATGACAAGTTTTGTAAAAAGGAAAGGTATAAGTAAAAACTCAAGATATGCGAAGTTGGGAACAAGTGTGAAATATGATATGCTAAGTTTTATAGAAAATATAGGATGCACAATCTGATATATGATCAAAATATTGCAAAGTACATTAGACAACAATAGGAGGTTTTTATATCTATCTCTTTTTTATATAAGAACAACATTGTACAATAACATTTTTGGGCAGTGGGCTCATCTTGTATACATTTTGTAACACCAACTCCTAACAAGGTTGAAGAAACTCCTAATGGGGTTGAGGCTTCTAATAGGGCCTAGTCCTCTCACAAGGACCAAGACACTATATGTACTTCATAAACTCCTAACAGGGTCAACATCCTTAACATGATACTTTTGTTTAGCAGATCATTTTATGGGTACCATCCCCACCAAGGTTTCCCCTTGGCCATGGTTTCCCTAATTAACAAAATATGGTGTTATGAGCTCTCTTTGTGTATGGATTTATTAACTATTCAAAATTGTTAGCTTAATTTCATATGAATGTTATAAAGTAATTGTTAGTGTAAATAATTAATTATTATTACACTTTACTTAAGTTTACTTAGGCTAAATGCATTTTCATATAGACACCTAGGAGTATGCATAGTTATATGAGTTTTCTTGTTGACAACACATGAGTTTGCATAATCATTTGAGTTTTCATGTAGACAACACAGTTGTTTGCACTCTAATTTAAGCACATGGTGTCTACAACATCTCTAGACAAGATACACCCTGTCATGCTTATCCTCTCATTGTTGCACGTACATTCATGCACAATGGAGGATAATCCACTTCTAGTGGATGTGTACTTTTTTGTGAGGCTTATCACTTTTCTAACTCTTAGTAATTCTAGATGCCTTTATATATAGGCACTTCTAGTGTGTATGTATAGAGAACATTCTCATTATTGTTATTTTGATCATCCATTATTGGTCCATATTGTGCTAGTGTTTGAGCTTCTTGATCTTGGTGTTATTTTGCCCTAAGGAAAATTATTACATGGTATTAGAACTATACCAAATTCTTACATGGTATCAGAGCTATACCAAATTCTTACATGGTATAGAGCTATACCAAATTCTTACAGTAATTAACAATATTTATTTGTGGGCAAAATTTTGTAGAATATCGACTCACCCCCACCTCTTAGAATTACCTATTTCTAATAAATGTTTATGATGTTTAGTTGGTACTGAAATGGTTGAAGGGATTGTATGATAAATAAACATAACTAATTCACACCACTCCCTCCCACCTCTTAGTTGTCTAATAATTTGCTATTAGAGCTAAGTTCTTAATTTTTTAAAAAAGGAACTTGAGCTAAAGATCAAAGATGTATAAGAGAAATGCACCAAAGCTAAACAAGGAGAACTTTTCCTCATGGAAAGGAAAAATGAAGCTATATCTATCTACTATTGGAGATGATGCCACATAGTGGTTGGAGAATAAATATACTACCCCTGCTAGTCCACTAAATATATATGGACAAAATGAATGAGGAAAAGAATCACAATAGTCTGATGATTGAGATTGCATCTTCTCTCAATGATGTTGAATTTGATGATATCAAGAACTATGTCAATTCTAGGAAAATGTGGGATAAATTGAAACTAGTACATGTAGGAGATGATAATGTCACAAGAGCCAAAGATGAAAGTCTGAGAGGTAAGTATGATGACAGGAGAATGAAAGAAGGAGGAAACGTTGCATAATATGTGAACTAAATAAAGGATGTTGTGAGTGCAATTAGAGTTGTTAGAGGAACTATCATGGATTATAAAATTGTAAGTAAGGTTCTAAAAATATTATACATATGTATGACATTGAAGTTTCTAAAATTCAAGAAGTAACAGTTATGCTTGGAAATGATCTTACACCTTCCATTTTAGTTGGTTAGTTGACCGCATTTGAGTTGAGAAACTATGACAATGGTGTGATTACCATGGGAAATGCATTTAAGTCCTCACTAACTATCACTAACTCAAAAAATGAGAAGAAAAGTAAAGAAGAAAGTGAGTTTGAAGCTAAATCTAGATGACCTTGAAGTATTACTTTCAAGAAGTTATTAATAGGTAAAGGTAAATATAAAGGTAAATTGCCCTTAATCTATTTCAAATGAAATGAGATTGGTCACTTTTCTACTAAATGTCCTAATAGAGGTAAGTTTTATGGAATTGATAAGAAATATTTCAAGTACAAAAAGAAAAGGGATAACCAAGACAAAGGAAAGAAAATGCGCTACATTGCTAAAGAAGAGCATGTTGAATCTAGTCATTATGATGACAAAGGAGTAGTAGAAATGGTTTATGCTGCAATCAAGGAATGCTGAAAGCTATGAGAATGAAATTTCCCAAATTTCACATGTTAGTAAGAATTACTGATGGATTATTGATAGTGGTTTCTCACATCATACAACTAGTAATCTAAGTAAGTTTGATGAGCTAGAAGAAATTGATGATGGTTGAATGGTTACGTCTGGTAATGATGTTCCATACTTGGTGAAATGTAAAATATAAATAATGTTAAATGATAAGATCAAATGTGATGATGCATATTGGGTTCAAGGACTTAAATATAATCTTTTGAGTGTTGCACAACATAATAACTCAGGTTACAAGCTAGAATTTGAGAAAAGGAAGGTCAAAATATTTGATGAAGAAGGTAATATAATTGGTAAAAGAATGCAAACAAAAGGTAACTCATTCTATATTGATCCTATAATTGAAACATGCTTATTCTCTAGAATTGAGGATGTGTGGTTATAGCATAAAAGGTTGTGTCATGTCAACTTTGAAAACATGGTAAAAATCAGTAGAAAGAAAAGAGTAAGAGGCTTACCAAATCTACAAAAAATAGAGAATGCTATGTGTAAAGAATGTTAGTACAGTAAGATGAAAAAGTCTATTTTTTCTATCAAGATACACACTTCACATGATATCATGGAATTGGTGCATACTAATTTATGTGGTCCAATTGGTGTTTATAGTTACTATGGTGATATATATCTCAATTTGTTTGTGGATGATTATTCAAGGATGATGATTGTGATGTTCATGAAGGTGAAATCACATGCATTTGATATGTTCAAATGGTATAAAGCTAGAGTTGAAAAGGAAATTTTTAAATCTCTGAAGTGTTTAAGATATGATATAGGCAGTGAGTTTATGTCTATTGAATTCACTAATTTTTGTGCATGAGAATGACATTAAGAGATAGTTATAAACACTGATGATACCACAACAAAATTATATTACTGAAAGGAGAAATAGATCTATCATAGATATTGCAAGAACACTAATGATTGAGAGAAAGGTCTCTCAAACATCCTGGAGAGAAGCTATCATGAGTATTGTTTACACACTCAGCTGAGTTCAATTGAAAAAAGGAACAAGTAAGACACCCTATGAACTGAGGTATGTTCATCCATCGAATGTAAGTTATTTTGAAATCTTTGGAAGTAGGTGTTACATTCACAAGGATACTATGAATGATAAACTTGATTTTAAAGAAGATGAAGGTATATTTCTTGGTTATTCATCTAAGAGTAAAGCTTACAAATGCATGAACAAGGCTATAGTTAACACAATGATTGAAAGTGCAAATGTAAGCTTTGACGAGTTTGTAGAAAGGAATGATGTGGAAAGCAAGAAAGACCCTGAAGATTATAATTTTTTTATGTATGTTTATGAAGAGACACCTAATACTCTACTCAAGTTACAACATAGATTTAACAACAACCAAACTGTTGCTACCGAGTCATAGACAATTATAAATGAGCACCAAATAGAACAACACAAGCAAGAAGTTGAATCTCTACCTAGAGAATGATGATGCAAATTAAAGAAATAATCTTGTATTGGCCAAATATGTGAGGAATAGCCATTCACCTAAAAAGAAATTGGAGATAGAAGTTCTGGAGTACAAACAAGAATACAAATAAGAGAAAATATTTTTGAACCCTTGGTATTTGGTCTTTACTTGTTGTCATTGATGTCAATAATTCGTCCATGTAATTATAATGAACATATGATATGGTTAACATCGTGTAATTATCTTATTTTATGTAGTTAAATATTGTTCAAAACATACTCAAGAAAAACACTTAAGTCACATACAATTAACATTTAATGTTCACATTGGTTAAGAAAATATTTATCAAAAAATAGTTTTTTTCTATGTAAACTTTGACAAGTTTTTTTTATTAGTTAGACCTCAACTATCATACCTTTTTAGAAATTTCATTAAATTGGAGAAAATGGGTCTTTGTTAGTGTTTGCATAACACATGTATGGAAAGAAAAAAAACTTTGTTTATCAGAAGCAATTACCAAATTGTTATGACAATTTTAATAGTTTTGAGTAGTTTTGGTCTAGTTGAAGTTTGGGGTATGTACCTACCTCAAAAATGTCAACCCTTTTTGTTTATAAGTAGAGGATACATTCCTCTAAAATGTCCAAAAGGTGGTTTTTTCAAAAGTTGTAGGATTTGTATGGAATTCTTTAAATTTTAAACAACAAAGAAGAGAGTAATACTTTATGTTTCTATTTTTCTATTTGTGATTTGATTTTAATTGTTGAATTTTATTAGAGATAGAAGAATGGATATATATTTCTTCTTTATTCAATCATATTAGTATTTTATTAGATCAGTTAATGAAAAAATAAAACATATTTGGATACTTGATGATTTGAGGAGAAACAAGGATTTATCAATTCAAGAAAGTTGATAGTTTGAAAAAATTTAATTCAAGGCATCTAATTGAATTTGTATATTTTGTTTTAGATATAATTATACATGTCATCATCTAATAAATTCATTGAAAGAGGCTTGTATACTTTGGTGCAATTTATGATGTAAAATAATCAATAAGAGAGAAGAATAGAAGTGTATCTTGCATTATGTTTTCAACAAGAAGTTGAAACTAGTGATTCATGATTTTTAATGTAATAGAGAAGATCCTTTGATTTTTTATCTCATTTTTTCATTTTGGAATTTGGTGCTTCAGGTGTAAGGGATTGGTGTTCCCTTAAATTGGTGTTTCTAAAACAAGGTGTTGGTGCTTCCCAGAGTTGTAGCTCTAAAATATTTCCCAAGAGGCCAATAAAGTTTTAGATTCAAAGTGATCTTTTACCCTAAGGGTTTTTCCACTATAAATATTATGCAATTTTTTTTGTCTTTTTTTTTTTCATGTTTCATAAGCATATGCTATAATTGTAAAAGTTTGAAAAGAACAAGTTTCAAGTAACCACGGATTCTCCCCCTCTCAGTGGTGTTTGTATTCCAAAAAGTGGTATAAGAGAAAGGCTCTCTACATAAATTTTAACAACTTTGGTAGATTTTGGTTGAGTGGAATAATTATCTTTTATGACTCAAGATAGTTCTTCAAAGATTCCTATTTTTGATGGATAAATTTATGCTTTTTGAGAAGTAATGATGCAAACATATTTGTTATCTATTAATGTTGATGTTTGGGCTTCAAATATTAATGGTTATAAAGTTCCTAATAATTTACCAAAAAATCCTAATGAAAAGATGAAGTATAAAATTGATATGAAATCTAAAGTTTCTACACTTAACAATTTATTGAAAGATGTTTTTGTTAAGGTAATGAATTGCAATTCTTCTAAAGAAGTATGGGATAAATTGAAAAAAAAAATCATGTAATAATAGAGTTAAAGAAGCCAAGATAAAATATTTGAAAGCAATTTGAAGACCTTATGATGGGTGATGATGAAAAGGTAGAAGACTATCTCCTTAAGATAAATGAAATTGTAATGGCATAAGAGGACTTGGTGAAAAATTTGATGATATTGATGTTGTAAAGAAAGTTTTGAGATCTCTTCCTGATAAATTTGGTTCTAAGATATTTTTGATAGAATAAAATAGAGATATTGAAAAGTATACAATAGAATATATTCATGGAGCACTTGTAGCTTATGAAATGAGAAAGTTTGGCAAGAAGGAATCCACAAGCAAAGAAGCAACATTCAAGGTGGAAAAGAAAGTGAAGCAAGTCTCTTTAGAGTAAAAAAATCTTGATGTTCTTGAAGCACATTTATCAAGTAAATTAAAGAAAGGAGTAGGTAAATACAAAGGTAAAATTCCTTTCAAATTCTTTAATTGTGGTAAAATAGGACAGTTTGCATCTAAATGTCTTTAAAATAGTCACAATGAAGTAGATGATGAGAAAGATAAATCAAGTAAAAAGAAATTCTATAACAAAAAGAAGTTCTTTAAGAAGAAGAGTTTGATTGCTCATGTATCAAATAGTGAATCTAGTAGTTTTGAATGTGATGAAAATGAATTTTTATGAATGGCTATATAAACTCCTTTTCAAGAATCAAATAGCGATGATGATGTTGAACTTGTTGAGGCTGATATAGAATGTGAATTTATTTATTCACTTAAAAAGATCAAGGAATTAAAAAGGAATTTAATTGTTCAAGAAAACAAATTCTTAAAGGAAAAAGAGAACTTTGAAAAATAAACTAAGGAGTTAAATCAATAAGTTATAGAATTGAAATTACAAGTCGAGGAACACAAGATAATTGTCTTTGTCACTAAGGAAGAGTTAAGTTCTAAAAATTGAGAATGTACAAGGTTAATGAATGAATTAGTATCATATAAAATAAAGTTACAAAAATATTGGAAAACTATTTTGGTTTATATGTTAAGGAAACAAAGAAGAACTGATGATCTAACAAGACTTAGTTTTGAACTTGGACAATGTTCTAGTAACAAGAAAGATAAATCTTTATTTGAGATATTTAAATATGAAAGTAAGGATAAAAATTAGAATAATATCACTTCAAATGTAGGTAAAAATAAAGATTTTAATCATATTTCTAATGATAAAAATCAAGTTTTATCAAGCACTTCAATTATGGGTAAAAGATACTCAAACAGGTTCACTTCTTTCTTTGATGGGTATTGCTTCACGTGTCATCAATATGGACATAGCATAAGTAATTGTAGATACATGTCAAGGAGGTATTCAAAGTTTTATTTTGGTTATTCCTTTCCTAAAATTAATGTTCTAAGATGTTATAAATGCAATCTCTTTGCTCATGTTATGAGGAATTGCAAAACTAAGTCATTTCATAATGATCAATGTTATGCTAGTCTACAAGTTGATAAAGAATTAGATACTAAAGTGACTAAGATATGGAGGCCTAAATTAATAAGTATACCTTTGTTCAAATGGATCTACATTATGAAGAAAAGGAATTGTAGATAATTGATAGTCATCATTCTAGACACATGATAGGAGATGAAACAAAGTTTGACAAATTCATTAACTACAAAAGTGGTAATGTTAGTTTTGGTGATGATTCTTCAAGGAAAATTAAAGGTTTGGGTTATTTGATTCTTAGTGACAAAAATTCCATTGATGATGTGTATTATGTTGATGGATTAGAGTATAATCTTCTAAGTGTTATTCAAATTTTTTATCATGAATATGAAGTTGTTTTTGATGATCATGGTTGTCAAATCAAATTAAAATCTTGACAATTGGTTGCATCAAATAAAATATCTAAAGGGAACGTATACAATTTAAAAGATATCACAAATACTAACAATCATGAAGATGTTTTCCTTATGGGATAGGTGAATGAAATTTGGTTATTGCACAAAAGGCTTGGCACTTGAACTTTGACAACTTGGTAAAAGTTAGTAAGCATCATAAAGTAATAGGTATGCCATGTACAAGTAAGCCAAAGAATGTTATTTGTGAAGGTTGTCAACATGGTAAAAAAATAAAGGCATATTTTCTTTCAAAAGAATATTTTTCTTCTCAACCATTGCAATTAGTACATACTAATTTATGTGGTCCTACAAGGACAATATCGTTAAATGGTGAAAAATATTTCATGCATTTAATAGATGATTATAAAAGAATGATATGGGTAAATTTCTTAAAGCATAAATCAGAGACATTTAACAATTTTAAGATTTTTAGAAAAATGGTTAAAAATGAGTTAGATATGAAGATTAAGTGCTTATGATTAGATAAAGGTGGTGATTTTACTTCAAATGAATTTGTTAATTATTATGAAAAATATGGCATCAAAAGACAATATGAAGGATCTAGGACACCTCAAAAAAATAGATTTGTTGAGAGAAAGAACCAAACAATGAAAGAAATGACAAGGATTATGTTAGATGAATCTAAAGTACCAAATCAGTATTGGAAAGAAGTGATTCAAACATCAATATATATTTTAAATAATGCACAAATAAGGGTAAAAACTAAGTGCACTTATTTTGAGTTATGATATGGATATCCTACTTCTGTTGAGTTTTTTTTTGGAAGTCAATTTTTCATTAAGAATTCTAATGATAAAATATGAAGCTTTGATTCAAGATGTGATGGAGGAATACTTTTAGGATATTCTTCTCAAAGTAAAGCTTACAAATGTTTTAATAAAAGGTTGAATAAACTTCTTAAAAGTGTAAATGTGAAAGTGGATGAAGTTGTACAAAATAAAAAGGAAATAAAAATGGATAATACTTTCCTACAAGACAATGATAAAGACTTGAAAGAATCAATTAATAAAGGTAATGAAGGTGAAGAAGAGATAGAATCTCAAATAGAAATGCTAGAACCAATAGGTACAAAGGCTATAGGAACAAGATTGAAGAAGTATCATCCTCAAGAACAAAGTATAGCGGGATAAACATGCAAGTATTCAAACAAGAACAAGAACTACATCTAGTGAATGTGCTAATCTTGTTTGTTATATCAAATTGAACCTAAATCATATAAAGAAACTAGTATGAATGAGTTTTGGGTTAAAGCTATGAAAGAGGAACTAAGTCAAATTGAAAAGAATGAGATTTGGGAATTAGTGCCTAGACCTAAAGATAAAAATGTAATAGGTGCTAAATGGGTCTTTAGAAATAAATTTGATGAAAATGGAAAGATATCAAGGAACAAAGGTAGATTGATTTGTAAGGGTTGTGTACAAATAAAATAAGTGGACTTTGATGAAAATTTTGCACTAGTTGCTAGAGCTAAAGCAATTAGAATCTTTCTTGCATATTCAGCTTTCAAGGGCTTTAAAATGTATCAAATGGATGTTAAAACAACATTTATTTATGGTTATCTTGATGAAGAGGTTTATATGGATCAATCTGAAGGATTTGAAGACAAAGACTATCCTAATCATGTTTACAAGATAAAAAAGACTCTTTATGGTTTGAAACAAGCTCTGAGGGCTTGGTATTCTAGGTTGGCTTAGTATCTTATCAAAGATAGCTTCAAAAGAGGTAGTGTTGATAGTAACTTGTATATCTATAGTACATGTGATGATATTCTCATTATTCTTTTTTATATTGATGATATAGTATTTGGATTCAATGATTATGCTTTAAGTAAAGGTTTTTCAAAGCTTATCCAATCTGAATTTGAAATGTCCATGCTTCGAGAACTATCCTATTGTCTAGGGTTGCAATTTTCTCAGTTGGAAAATGGTATATTATTATCCCAAACTAAGTATGCAAAAGAAATGTTAAATAAATTCCATGTGAAAGATTGTATGCCTATGGGAACACCAATGATAATAGGATGTAAACTTACTAAAAATGATAATTCTCCTAATGTTGGTCAAAATACTTATAGATCCATGATTGGTACTTTACTATAGCTCATGGCTTCAAGGCTTGATATCATGGATGTTGTATGTTTGGTTGCAAGATTTCAATATTCACCTATAGAATCTCATGTTATCATATTTGAAATAACTTTTAGATATATTCAAGGTACTTTAGATCATGGGATTCAATAACCTAAACATGACGATTTCATATTTTTTGCTTATACTGACTTAGATTGGGCAGGCTGTCTAGATGAAAGAAAAAGTACGACATGAGCAACATTTTTCTTGGGTAACAGGCTAGTGTGTTACCATAGTAAGAAGAAAGAATCTAATATACTTTCTATTACAAAATCTGAATATATAGTCACATGTTCTTGTCATCAATAGGTTCTTTGTTTGGTTCAAAATTTATTAGATATGAAAGTAACAGTGTCTAAACTAGTTCCTATCTATTGTGATAATCAAAGTGCAATCAATATTTCTAGAATCCAATTATGTATTCACACATGAAGAACATGGATGTTCATTATCATTTCATAATAGAACATGTCTTGAATGGTAATGTTGAATTAGAATTTTCTCCTTCCTTAGATGAGTTGGTTGATATATTAAAAACACCTCTCTCAAGAGCCATATTTGAAGAGTTAAGAACAAGATTGGGGGTTTTATCAATGTCTTCTCTTGCATAAGTTCATAAATGAGTGATAGGGTTTAGGGGAAGCATATTTTTCTTATATTTTTGCTACATTGAAACCTTGGTATATATCCTTTGTCATTGATGTCAAAGGGGGAGAAAAATGAAGTTGAAGACATCTACATGATGGATATACAGGTATAGATACAAGTACACATGGATATATAGGTACCTATATAGGATATACATGTACACATGGATATACCAAGTGGAAGTTGGTATTGACATCAATGCCAAAGGGGGAGTATGTTGAGCCCTTGGTATTTGGTCTTTGATTGTTGTCATTGATGTCAACAATTCATCCATGCAATTATAATGAACATATGGTATGGTTAACATCATGTAATTATCTTATTTTATGTCCTTCAATATTGTTCTAAACATATTCAAGAAAAACACTTAAGTGTTATAGAATTAACACTTAACATTCACATTGGTTAAGAAAATGGTTATCAAAAAATAGTTTTGGTCTATGTGAAAGTTGGAAAGATTTTTTATGAGTTAGACCCCAACTATCTTAACTTTTTAGAAAGGTCATTAAATTATCTAACATGGGTATTTATTAGTTTTTGCATAACAAATGTATGGAAAGAGAAAAACTCTATTTATTAGAAACAATTACCAAATTGTTATGACAATTTTGAAAGTTTTGAGTAGTTTTGGTCTAATTGAAGTTTGGGGTATGTACCTACCTCCAAAATGTAAAATTTTTCTAGCTTCTAAGTAGAGGATACATTCCTCTAAAATGCCCAATAGGTGGTTTTGATAGACGTTGTAGGATTTGTGTGGAATTCTTTGTAGACCAAAAAATTTGCATGCACATTTTAAACAACAAAGAAGAGGGTAATGCTTTATGATTCTATTTTCCTATTTGTGATTTTATTTTCATTGTAGAAGCTTATGAAAGGTATAAGAAGTGTTATATATCTCTTCTTTATTCATTCATATCAATATTTGATCAGATTTTTTAATGGAAAAATAAAACATATTTGGATACTTGATGTTTTGAGGAGAAACAAGAGTTTATTAGTTCAAGAAAGTTGATGGTTTGAAATAATTTGATTCAAGTCATCTTATTGCATTCATATATATAGATTTGATTATACATATCATCATTTGGTAAGTCCATTGACAGAGGCTTGTATACTTTGGTGCAATTTTTGATGTAAAATAATCAGTAAGAGACAAGAATAAAAATATATCTTGCATTATGTTTTCAATAAGAAGTTGAAACTAGTGATTCATGATTTGTATTGTACCAGAGATGATCTTCTAATTTTGTATCTCATTTTTTCATTTTGGAAGTTTGTGCTTCTTGTATTCATGAAGTTGGTGCTTCAGGTGTAAGGGATTGGTGTTCCTTGAAATTGGTGATTCTAAAATATGGTGTTGGTGCTTCCCAGAGTTGTAGCTCTAAAAGATTTTCCCAAGAGGGAAATGAAGTTTTAGGTTCAAATTAGTTTTTTACTTTAAGGGGTTTTCCACTATAAACATTGTGTACTTTTTCATTTTTCTTTTTTTGTTGATGTTTCATAAGCATATGTTATAATTATACAAGTTTGAAGAAAAAAAGTTTCAAGTAATCACTGATTCACTCCCCAGTGGTGTTTGTATTCTAACAATACATGTTTAATAACTAATTTTGAACCAAGAATAGTAAAAGCTACATTGGATGATGAATGCTAGGTTAATTCTATGAATGAGGATATTGAAAAAATTGAGAAGAACAATACCTGAACACTAGTATCGAGACCTGCTCATAAAAATGTGATTAGAACTTGTAATACCCCAAAATTGGCACACTGGAATTCTAAATCAAATTTGGTGCATCAATCCCACAACATCACTTTCTACTTCATTTAAGTCCTATTGTATTAAACATGTCTGAATCTAATTGTCTTTACTTGGCCTAAGTGTCAAATGATGAAAACCCCTAATCTATATTAATCACATACTTTATTCAATTCCTAAATATTGATCTAAATTGGCTAAACTAGCCTTCTAATTGAATTAATTTAATTACAACTCCTAACACTTTAATTAAATTAAAAATCCACTCCCTTTCGCTAATAGACATAAAAATGGAATTAAACATATTGATTTAATTAAATATCCTCACCACAATTGTTGAAACTAATTATTTAATTAATTAGAATATTAGATTATGAAGTCATCTTTGAATGGATCAATATTCCTTCCTAATTCATCTCATTCAACTCCATAAAAAATGGAAGGCTCAATCTTTCTTCTAATCTGAACTATACATATGGTTTAATCTTCACCATTGATTAGATCCAAAATTCTATAAAAGAGACCCTCAACCTCTCATTTGAGGGGATGCAAGTGAAGAGTATCGAATTGTTGTTGGATTGAACAATCAAGCATTTTGCATTCACAACTCCATTGCTTTCACATGCTTTATTATATAGATTACAATGAATTCATTTAGATTAATTTTATTATATCATTCTTAGATTAATTCAAATATCATCTAGATTAAACATCAATTAATCTTGCATTTGCATTCATTTAAGTCCTTTATTCTAGTTCAGTCTTATTATTGAGCTCTTGATTCTGAGAGTGCATAGTAAAACCCAATCTAGTTAGTAGGAAACAGATCACCTTGTGCATATATGCCAAATAAATAATCTCATGTTCATTCTGGGATATACCTAACAAAGAAAGATCATGTTAAAGTGTTTGGTTTAATTAGAGGCCCATATTTAACACTCACATTTCTGGCATCCAATTTGGGGTAGAAAAATCAATTTTTGGCCTCATTTATCTTCATTTTTGACATTCTAAGTTTTGTTTCATACAACACAACAAAATATTGTGTCCTAAGATATTTTCTCGCACAATAATTCTAAATGCTCATACCATACTATGTACTTGCTCATGTAAAATTGTATATGCTCATGTACAAAGAACATTCTCTCGTGCAACACAAAACATTCACTTGCACAGCCTGTCACAAAGTCTCGCACGAGAATTGACAACATAATATCCAAATCTTAATTTTTTTCACAATATATCATTGATATTCTTTTTCTAACCTCTATTTTTGGAGCAATTATTTCATGATTTATGATTTTTGGAATAGGATAATAGTGGCTTGCAGGATGATTGTCGAAGATACCTTGAAATGAACACACAAAACTTGCTAATGGTTTGATTGTAGGAAACTTTTCAAAGAATTTCTTGTTAGAGACAATTCAAACCCACTCAAACATTTTGTCTTCTTACATACTTTCAATCCACATAGTTTAAATAGGCCTTGTGAACTTCATAGGGTTCTAGACAAAGGAATAGGGGATTATGCTTTTTGCTACTTGGAAGTGATGCACAAGAGTAAATCATAAACCTAGACATCTTTGGAAGATGATACTCAAGGGAGGCAAGGAAGGTAGTGGTTATCTCAAATGACTCTTTTAATGAAGGTATTATGTTCTTTCCCTTTGTGAAAATCTAGAATAAGATAAGTTGGGGTTGATAAGCTAGGTCGGTGATTAATGTATTCAACATGTTTGGGTGAGGTGAAGAGGTAGAGGAATATTATTTTTTCCCTTTGGAAAAATCATAAAATTGGACCCTTGAATCCAAACCAAGTTTGAGTCAACCTTTAGAGGGTTTGCTGAAGTGATCCAACCTCTAGGAATGACCTAAGTGAGCACACGACTTTCTCCAATGATTCAAACTCATTAATAAATAATGTTTCTAGAGAGAAAGACTCCAAAGCCATGTTAATTTCTTTTTCTTGATTCTAGATATAACATATAAAGAGGAGGCTTTGTCTATTGCACTGGGCAGTGTTACCCCTAGTCTTGCTAGTTAAGTGTGTGTACTTTCAGGTGTTGGTGTCACTGCTAACCTTAACCTCGTTCACAAGGCCACTTGAGATTAACGTGAATAGAAGCCTATTAAACACTTTTTAGTTGGTTTTTACCCAGTGTAATTACCTATAAATGGTTACTAAGACTATTAGCCCCCTTCTCAACATTTTGGCTAAATTTTTTAATAATTTGCCTAGGCTAAATTGCTAAAAAATAATTCATTTGTTTTTAACCTATAGTTTGACTATAATATCCTAAGTCCATATTTTATTAGAAGTAAATACTCCCTTTAATTAAATAAAAGAACCCATTCTTATAACCCACTCTAATGTGTACAAATAAAGTCTTTTTCCTATTTACAAATTAAAAGAAAAGACTTTGTCTCACATGAAAAGTCAACTCTTTCTCATTGGTGGAAATGATCTTGCAAATGGATCATGCCAAAAGTCAACTCCCACCCTTGATCACTCTTTTCTTGATCTTGATCTCAACTGTCCATATATTTTTAAAAGGGAGAGCTCTCTCCTTCTCTAAGGATCTTGTTTTGAGGTATTGTTATGTTGCAAGTTTACTTATAGGTTTCTTTGGAGCATTTTATGGAGAAATTATATATTCTTGTCTCATTATTTTCATATTAATACTAGCTTAGCTCATTTGCATTAGCTTAATTTCCTTCTTGCAATAACATTACTCACTTAAATTAATTAAATGACTTGTAACACTTTCATGTTGTTAACATAGTTGTATGCTTGCATTTCATTCTAGTATAGGTTCATTTGCATTGTATATTTGAGAGTTCTTTGAAACTAGCACTCTTTCTCTTGTCTAAAGAATCTCCCATTTCATGGTTTACTAGAAAGGTTTGTATTCCTAAGGATCATCTAAGAATTATTTTTATGATTGTGCACACACCTTTGCACTCTGTGACTAGGGAGCTCTAAGCCATAATTCAAGCTTTCCAACTCATGGAATACCTTGGGTAGAATGGTTTAGAGAAGTGCACAATTCTAGTATACATTTTTTGCATCCACCATGGGGTAGAACACTTCTATTTTACCTCTCTATTTGCATTTAGTCATGTATTTTTACTTGATTCTATACTTTTTTTCTCTGCAAATGAAATTATCCTATGATACTTTATTAGTATCATACAATATTTTTTAGTACTACAGTGTGATACTTTACCAGTTAAAGTATCACATGACTATTTGGTAAACTTTCTTAGTATTATTGCAAAGTCTATCATATAGGTATATTTACAAGTGTCACACAAAGGAAAAGTATCATACGATACTCTATCAACAAAATAATATCAACCTATCTGGAATTGACTATTGTTTGGGTTATTTTATGAATTTTTAAATCTTTGGCATTCTATTTTGAGATTTCTTAGGTTTATTCATGTTTTAATAGAGGTCTACTACAAATTCTTATCTCATATTGGACTAACCCTTTGTTGGACTAACACATTTGTTTTGTAGGGTTGCTCTAAAATCACTTGCAAATTATTATAAAAGAGCACATGTCAAAGAACTTATGCTAAAAGGCTACTAACTTTTGTTTCCAAGGTTTCCTAAAAAGAAAAGAAAAGAAAACAACCAAGTGTGCTTGGATTTATTTCATTTTATTTGTGGCAATATACTTTTTGTTCATCTTTTTGCATAGGCACATAATTAATTGGTTTAATGAAGCTTGTCACTTGGTAGGAGAGTATACTCTTCACCTATTAGGTGAATTAGAAATCTTGACCCATTTGATATGCCAAGGTGAATTAAGGTGTACATGATTTTTCTTGGTATGTCTTGAGGAAATATTAGGAGCTTTGATTGCATTGGTGCAAACCCTTGTAGCCTTGGTTCTTGGTATTACTTATCTTTGTTTAGTCTAGGATCCTTTAGTGGTCCTTCTCTTGAGAGATCAAGAGAAATGACCCAAGTGAGGACAAGTGAACCTAGATCTTCCAACCCCCTATAAAATCAAGGCTATCAAGGATACAAAACTTGGTAGACATAGTACTTATCCTCAATTAGTGGAGGTACTTGAGGGATTGTGACCATGAGGAAATCACTAGGAGAAGATTCTTAAGGTACTCTTGTGGCTTTGAGGCTTTTTACTTACTATAAGGTAAGGTGTCTTGTATTGGGAGAAAGGGGAGTGCTATGAATGGAAACCCTTTCTAAAAACCATAGGGATAGAAGCTAACTTATTTATCCACTCAACATCTTGGTGCAAGGACTAATCTTAGTGGACTACCCAAATCACCCCAAGATTTTACACTCACCATTTGCGTCCCATTGATTGTGCTTATGGCACCTCCATGAAAAATACAATAGCTATTTTAGGAAACCACTTTGTGTGAGGTGAAGGGGCATCAAACATGGGCCAAGGTGTTGAGTAATGGACCATGATCTTAGGTATTTTTTCTTGGAATGTGTCTTCAAATGTAAAAAGACCCATGTAAACATTCTCAAACATCAAACATGACATTAACATTTGTAGGATTTTTCTTTTGATATCCCAATTGCTTGTGTTGGCAAGGTTGCTTTGTCCCTTGTCTAACCATTTGAGACATGTTCACTTCCCTTACTATTTTCATACCATGGTGTTTTTTGCTAGAAATTGAAGTGCTTCACTATCAATACTATATTCTAGTTTGAGACATTCAAGAAATCAAACTAAACATAGGTCTTTCAAGCTTTAAGTTGCATTTTACATAGTTTGCTAGCCCTTTATTTCATGACCTCCTGAGAAGTGTCGTGAGATATTTCACACCTACTATAGTATCACATGTCAGTTAGAAACTCTATCACACCATAGTTATAAGATTTATCACACTTCTTTGTGAAAACTATAGCACACACCAAAAGCATTGCTCAACTATAGAAAAGAATATTATACAACAAATATTATTGATCTTGTATTGTCTAGCTTTATGGGAAGCATCACCCAACCTTTGTTGCTTCCAAAATTGAGTCAAAATTATGTCATAGCTTATTTATGGGTGTCATCACTTCATCTTACCCGAGTCTGGTTTGAAATCTTTATGTTAGGTATTTTTCTAAGTTGAAGAGATGGATTTAGTTTGTTAGATATGAGCTAAAATGTCACTAATGATCACTTGTCAAAATTTGGTTACCTTACTATTCTACCTATTTTCTATTGAGCTTCTTTCTCAACTTCTTGGCTTGAGTTATTCATATTGTAAGTTCTTTTGCATTATTAAAAAGCCACTTGCTTATTTTATCTTTGACAAGTGATCATTCTTGACCATATAAACTCTAAATTTGAATTTTTTTATGTCAACCCATTAGATGAAGACATGTCCTTAGATGTCAATTATGACTAGGCTCCAAGTCAATCAATGAAGTCATTCTTCATTCACCTTTAAATAATTCACAATTCCAACTAGGCATCCTCATAGGAAAACTTATAAGGAAGAACCTATTTGTAACCAACAAGAAGAGGCTAACAATCAGCACAATTCACTCTATAGCTTTGAGAACCCTTTTGATACTCCTTTTACTCCTAGGGATGAAGACAATGTTTTACTCACCATGCATCCTAAAGAGAGGAATCACCACTTAGGGCAACTCTTTTTGCAAAAGGAAGAACAAGTGGTCTTAGAAAAAGAAAGACTACAAGAGGCTATACACATGGCCACTAGGGAGAGATCTTATCAAGTTGAGATTAATGCTCATTCACATAAGCTGAAAATAGACATGCACATGGTTACTATAGTAATCTTTTGAATAAAAATTTGACTAGTGGAAATGATGGAAATCACACACCACCTAGATCGATAAGAATAAATGAAAAAACATGTCCATCACCACCTAGACACTCACAATCACATCATGAAAGTAAGGTAAATGATGAAATCACTAGCAAAGATCTTATGTGATTTCAACAAGATGAGGTTGCCCAAAGGCTAATGCTAAAAGTCTTAGAACAAAATGATGACCAATATTTCCAATATATGATTTCTATGGGATGGAAACTCCCCCATGAATTTGATGTGCAAAGTATCATTCAAAAGAGAGAACCTAGTAAGGCTGAAATTTTGAGAGAATAAATGCAAGAACTCAAAAACCAACTTGCTCAATTACAAGTATCCAAAGAACAATCTAAGACTTCTTTTGTAGAATCTATATGTGTTCTTCCATTTGATAGAAGTCTCTACATGGTCCCATTTCCTAGAGATATAGAGGTTCCCAAATACAAATAATATGATGGAAATGGTGATCCTCATGATCATGTATGATACTTCTATGCTCTTAGCATAGATTTTATGCATGAAGAAACTTATCTCATGAGGTTGTTTCTTAGGAGCTTGAGGGACCAAGTTATGGAATAGTTCACCAAGTTGTCACCTCCCCTCAAGTCATTTTATGAGCTTGAAAAATGATTCATTCAACAATATTCTTATAATATTCAACATCCTATCACTAAGCTGGACTTGTGCACTACCAAACAATATAAAAGTGATCCCTTTACTACATACCTCCAACATTGGAGATCCTTATACTCAAGGTACCCTTGGCAGATTCCTAAAACTAAGAAAATTGACAACTTTGTCAACACACTCATACCTAAACTATACTATGAATTTTTAGAAAAAAATTGTTCACATCCTTCAATGACATGATTGAAAGTTCTTACTATATTGAGGATGTTTCCATTAAGAAGGGTGACATTGTGCTAAACAAAGACAAAAATTACAATGAATGGAAAGGAAAAAAAAAACCTTGGAACAAGGACAAATACTTTTTCAATGATGGAGTAGTAGACACTCCTAAGAGAAAATAACCAACCTTCCATTTATCTAATGCTATCTATGCTGCCAAATAATAAGAGACTTCAAAATCTCAACCCATCAACAAAACCAAGAAATATTCTAAACCAAAATGTGTCTACACACTAATGGTAGAATCACATAAGGTGGTCTTAAGGACCTTGCTTGATAACAAGCTTATCACACTACCTGATAACTCATGACCCTCTGACCCACTTGTCAGGTCTACTTGGTGGAGGGATGACTACTTTTGCAACTATCATAGTAGTAAGGGACATAACACTAAAAATTATTTCAAGTTTAAGGATGTCATCCAAGACCTCATTGGTGGAGGAAAGGTTGTTATATATGGATTGGTTAAGAATTTTGATCACAAAGTCTTTAAGAAAATGTTACCCAAATATGAAAAAGGGGAGTTGTCTCAAGTTAACAAGAAAAATCATGATGCTAAGATCAACTACACTTACACTAATATAGAAAATGTAATCAACATGTTGGAACTCATTGAACATATCTACATGATGGGTCCTAAATTTAACAAGGAGCCCAAGTATGATATTGATTACAAGAAGCCTAAGGTAGTCTTGAAAATATGCAATAATCATAAAACTTATAAAGATAATAGGCCTAAGGTAACTCTCAAGGTGGTGGAATCTTCCTCTTTGCATGGTGAGACACTCAACACTATCACTGAGGGCCAATCAAAGGTTGTCCTCAAAGTAGAAAATGATCCTAAGAATGCCTCTTCTTCCAAATAGGTGGATGCTCCATCCATATCTAGTTATTATCTTGTCTATCAGTTACAATGAACCCCTGCACAAATTTCCATCTTTGAGTTGCTAGATTTGTCTCCTTTGCACAAGTAGGCTTTTGAAAAGGCTTTATGCATAACCAACATTCCCATGGATATTGATGCCAAGAGTTTCCAAACTATGGTCAACCATATTTCCTTTCCTTACTATCTCACTTTCTCTAAAGAAGATGACAAGTCTCTTAGTCATCCATATAATCTAGCCCTCCACATTGAAGTTCAAATCTTATGAACTCAAGTTCTCTAAGTCCTGCTAGACAATTATGTTGGGTTAAATATTATCTCCTTCAATGTCATCCAATAGCTCAAAAAGTCTAAATTTTCTATTGATCTTAGATAGAAAATCACCATCAAGGCATATGATGAAGTTGAATGGTCTTCTAAAGGCCTAATTGTATTGCCTGTCTATGTGGGTTCTATAGAGAAAGATGTGGTCTTTCAAGTCCTATACATCTTGATTACATATAATATGTTGCTAGGAAGACCATGGATCCATAAAATACAAGCTATGCCATTGACATACCATATATACATAAAATTCCCATTTACTTGTGGAGAGATCATTATTCCAAGGGTAAACTCCATGTCCATTAACATGCTTACTAGTGCAAAAATGCTAGTCCCACATAATCACTCTTCCTATGAGCTCAAACCATCCCTTAAGGCATGTGAACAAAAACTAAAAATGATGAGCCTTGGTATGGGAGAATACACTTTAGATTCTATTGTTGTGCATTGTTAGTCTCTCAAAAATCTTACTTGAAACTTTATAAGAAAATGAAGTCCTCAACTTCTGCCATAACTATCTTTGAGACCTTTGTCTAGTCATCAATTCCTTTAGAAGAAGAGAAGGAAGACTAAGCTATAAGGGACCAGATTTATAGGGAAGAAGAAAATATCAAGGAGGTTACTATTACTACTCTTATTTCTCCCAAATGTTATGGAAAAGGCTATAAGCTCTTGAAAAAATAGGCTATCATGGCCAAGGATCCCTAAATGGTGACAAAAAGGCTCTTGTAGAACGCCTAAGTCATACTAAGGGATTAAAAAATTGAGATATTACTAGTCTAGGCTTTGGGCTAGAGGATGAATTGCCAAGGTTCAATAGAAGGGTCTCTTTGACTACTAAATTAGAAGATGATAATCCACCCTTTGCTACTCCCACTACATAAGAAGAAGACTTCATGCCTCCTACTTTCCTCATTTGGGGATAAGAACCAATGATCACCAATAATTATACTAAATCTTCTACATCTCAACAGTTCATGAATCTGATGAATTTGATAATGAAGATCCTAATAGAGGTAGAATAAGAGAAAATATTTTTCGACTACTAGCCTAAAATTAGAGTATCAATTTTGGTGAATATGAATAGGAATATTTTTCATATGCCTCTTGTGAATTAGGAGTGGATGTCATACATGCCTATGTCACCCAACCTATTGTAGTCAATGAGTCTAGTCTAAGGTCTAACAAGTTTGCTTTACAATTTTCTTTAGTGGATCACATTGATACCTCTAGGCATCCTCTTAATTTAGATTCCTTTAGAGCTTTCTCTATAGGCTCAGCTTCTCTTGTCACCAGAGATGATTCCTTCCATGTCAAAAATCTCAAAAATTCTACTTCTCTTTCCTTTATACATCCTAATCTCAGAGGGTGGTCTTCTCAACATTACATTAAAGACTAGAGCTACCATCTTTCCAAATGACTATGAGATTTCTTGCAATCTAAACACTCTTGAACCCATGGTGTCTTCCACCATAGATATCAAGTACCTCAATCACAAAAAAAAGAGAAAAAAGAAAAACAAACATTTATATGGTGAAAACCACTTTGTAGTGGTATCTGAACCTCAAAATAGTAAAAACAAAGACATGTCCAAGGGTGAAAACCTCTTTGAGGTGCTCATAGATGAGGTGATTTCTAGTCTCCCAAGCTATTTTCAAGACAGGTCATCAGTTTTGATCAAACCAACACAACCAATCTATCAAGGTACTAAGGAGTCTCCTAAATCATAAATGTGGCTCAATCCCTATGAGTAGAAGAGAAGGAAAAATTTAGAGAGTTCTTTAAGGAAAATAAAATAAATTTTGCATGGACTTATGAAGATATTCTTGGATTAGATACATAACTAATCATGCACCATCTCTCCATAGCTCCTAGAATTAGACTAGTTAAACAAAAGATGAGAAAAATGCACCCTCATGTGACATTGTTAGTTAAAGCTGAGATTTTGAAACTATTAACTGTCGACTTCATCCAAGCTATAGGCTATGTGGAATGGATCTCCAATATTATGCATGTGTTAGAACATGAAAAATCCATTTGTGTATGTACTAATTTTAGTGATATTAATAAATCATGCCCAAAGGATAACTTTTTGCTACACATTGACATGATAATTGACATGACTGTGGGTTATGAGATGCACTCCCTAATGGATGGTTTCTCCAAGTACAACCAAATTAAGATAGCTCCAGAAGACCAGGAGTAAACAACTTTTATTTGTGCATAGGGAACCTTCTATTGGAATGTAATGCCATTTGGGCTTTAAAATGCTAGAACCACCTATCAAAGACCTATGACCACTATTTTCCATGACATGATGCACAAAAAGATGGAAGATTATGTTGATGACACTTTGGCCAAATCTAAACAAAGAAGAACTCACACATATGACCTAAGTTTGGTACTGGACCATATCAGATAATTTCAACTTAGGCTAAATTAGAAGAAATGTGCTTTGGTGTCACATTGGGAAAGCTACTAGGATACATCATCTCAAATAGGGGCATAGAGGTAGATCCCAAGAAGTTTCAAGTTACCAAGGACATGCAACCTCCTAGAAACATTAGTCAACTAAGGAGTCTACAAGGACACCTTTAGTCAATCCAAAGGTTCATCTCTCAATTTTCTAATAGGTCACAACCTAATAAGACTCTACATAAGGGTGCTACCTATAAACACAATAAATAATGTGAGAAAATTTTGACTCAAATTAAGGAATATTTTGAAAAGCCTCCTATTCTTATGCCTCTGATTCAAGGGAAACCTTTGATCCTCTATATCTCAACCAAAAAAATTCCTTAGGAGCTTTATTGGCACAACAAGATGAAAATGGGAAGAAAAGAGCCATTTATTATATCAACCATACTTTGGTGGCCTATGAACTCAACTATAACAATATTTAAAAAGCTTGCCTAGTAGTAATGTTTGCATCTCAAAAAATTAGACATTATATGCTTGCACATACTACACAGCTGGTTGTAAAAATAAATCCTTTAAAATACCTCTTAAGTAAAGCTGCACTTATGGGACAAATTGCCAAATGGATGATGATTCTTTCCAAATTTGACATTCAGTATGTTGAACATAAATCTATTAAAGGATAAGCAACTACGGATCAATTGGCTGAATTCCCAATTATAGATAATGCTCCAATCCAGGTTTATTTTCTAGATCCCTCTATTATGTATGTCACTAAGAGAACATGGAATATGTTCTTTGATGGCTCACACACTCAAAATGGAGCTAGTATAGGAAATTTGTTTGTTATACCTCATGGCTACACAATCCCAAAATCTTACAAACTATGGTTTCCATGTACTAACAATATATCTAAGTATGAGGCTTTGATTAATGGGATTTAAAATGGATCTTGAATGGAGACTCACAAAATTGCACAGCTATGGAGATCCCCAACTTGGCATTAATCAAGTCAATAATGACTACAAAACTAAGGATGACAAGCTAGTACCTTATAAGAAGTTGATTGATTATCTAAGGAACTATTTCACATTTGTAACATTCTAGCTAATTCCTAGGGCAAAAACAAGGTTGTAGATGCTATGGCTACTTTATCATCTATTTTACAAGTGCAAGAACATGAGTCTTACTTTGAGTTCCTGGTGGAAGAATCACAAAAAGTCCTAAAAAAAATTGCCAAGTGGTGAAAACCTAGAAATAGTCACTACTTGAGACCCGTGTACCTATGTCTATCAGTCTCACTTTGTGCTTATTCATTTCATGGTACATTTCCTAGCTTAGAATCTACTCTTGTTCTCATCTCAGGGGCATGACTACTTAGCTCATCAGGGTCTTTTTGTGTGTTAAGGGTTTCTCTGATAAATCATCTAAACCAATGTTTCTCAACACTTCCTCCTTGACATCAAGTGTTTCTCAACACTTTTTGGATATCTTACCTACAAACTAGGGTGATACAATATTTCTCAATATTAGATGTGAGTCTTAAAGAAATGGCCATGTGACTTACATAAACATGAAACTTGCCAAGATGTGTTGAACTTTATTTTCTTTGTCTGCTATCTATAATAATTTCTTTGCTGAGTTTTCCCTACACAACAGTCTTTCAAGGATGTGATAGACTAGAAGACTGGGGGCATGGGGCATGTTTACTTGTAATGTACTTGTGGGTATAATTTTTTAGGCTAAGGTTTTGACAACCTTTTTGTTTTTCCCCCTTGACACTTTGGGTCTAGAATATATCATCCTCGTCTATTTTTGTAAAATCACACTCGAGGGTTATTTTGGCACTTATACCTTGATACAAGTACAATCTTGTGATACTAACACTTAGGGGATCTAACAACATTATTCATTTTGACCTATATTTCTTTGATTCTTAGGTTGGATTACCACATACCTATCCAATATAGAGCATATTCATATCCTCATAGTTATACTAGTGAGAATTGTATGATCTTTTGTTGTCCCTAATAATGCTCAATGATGGAACTAGACTATAAATGTTTTGTATCCCTTGAAAGTAAGCCATTTTGAATACTAGTTTGCATTGTTAGATCATTCTATATTAGTCTTGCATTTTCCATATGGAGAGATCTCTCTCTTCATCTTTTACAAACACGTCAACTGACTACATTCATCTCTTCTCACTCTTCCTCTTGATCATGTCTTGCATTCCTTGTTGATCATGTCCACTCTCTTGCTTCTTCCATATCTATCATCAAAAGGGGTTAATCTCATCATTGAACCTAATCTATCCAAGTATCACATTTTCAAAACATGAGTCTACATCATAAACATGAACACACAAATTGAGCATACATAGACATGAGAATAAATATACATAAGAAATATCACATGAAAATGTAAATACAAGTGCTGAAACATCCATATAAAACCATCAAATGAGCATAAGATGAGACAATAAAACAAGGAAGACCAATCAGATCTAGTATCTCATATATATATACATATATACATATATATGTATATATATGTATATATATATATACATATATATAGATATATATGTATATACATATATATAGATATATATGTATATATATATATACATATATATACATATATGTATATATATATGTATATATGTATATATATATATACATCTATATGTATATATGTATATATATATAGATGTATATGTATATGTATATATATATATACATATATATACATATATACATATATATACATACATACATATACATATATACATATATATACATATATATCTATATATATTTATAGATATATTTATATATATATATATATGTATATATATATCAAAGAGAATCAAAAGTACATGTACATGTAAGACCCAAAATTTGGATAACTGTCTCAAAAATACATATATACATAAAAAAAGTGTCACAAGGACATTAGCCTAGACCTAAGACTAACTTCCACCCTCTTGGGTTAGTAGTGGGCATGGTAAAGGAGACTTTCTTTTATCTAGTGGTTGTACCACACCCTCTAATCTCCTTGCCCACACTAAGTTGTTAGATAGTCCCTATCCTAGAGGTACTACACCCCTATGTGTGACATAGTAGTAAGCTACCCACACACCAAGATGCATTGCCTCTCACCTTGTTGTATCCCTTTCCCTAAAGAACTCCTCACTGTGCACATTCTCATCAATGAGCTATTGGTCCTACACAATGATGGTGATTCATGCTCCTTGAACCTCTGCCTCTAGTTCTCAAATGTGAACATCTCTAGCATCCTCTCTCTCTCCCCTCGTAGGATTCTCCTACCAAGGCTCTACCCTCTCCACCCTCCTCCATCTCACCAACCACTCTGCCTCCTTAGGATCATCCTCCTCATCCTCCCTCCCTCCCCCTCCTCCTCCTCCTCCCTTACAACCCATCTTTGTGGCCTCGTCTGTCTCTTGATAGCTCCCTGGGAGCTGCTCCTCACCTCCATCCACCTCACCCCTCCACCTCTACCTCCTACACCATCCTCACCATCCCCTTCATATCCCATTACCTTAGATAGTGAATTTATTCATGTAATTAGAGGAAAGAGGTGTCTTTTCATCTCATATAAGTAGGATAGATATGCCCTTGCATCTGCCAGATTTGGACGTCGATAGTCCCAAGGATCTTTCTATAATGCTTCTATATCTCTCAAGGCTACCTAATACTCCAACATTGATAACCATCCTTGATCCCCCCCTAAAGTGAGAATATATAGTAGTCTCTATAGCTATACCCTACTGCTTCCCAAACTATCTCTAGACTTGGATAATCAAAAAATGCTCAACAATATCTGAATGCCTCTAGACTTGGCTAATCCCATGCATCAACCCATCTTGTGCACTACCTATATGGCCTCCATACAAATGATGTTAGTTCATCAAAGAGCCTCTTGTAGTAAGTGACATCCCTACTATGTGTGTGTGTATGGGATCCAACCTATGTATTTGTAGCTAAATGGATAACTCCACTCTCATGGCTATACTTAGGGTCGCACCATTGCTATGTACTCCCATGCTCAAATATGGTACAAAAATTTTCCATAGGTCCATGCAAACCCCTCTTGATACACAATCTCATTCAACTTGTGGTGCATGTCTACGAGAAGTGCAGGTCACCATGCCATCCTCTAGGGCAATTCAATCAAATTTTCTATTAACTGACCCCAATTCAAAGGAAATGTTATGCTTAATATGCCACCTCTTAGCCAAAACTATTAGTAGCTCATGGTTCACCTAAATATGGGGCATATGCAACAACCAACCGAATCCCATACTCTCTACTGTTTTGATCTCATCATGATCTAAGTGATGTATGACATGTAACCTCACCACTTTGGGTGCTCTAATCAACAATGCTCAAAAAACTATCTGCATTCCCAAAAAGAAAGCATCTATACCAATGATAATGGGTCAAGTAAAGTTCTAAATAGTTAGGCACAAAACAAAACAAAAGTCACATGCACAAATTATGATTCTAAACATGAAAAATGCTAAGAAAAAGATGTGTAATACTTTTTATAATATTTGTGTGATACTATTTGTTGATACAATATTGTGTGATACTTCTCATAAGACATGTACAATACTTCACACAATATCATGTGATATTTGGGTATCCCTAATATGATACACGTTATAGTACCTATGTGATACATTGTGGTCATCAAAAGTATCATACAATACTTGTTATAATAGGTGTGTGATACTTTTAAAGTGTCGCATGATATTTTGCACAAAAATCTTAAAAGTGCATAAAAACACATTAAAAAGTGCAATAAATGACCAAAAAGCTTAATTTTTTTTGAAAACTTACTGGGGCCTCATACTCTGGAGGCTAGTTATGCAATTGGCTGCACTTGAAATAATGTCAATAAGTAGGAATCCTTGCCAAAGCCATCAATATCTCTCTCAAACCACTCAAAAGCTCTCAAATTCACAAAAAGAAAAAATGAGTTGAAAATGACCCTTGGACCCCTTAATAGTCATTTGACCCATTTTGAAAACTCCTTGGAATTTTGCAAAAAATGCACCCTTGGCTAATTTTGACACCTTGGATTTTTTTTTGGGATCAAAATTGAAATCCAAGTTTATCTTGATGGTCAAAATTGCATTTTAAAATTATGTCTTCTTCTATACAATTAGCTGAGCTTTTGAGATCTAATCTTCAAATCTTCGCTAGGGCATCCTCATTTCTTCATATCTTCATCATTTCTACACTCCTTACCTAGTGCAATTCACCTCATTTTCACTGCATTTCACTTTTTTACTTGATTTGAGCTAATTTTAATACTTCATCCTTCTTGGTCTACTCTAGTCAAACTAGGGCATTTTATCACTTTCTTATGATCATTATTTGGTTTTAACCACTTATCTATCATCATGGACCTTGTTGTACCTCACTTTTCTCATCCCTTGCTCATTTCTACATTCCCCTTACCTCATTTCGATCTCGATCCCAAGGGGGCAAGAATATTCTATCATCGCTTGCTTACTATAGCTAACTATTTCTTAGAAGCATATGCTTGACTTTTCCATTTTCTCTTGATCTACTTACTTTTCTTGATATTAGTACTCTTCTTGAGTTATGATATTGTCTTTGTCCTAGTGTTCAATACTATCACTACCAGGCTATGCATTAGGACTTGCTATCTCATTTTGTACTTTCCTTCTTCGAAATTAGATTTCTCTATCTACTACTACCTACTTGGCTTCTTCATGCTTTGACATAATGTGTTTGCAGATTGATCACGCATCAGTCAAAGAGGGGAAAACATGATCACCTACAAATGATCACTAAGACTATTATCCCCTTCTCAATATTTTGGCTAAAATATTTAATCATTTACCTAGGCCAAATTGCTATAAATCAATTTATTTGATTTTAACCTATAGTTTGACTATAATATCCTAAGTCCATATTTGATTAAAAGTACATGTCCCCTTTTAATTAAATAAAATACCCCATTCTTCTAACCTACTCTAATGTGCACACTATTGAAAAAAATATATATAAGTATGATAAATGTGTTTCAATCATTGTTTTGTCCCTAATGTCAAACCTGTTAGTTGCTCGTAAGATAATTGCTTATATGATTTGACTAATATAATTTATTTGATTATTGAAGAGGATTTGATCAAATGAGATAATAGTAACACCTAGAGGAAAGGTTGAATTATGATATGAAAATGAGTACAAGAATAAATTAAGACAATGATATTATAATGCATTGATAATCTACTTAAGATTGCAAAGGTTGGTTACACTGATTAATTTCAGAAGAACAAGTTAAATAGAGTTTATGTTTCAAGCTTAACATTTTGTATGGTGCATGCTATGCAAAGTTAGTACAAGTTGAGAAAAAAATCAGTTGGAGTTGAGTAAAGTCAATTTCAGTGTAAGTCGAGTAAAGTTTAGTTGATGCCGAGCACCAGTAAACTTTAGTTTGTGTTGAGTGATTTAATAGAGGATACCAAACAATGTAGTATGTGCTGAGTGTTAGAAGCTAGTTAATGCTAAGTGTTAGCATTATGAGAAAGATTGAGAATTCAATGAATCTAAGTTGACAAGTTTGATTTCTTGGATTTTGTGAACTAGGTGGAAGATAAGGTTGATGAGATGGTGGCACAGAACTCATGATGAACCATTTTGAGGAGAATTCAAAGAGGATTAAAGGAGAAGTTTCTAGAAGGGAATAAAATGAAATGAGGGGTAGATTCATTGAATCATACCTAATTTGACCTAACCCTAAAATGGATGATGGAGGATGAAAAAAAAAAGATCTTAATTCTCTATTTATAGAGATGGTTGGTCAGAAGCAAGGGTTGTCATGTGCGAGAACCTAAGGAAGATAATGAGTCTAGGTTATTTTCTTGATTCAGTGACCTAAGTAAAGAGACTGCATTGGCAAGCAAAGAAAGAAGGCTTAAGAGTATGGATCCTTGAAGGGTGAACAAGCTATTAGAGCTAAAGAGTGTGAAAGCCAAACAAAATGGAGAACTAAAACATAGATTTGTAATCTTCAAGTGTATTGTAAGCTATTATCATATCAAGCCTTACTGTTACTTTCTAATCATTGCATTAGTCTAGGGTAAATCCTTTGGACTAATGTTGACCTAATAGTCATTTGTAAATCATTTAGTTAGGTGACATTCTAAGTGAATGATCTAAAGTCCTCTAATAAGGGTCACTCCTAACAGGGTGATTAAAATCCTTTAACTGGGTCACATTTAACAGTGTGCATTGTAACCTTTAATAGGGTTGGCCTTTCATAGGATATCACTTCAAAAGAGTGGGAATGAGTAGCACATTACTGGTAGTTTTTCCCAAATTAGGTTTCCAAGTTAAATCATTGTGTCAAATGTGTTATTGAATCTTTTATGTTTCATGTAATGCCTAACCCTAGTTTAGTTTTATCTTTCTTGTAGGCTTCCAAGAGTAAGTCTAAGTCTAGGGGGAATGGATGTAATGTCTACCCCTACTTGACTTTTCTGTTGTAGTACTAGATTCTTTTAGGTCAATTTTCTAATTATATCTTCTAATTAGTGGTACTTGGTTACCAGATTGTTTAGATGTTATTTCATAATTAGTTGATTAATGTGATGAGTTATTTAGTTATTCAGTTATTTCATGTATTGCTGGTTATCCTTTCTATCACAATATATGTATGTTCATTTAATGATTTCAGTTATTTCACAATGATAATTAGATGGATTATTTATATGTGTTTTCTATGATTACTTACCCCATACTTGCATGTGTATGGTGTACTTGTCTATTTTCTTTATGTTTGACATTATTGATGTGGTTGAGGGAGGGAGTCCTAGTCACCTGCTAGTTGAGATCTACATGATGTACCACTTCCTACCATTGCCTATTTAGTTTAGAATATATTTTTTTGTACATGCATAGATTTTATGCAGATTACAGGTACCGAGAATCGACTTCCCTGAATTTCCAAGATGAGCATACCTTATCACAGTATTTCAATGGTATAAGTGGGGAGATAACTCTTGAGTCCAAATCCTAAACTAAGCCAATTGTCCTAGAAAGTAAGGCAAGTATTTGAGTTAGTTTCACCTTTCCAAATTCGTCAAGTGAAGTGAATTCGTGATTTTTACCCTAGAGTTTGTTTTGGTATTCTGTGCTTTATGATGGATTTTAGTATTTAGTCTTATTTGTCTGTGATGATTTTCTATTTTAATTAAATCAAATTAAAAGATAATTTAATGAAAATTTTATAAAGAAAGTTGATATTTAATTATATTTAATTAATTAAGAAATTAATTAAATAAAAGAATTAAATTTAAAGATTTTATCAAAGTTCAAATTTAGGTGTATTTATATTTATTTAATTTAATAATAATTGTTTAGGAGTTTTATTTTAATAATAAACTCTAAATAATACTATTAGTTGAATTAATAAATATATTATGAGAGAGTTGTTAGAATTCTTTAGAATAACTGAGGGGGGGTGAATTAGTTATTCAAGGTCCAATGATGTCCAATACAACTTTTTCTACAAATCCTTGATGGTACTTAACTGAACTTATCATGCATGTAATTGAACATTAAACAACCATGAAAAGTAAACATGCATCACACCATAACACTGAGGATTTGATAACCTAGAAACCCTCTAGGAATAAGAAGATAAAACTAGAGTGGGGATGATACCCACAAAATAACTGCGCAATTGATTTCAACCACTTCTGATGGTTCGCCCTATTAAAGGCTTGCCCTGTTAAAGGCTACAACACATTGTTAAATGTGACCTTGTTAAAGGATTTAAGAACATTCAACTTGGAATGTCACCCTATTAAAGGATTTACATAGAGCTGTTAGGCTCACCCAAGTCTATGGGATTTACAGTTACCTACTAAAAAGAATCTTTCATCCCTCTCTAAGGATCTCCTATCCTCCTCCTAAGGATCTCTTTATCCTTCTCCTAAGGATCTCTTTATCCTTCTCCTGAGGATCTTCTATCCTTTTCCTAAGGCTTATCCACCTAGCTATTAAGCTAACCTAGCAATGTAGGGTTTCAATATCTAATACAGTGGTAAGAAAGTATTAGAAAGGTTTTGACTTGATACAGATTGCAACTTCAACCTTGCAAATTTTAGATCACTCTTTAGTTCTTTTCTTTTTCTTGGCTTTCCTCCCTTGCAGTGCTGATAGCTTGTTCACCCTTCAAGATCTGTCTTCTTGAGTTCTTCCACTCATTATGCCAATGCTCTTCTCTAGTCACTTCATCAATTCAGAGTCTTGATGCTCTATTCTTACTCCTCTTGGCATGATTACACTTATGACCAACTCCCTCTCTTGCATGCGCACTTGATCTCTAACCTGTAACTCCTTATAAAGAAGTTTTGTTCTTGATTTCTTGCTCAAATCTCCCTTTCCTATTTTAGGGTTTCAATGGATTAGGTAGGATACAATGTATCTGTCCCATATCTTATTTCTATCTAGAAACTTCATGATAAATCCATTGGCATTTGCCAAAAAAAATGTTTTACATAGTGTTCTGTACCACTAGCTCATCATTCTTATCTTCTATCTAGTTTACAAAATTCTAGATAACTACCATGTCAGCTTAGATCTGGCGAATCTTCAACTTTTCAAAATAATGTAGCAACTTGGCATCATTAGTCTTCTAATGCTCAACACCTTCTGTGTTATTTGACTTCTTAATATTATTTACTAGTGCTTGGAACCTGTATCTTGCTCAGCACTTGAAGGCTTCTCGACACTTGATCTCCACTCGGCACCTAAACGATTCTGTGTTACTCGACACTTGATCTTCACTTGGCACCTAAAGACTATTCGGCACCTGAAGATCACTCGACACTCACTATGTTGAACTTGCTCAGCTTCAACTGAGAATCTGTTTGGCACTAACTAGAACTTAGTTAATCCTTACATCTTTGATATGTTTTAGTGTGTCCATCCTCTGTGTCTTAGAGTATGTCATCAATACATTATTTCATCAATGACTTAGCTGATCCTTATACTTCATTACAACATCGTAACTTCAACCTTTCTCTAGGTACTCTAGTTACATCTTATTGATTGCCACCTCCTTGTCAATCAACCAATTGATAGTATTTGGATCACTTAAGCAATTTTCATTCCTACATGTAGCAAGTGTAGCAAGTTTGACATCAATGACAAAACAATGATTGAAACATTCTTTACCAGTTCCATTTCTCTTCATTCATGATCTTTTCAATCATTTCCAACAAGAGTAAGCAATTATTTATTAAAGTTTATTTTAATTAAATTACATAAAGCGTATGCATGAAATTAAAATAAAATAAAATAAATAAAGAGAGAAAGATAATGATTTAAATAAAGATATTTTGTAATTAAATATGTAAAAGTTTGTGCATAAAAAAGTAAGAGTAATAAAATATCAAAAGATATTGATCATCGAGTTCCCTCGTGTTATTGCATAATTAGAGCCCCAAATTTATGGGAGAACTTTTTATTAGAGATCTAGAACTCAGTTTGCAAAAATTAGGTTTTCGAGAAGAGATTTTCAAAGAAAAAAATTTTTCAGAAGGAAGGAGTTTTCTCACGTGTCTCATGTGTTTGTGTGTTTGGGTGTTTGCATCAGATCCAAGTGTGATCCCATGGTTTAATTTTATAGTGGATTTCCATCCTTCAAATTCCTATCTTCTCCATGTCTATTGTATTTCTATTTTCATAATTATTTTGGCTTGAAACCCTTGTTTGCATATTTATTGTTCTTCATTTTTGAAAACTTTTGTAAGCAATTTGATGATTGAAAACTTATGTGTGGACTTAGTTGTTCATTGTTCTCAGGAAACATTTGTATAAAAATTGGAAATTAGAAAGCCATAGTTTATATTTTATTGCTCTTCATGCTCAAAAGAATCTGTAATTAAATGGAAGAATCATAAACCCTTGTTTGGTAGATGTTATAAATTTGCAATCAGATTGGTAAAAATTGGAATTTGGGTTTTGAAAAGAAAACAAACTTTGTTTTTTTAGAATTTGATTGGTTGATTCGAATTTCTCTTCCAGAATCCTATTGGAAAATTTATCAAAAAAATAATGTATAAAATAATATAATTACATAGTAATTTATAATTACTATGTAACTATATTATTAAATACAGTAAAAATTTGCATGGGGGGTTGGGGGGTTTACTATTTTGTTTTATAGAAAGAAATTATTTTAAAATAAATATATAATTTAAATATGTTTGTGGTGGGCAGGGGCTACCAAAACCCCACACCCCTTCTTCTTTCCCCCCAGCTTCTCCTGTTGTCGGCCGTAGTACTGCCACTGCATAGTGGATACTGCTGCTGGAGCAGCACTACTACAAGGCCGACGAGCCTTTAAATAAACATAGTGTTTTTTTAATTTTTAATTTTTAATTTTTTATATATTTTAATTATTAATTTTTTTAATTAATAAATATTTTTATATATATTCTTTTTTAATATATTTAAAATTATTAAATTTTAAATATTTAATAAATGTTTTATTATATTTTTTGTTAATTAATTTAATTAATATAATTTGTTAATTATATTAATATTAATGTTATTTAAAAAAAAATAGATTAGTAGTTATTTTATTAATAATTTATAATAAGTTATTAATAGGTAATTATAATCATTAATAATTTAATATTTTTTGGTTGAAGTTTAATAATATTTAATTAAAGTTTTTAAATAATTTATTATTAAAATGTATGGTAAACTCAGGTTGTGCTTGATGGTTTAGTTTGGTCATGAAAATGATTTTTTTCAAGATTAGGGGAATTTTATGATTTGGGAACCTTAGTAGTTATCATACTTTGGAAAGACAAAAACTGAACTCTGATTGTAACCAAGAACTTTAGTGAATCTGTCACTTAAAATGAAATGACAACTGAAACCCTACTAGCGTATTTGAATCTTGTACTCTGGAAACAAATTGAACTGTGGAACAATATTTAACCAACTTTATATGAATTATTGAATCGTCTGAGATTCTAGAAAACTCGAAAACCATTGTGAATTTGCTAACTAGAGAAATAAGAACTTGAAAACCTATAAGTGAAAATTGAATTGTTGTATTTTCAAAACCTAATGACTTTTGTATGTACTCTTTATGTGACATGTGATTTACTAATGTTGGGTTCGGGTTTGACTTAGTTCTTTGACTAGTCAAAATATTTACTAGAGGCTTGGGAGTTTTGTTTTGTAATGTCATGATGATGTTTTGATTGCAATCTTTTATACCTGACCATGGTAATGTGTCATGTGTGTGCTATGATGAGTTTGATAAGATATTTTGATCTGCTTTTCAGTGTTCTTCTGTGAAATTGAGGTGGATGATGTGTCTTTCCTGATATAACCTTTGAGTCTTCAATCAATTATCTTTGGGTTTCCTTCCAGTTGCTTGTATAGGACTGAGGTGATTATGCAATTTTTTTTGGTGATTTCATGTTGTGACATGGATTGGGTTTATGTGTACTTGATTTTGGATCAGTCCTATTAAGATGATCGTATTGGTAGAATTTGTGATTATGATCAGTAATATTTTAGTACATTCCAGTTGCTTGTTTAAGAACTAATGTGTGGTTTATAGTCATTTGAAATCTTATTGTTTTTGCTGAGCTTAAGGTAGGTTATCTATATGTCATGTTGGGAAGTGGCTTGCAATGGAGGCAAGAGCCCTAAAGAGGTTAACCCATTGTAGGTTGTTTTAATAAGTGATAAAATTTCATTAAATTGGTTTTAAATGAATTAATAAGATATGGTACAACATAAAGTCATTAGGGGGTCGAAGTCCTAAGAGACTACTATGGTAACCTTAGAGATGACTTGTTAGTATGCCTTATTTGTATGAAAGGATATTGATTCCTTATAAAGACACTAGGGGGCCAAAGTCTAGAGAGGCTGCTAGGGTAACCTTAGAGTTGGCTCATGTTGTTACCTATGTCTTGGTACCCTTTGAGATAGTTTTCTTTCAGGTGATTCCTTGAACCTAGATGTTGGTTTTGGCTTTTGAGTTTTTTATCCTATTTGGGACTTGAGTTTATCTCCTTACCATGTTGTGAGTGGACCTTTTTGGGTTTCATGAGGTCGAGTGGTAGTGCTTTTTCTTATACCATTGAGATCTAACCATTGGATGTCATTGCTGGATGTATTTGTGCAGATGTTTCTTTTATCTGATCTTATATGGATGGTTATACTCTAAGTGTATTGTGTTTGAATTCATAGATCTTACAAGATGGTGTAATCTATTTCATGATGTACATTACTTCAGCCTCTCATATCCTATGACTTTTACAGTGGATGATTGTACATTCTATTTATTGCCAAGTGACATCTTGTAATTGCATATTATTTAAATGGATTCATACTCGTAGTTATTCTTTAATATGGATGTGTTATACATTGGTTTTAGTATTAATTAAATTTAAATGTGATTCAATGCCATGGGACCCTAAGAGATGTAATTTGTTTTATGATATGTGTTTATGTGAATGTAAATAATGCTTCTGCTATATTATATATGTTGTTATAAGTTATTATATTTCAAAACAAAATGTGTGGAAAAGTTAATGAAACTTTAGGTTAATTTCTTTTGGGTTCTTTGGTGGGGCATTACATTTCACGTTTACATTTTGGCAAAGTTGATTTGACAGTAACCTACAAGTTTAAATGATTGCATAATCTAATGGATGCATGCATGATGAAAATATTTTATGGATATGGGTTCACTAAGCTGTGAAAAGAATTATTTGTACATCAAGAACTTGGATAACTGATTCATCCCCCCTCTCAGTTATTCTAAAGAGTTCCAATATTTGGTATTAGAGCCATTTGCTTAAGAGGACTAGTTTGAAGGTACTAGAAGTAAAAAGATGAAGATGTCAAAAAGAGAAGTACCCAAGCTTAATAGAGATAAATTTCCTACATGGAAAAGTCTGATGAAGCTACACCTAGGAGATCTTGGAGATCATGCACAATCCACCATTGTTGTTGAGGATGTTGATCCTATTAGAGCCCTAACTATTGAAGATCTAAAAAAGAAGAAAGAACACAACAAGGCAATGTTGGAGATTGACTTTTCCCTAAGCTATGTCAAGTTTGATGATCTCAAGGTTTGTAATAGTGCAAAGAAAATGTGGGATGCTCTACACACTATCTATGGAGGTGAAAAGAATGTTCTAAGAGCCAAAGCTGAAAGTCTTAGAGGTAAGTTTAGTGTTATGAGAATACAAGAAGGTGAGAATATTGTTCAATATTGTGCTAGGATAAAAGAGTTGTTATTGCAATAAGAGGAGCTACTTGTAAAATAGATGATGATATTGTACTAAGAATTTTTTTGAGAACATTATTGCATACATATGCCATTAGATTTTTTACAATATAAGAAGTGAGATGTATTCAAAGGAATGATCTAACTCTTGAAGGTCTGGTAGGTAGGATCACTACTTTTGAGCTATCTAACTTTGATAATTATAGACCTAAAAATAGTGTATCTTCTTTCATAGCTAAGCTGCCATTGAAGAAACCTAATGAGAAGAAGAAGAAGAAGAATACAAAATATGTGTCTAGTGGGAGCAATACAAATGAGGAAGATGTAGATCAACCTAAAGCACTATTAGCAAGTAGATTTCATAGAGGTAAAGGCAAGTTACCCATCACGTGTTTCAATTACAATGAGGTTGGTCATATTGTTGCTAGATGTCCAGAGAAGAAGAATTATAGAGGTGGTGAAAAATACAAAAATAGAAGAGAGATGAAGAAAACAAAGATTATAAAGACAAAGGCAAGAAGTCTTGCTACATTTTTGAAGAGGAAATGAAAGAAGGATATGACAATCATGATGATGAAGTGGTGTATGTTGCAATGAAAGATGAATCTGATGAAGATGAGGAAACTGCACTAGTGTCTTGTGTGAACAAGAATGATAGATGGATCATTGACAATGGGTGTTCACATCATATGACTGGAGATAAAAGTAAGTTCATTACCTTGAAATATTATGATGGAAATACTGTAAGGTTTGGTAATGATGCACCATTTCTGATAAAAGGAAAAGGTTCTATCAAGCTCACAAAAAAGATTTTATGTGATAATGCTTACTATGTTGAAGTACTTAACTGTAATTTTTTGAGTGTGTCACAACTAAATAATTCAGGATGTAAGGTTGAGTTTGAAAAAAATATTACTAAGATATATGATAATGATGGAAAACTGATTGGAAAAGGTGATCAAAATAGAGGTAATCTATTCTACTTGATATAGAGGATGCTACTTATTTATTTGTAGAATTTGATGATGTGTGGCTATGGCACAAGAGGTTATGTCATTTTAATTTTAGTAACTTGGTTAGTATCAGTAATATGAAAAGAATAAGAGGTTTTCCTAAGTTGAAGAAGCTTGATAATATATTTTTCAAACAATATCAGTTGGGCAAAATGACAAAGTCAAGTTTTAAGAGTAAGACTCATACCTTTAAAGGAATATTAGAGATTGTTCATACTAACTTGTGTGGACCAATTGAAGTGCAAAGCTACAAAGGAGATAAGTACATTTTGCACCTTGTTGATGATTATTCTAGAATGATGACAATTATTTTTATAAAATATAAATATGATGCTTTCCAAATGTTTAAGTGGTACTTAGCAAGATTTGAGAAAAAAATAGGTAAAAGTCTAAAATGTCTAAGATCTAATAGAGGAGGATAATTTACATCAAATGAGTTTGAGATATTTTGTAATAATAGAGGAATCAAAAGACATACATCTTCCCCTATAACCCCTCCACAAAGTGGAATTGCTAAAAGGAGAAACAATTTTGTAATGGACTGTGCTAGGACACTCATGATGGAGAAAAATATTGCTTTGAAATACTAGAGAGAATCTGCAAGTATGACTGTTTATACTTTGAACCATGTACAAGTCAAGAAAGGTACTCATTGAACACCTTTTGAACTATGGTATGGATACTTACCCAATGTAAACTATTTTAAGGTATTTGGAAGAAAATGCTATATTGTCAAAGATTTTAGGAATGGTAAACTAGATATAAACAGTGAAGAAGGTATATTTCTTGGTTATTCCACAAGAAGTAAAAGTTATGAGTGTTTAAATACTAACACTAAAAAAGTTATGGAAAGTATAAATGTAAAATTTGATGAATATATGAAAGTATATGAGGCTGAACCTATGAAGGAACCAAAAGAATACAAATAATGTTTATACTTTTATGAAGGTATGCCTTCTGATAAAGACGTTGTAAATCAAGTTGCAAAGCAAAAACAAGTTTTAGTGACTGCTAAGTCACATACTATGAATGTTGAGCTGCATTTAGGAATCAAGCAACATTTAGGTGCCAAGTTACAGAATGAAGTTGATGCACATTTTGATTCAAGGATTAGTGTACATGAAAGAGATGTTGAACTACCTGAAAAAGATGTACATAGTGATTCAAAAGTTGAGAGACCAAATGTAGAAGCTAGAGCTGAACCAAGATTGTCTAAGTATGTAAAGGAGATATTGAAAACTTTTGGATTGGAGGATTCCAAGCTAGTAAGTACACCTATTGTGACAAGACATAAATTGTCAAAGAATGATGATTCATTTAAGGTGAATAAAACATTATACAAGTCTATGATTGATAAATTACAATATGTAGTACACAACAAACCTGATATTGCATTATCTGTAGGGATAGTTGCAAGATTCTCTACTAATCCTAGGGAGAATCATTTGATGGTTATTAAGAGAATAATGAGATATCTAAAAGGAGCAGAAGACTATGGTATATACTAGAAGAAAAATGAGCAATTTGAATTGAGAGCCTATATTGATGCTGATTGGGCTAGAAATATTGATGATAGAAAGAGCACTAGTGGATGGGCATTTTTCTTAAGAAAAAGGTTGGTTACATGGACTAGCAAGAAACAAAACTACATATCTGAATCTATTGCTAAAGATGAATATGGTGTTGATGAATGAAAGAGAACCAATGGAGAAGCATTTTTCTTAGGCAAAAGGCTAGTTACTTGGACTAGTAAGAAACAAAACTGCATTTCTCAATCTACTGCTAAAGATGAATATGTTGTTGTTGTAGTAAATTGTACAAACATTGTATGGATCAAACAACTACTTAAAGGTATGAAGGAGGAAATCATTGAACTTTTGATACTTTATTGTGATAATAGAAGTGCTATAAATATATCAAAGAATCTTGTGAGGCATTCAAAGACTAAGCACATTGCAATCAAGAATCATTACTTGAGAGAATTAGTTCAAGATAAAAAGGTGAAGATGGAATATGTTAACACAAAAGAGAAAATAGCTAATATCTTCACAAAAAAATTATTTAAGGATGCTCATGAGTATCTAAGAGGTAAACTAGGGGTGATATCCCTATCAAAGGCTATCTAAGAATCATGAGGAGTGCCCTACATCAAACGAGTTGATTGACATATGTTACATATTCATGCAGTGCATCTTACTTTAGGAGTTGCCTAAAGCAATCAAAGAGCCAAAGCTATAAATTAGTCACAAGCAAGGAGATAGAGGTAGAAATTGAAAATATTCATATCTACATATGAAGATGACAAGTCTTTTGCATTGTTGTCAAAGAGGGAGAAAGTATACTGAGAGATGAATGTTGAGATAGATGAAGGAGAAATCCTATCTACTGAGGAAGTAAGCATGCTGAGTGAGAAAGTGTACTTGTTGATTACATATACCTAGTAAGAGGGAGATAATGTTGAGGGAGAGAGGGAGTCATAAGGATGAGTTGATTGATTGTCTATTGATCAGAACAAAAATTTGTAACCTATTAAGAAGATAAAAGTTGCTGATAGAGGGAGAGATTTCAACACAAGGAATTATTTTATTTTTGGTATTTTGTTAGTCTTACTGATTAAGTCTAGTCAGTTTGGTTTGTCATCAATGCCAAAGATAGAGATTGTTGAAAATAGATTGATGCAAGTATAATAAATGTGATTCAATCATTGTATTGTCATTGATGTCGAACCTGCTAGTTGTTGGTAAGATAATTGCTTATATGATTTGAGTACTATCATTTATACGATTGAGGAAGAGGATTTGATCAAATGAGGTAACAATAGAACTTAGAGGAAATGTTGAGTTATGATATGAAAAGGAGTACAAGAATTAGTTAAGATAGTGATATTATAGTGCATTGATAATCTACTTAAGGTTGAAAAGGTTGGTTATACTAATTAAGTTCAAAAGAATAAGTTAAACGAAGTTTGTCTACCAAGCTTAACATTTTGCACAATGGGTGCCAAGCAAAGTTAGTGCAACTCAAGAAAAAAATTAGTTGGAGCCAAGAAAAGTCAATTTCAATGTAAGCCAAGTGAAACAATGTAAGATGAGTAAAGTTTAGTTGATGTCAAGCACTAGTAAACTTTAGTTAGCACTGAGTGATTTAATAGAGGATGCCAAGCAACACAGTATGTACCGAGCATCGAAAGCCAATTAATGTTGAGTGTTAGCATTATGAGAAAGATTAAGAATTTGATAAATATGGGCTGAAAATTTTAATTTCTTGGATTTTGTGAACTATGTAGAAGACAAGGTTGATAAGTTGGTGGCACAAGATTCATGGTGAACCATTTTGAAGAAAATTCAAAGAGGATTGAAGAGAAGTTTCTAGAAGGCAATGAAATGAAATGAGGGGTAGATTCATTGGATCCTACCTAATCTAACCTAACCCTAAAATGGACCATGGAGTATGAATGAAAAAAGATCTTAATTCTCTATTCATAGAGATGGTTGGTTAGAACAAGGGTTGTCATGTGCAAGAACCTAAGGAAGACAAGGAGTCTAGGGTATTTGCTTCATTTAGTGACCTAAATAAAGAGACTACATTGGAAAGCAAAGCAAGAAGGTTTAAGAATATGGATGCTTGAAGGGTAAACAAACTATCAGAGTTGAAGAGTGTGAAAGCCAACTAGAATGGAGGACTGAAACAAAGATCTGTAGTCTGCAAGTGTGTTGTAAGTTGCTATCACATCAAGCCTTACTATTACTTTATAATTATTGTATCAGTCTAGGATAAATCCTTTGGATTAAGGTTAACCTAATAGTCATTTTTAAATCCTTTAGCTAAGTGAAATTCCAAGTGAATGATCTAAAGTCCTCTAACAAGGCTCACTCCTAATAGGGTGATTGAAATCCTTTAACTGGGTCACATTTAATAGTGTGTATTATAACCTTCAATAGGGTTAGCCTTTCACAGGGCATCACTTCAGAAGAGTGAGAATGAGTAGCATGTTATTAGTGGTTTTTCTCAAATTGGGTTTCCACCTTAAATCATTGTGTCAAATGTGTTATTGAATCTGTTATGGTTCATGTTTACAGTTCTGTAAAGTTGATTTAATAGTAACCTACAAGTCTAAGTGATTGCATAATCTAATGGATGCATGCATGATGAAAATATTTTATGGATATGGGTTCACTAAGCTGTGAAAAGTATTATTTTTACATCTAGACCTTGGATAACTAATTCACCCCCCTCTCAATTATTCTAAACAATTCCAACAATTGGTATTAGAGCCATTTGCTTAAGAGGACTAGTTTGAAGGTACTAAAAGCAAAAAGATCAAGATGTCAAAAAGAGAAGTACCCAATCTTAATAGAGATAACTACTCTGAACTCATTTTTGGGATCAAAATCAAAATCTAACACACTTGAACAATTCAAAAATTCATTTAAAAATTTTAGAACACCATCAACTCAACATATTCTCAAAATTTTCAATATTTTCATAAAAAGTCAACCATGGTCAACTATGGTAAAAACTTGGTCAACTGGACCTCAAAATTACTCTAAATTGCCTCAATTTTTTCTACATGCTCTTTTGATCTATTCTACACTATTCTGAATCTTTGATTACATCACTATCTTCAAATCTATTACTTTATATTACTATTCTCATGTGTCATCTTTTGATTTCGCTCTCGAGGAGGTAGGATGATTACATCATTGATCAATCAAAATTGATTTCAACCTAAGATAAATATAATGTAGTCATTGCTAGGGGTATCTCATCACTCATGAAATATTTTTTCCCTCAATCTGTCATCATATTATATTTATCTCATTCATTGATTGACTAACAAACTCATAACAATCCTTGTCATAGCTCGATGGACATGTATCTAGATGTTTTATCTGGACTCTTGCGGGTTAAGCCTCATTCTAGGGATAATCCTATGACTCACTATAGGTCTTGCTATCTCTTTTATGGACTAGTATTTAGGTGTTCTATCTAGACTCTTGAGAATTAAGCTTTGTTCTAGAGATAATCCTAAGTTTTATTTCAATAACTATTTAATGGACATGTATCATGGCATTCTAACCTTGAATCTTGAGGATTGAGTGTCATTTTGAGAATGATCTTGGGAACCATGAAAATCTATATTCTCTTAGACTAGTATCTAGGTATTCTATCTGGACTTTGGAAGGTTAAGCTTCATTTTGGAGATAACCCTAAAAATCTCATCAATTGGTTTTTCATATCATCAATCTTGGAACCGATCTCAGTTCTTGTTATATGCTTCATACTTTTGATTTCTTTGAATCAACATGATACTCACACATGTATTTAGAGAGGGCCAAATATAATACCCCTAAATTGGAACATTGGCATTTTGAACCAATTTTGGGGCATCAATTCTACAACATCAATTTCTACTTCATTTAAGTCCTATTGTACTAAATGTGTTTTACTCTGATTATCTTTACTTAACCTAAGTGTCAAATGCACAAAATCCCTAATCTGTATTAATCACATACTTTATTTAATTCCTAGATATTGATCTAAATTGTCTAAATTAACATTCTAATCAAATTAATTTAATTACAAATCCTATCACTTTAATTAAATTAAAATTCCACCCCCTTTAGTTAATACACATAAAATGTAATTTAATATATTGATTTAATTAAATATCCTCATCATAATTGTTGAAATTAATCATTTATTTAATTAGAATATTAGATTATGAAGTCATATTTTAATGGACCAATATGCTTCCTAATTCATCTCATTCAACTCCATAAAAAATGGGAGATTCAATCTTTCTTCTAATATGATCTGAATATCTGATTTAATCTTGACCGTTGATTGGGTCCAAGATTTTGTAAAAGAGACCCTCAACCTATCATTTAAAGGTAATTCAAGTGAAGAGTATCAAACCATTGTTGGATTAAACACTTAAGCATTTTGCATTAACAACTCCATTGCTTTCACAATCTTTATCAAATAGATTACAATGCACTCATTTAGATTAATTTTCTTATCTCATTCTTAGATTAATTAAAATATCATCTATTTTAATTCATATCATTGCATATGAAATCTCAAAAACATAGATTAATCTTGCATTTTCATTGATTTAAATCCTTTGTTCTAGTTTGGTTTGGTTACTGAGCTCTCGATTCTGAGAGTGCATAGTAAAACCTCACTAGTTAGAAGGCAAAAAATTTCCTTATGTAGACATGCCAGATGAATAATCTCATGTTCATCTTGGGATGTACCTGACAAAAAAAGATTGTATTGAAGCATGTAATTAAATTAGAGGCCCATATTTAATACTCATATTTTTGGCACTCAAACCAAATGGATTTTCTTAAACAAGCTAAATGAGAATGGAGAAGTAGTAAGAAACAAGGCAAGAATAGTTTGCAAATGATATGCACAAGAAGAAGGAATAGATTATGGTGAAACTTTTGCACCTGTGGAAAGATTAGGAGTAAGGACACTATAGGCTTATTCTATATACAAGAAGTTCAAATTCTATCAAATGGATGTAAAATCTGCATTTATAATTGAATACTTAAAGAAGAAGTCTATGTTGAACAACCTGAAGGATTCATTGAATTTGAAAAGAAGAACATAGTCAACAAGTTGAACAAGAAGTTGTATGGACTGAAACAAGCCCCAAGAGCATGGTATGAAATATTACACTCCTATTTGATTAAGATTGAATTTTATAGAACAAGTGAAAATATTAATTTATATTTGAAGAATGAATATGAAGATATGATGTTGATTGCTAAGATATTTGTTGATGACATAATATTTGGAGGAAACAACATGTTGAGTAAGAAATTTTCTGACCAAATGAGTAGTGAATTTTAAAAGTTAATGTTTGGTGAGATAAAAAAAAATCATTTGATTACAAGTTCATCAAACAATGAAAGGAATCTAGGTTACTCATTCTAAATATGTGAAAGAAATCTTGAAAACTTTTGGGATGGGCAAAGTCTAAATGAGTCAGTACACCTATGGTGATTGGAGTGAAATTATCAAAAGAATACACTTTTGGTGAGGTTGATCAAACATTATATAGATCTATGATTAGAAAGCTATGATATGTTGTGCACAATAAACAAGATATTGCCTTAGCTATTGGAATTGTTGCAAGGTTTTCATCTAATCGAAAGGAGCCACATATTATTGTTTTGAAAGACATTTTCAAGTATCTCAAAGGAACTAAAAATTAGGGCCTATGATATAAACAAGAGGATTCCTTTAATCTTAAAGTCTACACTAATGTTGAATGGGCTAGAAATGTTGATGATAGAAAAAGTACAAGTGGTGGAGCTTTCCTTTTAGGAGAAAGCTCAATTACATGGATAAGAAAGAAACAAATTTATATTTCACAATCTACTCGTAAAGTTGAATATGTTGTTGTTGTAATCAATTGTTCAAATATAGTATGCATCAAATAATTGTTGGAAGGAATGAAACAAGAGATAACCAAGCCTATCACTATTTACTATGATAATACGAGTGTTATAAATATGTCCAAAAATCTAGTGATGCATGCAAAAATAAAGCACATATATATCAAGTATCAATATTGAGGGCACAAGTACAAGAGAAGAAAGTGAGGCTTGAATATGTGAAGTCTAAGGAATAAATTGTAGATATATTCACTAAGATAGTACCTTATGATGCTTTTGAGTATCTAAGAGGTTAACTAGGGGTCATGCCCATTTCAAAAATTTACTAAGAGAAACTGCATGCTACATCAATTCATGAATGAATTTTAACATCTTTATAGAGTTGATGCAGAAGAGTTCACACTTTAGGAGCATTATGAATTTATTAAGTTGACTTTGATGAAACTAAAGTAATTTGTATATGCAAGGTACAAGGATAACTACAATATTTTATAAGTTTCATGTTGAAATTTATAATGACCTTTAGCATTTCTATCAAATGGGGAGAGAAACAATAAGAAAGAAACAAGAATGAGTAGAGAGAAAAATGTCAAAGGAAGAGAGCATATTGAAGATCTTTTCAAAATGAGAAAAGGAGAGACCACAATCCAAGGGAGAAAAACTCAAGCCCCAGTTTGAAAAACCTAAACTACCAAGATGTATTATTGTCAATGCATACATTTGATTATCTTATGAGATTTTTTGCAACATAAAATCTTATGTTATGTGTTGCCACTAATGCCAAAGGGGGAAATTGTTAGCCCCAATTGATAATGTAATTGATAGTGGGATATTTTTAGGTGATGATTCTATGAGTGTATGTAAGACACTCATATCAGTTGTTATATTGTCATTGATGTTAGAATATCAGTTGGCTAGACATTATGCTAACTCTGTAGAGAACCATAACATTAGATTGATGAAGATTATTTGATTGATAAAGAGGATTTGAAGAAAGTATGATGAATATAGATTTGATATGTAAGTTATTTAATGGGTTATTGAATGAGCTGGATAATGATATTATATTACTGGTTTGATTATTGTACAATCACATGTTGTTGCAATGTATCAAAGAACACAATATTAATCAACTTGCTAGGTTAATAAAGGGAGGTTTCATTCATTGAGTGACTATAATATTATCCAAGTGATTGGTAAAGGAAGAAGGAAAACACAATGTTTCCCTAGAAAGTCTATATTAACTGGGTGTTATGTTTCCCAAATAAATGTTACCGAGTAACAATTAGATGTACAATTTTAGAAAATTAGAATCTGAGGATGACTTTTGATTAAAATTTTGAAAGTTAAGAAGGTGTAAGGCACGAGTCAAATTTTTTTACAAGATCTACAATTGAAAAAAAATAAAGGAGGATCTAATGATTAAAATTGAATGATGATAAAAATAGACACAAAGTTCTATACAAGTTATATTTTTTGAGTGTCTAGATTCATTGTATGAAGCTTGTGAATCTAGAAATTCCATATAAACCTAAGATTGATGATGTTGATTAAGTGAAAAAAAGATGGAAGGATCTAGAAGCATTGAGAAAACTATTTAAGAAGGAGAAGAAAACAATTTTTGGCTGTTGATTTCATTATGCTAGTTGAAAGTGAAAAAAGGAGATCAAAGTGCAAATTGTTGAAGAAGGTGAAAGTAAGGAGTTGAGCTAGGTGAACTAGGCAGTGAAAGGAGAAAGAGGAGTTAACCAACCAATTCAAAGTATAGAGTGAATGAAGATCCAAGAGAGAGATGAGACATAGAGGGAGCAAGAACTAAGATCTGAACAAGCAAAGATAGTTGCTATCTTAATGGATCATTTGTATACTATTACTATTTAACCATTGTAGCAAAAAATCTTAGAAATACCAAGTGGACTTAACAAGTCTATGAAACCCTATATAGTAATATGATTAGTGGTGTTTGTAAGTCCTTAAAATTAGACCACTCTTTTTAGTCAAGGATGGGAACTGATAAGTTCTAGATAATCTTTTGGTGAAATCCTCTAATAAGGTCATATTAACAATGTGTATATAACCTTTAATGAGTTTGGCTCCTTACAAAGTTCTCTTCAAAAGAGTAAAATTTTATGGGTTGGAGGTCCCAAGTATTTTTTTCCTTCACAAGGTTTCCATGTTAAAATATTAGTGTAAAATGTGTGAATGTTATTTGTGTTTAAAGTCATTTAAAATATTTTTGCACTTTATTGCAACTCGATAATAACTAAGATATCACTAGGTAATAACTAGAATTGGAGTGATACTTGGTAATGCTAGGAACATTGATTTGAAAGTGTAATCACCCAAAAATGGCCATCTAGACTATTAGCCCCCTTCTTAGCATTTTTGCTAAAATTAATAAATCACTTATCTTTATCAAATCTTTAAATATCAATTTATTTGGTTTTATCCTATAGCTTGACCACTTTATCCTAAGTTCTTATTTAATTAAAAGGAACATACCCCTCTTTAATTAAATAAAATACTCCATTCATCTCTTATCTTACTTTGCATACATAAAAGCATTTTCCCATTTTTAAAATAAAAGAAAAATATTTTGTCTCACATGGAGATACAAAAGTCAACTCTTTATGATTGGTGGAAATGATTGTGTACATGGGTCATGCAAAAGTCAACTCTTGACCCTTGATTAGATCTTCTTCTCTCATGATCTCCACCATCCATACTTCTTTAAAAGGGAGAGATCTCTTCTCATCTAAGGATCTACTCTTTTTGCACTATTATTATGTTGGAGGTTTTTCTATAGGTACTCTTGGAGCTTTTGAAGATCTTGTAGCCTCAGTCTCACATTTGCATAACATAGTATATTAGTGTCATATTGTATTAACATAGTTTCTTGTATACATTAAAATAGAACATCTAGCTAAATTAGAAGAATTGTAACACTCTCATCTTGCTAATTAATTTGTATTTCTTGCATTTCATAGAGTTTACTTGCATTTTGCATAGCATCACAGAGTGGTTCTTGGACACTAGCATCCTTTCTCTTATCTTATAATCTCCAATTTCATGGTGTAATTACAAGGGTTTGCATTCTTAGGTGAAATTGAGAGCCATTTTATCCTATGATCATTCCTTTGCATGTCATGACTAGGGAGCTCTAGGTCAACATTTGAGGCTCTCAATTCATGAGACATCTTGAATAAAAGGACTTATAAAAGTTCACATTATGTGTGTAGTTAATAAAATGTTGACCTAGAGCTCCCTAGTCATAATAAGTAGAGGATCTACTCTTTTTTGCACTATTGTTATGTTTTAGGTTTTTCTATAGGTACTCTTGTAGCTTTTGAAGATCGTGTAGCCTCATTTTCACATTTGCATAGCATAGTAGCTTAGTGTAATATTGTATTAATATAGTTTCTTTTATGCATTAGAATAACATATCTAGCTTAATTAGAAGGAATGTAACACTATTACCTTGCTAGTTAATTTGCATTTTTTGCATAGCATCTCATAGTCATTCTTGGACACTAGAATCCTTGCTCTTGTCTTAAAATCTCCAATTTCATGGTGTATTTGCAAGGGGCTGCATTCTTAGGCTTACCTGAGAGCCATTTGATTTCTACTTTCATTCCTTTGCACATTATGACTAGGGAGCTCTAGGTTGACATTTGAGGCTCTCAATCACGAGATACCTTAAAAAGAAGGACTTACAGAAGTGCACATTCTATGTGTACTTAATAAAATGTTGAACTAGAGCTCCCTAGTCATGACATGCAAAGGATCCACTCCTTATGCAATATTGTTATGCTGAAGGTTTTTCTATAAGTACTCTTGGAGCTTTTGAAGATCTTGTAGCCTCATTCTCACATTTGCATAGCATAGTAGCTTAGTGTCATATTGTATTAACATAGTTTCTCTTACACATTAAAATAGCACATCTAGCTTAATTAGAAGAATTTTAACACTCATCTTACTAGTTAATTTGCATTTCTTGCATTTCATATAGTTTAGTTTCATTTTGCATACCATCTCATAGTGGTTCTTTGAAACTACCATCCTTTTTCTTGTCTTAGAATGTCTGGTTTCATGGTGTACTTGCAAGGAGCTACATTCCTAGGCTCAATTGAGAGCCATTTTATTATTATTTGCATTCCTTTACACGTCATGACTAGGGAACTCTAGGTTGACATTTGAGGCTCTCAACCCATGAGATATCTTGAATAAAAGGACTTAGAGAAGTGCAAATTTTGTGTGTACTTAAGCTCCAAAGAGTACATATAGAAAAACTTGTAGCATAAATGTTAGAGTAATCAAGTATTTCTTATTAATTAAATTGTATTAATTTAATTATTAAGTCACTTATTATCTCTAGTTTACTTAAGCTAAACTTTGGGCATTTAATAATTAATTCTTTTATTAATTATTATATGCAACCTAGGTTTGTTTCTTGTTAGGGTTTTGATCTCCTTTATAAGGATGATCTCTCTTTGTAATTAAACATTCATTCACTTTTGATAATAGAAATATCTTTTTTTCTCATCAAGAATGTCTCATGTATGGATATGGGAATTCCAGCCTCCATAGTTTTTCTTCTCTCTTTCTGTGACAGGTGTTTTCATGCAAGTGATTCTTGGGAGTTGTGGGGTTGATATTTCATCAACTTTAACATGGTATTAGAGCACCAAATCTTTATGCCTGTGTTCTATTCTTGAGAGATTTGGCTTCAATTTTTAGATCTATGGATTTTAGAGGATTTTGTATTAGATATGGGTGAGCCTACTTTACAATGCACTTTGAGATCAAATGAACATCATCATTGAGTTAGGGCACTTGAATACCCCCATTTTCATATACAATACATCCAATTTGGATGCTATTGAAATTTGAGGCAATTATTTTTACCCCAAGGCCATACAACCTTGTGGACACAAAAATCAAGACACATATGGTTTTTTTTTTTACAAAATAAATTAAAAAGTTGCAACATTTTTTTCTAGGAGCACTTTATTTTTAAATTGCATGTGTAGGAGACCTTTAAAAAGGAAGGTTGGTACCCCCTCTATACATGAAGTAGTAGACTTTTTTGAAAACATCTGCTTCAAACACTCCCCTTTGCTTTGATTGGACAATCCCTTGGGTCAAAAAAATTGACATGCTCGTGACTTCATTTGGAACACATTTCATTTGGAGTGCATATTCTTCTTGTATATGTAATTGCATTGTGTTTTTGGTTAACATTCTTGGAAGGTGCAATTTTTTGGGGAATCTCATGCCAACCTATGGTCTTTTCATTTGGTGTTAGTCTAAAGAGAGCCATTTTTCATTTGGCATTGATTTTTTCTTGGGCTCTACCAAATTTGATTGGGAGTTGCATAATTTAAAAGGGAGGCATTTATAATGGAGGCAACATTTTGCAGGCTATGAGTTTATCAGGCCTCCTAATTTAAGGTTTTTTTTGGTCATGTCCCACCATGTTTGAAGAACTCCAAGTCCCACTTTGTACTCCATGCTTTAGTCTTGATGTGCAGTGGGCATGCAATTTGATTGGAGAGCTTTTGGAGGCAGTTTCTAGCACCTACATTTTGGGAGACTAGGAATTATGTGACATCCACATCAACATTGTTTTGTTTGGTGATGTCTAAGATTTCTTCTCCACCTACTTAACCTTATGGAAATGTCTAGGAGTTGAGTGTGAGTCATAGTTTTTGTGTATCTTTTGACTTTCAATATTTTTTCTACCACATATAGTGATTTCCACTTATGCATCAACTGCAAATTTTTTTTGGGGTATTCCATCCCACATTTGGCTCCGCTCTGTAGTTTGGAAATGTTAGAATGTACCATTATTTTGGTCCATGTTGGTCTTGGGACCCACACAGACCTTTAGCTGGCTTCTTTGTGCTATGATTTTAACCACCCTTTTGCCTTGGGTATGTGCCATTGTAATCGCTCTTTGGTCACATGGAATCAATGGTGGTTCAGTATTTTCTGATTGGCATTTTTACCCTCTCCAAAGGTGCCTCTTGATTTATGAAGGTAGTTGGGTGGTTTACCTTCTACAAGCCTCTTTTCATGGCCCCTGATCTTTTATTTCCTCTAATGGGCACAATTTTTTTGGTTGGACATTGTGTGATTATTTGGAGGTCATGCATGTCATTATTTGGCTTTCAAGGAGCATATGTTTCTCCAAGTGGTCCTCATCCCAGATTAGACTCTTAGTCCACATACTAAAGATGGTATGGGCACTTTTATTTTTGAAAGGAGGCATTTGTTTGGGGGTTCTATTTTCTTCTACCCCTATGAGCTTAGTTTGTCTTACTCCTACTTCATGTTGGGCCTTGAGCTTTGTACTTCCACATTAGCAGCCCATGAACATGTGATTTTTTTCCTATGTTGCAGGCCTTTGCAATGACATCGAGATCTCTTTTTGAGTTCATGCACCAATCAACACACCCCTTTTCCAATGAACACTTCATCAGTGTAGGCTTGATCCCATTGATGGCATCACTATGCTTTTTATGGGCATTCTATATTTTTGTCAACAAGGATGGTTTTCCCTTAACTTTTTTTGACATTTTGACAAGAAATTTTGTGGTAGTTATCATGGGATGTTTTGGTGGTTTTTTCTTTTGAAACAATTGTTTCAAAGTCCTACCATGGATTTTTTGGTCTTATAGGATGATTTTTCCTTATAAGTTGGTCCATTTTTTGTCTTAGTGATATTTTGTAAGGCTTTTATTTTGGCACTCTAGGTAGTTTTACACCCTTTTTGACAATTGACTATGATTGATTGACAATTCAAGTTTTTTTCTATTAACATGTACTTTATTTGTCACAAGTGGAATTTCTTGGCCACCAATTTTTTCTTTTGGTACCGATCCTTTTTTTTATGGCTTGTTTTCGACGACCAAATATTTTTTCTAGTAGGGGTCATTTTTTTTGGCCTTTTCTTTTCCTTGATGGCCATTTGACCATCAAATTTATGCTTGTCACATGCTGATATCAACATTCCATCGATGTCTATGTTTTCCTTTCAGGATCTATTTATACCTACCTTTGATTTTTTGCTCATATCAAAGGTATATAGACTTTATTTTTGAAAAAAAAGATATTGTTGGAAAGGTGGTTCCAAGCCTGTCATAGTGGTATAGGTATTTTTAGTTTTGATGGTCTTTTATGGTCTTTTCTATTGTAAATGTTAAGGGTTCTATTTTTTGCTCCAAGAGACATATCTTGAGCATTCAATCTCTAATTTGGGAATGATTTATATCATTAGAAAGTTATTTCAGAGATCTTTCTAGTTATGTTGGTTGGTTTTCCAGATTCTACTCTAGGTACATTCTATGTAGTCTTTTGCATTTTTGCATTCTAGTGGATATCTTGGTTGTTTTAGTTCTAGGGATCGATTTCATTGCTTTAGATGATTTTTCATAGGTTATACTATCTATTGTATTAGCCTTATATCTCTTCTAGTCTATTTAGACACCATTTGTATGCATTCTTGCAAACACATTGAGATAAAGTTCCATATTGCATTTATATTTTCATTTTAGTTATTCTCCCTTGTTTTACCTTTTGATTTAGGCAATATCATCTAAGGACACTCATGAAAATTATTATATTCTTGGGATTCATTATATCTTATGCCTTATTGTACATGCACTACTATAGTTAAAGTGCCATGGGGGGTTGACGTTTTGCCTTTGTTGGCCAACTTTCTTTGTCTAGTGAGTTTCCCTTCTATGACATTAGCCTCATGATGTATCTAAGGTTGATCACCTTAGTACATACATATGTATTTGTTTGTGCATCTTGATCATGGTTCCTTGACATCTAGCTCATTTGGCACCCTTTTCTAGTTGCATGTCACCTCATCTTTGTCTTTATTTGGGGGGCGAGGGGGTGGGTGGGAGGGGGGTGGGGGGGGGGGGGGGGGGGGGGGGTGGCTGGGGTTGGGGGGGGTGGTTCTTCTATTGTTTCTCATGCTTCCTCAGTTTGATGGAGTGAGCTATGTATTTAGTATTTGCCCCTATGTACTAGTCAGATGTAGTGGCTAGGTACCTATGGATTTTGGTGAGATGGGTCATTTACCAAATATACACTTTTCTTTTCTTTCCTACTTTGGTTGTAGCCTTCCATGTTCAATTGATCAAGTCTTTAGACTTTGATGTTTCATGCCATATGTATCTTCAAGTTCATTTGTTATCCTTTATGTGCCTCCTTATTTGATGTAGATTATAGTCTTCTCTACCTGGTCAAGTTCTATTTCAGTGGAGATTCTTCAGATCAATAGTTACTTTTAATAGAGCTTTGTAGCTTCTACATGCTTTAGGGATGTTCTTCATGATCATCTTTTGTTCCTATCTTTTGGGACATTCTCTAGTTTAGAGGTTTCTTCAGTCTTCACTAGTTATTTTAAGAATTATTTCGATATCTTTTTGGAGTAGGATATTTTCCATGTGGTTTTCTCTATTTCTCTTATTTTCGGAGATTTGGTTGTGCTTGGGTGCCTCAACAAGCCTGGTTTTCTAGGGTCCAAACTTACTTTTAGTAGTAGTTTCTAGGTTTTTAGCTACTCCCTAAGTTTATCTTAAGGGGGTGGGGGAAGGGGGTGTTAGAGTAATCAAGTTTTTTTTTTTATTAATTAAATCATATTGGTTTAATTATTAAGTCACTTATTACATCTAGTTTACTTAAGCTAAACTTTGGGCGTATAATAATTAACTCTTTTATTAATTGTTATCATGAAACTTAGATTAGTTACTTGTTAGGGTTTTGATCTCCTTTATAATGATGATTTCTCTTTGTAATTAAATATTCATTCACTTTGATAATAGCAATCTCCATTTTTTCTCATCAAGAATGTCTCATCTATGGATATGAGAACTCCAACATCCATAACTTTTTCTTCTCTCTTTCTATGATAGGTGGTTACATCCAGGTGATTATTGAAAGCTATGCGGTTAATCTTTCATCAAATTCAACAATAAAAATATTTCAAAAAGAGTGAATCCTTAGATGATGAGATATCTCTTCCTTTTAAAGAAGTATGAACAATGGATATCATGAGATAAGAAGATCTAATCAAGTGTGGGGAGTTGACTTTTGCATGATCCATGTGCACAATAATTTCCACTAATTAGAAAGAGTTGAATTTTGTATACATTGTCACTACTACATTTTGATTTAGTTCATATTAGCTCTCTACACCTAAGGGAGAACAACTCCCTAAGCCCATCAACATATTGCACCTTAAGAAGTTCAATGCTTAGTGCTTTTGCTTCTCAACACTTGTAAAATAATTTATGATCCTAAAAAATAGAAAAAAATAAATAAAAAGTCCTAAAAACAAATTGACAAGTGGTGAAAATTGGGAAATAGGCGCTAGCTGAAGCCCCTTGCACCTATGTCTACCAGATTTTCTTTAGGCTCATTTACTCCATTTCTTTTTTGCCTTGCCCACCTTGGAATTGATTCTCATCTTGGTCTAAGGGACATAAAATATTTTTCTTATCGAGGTCTCTTTATGCATTAGTGTTTCTTTGGTAGCTTTTCTAACAAAAATTTTCAACACTTCCCTTGACATCGAGTGTTTCTCAACACTTTTTGGATACCTTAGCTATAGTCTAGGATGCTGTGAATACCTCATTGGCATATTTGAGTTCTAAAGAAATGGTCATGTGACTTACACACACAGATTTGAATATTAAACTTGTTGAGACTTGATTGACTTTATCTTCTTTATGTGTTGTCTGTGATGATTTTTTTGCTGAGTATTCTCTCCCTAATAGTCTCTTGAGGATTTCATGGACTAGAAGACTAGGGCCATGGGACATGTTTTACTTATTTTATGCTTGTGGGTATACTTTGTTAACCTAAAGTGTTGTGAACATTCATACTTGTCCTATCTGACATTTTGGATCTACAATATCTCATCCTTGTATGTTTCTGCAAGACTATACTTGGGGGTTATCTTGGAACTTATGTCATGATACATGTGCAATCTTACTATACTAAACCTAAGGAACTTGTATTAGTAAACTTGACCTATACATGTTTGATGCTTTGGTTGGGTTCCCACATACCTATCTGATATAGATCATATTCATATGCTCATAGTTATACTAGTAATGACTATATGATCTTTTGATGTCCCTAATAAATCTTAATGATGAAATTTAGAGTCTATTTATGTATCTCGTGCAATCACACCTTTGCATACTAGCTTGCATTTTAGGGTTTGTTATAGTTTAACTTTTGCATCTTGTATGTTGAGAGAGCTCTCTCTTTATCTTTCATGGACACATCAGCTAACTATGTTCATTTTTTAGTGTTTCCTCTTGATCATGTCTTCCACTTCTTATCAGTCATATAAACTTTGTGCTTCTTTGATTCCTATCATCATTTGATCTAATGTATCCAAGTGTTAAATTTTCAATTCATGAATCTACATCTTAAAATGAGAGCTAAAACATCTATGAGAGAGATATATCCGTATATCCATGAGCATATAAACATAAACATGAGCATATATAAACACAAGCATACATATTAGCATCACATGGAAACATAATGACAAGTGTTGACATACACATAAACATCCACCACATGAGAAAGAAAGGAGACAAGTACACAAAGCCATAAACCCAATCCAATATCTTATATATATAATGATCAATCAATTATAATATAGGATCCAAAATTTGGATAATTATGTCAAAATATACATCAAAAGTGCCACAAGGGCATCAAAATCTAGATCTAGCTCTAGATCTATAATTGAATCCCCCCTCACGAGTAGCCTATGGTGGCTGTAAAGGGCATGGCCGTGTCCTATCTAGGGGCTACACTACTCCCTATGATCTCCTTACTCTCTCTAAATAGAGAGGCACCCAATGTCTTGCTAGAACCACAACTATGTATACCTTGTGATAGTATGTTGTTCACACTCCCCATCTCTCAGACTCCTATCGAGCCTCTCCTAGATCGTCTCTCCTGCCTATCCACCTCTTCTCTAGCATCCACTAGATACTAATCTCTCACTATAATAGTCATCTGCAACTACTACACCTCTACCTCTAGGTCCCAGATCTGAGCATCCTGAGTATCCTCTCCCTCTCTACTTGTAGACCAATCTAGCCTCTACTCTTCTCTCTCCTCCCTAGCTCTCTTTGACCATGATCACTTGATTAGTCTCTCCTCCTCCTCCTCCTCCTCCTCTCTCTCTCTCTCTCTCTCTCCCCCCCCCCCCCAGCATACCCCCACATTTGATACCTCTTAGAAATACATTAGTATTGGTAAAATGAGGGAATGGGTACCTTTGTCTCTCCCAAGAATAGGCAAGATATACTCCAACATTTGTGACATCTAGGAGGTAATCACATCTCTCCCACTCTAGGCTCATTATCTCCTCTACCACTAATATATAGTCTATCATTGGTATACATCTGAGGCTCTCTTCTCCCCTAAACCTGGCATAGAAGGTAGTCTTAGTTGACACCACCTGTCATTGCCTAAACTATCTCTAGACCCGACTGATGAAAAATTGCTCTACAATCTCTAAATGCTAGCCTAGTTGTGGCCCACTACAAAACATGTAGCCAATCTCATCTGCTACCTCTTGCTAAACCTTACATCCCCTATATGGCCTCTACTCAATTGCTAATAGCTCATCAAAAATTCATTGGTAATATGTGATATATCCATTATGAGATGTGCTATAAAGCCTAAGAATCTATAGATATACAAATATCTCCTCTCTCAGGGCTGCACTCTTAGTTAAATCATGACAATGTGATCCCATGCCCATATCTAAGCTAACATGACCCTACATGCTAATGTCCTCCCTCCCAATAGATGATCTCATGTACCTCATGCTACATGTCTAAAAGGATGGTTGGACCACATGTAATCGATCTCGTTCGCCCTACCAAGTCCATCACCAATCTCACCTAGCTCAATGGGTAGCCCTTTTGGCTTTTGTCGATCACCAAAGCCTATGCCACCAAAGAGCATACTATGTAGGCCATCAAACACTACTTCTTGTGCTCCTCCACTAGCCCCTCCCAAATTGGATTTTTGTCTTGGATAGTGACATCCTAAAATAAATCCTATATTGTATCCCTCTCCTCTGTCAAGGTCTAATTATAGTACACCTATGACATACAAAACTCATGCCAACACTCATGGTAAAAAAGAAATGAAGGAAAAAAATCTAAATATACTCATCACACTCATCAAATCTCTATGAAATGACACTCGAAGGATAGAATATACATCCTCTAATATAATTATCACCTCTCTAGTGGGTATATGGAAGGGGTTATGCTTTCTATGCCACCTCTTTGTGAGGGCTTTTAGAAGGCCATGGTTTTCTCAAATATGGGAAACCTATAGAAACTATCCAATCCCATGGTCGATAATGCTCTCCCTTGATTTGCATCTAAGAAGTGTACTAATCTTAGCCCCACAACCTTGGAGGATCTAATGATCAATCCTAGGAACACCATCTGTGCAACAAAACTACGCAAAACACATTAGTACCTGTCATGATGTATCAAAAAAAATCATAAAGGCTTTTACTCTACAATGAAAGTATAAAAATTAAACTAAATGGCCAAAAAAATGAGAAAAATGATTGAAACAACATTATGTGATGCTTATTTTCTATTACTATGCAAAATATTTGGTTGTATTGTATCATGTGATACTTCAAATGGTACCTCCAATTCTTTCTTTTCATGCAATAGTTTGCACCATATTATGCGACTAAAGCGTGGTGCTCATACAATAATGTTTCCTAAACTTGTGTGAAGTTCATATAAGTATTGTGCAATAATTTTAAAGTATCACATGAGATTTTATAGGAAAATTATAAAACCTAGGGAAAAAGACCAAAAATGCTTGGAAAATGACTCTAAATGCTCGAGAAACTAAAAAAATTTTAGGCACCATACTATGGAGGCTAGTTATGCAACTGGTTACACTCAAAAAAATGTCTATCTATCTAAATCCCTACCTACACCATCATTGTCTCTCTCAAATGCTCAAAAGATCTCAAAATCACAAGAAGACAAAATGAATTGAAAATTACCCTTGGACCCTTTATATAGTCTTCTGTTCTAATGTTGACCTAAATTTTGAACTTCTTAGAATTGTGCAATAATTGCACCTATAGCTAATTTCAACGTGTTAAATTCATTTTTGGGATCAAAATAAAATTCCAAATTCATCCTGATGGTCAAAATTAAATTTTTAAAATTCCTTTATTCTTCTATGCAATTGGCTGACCTTTTGAGGGCTAATCTTTGAATCTTGCTGGGGCATCATATTTTTGCATTCCTTCATCATTTCTACTCTCTTCCATGTTTCTTTCTCATTTTAATCATTTTCATTTCACATTCATTTTATCTCTCTCTTTGATTTGACCTAATTATAATGCTTTATATACCTTGGTCAAGCTTAGTTAAATTGGGGCATTCTATCACTTCTTATTGGTCTCTCTTGGGTTTTAGTCACTTATCTATCATCATGTACCTTGCTTTATCTCAAATTTATCATATTTTTCACATTTTTTCATCTCATCTACCTCATTTTGGTTTTGATCCTTAGGGGGTAGGAATATTCTATCATCACTACAAATTGCTTGCTTGCTATGGCTATCTATTTCTTAGGAGCATATTCTATTCATTGAGTGACTACAATATTATCTAAGTGACTGGTAAAGGAAGAAGGAAAACACAATGTTTCCCGAGTGAGTTTGTATTAACCAAGTGTTATGTTGCATGAGTAAATGTTATCAAGAAATAGTTGGATGTACAAGTTTAGAAAATTGGAATCTAAGGCTAACTTTTGATTAAAATTTGGAAAGTTTGAGAAGATCTAAGGAATGAGTTAGAGTTTTTTTGCAAGATCTACAACTAAGAAAAATCAAGGAGGATCCAATGATAGAAATAGAATGATGATAAGAATGGACATGAAGTTCTATATGAGTTATATTTTCTAGGTATCTAGATTAATTGTATGAAGTTTGTGAATCTGGAAATTTAACCCAAGATCGACGATGTTGATTAAGAAAAAAAAAATGGAAGGATCTAGAAGCATTGATTTAAGAAGGAGAACAAGACAATTTTAAGAAGGAGAAAAAGACAATTTTAAGTTGCTTTTGTAGACACCTAAATTTGATTACACTGCTTTGGTAATCCTAATTGATAAATCAAATAACCCATTATTTATCAATTAATCCTATTCTCCTATCTAATTCCAAATCCCAAATTTATTAAAATCACTTTAATAAATAAAAACCTTCAAATCTAATAGCCCCTAAACTATCCTAAATCCTCCATTTAGCCTAATCCACCCCATCCACCCATACTAACCTAGCTTAGCCACTAACTCACCCACCCTCATGAATGCCATCCACTTGCACATCTCTAACATCCTTAATCTAATCCTAAACCAAGCCTAATCCCCCCCCTAACCTTGTCACATTCCCTAAGTAAGCTTAAGACTTTCCTAAGCCAAACCAAAGTCTCCTCCTTCAAAATATCCCAACCATAAAACTTTATCCCAACCACAAAGCCTTCAATGCTCTTACATGCTCTTAAAAGCTCTTACAAGCCATTATGAGGCCCATTTAAGACCTTTAGCCTCCTTTTTTGACTCATCCTTGCCCTTTCCTCCACCCAATGACCCTGTGACATATGCCACTCCCTAATTGGTGCTAAACAAGCACAATCCATGTGCTCTTCTCTCATTCAATCTAAACCTTCCATAAGCTTTCATCTCTCCTTGCATCTTAACCCTCCATCCCTCAAGCCCTTGGCCTATAAATTAGATCCCCTCCCAAGCCATTTTATCACAACCCCTTTTAGTAAAGTTATCATGCTAGTTTGAGAAACAAAGCCATATATCATACCCTCATAATGCCAAATTGAGAGCTCACAAGGCTACCAATTTGCTATTATCCATCTCCACCATTGAAGTAACTTTGAAGCCTAAGCATACATCCCAAATCCACATAATAGACATATCTCCAAATCAAGTGATCATGCTCATTGAGAGAGCTCATCCATGGCTCATATTCTCATTTGAGGACTTCACTTTGTCTCTCTTATATGTTATGGTAGTTTAATGTGTAAATGCTTTTGTTTTCATTAAATTAGTATTTCTAGCATATTAGATTAGTGTACACATTTTGGCACGCTCGATGGGACCATGCAAGGGTCATTTTAATCTCCATTTTTTTAGTTTCACATACTTTTTCATGTTTTTACTAACCATGGGAAACTAACTTTTTGTGCTTTAAATTTTGTGTCTTTATCTTGTGGTTTTTACTTGTAGGGTACTATTGACTGTCGCAAGAATGCGCATACAACCCTATAAGCGATTTTGACCCAATCAAACCTAAGAAAAAACTTTTTTTGCATCCCTGTAGACACAAGAATTTGAACCCATGACCACGGGAATGAGTCATACTATGGCGAGATCATGAACTCATAGCCCCAGGAACGTAGAAAGACCAGCGAGAATGCTAGAAAAACCAGGCCAACTAAATTGCACATGCTGTTAAAACTAACCAACGAACCCGCCCACAAATATTCCAGCAGGAACGCGCCTAATCAGAGCAAGATCATCATTTCCACTTGCAGGAACACTATCTTCTTCTTTTCTTGGAATTCTAAACTATAATAAAAACTTTTGTCAACGGGATCATCATTCCCACCTACGGGAACATTGTAAAGCCATAAAGCCGCAGGATCACTCTGTCAAAAAGAGCTCTTGGGTCTTTGGCTTGCATTTTTATTTTCTTTTTTTGTAGTTTTTCTTGTCATTCCCTCTATCCTAAGTCACAACAAGATTTTCATTCTCGTGAATAGACTCTAGCGAGATCACGAACCTGCTTGCAAGAATGCGTAACCTCACGGGAACACTGGTTCTTGCATTTTCTTTGTGGGAATGCTCTTTGTTTTTCCTGGTCAGGTCTTAGTCATTGTCACTTGCAAATCAAAAAAATGAACTTTTATGTCTAACAAACCCCACAAATCAAACACTTCATTTTGGACCTTAAAAATTACAACAAACAAACTTTCAATTTTGCATGCAATCTAGGCACACTTTGATTTTTGGGGTATAAAAAGAATCCACATTTTAAAGAATTTCTAAGTTACAAAAAAAAATAAAAACACTTTTGAGTAAGTTTTTTGTTGGACTCAACCTCTTTAATCACCCATCATTCTAACCATTGGTTGCAATATCAGTGCCATATATGGGGATGGGTCTACCTAAAAGGGTGTTAAGTGCTCCACAAAAATCAAACTCCACTCACTCGAGTTTTTATTATTTTTTCTAATATAGAAAATTTATTGAATGTGCATTAGCCTCGCTAACACTTCATTTGGGCATAAAAATTGAACAAAACCTGATGTGGAGGGCCTCTGGGCACACACTTGAAATTGAGCTTTACACACATCTTTGTTTTGGGCTAAAAACAAAATCACACTCAATCTTGAATGCCTTAAAGGAAATTAATCGATACTTGATGTGGAGGGCCTCTGGGTGTGCAGGTTTACTTTTTTTTGTTGACCCTAACTCTCCTTTGTGTATTCATTCTTTGATCACTTCTCTTTGTTGGCACATTTCAAATTGGAATTGAACCTTTGCATCTTAATCACGTGTGTTTTCAAAAAGTCTAGATCAAAAAATTTAAGCGTCAGTTGGAAAAGAACTCTGTCTTTTAGCCCAAGATCATCAAAGTCTTCTCTCCCCTTGTCATCTTTTGAGGCCATCTTGGGTGCATAAGATTAGGATCCAAAATCTTGTTTTATAAGTTTAGGAGGCCTGCTTGGGGATTTCATCACCCCTTGGGATGACCTCAACTCCAGTGTTCTGACAGAGTATAAAGATTGGGAGGTGAATCCAAAGACACCTCTCTTGGGACCAAGATTTTGTCACTCAGGCTAAGCCTACAAGAACTTTATACCCTTGAGAAGTGAAAGAGGAGAAGTGGGTTACCACTCCTTGGCACAAGTATCACATTCTTGGAATCAAAACTTCTATCTGGTTATTCTTATCTATTGCCTGATCTTTTACTTGTTGAATGAATGTTTACCAAACTTGGTCAATCCTAACATAGGGCATACTTAGCATAGTCACTGCCTCCAAAGAACCCCATGGTTGTGATCTTAATCCTTGAAAATATCTCATGTCAAGCCATCCCAAGACTAAGTTTAAGAAGGCTAAGCTTCCTCAAATACCAGCCTATAAGGAAATTGAAGTAGAACATAAGAAGCATACCCCTAACCCTAGGATTGCCAAATTGGATCAAATTGAGAAAGACAAAGCTGAAGTAGCATTGCAGACTGAATAGGACTACAAAATCCAAAACCTAACCCTTCGATGTGGTGTTAATACAAGCCTTATCGACAACTCTATTGTTACTCATTCTGATTAGGCCCTTCCTTTTTCCACACACACTTACACACTTATAGGTTTAGTCTCTCATCTAGGAATTGCACTATCCCATTCAAGCATTTGAAGTTAGACCATCTCCTCTCATCTTAGGTTATTGAAGAAGAATCCTCTGCTTGCATTGTTACAATCTCAATGTTATTTCCTCACTCACTTAGAAACATTTTTGCATCACATCTCTCATCATCTTGAGTATCCTTGAAACACAAGCACTTTTCTAGGAATAGGTTATTTTTGGTGTCCCACATCACCTTGAGCCAAAGGTTAGGGTCACACCTTTTGCATCACTATCACATTTCCCACATTCACATCTTAGGAGAATGCAAGCACCATATCATTTGGACACCCTTAGTATCATCCCTCGCTGCATTCACATCTTTAGCAGAAGTATCCTTTCATGCCACCCACCACATGTTTTGGTAGGCACACATGAAAAAAAGATATCAATCCTAGTCATAGTGGTAATGCATCTCGAGCTTAGTCGTACTCTATGGTATCCATGACACCATTAGACCCACCACCACAAATCCCAGAAGAACCAAGATCATCCATAGATATTGAGGCTTTCATGAACCAGCCTAGTCATGTTACTATCGTAAATACCATCATAGATCGCAACAAGGAAACCATCATGGAAAATTTCTTACAAGACAATGTTGGTGTCTTTGATTTTGGACGTCCACCACCTATCAACATAACAGATTCTGCTCACCCATTGTTTGGATGGAAACCACTTTAGGTAGAACCAGTAGACCCAAATATTCCCTTGACCCATGTGCCAGTTCCCATTCCACAGAACACTCATCCCACTCTCACTCAACCATTAGTGCATACTACATCTCAACCAACCTCAAGTATACCATTTGCATCTATTTCCACCACCCATTTTTCTGCTCCACCGAATCCTCCATTTGCATCTAGCAACACTACCTTTTTGTTTCCACCCCATATTGCATCTAGTCCATTTGCTACTCAAATACCATGATTAGGGTCCAATACCTCATCCTCCATCCCACCAAACATCACTATCAACCCCTTTGTAACTAGCCAAAGCTCTTTAGCCACTTTTCCTTTGGGACCTTGGAATTTTACTGCAACACAAGCACCTATCATTAGTCTTCCCCCTAGCACTATAGTCGCATCCACACCTTCGACACTATCATCCACCACTTCACATAGCTATTCACTCCCTCCCCTCACCAACTATTTCTCCATTCCACCTTTAGGAAATAGCCCAAATCCACCGCCACTGCAATTCTCTATAGTAAACACTTTGTTGCAAATTAACTACCTTACACCTACTCCAAATTAGTCCTACTTCCAAGCAGGCGTGCAACCCACATATATTGGGCATGGTATATATTCCCAGAGCATAGCATAGGCATCATCTACATTACCACTGTCCCAGCTGCAATCTTTACATCAGCAGTATGCCCAAACACCCACACAGAACCACCTCATAGGGCAGCAACCTCATAGTTATCTCCCACACCTACCTCAGCAGATGCAACAATATACACAACCCACATACCAGCAAACCATAGCATCCACTCCATCAACTATTCAATTCATTTTTCCATAGACACCATATGATCATCAGAATTCTCCATATCACACATCAGGTTCTGGCATGTATCCTACACCGAGGGCACTTGGATCGAGGGCACCCGTTCTTCCACCTGTAAAATCTAAATGTGAAGAGATGAAAGATTCTCTCAAAGCCCTCAAGGATGGGACAGACACCAAGACTTTCAAATTTGAAAATGATTGCCAATACCCCTTTGATAAGACTATCACGTTGACTCCATTTCCTAAACATTTCAAGATCCCCAAGTTTGACAAATTTAGGGCGAAAAGTGATCCAGTCACACATGTTAAGGAATTGAGGTAGCTTATAGTGATGTGGTCCTCATGTAGCTCTTTCCCAAAAGCCTAGCAGGACTAGCCTTGGAATGGTTCTATCATATCCCTCAAGGTACTATTAAAAATTTTGTAGAACTTTCTAAGGCCTTTGTTTCTCAGTATACCCATCTTGTTGAAACCAAATTATCTATAGTGGACCTTGTCCACACTAAGAATAAGGGAGGGGAAAGTCTTATAGAGTACCTACAATGCTGGCAGATCCTCACAACAAGGATCTCTTGCACCATCCCTGAGCGCCATCTTGTCAAGGTGTTCATAAACAACGCACACCCTAGCCTCGCGCATCATATGGTTATGAACTATTTGCAAACATATAAAGATATTAAAGAGAAAGGAATGGGCCTTGAGAAAGGCCTCATTAAGGATGGTATCATCAAATTGTACAAAGAAAACACCCAGGACCGTGGGTCGAGCAATGACAAAACCCGATATTGGAATAAAAACAAGAATACCATGATAGATGGTGCCACTGACACTCAACACACATTTTTCCAACAACAAACTTATCAACAGAAACCCCATGCGTATCACCAGCCACCTGTGCAAACTCATCAACCAATACCTATTCCTAATAATCAAACCAATGCTATCACACTAGCAATGGGTAGTAAACCCTATGTTTAGAAGCAACCATGAACATACACCCCGTTGGGAGAACCTTTTGATACAATCTTCAAAAAATTGGCCAAAGACAACCTTGTTCAGTATCCACAAACACAACCCTTGGAACCTAATCATTCTAGATCATCCTGGTACAAAGATTAAAAAATATTACAAATTTCATCGTGTCAAAGGGCACACTACCCTTAAATGCATGCAGCTTAAGGATTATGTATAGGACCTCATTGACTGAAATGAGATCACAGTGGGGGCACAACCCTCACCTAATGCAGGATTAATGATGTATCAAAATGATTTCCCTCCTCATAACACAAACTCAAGAAAGGCACCTGCAAACCCTCCTATCAACAAACCTAGCAATGCTCTAGGTAAACAAGGTGACAACTTAGACACATCTCAAAATTATACCTCAGCATACTTAGACTATGGTAGCTTAATTGGTTGCATATCCCAAGTTGAACCATCTATCAATGTCATCAATATAAAAGGCCTAGACACTCAGTGTGCAGTTGCTACCCATCGGACACGACTCAATAAAACTGGTCCACTTGTATCCACACAAATCAGACCACCATCAGCACGACCATCTCCATCTTGAGAATCCCCATTAGAATCACCTTCACTAGGGCCACAGTATAACATCTTGGAACACATTGGAAACACATCGGCCCAGATCTCCATCCTGGATCTCTTATGGACAAGCCCACTATATCAAGAGATCCTTGACAACACTCTATGTGAGTCGCGCATCCCCTTTGACATTAACGCCACTGAATTTCACAACTTGGTTGGCCATCTTCCAGCCTCCTATGCCCTATCCTTCAAAAATATTAATATCCTAGCAGTGGAACTTGATCACATCCTCCCACTTCGCATCACTATTATGGTTTATGACTTTGCAGTTAAACGTGTCATGATAGATAATGGATCAGCTCTAAACCTATGTACTCTAAAGGTCATCAAGTAGGCAGGATATACTAAAGCAAATATCATCAATGAGGTGATCACCATCAAGGCATATGACAATTTGGAGCATACAACTGAAGGGACCATCTTGCTCCCCATCTGAGTTGACCTAGCCAGTCAAGAAACACTTTGTCACGTAGTTGATCTTAATCTTCCATATAACATCCTCCTCGGTCGCCCATGGATTCATGCCATGAAGGCCATTCCATCCACATATCATTAGTGCATCAAATTTTTGCATAATGGCACTGAGATAACCATCCACGCAGATCCTGAACCCTTTGCTTATTGCAATGTGGTTGAAGCTTCATACACCAATCACTATCTTAGGATCAAAATTGGCACCACCATGGCCAGCTCCTCTGGCACCTGCCATGATCTAGACACCATTTTAGCCTCCACTCTCTCCATAGTTAAGATCAACTACCAAGGTTGTGGCGAGTATAGTCTCATGGATGCTTTTGCTATTGGCACTCTACCACTTGACCCACATACTCAAGGACACCCAATACATCAAGGGCCTGTACCAAAAACCACCTCTCAACTTCACCAGTTGGGCTCTACCACATTTGTTACCAAAGGTATCCTTGATGGAGTGGAAAAATCACCAGACATTAACACATGGCTATACAAGGAGCCACCTCCTAAGAGTGAAGCACTTCTTGATCACTTTAAACAGAAATATCCCTGGTCACATCACTTGGCCACTGAACAATGGGATTATCAAGGAGGTGGTTAAGGCTACCAAGAATCAGGTATGAGATAGCCTATAGAAGCACATCAAGGGCAGAGAACCAAAGGCTTAGGCTATGGACTCCCCGCAACTAGGGGTACTACAACGGAAGGCCATGCCTTTATGAACATCCAAAACACTCTTGTTGAGGTTGAAGACATCCCTGAGGAAGTTGAAAAGAAAGCTTACAATGATATTTTCCTTGACAAAATAATCCTTGGAGCCTCTGTGCTCTACCAGTTATCCTTGAATCTCATAGACCTCCCCCTTGCTCACCTCGAACTCATAGATTGGGACCAACCAACTGTCATCCATGTTGACGAGTTCTCTACTGAGCACACACTCCTTAAATTCATGGGGGTAGAAATGCGACATAAATGATCACCTCCACCATCAGCATATGTCTACAAGCTAGATCTTGCAAGTTACTTTGGGGAGGAGGAAATCTCTAGTCACAAAAATGAAATCCCAAAAGAAACAAAAAAGCAAAAAAATAAAAGAAAAACATCCCATAGTGAAAACTCCTCTAGAGCGCCATTGGGTGACTCAAAAAATGAAACAAAAATAAAGGACATATCCAATGGTGAAAACCTCTCAGAGGCACCTAAGGATGGAGATTTCATCCTTCCCCCATAGGAACATCGACCTCCTATATCTTTAGTTTTGACAGAAGAAATCTAGCCTTCAGATATCAGTCTGACAGAGATACCACATATCACATACATCGCAACCTCTTTACCACCTGAACAAGTAGAGCTTCTTCTTGAAGTCTTCCATGAAAATATAGGCCACTTTGTATGGTCATATCAGGATATGCTAGGGTTGGACCCCAAACTAGTTGTAAACCATCTGGTAGTCAATCCAAGAGCCAAGCTTGTCAAATAGAAACTCCAAAAAATGCACCCCAAGGTGGCTTTATTAGTCAAAGCAAAGCTAGAGAAGTTGTTGGAGGCCAAAATCATTCGACCAATAGATTATTCTAAATGGATTTCTAATATGGTACCTATTACCAAGCCCTTTGGTGATATCAAAATTTGCACCAATTTTCGAGATCTTAATAAGGCTTGTCCAAAGGATGACTTTCCATTGCCAAATATCGACATGATTGTAGATCTCACCGTAGGTTATGAACTCTTGTCACTAATGGATGGGTTCTCTGGATATAATCAGATTCGTATAGCAGAAGAAGATCAGCATAAGATGACATTTACTACACCTTGGGGCACATTCTACTATAATATGATGCCATTTGGGTTAAAGAATGCTGGGGCAACCTACCAGCATGCGATGATGGTCATCTTCCATGACCTAATCCATTAAATACTTGAGGATTATGTAGATGATATTCTAGTCAAATCTCTCAATGCTCTAGATCACTTGTCTCACCTCGGGGAAGTGTTTAATCGACTAGCAAAATATTGTCTCATGCTAAATCTAAAGAAGTGTGTCTTCAGTGTTACTTCAAGAAAGCTCCTAGGCTTCATTGTGTCATAGCGTGGTATTGAGATTGACCCTAAGAAGGTCAAAACCATCATGGATATGGCTCCCCCTAAGAAACTCAGGTACCTTTATTCTTTGCAAGGAAAACTCTAATCATTCCTGTGATTCGTTTCTCAACTTGTTGATAAGTGTCAACCTTTCACTCACTTGCTTAAGAAAGATCAAAATTTCAAATGGGACCCAGCTTGCCAGTGCAATTTTGAGCTCATCAAACAATACTTAGCTAATCCACCTATTTTAGTTCCTTTAGTTGTAGGGTGCCCACTCATATTGTACATCACAGCTACTCCTATAGCATTAGGTGCTCTGCTAGCACAACTTGATGATGTAGGGAAGGAACGAGATATTTATTATATTAGTCAAACATTAGTGGGATATGAGCTCAACTACACACCAATAGAGAAGGCATGCTTAGCAGTAGTGTTTGCCACCCAGAAGCTATGTCACTACATGTTGAGTCATACTGTACAACTAATCTCAAAGATTGATCCATTGAAATATATGCTCTCTCATACAGTACTCACCAGATGCTTGGCAAAATGGGTTATGCTTCTCACTGAGTTTGACATTCAGTATGTTGATAGAAAGGCCATCAAAGGCTAGGCTATTGTAGATCACTTGGCTGATGCACCCTTAGTTGCAGATCACCCACTCATCATGGAATTTCTAGATGAATACCTCTGTTTGATTGAAAAATAATCACTCTAGAAGTTATATTTTGATGGCTACTATACATCTCATGGTTCCAGTGTAGGCATACTTTTGGTTACACCTCAAGGCGATTATATTCCTAAATCTTTCAAGCTATAATTTCGGTGTACCAATAAAATTGTAGAATATGAGGCCCTTGTTGCAGGACTAAAAATTTCCATTGAATGGAATATCATAGAGCTTCAAGTCTATGGTGATTCTCAGCTTATCATCAAACAAGCTTTGGATGAATATCAAACCAAGGATGAAAAGTTACTACCTTACAAAGATCTGGTTGATCAACTAAAGGAGCATTTCACTTAGATCTAGTTCATACAGATACCTCGACTCTAGAATAAGGTAGCTGATGCTATGGTTACTATTGGTTCTCTCTTAGAAATACCACACGAAGCTATGCAGTATGAATTCTTTGTTGAGCAACTGCACGAACCCGCATATGAGAATGATGAATATAGTGGTTGGTCCCCAATCTCCATGGTACCATGAAATTCATGCCTACCTACTAAATGGTATCATATCTCCTCACCTCATACAAACCAAATGCCAAAACCTTATTCGCAAAGCTTCCTGTTACACTATCATTTCCCAAACCCTATATCATCATGGTTATCATGATACTCTCTATCGATGTTTAGATCAAAATGAGGTTGCAATGGCTCTCAAAGAGCTACACACTAGACTTTGTGGTGCTCACATGAGCAGGATGGTGCTAGCAAAGAAAATCCTTTGGGCTGGATATTTCTGGCCTACTCTAGAACAGGATGCATTTGAATTTGTGAAATGATGTTTACCTTGTCAACAACATGCTAATTTAATCCAAGCTCCAACATAGGACTTGCAACCCATTGCACCACCATGGCCTTTTGCCTGTCAGGGATTTGATCTTGTTGGTCTTATTGCGCCACTTTCTTCAGAGGGGCACAAGTGGATAATCACCACCACTAATTATTTCACTAAGTGGGTCGAAGTAGTTCCCCTTGTTACTACCATAGGAGTTCAGGTGTCCAAATTTATATTGTATCATATCATATGTCGCTTTGGCATCCCAGCTACCATATTTACAAACCATGGAGGTAATTTTGAAAACCTAAATATGGAGGAATTGTGCACTTCGCTCTGCATCCACCACCGTTGCTCGAGCCCATATTTCCCACAAGGTAATGGTCAGGCTAAGGCAACTAATAAAACCCTCCTCAAAATCATCAAGAAATTTGTCAATGACTCTAGCCATGATTGACATTTTCAAATTAATCCTGCCCTATGGGCATACTACACTTCATTCCATATAGCCACTGGCACAACTCCATACTCCTTGGTCTATGGTGCCGAAGTAGTCCTGCCTATTGAGGTTGAACTCCCATCACTCTGCATTTCTCTCCCAGGACAGATATCTAATGAGGAATATAGAGTGACTTGACTTACTCAACTGGATCTACTTAATGAGAAAAGACAATAGGCCTACGACCATCTCATGGTCTATCAAAGTTGCCTCAAGCACAATTTAAATAGGAAAATCCATCTGCATAGTTTTCAGTATGGTGACATGGTCCTTAAAGAGAATATGAAGGTTCAAGCTAACTAAGAAAATAAAGGCAAGTTCAAGCCCACCTGGCTTGGTCCTTATGTAGTCACAACATCTTTTGGCTTAGAAGCCTATCAGCTATCTACCCTTGAAGGTGAAGTCCTAAATGATCCTACTAACATTATCCACCTCAAGAAATTCTATTCATAAAGAATAGAATTTGCAAATAAAGGAAAGAAAGGAGGCATGAAATAAAAATAAACCATCCAATGGTGAAAACTTGGCAATTCAAGTGCCTTGGATAGGTCCTTGGTGAAAACCTAGCAAATAGGTGCCAGGTGTACTATAGCTCTTCCATTATCTGTCACCAACACACACCCCTTTATCACCCCTCCATATATATATATCACTCCTTTCCCCCTGCCCCACTTTTTCCAAATTATTCCTTATCATTATTCACCATGCTTTGCAACATCATCCTTTAGCACTTTGCACTATGTAACATCCCATCTTATTTATAGCATCCCGTGTACCATACTTGATATATCCTACCATTGTACTCTACTAGATCTACCCTATTCCATGCTTTTTACCCTTACCGTATGTAGCATATACGGTCCATATCACGTGTGTCTCATACCCCCTGCACTAAACCTTGTCTCCCATCTACCATACCTATGTGAATATAGTAGTATCTGAACCCTTGTACATAGATCCCACTTTACATAAACCCACCTCAACACAACCATGTAATATAACAATGCTATTCCCTCATCCTGAGCTTTCCCCCGTCATGCATATACCTACTACTAAGTTTTTCTATCTAGTCTCAAGTTCCCATGTCCTTAACTAGTCTCACTTGTACATACTATCGAGGTCTTGTTGCAACCCATTAGTAGCTCGTCAGTTGATCTTTTTTGGCAAAAGGTTTCTTTTTCACTTTGCGGAGTCTTTTTTTGTTTCTCTTTTTAGTTGATTGTTTCCACGTACCTTTTTTTGTTTCCTCCTCAAGATCACCATGATCATTTCATATCATGGTGTGTTTTTATTGGAGCAACTAAGGAGGTTGGTTTCGATCATAGTCTTTTGTTGTTTGAGAGTCAGTTTGATATTATCCTTGCATATTTCAAGCATGTTTTCATCTTTTGATAAAACATGATGCACTAGGGTAATCTCATTTGCTTATGGATCATCTAGCATCATTCCAAAATTGATCTCTCTGAGACTCATGTGTGATGCTGGGGCAATCCTTGCATGCTTGTTTGAGTCAGTCCTATGGAATTTTGGGGAAAAGGCCTTGACATTCTTAGTAACCTTGGTAGATGCCTAATAATCCTATATCAAATAAAGTGTTTACACTACATAGTGGTACTTCCTCATGAAGTACCCCATGCTCAAGCTTCTTCCTCCTTGTCATCACCCCTCTACCTTGAACTATCACTTTTTCCACCCTTAGAATCATTTGATTCATTCCTCGAACATAAATTCTTATCTTATTCTCATCATGATGTGATCCCTATCATAAGTTACTATCCTAGCTCTCAAATCTCTACTATCCTCCTGATTGTGAGTTTGTTGGTCACTCTTTTTCCAACATTATTCTCCTTAGAGTCAGTATCTCCTATGATCATTTTTCATATCATAGAATGCTATCATAAGTAAAAAAAATTGGTTATCTTATTCCACCATCATTTTTTTTCTTGCATCTCCTAAAAATCTTGTATGATGTAGCTTGTATCCTTTATCATATCATAGAATATCATCGCATTCAGTTTTTTATAATTTTCTTGCTTGCTCATCATAAAATATATCTTTTTAGTTTGTGTTCTTTTTAGCATATCATAAAGTTTACTGTTCTCCCTTTTAGTTCATCTTAAACATAAGTCATTTATCATTAGATTATAGTTCATTTTAGCATTATCATTCATCATTTAGATTCTGATTCATTTTATCATTCATCATTAGATTGTGATTCATTTTAGCATTGTTGTCATTTATCATTAGGATAGGTTTTATTTTAGCATTGTAGTTCATCATTAAGTTATATCTCATTTTATTTTATTTTGTAAATCATTTTGTTTTAATCTTTTTTCCATCTTTAGTTACGCGTACCCTAAGTGTCATAGCATTATATTCATTTTTCCATATCATAAATCTGTTGTTTATCCTTTAGTTGGTGATTCATTCTTTTTATCACTTATTTTATAGTTTGTACTTATTATCATACAACATCATATCAAATACTCTCCAAAGCAATCAAATTCTCAGGATCACATCACATCTATCATAGAACAACATCACATCATCAACACCATATCAAAAACCTATCATACTACATGACATCTATCATACAAGAAATCTCATCATCATCACATCTACAATATCATAAAGAAAATCATGTCATCAAGGATCACATCACCTCTGTGATATCATAGATTAAAAACACATCATATCTACACTATCATAGCTAAATCACATCAAAAACATATTATACCATGTATACAATGTCATCAAAAATCACATCCTGCATCACAAACTGTCAGCACAATTCTAAAATCATAGCACATGTTGCATCCTACAAATCGTCAGCAAAACCATCAAAACATCACTATCCATCACTACACATGACATCACCAACCACAAATATCACCAAAATCATCATATCTATATATCAATGAAATAATGAAAGAATAACAGTCCATCAGTGTACAAATGTCCATATCATACAAACGGGTCTAAGCCCGCACATAATGTGTCTCAAAAAAGCCAATATATACATAATACTCAGTATCTCAAAAAGACGCCTGCTCATCAATGGTCAACCCATCACCCCTACATCATCAGTCTCCTCCTATGCACTTCTCCCACCCCCTAGTGCTGGTGGTGGTAGAGGTGGTGGCCCCATTAGTCCTCCCCCTGTCCCAAAGCTCTCTGCCTCCTCTCCCATCCCACGCTGTTGGCTCGGCCCTACTCTTTGACTATGCCCTGTACGTCAGGACCTACCTACACTCTCTCCCCCAGTGCTCCATCTTCTCTCCCCTCCTCCCTACATCCCTGTATGGGTACCTACTATGCCTGACTGAGTCGGCTACCTGTAATGCTCAATCTGTGATGCTGGCACTGCAGCATGGTAGCCTCCCCACCTCCACCCCTACCTTATTTGCCTACCCCTAGGCTGTATCTCGCTCCTTTCTAAATCGATCTCTCTCCTGCTGATTATCCCAGAGCAACTGGCTCATCACTGCATGTGCCTGCTCTAGCGAGGCATACTAGCCTGCCAACCCATCATCTCCTCCCCTGTCCAATGATCCTCCTGCCTCTCCCCCTGCTGCCCTCTGTTGCCCTTGTACCTCCTCTCCTCCTCTCTCTGGCTGGGCTCCCCTCTCCTTCTCTCTCCTCTCTGGCTCAGCTCTCCTCTCCTCCCCCACCACCCTCCTCCTCTGACGGGCTGGCTCCTCCTCCTATGCCATCACTGCTAAATGCTACCGTAACCCCCTCGCCACTTATCACCCCTATCAAGCTGCTCAAGCTAGCTCCCCTGCCACTGTCACTGCCCTCGTACCCTATACTCTCCCCACTGGTCTCGGCCTCACAAACGTATCTCAATACTCCTATGTGGAGCCTGCATCTACTACCCGGTTGAACCAATCCCACTGCTGTGGCTCCAACTCTCGCTACGCCCTCAATAGACCATCCCTCTATAGGGATGGCCTATACATCGACACCGGCTCACGGGTAACCTGCTAATACCAATGTGGATCTCCCATTGCCACTTTTTACCACCCAAACTGTTGTAGTACCCTGTCCAGCCTATACTGCTCTGCAATGTGCTCCCATCTCCCAAACATGAAGCATGGAGAGATGGTGTAGGGGAGCTTCTCTCCCTCCTCTCCCCACAGTCCCAAGCCCATGTATGGCCTCCATACCACTGCCACTATCTCATCAATATGCACTCTCCAGTAGTCCACTGAATCTGTATGATGATATGTTAGCAGCTCAGCCTAGCTATATGCCACTGGCTCCTCTGGCTACCTATCTCTGCATCCCAATTGCCTGAGCACTACAATATGCTCCCATGCCCACACCTGTAGCAGTGTTGGGAACCCAATGCTCCTCCCTTGTCTGACTGCCTTGGTACACTATTTGATGAAGGTCCCGGTATAACTCAGCCAACATTAGAGAACCCCATGTAGCTGGGCATCCTGCATCAACTATCTGCATCACCACTAGAATCAATGCCAACATCACACCTATACCACCTATATCTGGGGCAATATACCTTGAAACTAGCCCCAAAACATAGAAGTAGATCTGCCTCTCTGTTGTCATGCGATCCAGATGATCGTCCAATGCAAACTGTCCTCATCAAATCTTGTACTCCACTCTCAGCCCCATCAATCTTTGCACCACTGCCTTTGCTATCATCTCTCTGGTTGCCATGACTGGCATCCCCTACACTGGCAGTCTGAATATCTGGTACACATCCTCCAGTATCACTGTCATCTCCCCCATTGGTAGGTGAAATGTCACTATCTCACTATGCCATCTCTTGCATAGCACTATAACCATTTTCATATAAGTACAGGTATGGGGCAACCTCACCAGGTAGCCTAACCCGATCGCCTTGACCCATGCCCAGTCAACCGACATCAACATCTCTCCTACACACAACACTACTACTCACCACTCCCATGACACTAATGCATCCAATGACCACTGCACATAACTAAAACCAATCTGACCGTTACTTTTCTCTCTCCTTATTTATCCTCCCACCCTCCCTTCCCTCAACCCTAACTTTTTTTTACTTTATTTTGCAAAAACTGCGTTCCTGCAAAAACAACATTCCCACAAAGCCTATTCTCTCGTGTTCTTGTGGCACTATATTCTAGTAGGATCACAATGTTAACTCTGCTCTAAAACCCTTGACCTTATCCCCCGATACCGCTAGTGTGTTTTCACAATCTCTCTAGCTAGGAATCCCGCCGACCCTTGATCCCGTGGGATCACGTTCCTACCCTATCCCCTTTTAACCCCTTTCCTATTGTACAATGACCTTAACCCATGAGGACACATTCTCGCTGACTCTATCCTGTTCCCGCATGACATGTCATCCCTGAGATCGCTTTCCTACAAGTGCTGATTAAACCCCCCGCATCCTCTCATCAATGCCATTTTTTGCAGGATCGCGATCCCGCTAATCCCACTTATATTTTCGCTAGACCCGTGCCTGTGAGATCGTGTTTTTTCTTTTGCGAGAATGATATAATGAATCCATAAACAAAAATCACAAAGAGGTTTTAGACCTTACCGATCGATTGGGCATCCCTCGTACTCGTACTCATCGCACTATGTCTGTCGGGTGTTGTGGTCATCCAATACCTGTCATCATAATCTCTTTTGCAAAGCTCTTAATCAGCAATTTCTCCTCCTCAATCTGACTGCAAATGACCTCTTCTATCCCCCTCTTCACCCCTTATAGCCCACCCTGTTGCCCTACCTACCCCTCTTGCTCATCCCACCCTTCCACAACACATTCTCATTTCGCAAAACCACCACCACACACCTTTGTAAACTTGTAACAAATCTTGATTAGCTATTTTGCTACATCCTTTTGCTCAATCTCCTATCCCCAAGGTGTTCTCCCTTAGCTTAGGTACTCTCTGATGGATCCTTGTAGGATACAGCTTTCCTCCTGTCTGATCTTGGTCCGTTAGTACCTCATCCTACCCATCTCATTGGCAAATAGTTCTCTTTTAAATTTTTGCTTTATTTTTGCTTTGGCTTCTTCCCTTTTGGGTCTTCTTGTATCTTTTCCACACACTCTTTTTTTTCCCTCCTCAAGGTTGCCACAATATTTCATATCATGGTATGTTGTGATTGGGGCACTCTAAGTGTATGATTTTGATCAAGTCTTTCATTTTTTTCTTTTTTTCTTATGGGTAACCCCGTATCAGTTCCATGTTGCTTCCACTGGGATTCACGTGCATTGCTATGGCAATCCTTGTGTGTTTGTTTTGCATCCATTCATACATCCTCTGGATAGTTGGTGACATGGCCTTAATGTTCTTGGTAACCTTGGCAATTAACCAATAGTCCTATAGCAAATCTTGTGCTCAACTATGTGGTAGTACTTCCTTTCATCTCCATTCTCCCCCATCAAAAGAACTTTATCTTCCCATCATCCATCCCCTCCTTCAGGTTTCCTTTTATAGTACTCCGCTCCTTCATCCTCCCCCCAATCTTGGAAATTCTTAAGTTTGCTTCCTCTTTTGCATCTGATTCTCCTTTATCATTCTCCTATAGTGAGAGTTTGAGCTAATTCAGCCCCTTCTCTTTGCCAATCTGGGTCTCCTTGCTTATCTTGGATTCTTGTCTTTTCCAAGAAGTTGTCAAGCCTCGTCTTCTCTCTCTGCCGCCTTCTTGAGGGGGTATCTCTAAGTCTATTCTCTCCTCTTCTTATCCAAGACTGGGGCAACCTTATTGCTAAAACATCTTCCTCGTATCGTCTCTGTTCAAACTTCTTTGAAATAGTGTTGTCTCAACACTATGTCAAAGAGGGGCAAAATGTAGACACCTAAGTCTGATTACACCGCTTTGGTAATCCTATTTAGCTATCTCTAAAGGCATTATTAATTAAATTCCTATTTAATTAATCCTTTGTCATCCCCTAGTTGATTAATTTAATTAATCATCTATAGTCCTAATTGATAAATCAAATAACCCATTATTTATCAATTAATCATATTCTCTTATCTAATTCCAAATCCCAAATTTATTAAAATAACTTTAATAAATAAAAACCCTCAAATCTAATAGCCCCTAAACTATCCTAAATCTTCCATTTAGCCTAATCCACCCCATCCACCCATACTAACCTAGCTTAGCCACTAACTCACCCACCCTCATGAATGCCATCCACTTGCACATCTCTAACATCCTTAATCTAATCCTAAACCAAGCCTAATCCCCCCCAACCTTGTCACATTCCCTAAGTAAGCTTAAGACTTTCCTAAGCCAAACCAAAGTCTCCTCCCTCAAAATATCCCAACCATACACCTTTATCCCAACCACAAAGCCTTCAATGCTCTTACATGCTCTTAAAAGCTCTTACAAGCCATTATGAGGCCCATTTAAGGCCTTGAGCCTCCTTTATTGACTCATCCTTGCCATTTCCTCCACCCAATGACCCTGTGACATGTGTCACTCCCTGATTGGTGCTAAACAAGGACAATCCATGTGCTCTCCTCTCATTCAATCTAAACCTTCCATAAGATTTCATCTCTCCTTGCATCATAACCCTCCATCCCTCAAGCCCTTGGCCTATAAATTAGATCCCCTCCCAAGCCATTTTATCACAACCCCTTTTAGTAAAGTTATCATGCTAGTTTGTGAAACAAAGCCATCAATCATACCCTCATAATGCCAAATTGAGAGCTCACAAGGCTACCAATTTGCTATTATCCATCTCCACCAATGAAGTAACTTTGAAGCTTGAGCATACATCCCAAATCCACATAATAGACATATCTCCAAATCAAGTGATCATCCTCATTGAGAGAGCCCATCCATGGCTCATATTCTCATTTGAGGACTTCACTTTGTCTCTCTTATATGTTATGGTAGTTAAATGTGTAAATGCTTTTGTTTTCATTAAATTAGTATTTCTAGCATATTAGATTAGTGTACACAATTTTCATTATGTTGGTTGAAAGTGAAATAAAGGAGATCAAAGTGTAAATTGTTGAAGAAGGTGAAAGTAAGGAGTTGATCAAGGTGAACTGGGTAGTGAAAGGAGGAAGAGAAGGAGTTAATCAACCAAGTCAAAGTATAGAGTGAAAAAATATCCAAGAAAAGGAAAAAACAAAGGAGGAGCAAGAAGTAATATTTGAATAAGCAAAGGTAGTTTCTATTCTTAATAGATCATTTTCATAGTATTACTATTCAACCATTGTAGCAAAAAATCTTGGAAGTACTGAGTGGACCTAACAATTTTGTGAAATATTATGTGGTGATATTGATTAGTGGTGTTTGTAAGTCCTTTAAATTAGATCACTCTTTTTGGTCAAAGAAAGGGAGTGATAAGGTCTAGATGATCTTTTGGTGAAATCCTCTAATAAGGTCACATTAACAATGTGCATGTAACCTATAACAAGGTTCGCTCCTTCCAAAGCTCACTTTAGAAAAATGAAAATTGTTGGGTTGTAGGTCACAGGTGGTTTTTAGCTTCAAAAGGTTTCCATGTTAAAATATTAGTGTCAAATGTGTGAATCTTATTGGCATTGCAAGTTATTTAACATGTTTTTTACACTGTATTACAACTCGATAATAACTAAGATATGACTAGGTAATAACTGAAATTTAATTGATAATTAGTAATGCAAGGAATAATTATTTGAAAATTTCATCACCCAAAAATGGTAATCTAGACTATTAGCCCCCTTCTCAGCATTTCTGCTAAGATTATTTAATCACTTATCTTGATCAAATGTTTAAAAAATAATTTATTTGGTTTTATCCTATAGTTTGACCACTTTATCCTAAGTTCTTATTTAATTAAAAGGAACATTTCCCCCTTTAATTAAATAAAAGACCACATTCATCTCTTATCCTAAGTTGTACACATAAAAGCATTCTCTCATTTTAAAAATTAAAGTCTTTTGTTTCACATGGAGATACAAAAGCCAACTCTTTGTGATTGGTGGAAATTATTGTGCACATGGATCATGAAAAAATCAACTCCCCACCCTTGATTAGATATTCTTATCTCATGATCTCCATCGTTCATACTTCTTCAAAAGGGAGAGTTTTGTCCTCATCTAAGGATCCACTCTTTTTGCACTATTGTTATGCTATATATTTTTCTATAGGCACTCTTGGAGATTTTGAATATCTTGTAGCCTCATTCTCACATTTGCATAGCATAGTAGCTTAGTGTCATATTGTATTAACATAGTATCTTTTATGCATTAGAATAAAACATCTAGCTTAATTAGAAGGATTGTAACACTCTCATCTTGATAGTTAATTTTCATTTCTTGCCTTTCATATGGATTAGTTGCATTTTGTATAGCGTCACATAGTGGTTCTTGGTCACTAGCATCCTTGCTCTTGTCTTAGAATCTCCCATTTCATGGTGTACTTTCAAGGGGCTGTAATCGTAGGCTCAACTAACATCCATTTTATTGATCTTTTCATTCCTTTTCACATCATGACTAGGGAGCTCTAGGTCAACATTTGAGGCTCTCAATCAATGAGATACCTTGAATTAAAGGACTTAGAGAAGTGCACATTCTATGTGTACATAAATTTTTTATTAAAGTATTTGAAGGAGCTAATTAAATTTTACATAAAGTAATTTGAGTTAATGTTTATGATGTTTAATTGGTACTAAAATGTTTGAAGAAACTATGTGATAAGTGAACATAACTATGTCACCCCCTCCCCCCTCTTAGTTATCTAATACAACTATTTGGAAATGGGATGTCATCCCATTAATCTTCTCAAGGTAATTATTTTGTACCTAGTCCAATATACCATGTTAAATTGTTGTTGATTAAGGTTTGATATTGCATCATAAAGTTCCATATTTTTGAGTCTTTGGGTGGGATTCTAGTTCATAATAGAAACAAGGGATTATAGATGTTTAGTTATTTATGATATATAATTTTATCCCATTTGGTTTCATGTTCATTATACATTCTCCAAATCAATTTGGCTCTTAATGCTTCATTTTGCTAGTTCAGATTCTTAATTCCCAATCCACCAAATTTTTTTGGTCTGCAATTTTCTTTCCATTTAATCATTGCTTATTTTTTCTTATCTTATGTTCCTTTCCAAAATAATTTCCTTAATTATTTTATCTAGATTTCTTTTAATACCTTTCAAGAGTGGTAAACATGATATTTTGATAGGTTGGAATGATAGATTGTACTGATTTTATCATAGTTGCTCAACCATCATTTCTAAGCCATTTACCTTTCAAATTTTAATCTAGTTTTTAAGATATTTTCTTCCAAGATTTATTATTTCTTTTTCTTTTCCCAACTGGATACCTATATATTTGCATGGGACAGTACCTTGTCTATATCCCATTAAGTTTCAGATGCTTCTTTGTATGTCTAGATGAGTGTTTAGAAAGAAAATTATTGACTTTTTAGCATTTACTTTTTTCCTTGAGGCTTCCATATATGATTTGATTATTTTTTTAAAGTTTGATGCCTCCTCCACTATGTGCTCTCCTGAGAGAATAATATCATCTGCAAATGGTTGGTGTGTTACTTTAGGCACACCTTCTAGTTTTGATGATGTTAGCTAATGCTTTAGTTAGTATTTTATAAATGATATTGCATAAGCCAATAGCATATAAGGTTCCTCATCATCATATTGATTAGGAATTAATGCTAGAGAGGTATTGTTGATTTTTGTAAGAAGAGATCCTAAGTTTATAGTAGCCTTAATTGCTTCCCATAAATCATAACCTAAAATATACCAATATTTTTGGAAGAAAAATGCTTAAAATCCGTTTGGACCTAGAGATTTATCTAGGTTAAGATTAAAGAGGGTTGATTTTATTTCTTCAAATGACAATTTTTTGTTAAGAAGTTTATTGTATTCTTCTATTATTAATTTAGGTATAGAACTTTTCATGAAAATTTGAGCTCAAAGATTAGAATATTCATAATTGTTGAAAATGTCTTTCAAATAGGGTGTTTTTTACGAGTGAATATTCATAATTTTGTAAATTTTAGATTTTTTTTGCTAGTAATTTGGCTAAAATTTTAAGATTTAAAGCAACCTAAATTGCCACATTTTTATTAAATTTAATTCTAAAGTATTTAAAATTGCTCAATAATTTATTTTATAAAAATTTTAAACTCAAAGATTTGCCACAATATTCGATACATGATTAGATTTGGTTCACCTAAATATTATATATTATTGAAGAAATTAAAATTAATTCGCCAATAATTATCATAATTATTAGTTACTTTAGGGATATATTACCAATATTTAGTTTTCACTATTGATTTAAAATATAATGTAATTATCCTCATAATTTCCATGAGATAAAATATATTCAATTTTGATTTGTAATATTCCATGATGATTAGCGAACTTCCTATTATTATTGATATTCACCAATATATTTTACTCAAAAATTATGATTCCAAAATAATTGCCAATGTAAATAATATTTAAAATTAAAAAAATTAAGAGATTCACTAATAAAAATAATTTAGTTTTTCAAAATAATGAAAGATTCACCAATAATTTATATCTTTTTCCGGAGGGGGGTTTCTAAAATTTTACCTTGCTTTCAAATATTGCACAATTTTTTTGTTATTTGATTTGGGTTTTCGATTATATTCCTTTATTATCCTATTAAAGTTTCTACTATTTAAACTACTATTGTGATAAAAAATTGTGTTTCAATCTCCTTGAGATAGCTAAGTCTCTCACAAGTTTTGTTTCCAAAATAATTCCTCTTTTGCTAATATAATTTCTTATTTCGCCACTAGTTCTTTTTCTTTTGAATATTTTCTATTGTCCATTCCATTTTTATCACATCTTCATTTAGCTTTTTTTAATTCATCTTCATTCTCTAGTTTCTCTTTAAATATTTTGTTGAAGTGATTTTTGTTACACTTTAATATTTTTCCTATAAAAGCTTTAGTTTAGATACAAAACAAAACATCTTGGATCCTTCACATTTTCCTTCTTGCCACCATTGTTTAATGTTTTTCATGGCATTGTCATCTAGAAACCACATTTTTTTCCACATTTGAACACCTGAGTCTATGTTTAAACTAGAATATCTTTACTAAGCTAAGAAATCAAATATAGCTAATTTATTTTTCTCTATTTTTGCTCAACTCTTGAAAAGAAGCAATGTTTTCCACTCTTCCCTCTTAATTCTAATGCTTTACTAAAAAAGAGCATTCATTGACATATGTATGGCTTAATTAGGATAGTTTTCCTTATTAAGAATATTTTTATAAAGATTATTTAATTATCTATTTTTGCACAATTTTTATAAAAACTATATTCATTTGAACTTTTTCAATTTTTTGATGAATAGTCTCTTCTCTATTAATTAAATATTAAAGTAAGGGGCCAAGGAATACAAGATCACCCCACGAGAGTTCAAATGAAAAAGCTAGAAACACTAACAACTATTCATAAAAAAAGCTTAAAAGCAACCCTTAGGCAACTAAAGCAAAGCCACTTAAGGGAGGAGGATCATGTCAATCGTGAAACCCCCATGCATCAGTAGGGATAAAGGGTGGCTTAGGAGGATCCCAACCATCATTAGCATTAGTGATAGTGTGTTCTTTTCCCTCACCTTCATCTTGGGTGGAACAATTGCCAGGTCCATGCATGGGAATGACCACTCAGGGTCAGCAGTAGGTGCATGCCAACTAGTAACAACAAGAGCAGTAGGAGGAGCATCTAGTGATCACCCTGAGACACACCATGGAGAAGTAGAGTGGAGTTGATGAACATCCCAACCACTAGGAGAGCGCTAAGGGGCCTATGAACATGATGCTTGGGAGTAGTAGGAAGAGGAGCTATGCCCTTGATAATGACCACATGGAGGAGTTCGATTTGACAAAGCAAAATCTGATGACACACTGTGCATTTCCCTAATGATTGAGAAGCTCCTACAAGTGGACCACATTAAGAGCCACTATGTTGGCCTATACTTGAATCTATAGCATTACATTATTACTTTCTCAATTTAAATTCAATACTTAAACAAAAAAACACAATCAATGCTATAAAATTGAATTCCAATAAAACTAATTTTACAAATTTTATTTTAAAAAATTAGTTGATGGGCTTTTAATTGCGGGCTTGCCTTTGTACTTTTATGTAAATTGTTTTGTCTCACATTATAAAATTACCCACAAAACCACAAAACTACAAAACAAGTTTTCCCAAACCCTTAACTATCTTCATGACAATTGTTAAACCTTTGTAAGACAAAGCTATCCATTAGTCTACTTTATTTGCACTTTATTTTTAGTATATAAATTTTATTGATAAAATATAATTATAATAGTTTTGAATTGTGTAAAAAATAAAGAAAAAATGTCTATTTAGATATTATTACTAGAAAATAATAAATAATAAATTTTACATTTTACTTTTTCTTCTTTTCATTTTTATTTATAAGAATGTCTTTTAATATTTATCTTCTTTTATTAGAATTTTTTTTAATGTTCCAAAAAAAGTTATTAGAAAAGAAGATAAATATTAATTTAAAAATGATTTTTTTTTTTCAATGCTTATAGATAAGATTGTGATTATTTTATTTTGTTTAGACAATTGGAAACATATATGTTTAAATATTATTACTAAGAAATAGAATATGAATCTATATTTTATTCTTATCTTCTTTTTATAAGAATATCTTTAAATATTATTATTTTTTATTGATCTATATTTTTCAAAGTTAAAATTTATTTTTTACTTTATTTTTATAGGTAAAAGGCCACAAGGCCCAAGATTGTGTTTATATTTTAAAAACCATATTGACTGGGCACCAAAAATCAAAGATGGATTGGTATACTTGGTGTAGCCCTAACATAAATATCTTAGAGTAATTTATCCAATTTTAGCACCTATTTTTTATTTTTGAATTTATAACATCGCTCTTGATACTTCCTTGTGAGTATAATCTAAAAATTAAACTTGGTTATGATCAAGTTAGAACAATAAGAAGTATGTTTCATAATCAAAATGAAACTTATCTCCTATTAACTTTAATTTAAAAATCAAATGGTATATAAAGAAAAGTTTTGAATAACTTAACGAATGTCACTTATTAATATTAAACTTTCATAATATAAACTAATTAACATGTTTAATTTGATAATAAAATTTCTAAACCAATTTTTCTTCGAGAACAAGTGTTTATCTTATGCTTATCATAGTAGCTTGTCTTATTAGAATCTCTTGTCCATTTTCTCTTTTGTTAGCGAGATTATTTTCTTCTCTTTTACCTTCCTTATAAATATGTTGCATGATTATCTTTGAATTGATCAACGATGGCTAGGGCATATTCAAGTTTAAAATTAAGGATCAATTTTGGAGTCTCTCTTTTTCTTAACACATTTAGAATATTGATAAGTAGGAGATAATTTCCATAACAAGTGAAATTGTGATATTACTATCAGGATAAAACTATGTTATTTTGAGTCAAACTCATTGACCCATGTTTCATGAGTAGTGATTCAACATGAATCCATATCTCATGAGAATAAATGGAATCCAATGAGTGCTAAGTATTACATTTATTCTCATCAGAGATGGATTCATGTTGAATCACTACTCATGAAACATGGGTCAATGTGTTTGACTCAAAATCAAATAGTTAAATCCTGATAGCATTATCACAATTTGACTTGCTATGGAAATTATCTCCTACTTATCAATTGATGAGCTTAAGGGGATTTCTAATGAATAGTTCATAAAGCACAACACTTGGTGATGGTTTTGCAAATGGAGTTGCAAGTTTTGGGTTTAACCACAGAGGAAACTCCATAGTTAAGTGCACTCAGGTTGGAGTAGTACTGGGATGGGTGACCTCCCAAGAAGTTCCGATGCTTCACCCATGTGAGCATCACCTAGATCCAATGAGTGCTAAGTGTTCCATTTATTCTCATGAGATATGGATTCATGTTGAATCACTACTCATGAAACATGGGTCAATGAGTTTGAATCAAAAATCACACTGTTAAATCCTGATAGCAATATCACATTTAGAATAATTTGTGAGTCTCCCTCAATGACTAATTTGTTAAGACCCATCTCTCTACTTAAAGTTAAGCCTTCTATCAAGGCCTCTAATTTAGATAAGTTATTAGACATTACTCCTAAATTTTGGCACATTTAGTTAGACATGATCTGTTATGTGAACAAATAATACATCCTAAGCCTGATGGACCTAGATTACCTCTAGAGGCCTTGTCAAAATTTAACTTTGACCATCTTCTAGGAGGAGGTTCCCATTTACATTATTTCCTAGTGATCTTGTTATATTTTGTGTATATCATTGGTGGGTTAACTAGTTTAAACAAATTTTTATGCATATTTGCATCCTAGTCTAAAAAGTAACCTTACTCATTATATGAGTTTATGAGATTACTATTAGCTACCTCAATAATACAAGCCTCCAATTTATTAAAAAAGGATGTTAGATCCATCTTTTCATTAAAATTTTTTTGTTTATATTCCTTTATTTCGATAATTACCTTAGGAGTATGGAAGGGGATATTTTCTATAGATTACTATAGAACTCAAAGCAACCATGTTTAGACCAACTTTTTAGAAAAATTAATAGGCTATCAGGGAATGCAACTCATGAATTAAATTTTTAACATAATGAATACTAGAAATTATTAGCAAAGGAACAATCATAAAGCAAACATTCAAATTTTTTAGATTCTTTTTCGCAAATTGGGCATCTAGATGGCCCTTCAAAACCCATCTTGGTGAACCTATTTGTTGTTAGAATTTTATTTTGTAGAGCTTGTTAAAGGAATATACCTCCTTTCAATTGACATGTTAGATCCCAACATAGAGTTAGAGGGTTGTCAATCTTAACCCATTATTGATAATTCATTATCTTTTCATACCCTAGTTTGAGTTTATAATTTTTGTCTTTTAAGGCTCCCCAAAGTAATTTATCTTTCCTATCTTTATGATTTGCCTATATAATTTTAAAAAATGAAATGAAGTTTTTATGATGAACATGGAATATTACATAGGGATCTCCATTGACATCCTCCATACTAATTATCATTAATTTTAGTTTTATAATTACTTACATTCTTACTTGATAGAGTTGAAAGAGTATTTTTAATGTTTATAGGTAGATTTACATTACATGGAGATGGGAGCTCATCCCATGAATCTGTTAGAAACAATATTCTACCAAGATAGCTCAAGGGTGTAATCAGTTATCTAACAATTAAACAACCATATAAAGATGCACATAGACAATTACACTAGATATGTTGACTAGGGAAATCCTTGATAAGAAGCAAAAATTTGGTGGTAATGATGCCCAAAAGATGATGTACTAATATAAATATTCCTTGTTAGAGGATGGACCTTGTTAGGAGTTGTGCCAATCCTATTAGGATTTGTGGTCTAATGTATGCCAAAAGAGCCCATTGCCCAAACATGCAATTTCAACTACAAGAAGAGCTTACTACTCAAACAAGTAATTTACTATTATTTTCTTCTTTCCTTTGTCCTTACCTCTATCCTATCAACAAACCAATCATTGCTAGACCTTGTAGACTAGGTTACAAACCTTAGATCCAAATACCAAACATCAGATCACTCAATGAAACCTCGGTAATGAAGTTTCCTTCACTTTCTCATTGCTCTATTCAACTTCACATTCTACATTCTCTACTGCGTTCCAATAATTACAAATCCTTACCTATGATAAAAGAAAATGTCCTTCCTTTATACTGAGTCCATAAAAAAATTCCCTAAGTCGGTTGCTATACCTTCTCAATTAATTATTATAGGACCACATTAAGAACATGTTACACTTAGCGACAACCTTAATCTTCCACCTTGCAACTTGAATAACTTTCTGTACATGCAATATTATGATGAGTGAACTCAACCATGCCATTCTAAAAATGTATTCTCCATGTCCCCAACCTTGATCCTCAAGATATCAACTCTGCTAAGAGAGATAACAAGTTTACTATAACATGCCTTTGTAAACTCTATCTCAGAACAAATATCACCAAAACTTACAAAACTTCTTCTAGAATTATCTTTACTTCTTCTAATGTTAACTACATATACCAGATACTCAAAAGTATCTCCCATAGGCTTGGGTAGTTATCATTCTCAACTAGACATCTATACCAACTTGATCTTTTTTCTATTCTTCTATCAGATACCATAGAAAAATGCTATATAGACATAGAACATGCTATGTTGAGATTGATGAAAAACTCAATCATGAATGTAACATATCATCATAGTAGAACTCCCCAATAGGAATATCATCAAAATTCATGCTTCCAACTAATCTTCGAACAATCTCCCCAATCTTCCAATAATCCCCCCTTCGGCATTGATGTCAACATAGATGAAAAACATCTAGTTCCAAGAATACCAACAAAAGAATGTTAGTCTTCAAATCCCCTTTATCAATCATATTCCCCCATTGATATACCTAATTGTTCTCAATACCAAATTGTCATTTTGCATACTATGCTTATGCCTAACTTCTCCCTTTTAGCATAATGTTTTTCATATAATACTTGTCCCCCATTGACATCAATGTCAAAGGTTTCTACAACCAAATTTCTGTATCAAACTCAACAACAAATTGCTAGCTCAAGTGTCAAAAGACACTATTCAAAATAATATCACAAGAGTCCTAGATGACTCAGTCCATCATAGATACTCCCCCATTCAAGAATATCATCAACATTCATGCTTCCAACCAATCTTCCAACATAATCTTTCCAAAATAAAACATCATGCTCTAAAATGATATCCCAAGTTAAGTTATTAGCTATAATAGGTGATAGTTCAACATAAAGTTCCAAATTCTTGAATCTTGGAGGAATTTTATTCTAAACAAAGAGGATTAATATTGTTTAAATATTCATGACATAAATTTTTGGCCCGTTTACTATTATATTCTTTAAACATCCTCTGAATTGTTTGAGTAAATAATTAATTATTAATTATTTATTCTATTTACTTAAGCTTAATTAGGTTAATATATTTATTTAATATTTAGTAGGTAATAGTTGTAGTGATGAGTTGTCAACAATACAAGAGTTTGTTCCCTTCGAGTATGTTCCACCTTTTTGTGGATGCTTAGTTGTCAACCTTATCTTCTACCACTTTCTAGCTTGTTCTACAAGCTTCCATAAGGCCTTTATATTCAGGCTCTCTCATTATATTTTCTCATTCCATTTTCATTATAAATACATTTTCATTATTTTGCAATATGTTCTCTCTCAAGTTCATTTAGGGTTTTTCCAAGCTCCACCTCTTCGTTCTTGGTTTCCTTTTGACAGGTTATTTGCATGTAGGTGATCTTGGTGACTTGTGGAGTTGGATTTCATCAACTCCTACATGGTATCAGAGCCTCCCTGCTACTTCTTCATTGAAAGATTTTTGAAGTTGAGATTTAGAGACACAAACCCTAGTTTTTTTGTACTTTTTTCTTCAATCTAGGGGAAGAGCATTTTTCAGAGCACTTTGGGTCCAAATAGACACTGCCATTGGATCTGAAAGGCTATTTGTAGTTAGGATTCATATAGAACTTTTCATTTTCGCTACAGGGCATTCAAGAAATTTTTTTAGGCCCCCCAAGAGGTTGTCATACAGTCGTACGGATTTTTTGTAGAAAATTTTTAAAAAATAAAAAAGCATCCGGCCACCACTATGCCACTACAGTGCCACTGCCACACCATTGGGACTCAGCCTATAGGGCTACTGAGCCACCAGGGTAGCACCGTGGCCTAGCCTCCACTCCTGCCAGGCAACGCCTCCAGCTCCCACAACCTCCACCAATAGAACCTCCTTTCTGCATAGCCTCTGCTCTGCCTGACACCTAGTCTACGCCACTCATCTGCATCAACACCACCTCTGTATATTTTGGCACATCAATTATAGTTTCAACCACTATGAGGATGACACATGGCAAAGGTGTCATGTGGCACTTTTCCATGTGGACCCTTCCACGTCACTCCTACCATGCCAACATGTGCCATGTGGCTACCATATAGACCTACCACATGGCCTACCATGTGGCACTCTATTTTACTGCAACAACCCTTAGGTCATCAATTTTTTTGTCATGATTTGCTAACATCAACATGACATCACCCTACATCAGCAACCTGCCAAGCTCTCTAGGGTCATTTTGACATACTTGCAATTTTTTGGCCATATCTTGAGCATATAGAGGTATTTTTTGAATCTGAAAGAAGCACCAAAAAGCTAGTTTTGAGACAGAGACATTGGTGTAGGTATTTTTAGGTTTTGATTTAGTGTAGTTGCAGTTGCTTATTTTTGCAGTTGAAGTCTAAAGTTCTATTTTTGACTCTGGCATGCATATCTTTTGTGTCCCATCTCAGTTTTTTGAAAATGTTATATTTTTGGAAAGCTAGTTTTGTCATCTTTTTAGAAATTCTTTCATTTCCTTCAAATTTTGGCCCATGCTCTTTCTATCATGTTTTTGACATTGTTTCTCTATGGTGGATATCTTGGGTGTTTTAGGTCCAAGGATCATTTTCCTGGCAAGGTTTCTTTTGTTTTGGGTTGTACTATCTTTTGTGTTAGCTTTTTTTCTTTTCTGATCATTGTAGAGATTATTTGTAAGCATTTTTATGTATATGCTCTAAGATAAAGTGCCACTTTTTCATTTTGGGTTCATGAACGTTGTTTTGAGATAGTTGTACTTGCACTATTTTTATAAAGCACCATGGGGGGATAGTTGTTGCTATTTTTGTGCCCTCTTTCTTTGTCAAGTGAGTGTCCCTTCCACAACATTAGCCCCATGTAGTGTCAGTCTGACCATGTCTTTATAGGTGTTTTTACCTCTTCCCCTCTCTCATCATTCTTAGTTTTGTCTATAGAGGATTTTGGCCCACCTTCTTAGTTGCCTATGATCTCAACCCATTTGCATTAAGAGGGGTTATGTTGTTGTTCTAATGCATCCTTGGTTCAATGGCTTGATGATGTGAGCTGTGTATTTAGTGGTTGATCCTATATATGAGTTGATTGTAGTGGCTAGCTACCTATGCATTTCAGTGAGATGGATCATCTACCATATAGACATGCTTAGTTCATGCCTTCTTGTTCCATGGAGGTTCTTTAGATTAATAGTTTCATTCTTATGGTAGATTTTGCAGCTTCTTCATGCTCCAATGATGCTCTTCATGATCACTTTTTGTTCTTTTTTTAGGGGACATTCCCCTAGTTGGAGGCTTCTTCAGTTCTTCACTAGGTTTACCTCTTTTTGGGGGAGGATTTTTCCCACGTGGTTTTCTCTCTTTCCCCATTTATAGAGGTTTCATTTCTTTGCATTGTACATGGGTACCTAACATGGCCTCATTGTCGGGACCCATTCTGCATTTCATCTTATTTTTGTGAGCTTAAGGCATTCCCCTAAGTTGCACTTAAGGGGGGGGGGGGGTGTTAGACTAAATAATTAAATATTATTTATTTATTCTATTTACTTAGGCTTACTTAGGTTAATGTATTTATTTAATATTTAGTATTTAATAGTTGTGGTGATGAGTTTTTGATAACACGAGAGTTTTTTCCCTTCTAGCATGTTCCACCTTTTTGTGAATGCTTAGTTTTCAACCTTATCTTCTACCACTTTCCAACTTGTTCTACAAGCTTTCATGAGGCCTTTATATTCGGGTTGTCTCATTGCATTTTCTCATTCCATTTTCATTATTTTACAATATGTTCTCTCTCAAGTTTGTTTAGGATTTTTCCAAGCTCCACCTCTTCCTTCTTGGTTTCCCTTCGAAAGGTTATTTGCATGCAAGTGATCTTGGTGAGCTGTGGAGTTGGATTTCATCAACTCCTACAAGTTTTATCCCTAACACCCCATTTTACCAACTCAAAATATTTTATGCTTGGGTCTTCAAACTCTTTAGGTCTACATATTTTCCCCCATTTTATTAAAACTTGTTAATTTATTTTCTCTAGTTCCTTGTCACCAAAATTTTATAAGTTTAGAGTTTAATTTACTTTTTATACCTTTGAGTAAGGGAAGACATGACATATGATATATGGGGATGAACGATAATATTGCTTTGATCATGGTCATTCTACCAACTTTAGTTAACCATTTTCCTTTCTAACTTCTCATGTTTAATTCAATTTTTCTAGAATTGTATCCCATGCCTAACTTTCTCTAATACCTTTTTTCAAATTGAATGCCAAGGTATTTGTATGGAAAGGTTCATTTTTTGAATTTGATTATTCTACAAATTTCTCTCCACTTCCTCTTTGGTATTAATAAAGAAAACCTCTAATTTGTTAGCATTTACTTTTTGACCTGACATTTACATATAATTATTTATTATGCTTAAAATTTTGAACTTCTTGCAAAGTCCTTTCTCCTTGTAGAATTGTATCATCTGTACATTGTTGATGTGTTATTTTAGGGACCTCCTTAGTTACTATGATTCCTCTAATTTTAGTTTTAGTTTTAGCCTTTACTATAGCTCTTCCAAAAGCTTTTGCCATAATAATGAAGAGAAAATTTGAAATTGAGACCCCCTATCTGATACCTCTAGATATGCTAAAAAAGAATTCAGGGTGTCATTTATGAGAAGGGAAATTTTTGGTGTCAAAATATAGTTATAAATTAAGTTGACACATTGTCGAGAGAACCCAAAAGCTTCAAGTATTTTACATAAGAATCTCTAATCCATTTTATCATAGGCTTTTTGGATATCTAGATTCATTAGCATACATGATTCCTTATTAATTTGTATAGAATGAATTCATTCTTGGGTTATAATGATATCGTCAGAAATTGACATATTAGGAACAAAACCTCCTTGTTCCTTTGAAATAAACTTTGGTAGTTCTTTTTAAAGTTTGTTGGCTAGTGCTTTTGAAAGAATTTTGTAGATTGTATTATATGAGGCAATGAGTTTGAAATCTCCTAGATCCATACATTCAATTTTATTTGGAATAAAAGATAGGAATGTATTATTAATTTTAGTTAGAAGGGATCTAAAATTTCTTGTTGCCTCAATAGCCTCCCAAAGGCCATCTGCTAGGATCTCCCAAATTTTTTAAAAGAAAAAGGCTTGAAAGTCATCAAGGCCTAAAGATTTATCAGAATTGATTTGAAAGAGGACATCTTTAATTTCTTCTTTGGTAAATTACTCATTTAAGTTTTTATTATCTTTTACAGTTATTATTGTTTAAATATAACCTAACATCTTATTTTGAGCTATTATATTTGATGATTTAAAATTATTAAGGAGATCTCTATAATAATTCATAAACGTTTTTGCTATCACATTTGTATTTTCAATTACCCTTCCAAGAATTATCTTTTATTTTTGTTATTCTATTAATTTTTTCCTATTAATAATACTTTTATGAAAAAAAATCTATCTTCTTCTAACAACCATGTTTCTCTTGATTTTTATTTCTAAAATATTTCTTCTTTTGCTAGAATATTTTCCTATTTAGGTAGAAGTTCTTTTTCTTTAATATATTTCACATTATCCATTCCTAACCTAATGATTTCTTCATTTAAGTTTTTCAAATCTTCTTCATTTTCTATTTTTTTCTTTAAATATGTCATTAAAATTATCTTTATTCTATTTATTTATTTTTTCTTTTAACAATTTTAATATGGCTATGAAATAAAACATCTTTGATCCATCAAATTTTTCTTCATGCCACCATTGTTATATATTGTTAAGATTTTTTTTAAAAATCTAGAAATCACATTTTTTCACATTTTTTCTTGTGGTTTTTGTGATTCACCTATTTCTAGTCTATTCAAATAGTAATGAGATTCTGCATAAGGGAGAATGACTATATTGAAAGGATGATTAAAAGATATTAAGTTTACTTTAGATAGCAATCCATCCAATCTTTCTGCTCTACTATAGAAGCCAACTCATTTATTATTCAATGTGAAGACCCTATTAGATGTTGGAATGTCAATAAGGTTATCTTTTGTGAACCATGCTTCATAATCTAACATAACTTGGTTAATGGTTGTGGATCCACTTGCTTTTTCTCTTGATTCTAGAATTGCATTAAAATCCCCCCAATGAAGACATTTTCTTGTGGATTTAACTCTAAATAATTGCTAATCTCATTTCACATTTCTTTCTTATTTGTTGTTGGTGTTGGCCCATACACATTAATAAGTATGAATTAAATTTCAAATTTGAAACTTTTTACTCTTCCCTTCATCCAGTTATTATTGGATACAAGAAGAGTGAAATGTACCCTACTTAGGTTCCATTTAATACCAATCCCAGTCAATGCCTCTACTAAATCAACTAGCTCCATTTTCTAAAAATTGAGCTTTCTTTTATTATGTTTAATGATTCAAAATTATTAAGGAGATCTATCAAATAATTCACAAAGGTTTCCACTACAACATTTGGATTTTCAATTATCCTTCTTGAATTATCTTTGGTTTTTAATATTTCTCCTATTAATAGTATTGTTATCGAAAAAAAATTATATCTTCATCTAACAACCATGTTTCTCTTGATTTTTATTTCCAGAATATTTCTTTTTTTTTCTATAATATTTTCTTGTTTAGCTAGTTCTTTTTCTTTGATATATTTTACATTATCCATTCCTACCCTAATGATTTCTTCATTTAAGTTTTTCAAATCTTCTTCATTCTCTATTTTTTTCTTTAAATATATTACTAAAATAATATTTATTCCATTTATTTATTTATTCTTTTAATGATTTCAACATGGCTATGAAACAAAACATCCTTGATCCTTTATATATTGTTAAGAAATTCTTTATCTAGAAACTACATTTTTCACACTTAATGGATTTTAGTGGTTTTTTTTATTCACCTATTTCTAGTGTAACTGAATAGTAATCAGATCTCGCATAATTGAGAATGACTGCATCGAAATGATGATTAAAAAAATTAAGTTTCCTTTAAATATAAATCTATCCAATATTTCTACTATATTATAGAAGCTAACTCATCTATTATTCCATGTAAAGACCCTGTTAGATGTTGGAATGTCAATAACGTTATTTTTTGTGAATCATGCTTTGAACTCTAACATCACATGGTTAATGGTCATGGATTCACCTACTTTTTCTCCTATATCTAGAATTGCATTAAAATATACCCCAATGAAGATATTTTCTTGTGGATCTAACTCTAAATAGTTTCTAATATCATTCCATATTTCTTTCTTATTCACTATTGGTATTGACCCATACCCATTAATAAGTAGGAATTAGATTTCACTTTTGAAGCTTTTTACTCCTCCCATCATCTAGTTAACATTGGATACAAGAGGAGTGAAATATACCCTCCTTGGGTTACATATAATACCAATCCCACATGATGCCCCTACTGACTCAACTACTTCCATTTTCCAAAAACCAAGTTTTCTTCTAAAATTTTCTCTTTCTTTGTTAAGTTTTCATTCTTGTATCAATACTATATTTGATTCAAATAATGTTAAATTGTGCTTGAGTAAGCAATTTTTGTTAGGGGTATTTAGTCCCCTAATATTCCATATTGTTAGATTCATGGCTTTGTGGGAAGGAACTTCCCCTTCCCTACATTAAGAAGATCATTTATCTTTTTCTAGTTACCAACTAAAGCTATTGCTTCTCTAAGTTCAGCTAAGGATTTTCTTCCTCTTTTTTGGTTTTATTTTGCACAAGTTGGATGTTCTAAACCTTGAAAATTTTCTATGATACCAAGTCATCTAGATTATTACTAGCATTCTGTATAATTATAGCAATAGATTCATCTCTCTCTTTATCTGAATATTTTTTTTCTAAATCTTTCAAAATTGTATACATGAAAAACCTACCTATTGGGAGCACACTTAAATAAGGAAAAAATTAGTTATATATCAAGTTTGAGAAACAAACAACTAACTATTTCATTTTTCCTAAGCTAAATACAACAAATAAATATAGTCCAACACAACCTCAAAGAAACTCAACAAGGAAACCCAAATGAACTTTTTTGGTATGCTCATGATTGAGGGGTTTGAATTTTCTTTCCTCAAGCACAACTATTGAATCCCCAAGTGATCAAAATGATATGAAACTAAGCTACATGAGTGAAGAACACCTCAAGAAATGGTTAGGAAGAAACTATTCTTGTGAGTATTAAAGGATGAAAGATATAATGCAAGATAATCAAATTAACAATGAAAAGATTTTATGAACATGTAGGAACTAAGAATAAAATGAAAACAACCACCAAAGAGTTAGATCTAAGTATAAAATCTCTAAAGCTCCAACAATGAACTAAAACAATAACAATATAAATGAGGAGATGAGAAATGCTTGAGACAAAGCCTCTATTTATAGGCTCGAGGGAGATCTTAAGGATATGGCCTCTATGTGGCATCCACATAGGTGCCACAAGAGAGAAACATGGACTAAAGGAAAAGCCATGCAAAAGTCAAAGTAAGCCTTTAATGTTTGAGTGGCTCAAGGTGTGCTCGCATGTGTGATCAACCTTGGGGAAAGGAGTGGGGAATAAAGGTGTAAGAGTACCTTTTGGAGAAGTTAATGAAAGAGGGGCTCCTTGAGATTGAGTTTCTCACACATGTGTGAGCAACCACTTAGGGGATAAAAATGGATTAAAAGGGCACTTAGGCTAAATAAGTGGGATTAACTAGTGGGTAGGCTTAGAAGGATGAGAGTGATGAGTAGTAAGTTGGGCTTTAGGTAGGATTTATGACTAAATCAAACAAGATTTAATTTAATAGTGGGTATAGAGAATTTAATAAAGTGGGCAGAATTTAAATAAATAGAATTTTTTTAAAAGGGGATTTATGGAGCACTTTATATTAAATAAATTTCACACATTAAGGGGTGTATTTAAATTGAATTTGAATACTTTAGGGAAAATGAAAATATTTAATCAAATAAGTAGAACATGAGAAAAATAATGTATTAATAAATAAATAATTAATGTGTCATAGGGAATATTAAATAAATTAATATAGTGTTTGGGATGATTTTAAGCATCTACATTTTGCCCCTCTTTAATGTAGTACAAAAATGCCATTGCGACAAAGAAAGAAAAATATAAGTTCTCTTGTAGAAGTGAGAGATCCTGAAATTTGTGTCATAGAGAAGAAAAGGGAGGGTGTCCTCTTGAGAAAATAGGGCAATAAGGACCTATTTTGCACAATTTTGTCGAAAAAGGAATGGGTAGAGGAAAAATAGTAAAAGGACATAAATTAGAATTTTGCTTGACTTGTGGGATAAACATGATTGAATAGAGAAAAAATAAGGATAGGGATGAATAATGGGCATTGAGATGAAAAGGGCTCTCAAGGGGCCTATATAAGGCCTTGAAGGGCCCAAAAGAGGTTCATTTGCACACCAAGAGAGTAAAGACCTAGAGGAAAGGATGGATCCTATCGAGTGATTGCAACTCAGTGAGTGCATTCAGGTGCACTAGAGACTAGTTGAAATGAGACCACTGGTAAGTAAACTATCCCAACTTTGTCAATTTTCACTATCATGTTCAAAATTACCAAATTTGTGGGTAGGTCTTGGCAAAAACTTGGATCAGGAAAGACACAATAATTCTCTATACTATCATCTTCAAAGATGACAAAGGATGACACTATCCTTTGCATAGACAATAGTCTCTAGGTTGTCATCTATGAAGACAATAGTCATCGAACTATCATCTACAAAGATTTAAAAACCTCCTGGTGTCATCATGAGAGATGACAATAAAAAATTTATTTTCTTCGAGAGGGAATGGGGGACTAGCAATTGTGCAGATGACTATCATCTCCACAGATACATAAAAAGTGAATTTAACATTTGTGTTGATTTACATGTTCAAGAATCAACATCTCTGTAGATTTGCATTAGTGTAGATTTGGACCCATCAATGGGTGATTTGGGTTGGGATGACCGGGTGTGATGGGGCAAGATGCCACAAACTTAGGAGACTAGAGACCTCTTATGCCCTAGACTACGAGAGTAAGACAACTATGGTTACAAACTGACTATGGATTGACCATCACATGTCTATGCTATAGGAGCTGATAGTGATGTTTTGGTCATGGGAGCACTACCTCACGACCATGGAATTAGTAGATTAACTAATGGAGATAGAGTGGAGACATGTTTGGCTATGTGGGCTCGAGGATGTGCATGAGTGGTTGGACATGCGTGATCACATGACCTAGTCATTAGCACTAATAGAGAGGTGACACATTTTGACCTCAAGCTTCTAGCTATTGAAGGGGGAGGTGATGGTGATATTGCTAGACATCTAGAAGATTCTACTAGTCTTGATTTAGGGGACATACCTAGAGTACATCTTAAAGGGTGCAAATCCTTTTCTATGGGAGTGTCTTAGATGGTGGAGACGCATATTTTCAATCTAGAGGACTTGACTACCTTGAAGAGAGGCTATAGATTAGGGGCTTCCATGGCTAGTGTTGTATCTAGCTGAGTTGATATGGAGGATGGTACTAGACCATGTAGGGCATGGATTTCCTAATATCTAAGTTTGAATATTGAATACTCTCTTATAAGATGATAGAGTAGTCTTCTGGTGGGGGCATACCATCTTGGCAGAATTATATTATGACTTACATATGTGTGTGTATCAGACATAGATGATGATTTGGCTAGGTCTAACAATACTTTTGGTATGGTCATGCGAGAATATAGGTTTCATGAGGCCTATTATACAATGTGAGACATGATAGCCTAGGGAGCCATATGTGTGTCATTACAAGTCTTAGATCCAATATACATCCATTTATTCTATGGAATTCTATTAGTAATGCTTAAAGAGGATTATCATGCTTGACTAGAATCCATATGCAGGTTATGAGTGTTGGCAAGGGGTGAGGAAAACTTAGAGGACCAAGTGTACCTCCAACAATTATAGCCTTGCTTTTGGTCAATCCGTTAGATGATGTACATGATTGTTCGATATATGCCCTCTAGGGTGCAATGATAATTTGAGTGGGTACAAGATGTTGTGTTTGGCAATTTTTTGTATCTAGTAGTATACTATGAAGTGGGTATGATGTAAGGATGGTGTACTAGCATTTGATATGCCAGATCATTACGGTGAGGCATGGAGCTAGTACCATGGGTCCTAAGATAGGATTAGGTAGATGCTGGGGTGACATTCATATATGCACAATGGTGGGAAACACACCAACCCCTTAGACTTACCATGTTAGGGATACCATCACCAATAGAGAAGGCATAAGGAAGGGGGGATGGAGTAGGAGGGGAAGATGAAGGAGATGATAGAGGGAACAAAGTAGGTAGGAGACAAGGGTGATAAGTTCTCAAGTAGGTAGGCCAAGCACCTTCAGTTCCACCACAAGCGCTAGGGCCATAGTAAGTACCACCCCTAGCCTAATAGATACATGGGCCATAGGTACACCACCAACCTAGACACCTTAGGGACCACAGAGACCAACTTCTATGTACTAGGAGGATTATGATACATTGATAGCTTAGTGGGATAGTTGACATAATGAGGTGGCCCATTTATAGGGACATGTGGCAACATAAGATGTCAAGGAATCTAATGCACATGCATAGACAACCAGATTACATGTAGAGGTCACCCATCTATAGGAATAGGTGCATGCAGAGTAGGCTAGAACAAATAGTGCTCAAGATGCCTTGGGGACATTATAGGCTAGAGTGGATGCCGATGAATTCAATGATGTCACTGTACATGCTAATACAAAGGATCTTGTAGAGATAGACACCCTTTGTCAGGAGATAGTCTCTGTTTGAGAAAATAGAGAGATCCTACAACATTGAGTGGATGAGTATCAAAAACAATATGATCTGGCACTATAGACCACCCATGATAGGGAATTAATAGAGGTTATGTAGGAGGCCATGTTTTCATGACACTATGAGTCACAACCCATCAAAGAGATTGTATACTACTATGCATTATACTATGAGGTCATGCTATTAGACCAATGATGTCTGATTCTTAGGTGGCATCTAGGTCCTAAATAGCTAGGGATTGACAAAGGTTAGAGTAGTTAGTTGGATAGTCTAGGCATCCAAAGAAGGCAATAGAGGAGGAGTAGGGACCTCTCAACCTTACATTTGATCCATAGAGCTGACAGTTTGACATAGTGACAAATAAATATGTAGATGCATATATTTTGTAATTTTGATATACAATGAGGCACTATTTATGATTTACTACATGATTATTTTGGACTGAATATGAACTATACATAGACACTTATATATATATATATATATATGATGACATGGTTTGATGGTCCCATATGTATAATTATGGTACATATGTTTTATGCATTGATGGAACTAACCTTTATATGTCTATGCATTATGATGTTTCATGATGATACTACTAACATTTGTGATGTAGGATGTGTGTGAGGTGATATTCTATGATGCATATATGATGTTTAACATGTGTATGATGTAGGAACTTATATGCTCATGATTATGAGATGTATATGCATGATGTTTATGATACACCATTAAACTATGTATGAATGTATGATGTCGTTATTTGATATATGATTTTTTATAGATATGTATGGATATGTTTTGATTGTACAAATGGATATTGATTAATGAGTAATGATAGATAATAATGGTAATGTGATTAATGCAATTGACTAATAAGATTGTCTAATGCGTAGTAAAAATGTGATGATATGTAGTAAATAAATAATAAAGGTAATGAATGTAACATGAGAAATGAATACAACCTAATGAACTATGAAATATTAGTAACATATCAAGATGAACTAAAATGAAGGGCAAATAAAGAACTAATGCAACTTAATGAATGATGATAACTAATATAAAAATGTAACTGTAACCATGAGACCCTAGAAGAAATGTATCAAATTGTAGTTTGTAGGGATCAAGTAGCCAAAAAAGGAGGGTGGAAGGGGGGAAGAAACAAAATCCTTGTCTTGAGAAGAGCATAATTATTCATAAACTACATGAATCCTAACTACATGATACCAATTGACTCAATTATGTTAATATGGAAGAGAATACCCTAGTTTGATTTTGTAAAGGAGTTATGTATTAGGTGCTATAGTATCACAAATGAGAAGGCTCCTTTGTGTGGACTAGACTCAAAAACATAGTAGAGACTTTAGGAATATAGATTTAGATTTTGTAGCTATGATTAAAAAAAATGACATATATGAACTAGAGAGGTTTGGGCACAATCAAAGTATTTTTAGGGATCTTGGTAAAAAATGTGGTAACATGTTGCCCCTAGTGAGAAATGCATAACGGTAACTTAGAGACTCACATAGATGTGCTAAAGAATCATGAAAATAGATCATACTATAAATGTGTTGTTAATTTAAACCATTCAAGCGTTACCAAGATATTGATGATCAAGAAAAACTTGAGGAGGTAGCCACTGATACAAAAAAAAAAAATCAACAAAAGACCTCCTGATCAAGTAGTCATTCAATCCATAGTTCTTGCCAATAACTTTATTTAGTTGGTGCAATTTGTGATGTTGTTTTCAGAAGGAAAAATCATGTGAGGCATAATTTTACTAGGTTTTTCATGCATATTTAGTGTGGAGGTTTGCTAGAAATTATTGTGAAAAGAACAATTTTCTCAAATTATTGAGTCTAAGTGTAAAGTTTATCTAGGTTATGTTGTAGTAACCATTGAGGGAAAGCTCAGTGTGATAGGATAAAAGTGGATCCTAATTATGATCATGTGATAGGAAAATGCCTCACAAACTAGAGGTCTTTGATGGATATGAAAGTGAACAAATGGCTCATAGACTAAAAGGTATTTTATTGGATGCATGAAAAATAACAAGTTAGATATGACTCTTGCACAAACATGGGGTGAGTGGAAGAAAATGTGGAAATGAGAGGAACCTTATAGAAAATGGATCCAGTTGCTACACATGGCACCTAAAATAGGTTTTCACCATTGTACTTATCCAACATTCTTGAATTACCAAGTTTTCACTACTAGATGAATTATTATTGTCTTTCTCTTTTTGTCTTTTTCTATTTCTCATTTTGAATTTTTTTAGTATCATGAAGGTGCATGTTTACCAAGATTTCACCAAAACAATAAATTTTTTAGGAACTTTTTATGCTTTTTAGTCATTTCTTCTATTGGAAATACAAGAGAAGTAACTAAGATGGGAGGGGTGAATTAGTTACCACAAAAATAAATCCCAACTCCCTTAGATGTTAATACAAAACATAAACTCTACTAAAATTGTTATCACTTGGGTAACACATAAGCACTCAGTTAACACTAAAAATATGTTGTAATTCAGTAAGCACTATAATATCAACTATAACTTAGGGAATACTAAACATGAAGATATTAAGATATTAAGTGTGATTAACCTTGTTAACTTAGTTGTATACACATAAAATAGATAACATGAACACAAGTGACACCAAGATTTAACATGGAAACCCAATTTGGGAAAAAACCAACAATTACAACTAGGTACTATTTTTCACTCTTTTGAAGTGAGCCCTATTAGGAGCCAACCCTATTAAAGGTTAAAAAACACACTGTTTGGTGTAACCCTATTAGAGGGTTTAATCACCCTATTAGGAGTGGCCTTGTTAGAGGTCTTTGGACACTTCAATCTAGAAATGCCACCTTGATAGAGGATTTGGAAAATAGCTATTAGGCTAACTCTATTAGGAGATATAGTTCATTGCTTTAGTGGTTAGAGAGTAACAAAGAAATGACCTAATTTTTGATGCAACTATATTGCTAATTTCAGATCTCAATTCTAATTCAAATACTTGATCCTTCATGATCAGATTAATCATTGTAGCCCAATAAGGATATTTTGCTTATCCTTCCAATTTGCTTCATCTAAGAATCTTCTTATCTTCCACACATTCAATCCTCAAATTCACCTTATACTTGTATCATATACATTATATTCTTTCTTTTGGGTAAGATTGTGTGTGAATTTTTGCATCAACATTTTGGATCATACTCAATGATCCATCATCAGGATGAGATTGCTAAGAATGTGAAAACATACACTGGAAATCTGTTATCTCTAATCATATACATTGTCAAGTCAGCTTGAATACAACTTATAAAAATAATACTTTATCTCTTCAATCAGCTAGAACAAACAAACAAATCTATTAAACTCAATATGCCAAAATAATAAAAACCTTTGTTAGTCAACCCTGCTCAATAGACACTAACACTAAAATGATTTTCCTGTGTTAACCAAGTGAACTTGTTTAATATTGCAACTTCGTAATCTTCCTTTGCTAACTGAGTGAGCTCAATTAACACTAATTTTGTCTAACTTTTCATTCATTAAGACTCAAATTTTACAAACTTCACTTTGATTCCTGAGTGAACCTGGTAGACACTGTGTTTTGAACTTGGAAAACACTAGAATGCTTGATAGACACGAAAAATTGTTTTTATTGCTCGAGTGAGCTCAACATGCACTAAACTATAAAGATATTACATTTTGTGTAACATCAAAGACAATATACAATTTATCAATTATTTTCAACAATCTTCCTCTTTGGAATTGATGACAACACAACATGTCATAATAGAATGAAATTTTAGAGAAAAATAAAAGTAAGGTTAATATCTTATTTCATCCTAATTTTATCGATGAGAACTTCCTCTATCAGTGTGAACTCCCTTTGACTTCAATCTCTCCTTCTGATTTCAATTTCTCCCTCTATTAGCAAACTCTCCAAGTTTATTCTTCATCAAACTATTCCTCTTTGACATCTTCAAACATTCAAAAAATATTTATCTGATATAGCAAATTATTTCTTTACAAAACTTCTATGATATGACAAAAAAATTCTCCCTCTTTGACATATTATGCCAAAGATAATATTTAGTCAAAAATTAATTTACCCTATTATTGATTCATACGCAATCTTCCCATTCATTACTACATCAACTTGACCAATCTTTGGTATGCTTAGTTGATGCATCACTAAATGTTTTTTAGTGAGCTTTGGATAGGGGAATAACCCCTAGCTTACTTCTTAGGTACAAAAATGCATCCTTAGGTAATGACTTGGTGAATATACCTGCAATTTGTTCTTTAGTATTCACATATTCTAATCTCACCTCTTTTTTTAGAATATATAGTTCATAGATATAACTGGGGGGGGTGGTGAATCAATTATCCAACTATCATTAAAATCAATACTCTTAAACAAACTTAACCATGTTAGTAATATAAACTAAAATCACAACAAAATACTCATACATAATTAACACCAGATATGTTAACTAGGGAAAACCCTGGTGGGGATGGTACCAAAAAGATGATGTACTAATATAAATATTCCTTGTTAGAGAACAAACCCTATTAGGAGTGTGTTACAACATTTAGTACATATGAGTCCTTGTTAGGAGACTTTTAATCCTTTTAGGAGATTCCAACCATGTTAGGAGTTGTGTCAACCCTATTAGGAGTTGTGGAAGACAATTGGACCCACTACCCAAATAACTTCAAGATTAAAATCAAAGAACCCACTATCCAAATGATCTATGTATTATTCCTTGTAGAATAATAGAACTAAAATGTACTTCTTTCCTATGTCTCTATCCTATCAACCATACTTTTGCTCCTTTAAGTCTTGTGACCAGATCTCATATTGCACATCCAATGATCCCTTGCATCACTTACACACATTCTTCTCCTTCTTGCATTACACACTAATACTCCACATTCCACTTGATCCTCCAAATCCAAGTACATTAAAAACACACAAAAAATATTTCATTTATACCATATATCCATAATAATTTCTTGATTCAGCCTTGACGCTTTCCCAATTAATTAAAATAAGATAATTAATTAATTCACAATTACAACAATATTGTCAACTTATAGTCTATACCAAAATTTACACATGTGAAACCACATATTTTACACACTCTAGAATCACCACATGATTGTGCTCCATCACTATTATCTATGCATCACCTTCATTACATCTCAGATGAAAGATAGCAAAAGATCATCAAAACTCTATTTTCTAATGCTCTTTTTCTGCACAGCTTCTAGTAAAATTGGTGTAACTTTCGTACAACATCGAATCAGACTTAGTCCTTTGAACCACATCATCAAGACAACCTCAAAATTTTTTCTTCCACTACAAATCATCTAAAACTTCCTAACCTCCTACACATACTAAGATTACTAACTACTATTCTTCTAGTCTTAACAGAATTACTACTATGTTGACATAAATGACAAACATAGTCATGAATGCAACATATCAATATACTTCAGTGCTTAGGATACTCCCCCAATGTATTATCATCATCATACTAACAAAATCCCACTTTATTATCGATGGAAACATAGATGAAGAAAATCTAAGTTTCAAGAAAACCAAACTGTACTCTACTGTTGTCTTCTTCTCAAATGCTCTTCATCAATCTGAGATCTTTTGGAATATTGTACCATTCTTCTTCATCTTTTAGGATTTTCAGTAGTTATTCATAGTAAAAAAATTACAATACTTTCTGGCTACATCTGTGCATTTACATATTCTTTTCTCACTTACCTATTCTTCTACATACTTATGCAAATTTTTCTAAATCTCTCTAAAGAGATAACTCTCCCCCATTTCCATATCAATAGGTGCTTCTCTTCTCATTTCTTATGTACATTCTCTTGATATTTTTTTCATGTATATTCTCTTCCCCCATTAATATCCATGTAAAAGGTGTCAATCATAATACCAATTGTTACATACTAATTGCTAATCAGGTACTTAGATCATCAACTAGCTTGAGTGTCCAAAGACACTTTTCAATACTAAATACCTAGAGTCCTTCATGAATTAGTACATATCAGATACTACCCCATAGAGGAAGCATCAATATTCAGTCCAGTCTAATGATAGTGCTCTATAACACTAGATTGATGCACTCCTTGCATCAACTACTCTGAAGTAGGTAGGGGCATAACCCCTAGCATACTACTTAGGTACTCAAAAGTATCTTTAGGCAAAGGCATTGTAAAATATCTACAATTTGATCTTTAGTGCTTACATATTTTGACCTTATTTCTTTGCCTGCTACCTTTTCTGTCAAAACATGATACTTTATGGATATGTGTTTTGTCTTAGAGTGCAATACTATATTCTAAGACATACTTATTGTACTTGTGTTATCATAGTAAATAATAATAGGTTCTATAAACTCAATTCCAATGTCCTTCAACTTTTGTTTCATCCACATAATTTGATTGTAGTTATTTGCTACTACAACATACTCTAGCTCAATTGTACTCTGAGATATACAATCCTATTTCTTGCTCAACCAAGAAACCAATTTTCTTCCAAGAAAGAATGCTCCACCACTAGTGCTCTTTCTATCATCTTTATTACCTATCCAATCCACATCAGTATATGCAAAGAAGGTGAAATCACTTGATCTATCATACCGTATTCCATAATCAAATGTACCCTTCGAATATCTAAATATCCTCTTTACTATTGCATAATAATACTCTTTTGGATCAGCTTGAAATCTTGCTACAATCCCAACTACATTAGGTATATCTAATCTGGTGTGAGTCAGATATTGCAATCCTCCAATCATAGATCTACACATCTTCTACTCAACTATAGGTGTCTCATCTTTACTAGATAACTTGTGATTAGTTACCATGGGTGTACCAATAGGTTTGCAACTTTCCAAACCAAATATTTTCAAATACTTAGTCTATAAAATAAATATCCCATTTTTATTCTACGCAATCATCATTTCTCCTATCATGCTCATTTCAAATTCATTTTTCATCTCTTTAGATTTTTTTTCACTTTCTTCATCATTTCCTCTAAATATTATGTCATCTACAAATATTACAATGGTAAGTAGACCATCATCAGTTCTCAAATACAAATTACCATCTCCTGTACCTTTGATAAATACTTGTCCAACCTTGCATACCAGGTTCTAGGTGCTTTCTTTAGACCATGCAATGCTTTATTTAATCTACATACAAAGTTTTTATCTTTTTTTAGAGGGAATCTGTCAAGTTTCTCAATGTAGACTTCTTCTTCAATTTCTCCGTTATGAAAAGTTGACTTAACATCCATCTGATAAACCTTGAAATTCTTGCTTGTTGCATAAGCCAAGAACATCCTTATTTCTTCCATTCTTTCCATAGGTGCATATGTTTCTTCATAATCTATGCCTTCTTGTTGTGCATAACCTTTGCAAGCAAGTCTGGCCTTGTTTCTCACAACTTCTCCTTGCTCATTCATCTTATCTTTGAATACCCATTTGGGTCCTATCACATTCTTGTCTTTAGGTCTAGGAACTAATTCCCATGTTTCATTCTTCACAAACTAATCTAGTTCTTCTTTCATAACTTGCATCTGGTGATCATCCTTACATGCTTCATCTATGCTCTTAGGTTCCACTTGAGAAATTAGATACAATTCCTCATTTACTATATTCCTTGTCATCACACCTTTATCCTTGCTTCCAATTATTTTCTCTAGAGTGTGATTCTTTGTCATGTTTCTACTAGAAGTAGGAGTTGGCATCTCAACTCTAATCTCTTCCCTAGGTTCAGATCTCTATTCTTCTCTATGCTCAATAGATACTTCATTCTAAAAATCATTGTTAATCTCAAAAAGAACTTCAACATTCTATCTAAAAAATTGAAAATTATCCTCTTCTTCATTAAAATTATAATCTAGCATCTTCTCTTTAGTACCAAACTTTTCATTAATCCTTACATTTGTGCACTCAACTATTGTCTTAGTTCTATAGTTGAAACATCTATATGTTTTTCTTTTTAATGAGTGACCAAGAAAGATACCTTCATCACTTCTAGGATCAAACTTACCTATATTATCATCTCTCTTTATGTAACACTTACTTCCAAATATTCTGAAATACTTGACTGATGGTGAGTGACCAAACCATAACTCATAGAGTATCTTACTCGTACCTTTTCTGATTCATACTCTATTTATAGTATATACTACAGTATTAACTACTTCTCTCCAAAATTCCTTTGAGACATCATTCTCAAATAACATCATTCTTGCTACTTCTACTATCGACTTGTTTCTTCTTTTAGTAATCTCATTCTGTTATAGTGTTCTAGGTGAAGATACCCATCTTTTGATTCCATTCTCTTCACAGAACATGTTGGACTCTCTAGAAGTGAACTATCCTCCTCTACTTGAACTTAAACACTTAATCTTAATACCAAATTCATTTTCAAGTTTATTCTTGAGTATCTTAAATTTCTCAAAAGTTTTAGACCTCTCTTTAAGTAATGCTACCCACATCATCCTAGTGAAGTCATCAACAAAAATCATAAATTACCTTTCAACATAGAATCCTCTAATTCTTGCAAGACCACTCATATGTGTGTGAACAATCTCTAGTTTCTCTATAGTAGAGAATTTATTGCTAGGAAAAGACACTTTACTCTTCTTAGCCAAAATACATTTATTGTAGATAACATTAGGAGGTCTAATAATCTTAGGCAAATCTCTCATTACAAATGTATTGCTAACTTTCACAATATTATCAAAGTTTATATGAAAAAACCTTCTATGTCATAACCAACTGTTATCAACCTTTGCAATCAAAAATGTTATTTTAGTAGGATTCAACAAAAATACATTACCTCTTGATTTGGTTCTAGTTCCAATAAGCTTACCATCCTTGTCTTTGATAATGCAAGTTTTCTTTATGAACCTGCAATAGATATCCCTTGTCTACCAACTATCCAACACTTAATAAATTATGTTTCAAACCATCAACAAAGTAAACATCATCAGTATTAGTTTTACCATCAAGATTAATAGATCCAATCCATATAATATGATAGGCTACATTATTACCAACTCTAACAATACCTCTACCATTATTTCTCAACTTAACAAATTTGTTCATATCACCAGTCATGTGATGTGAACATCCACTATCAATCATCTAATCTGATTTCTTCTCAACTTGATTAACTAGAGTTCTCTATTCTCTAATTTCTCTATCAAGGTTATCTTCCTTAATATCCACAAATCCTAATTTGTCATCACTTTCACTTTGTTCCTTTTCATTAGATTCTTCATCCCCATTAGCATATAAACAATTTTTATCATTATCTCTTCTAGGCTTAAATTTTCCTCTAATATTTTTCTCTCTTTTAAGAAATTTAGATGCATAATGATCATATTCATCACAAGTCCAAAACTTAAAGATTTTCTTACCATCTTTCTCTCTTCTTACTAGAAGGGCTATTCCTTCTTCAATCTTCTTATCTTCTTCAAATCTACTATTACTAGAAAAATCTCCTCTTGTGCATGTACTTATTGACAAATTAAGTTCAATGTGCATAACACTGAAAGTTGTCTCAACTTTGACTAATTCTCTAGACTATCTCATTTCTACTTCTATAGGTTCTAATCTTCCAAGAAAATTTTCCTTTGTGGAATCTTTGGTGTAGGGCATTACTAGTTGAATCATCTGAGCTATTTTCTTGAATGATGGTGATAAAATTTTCAATATTTTCCATATAAACTCTTCATCATGTTTAGTTACAAAAAGATATTGAATACTACAACAATTTATGATATTCTTCCTAAACAATTATTGATGGATTCATCTTCCATCATCTTATCATCTTGAAATGTGCAAATCCAACTTTGTAGTTTCAATATTTTTGCATTATCATCACCTTCAAAAGTAACTTCTAATACTTTCCACATTTAATGGGAAGTTTGAAATATATTTACCTAATTGTATTCATTCTCTAGAAGAGCTGATAGTAGGGCTTCTCTGGCTCTCATGTTACACATGAAAATATCTCTTTCTCCCTACTGCATTCCTCTAGCTTTGATTCTTCAACAATTTCCTTCTTAGCTTTCATTAAAAGCCAATAACTAGACCCATGCACAAAAGATGAGTCTTCATATTTTCCTTCCAACTATCATAGTTGGCCCCATTGAATCTTGGACTATATTTCCTAAACATATTCACCATTGATCTCCCAAAGCTCTTAAGCCTTATCTTCAAGGACCTGATCCTTTGATACCAATTGTTAATCAATTATCCTTTGATCCTTTGATAGTCCATAGATATAACTGGAGGGGAAGGGGAGGGGCGGGGGGGGTGGTTAATCAATTATCTAAATATCATTACAATAAATACTCTTAAACAAACTTAACCATGTGATTAATATAAATTGAAATCACAAAAAAATAATCATACACAATTAACACTAGATATGTTAACTAGGGAAACCCTTGTTCAGAGGGAAGAACCTTGCAAGGATGGTACCCACAAGATGATGTACTAATATAAATATTCCTTGTTAGAGGATAGACCCTATTAGGAGTTTGTTACAACATTTAGTACATATGAGTCCCTATTAGGAGACTTTGATTCCCTATTAGGAGATTCCTAGCTTCTTAGGAGTTGTGGAAGATAGCTAAACTCACTGCCCAAACAAATTCAAGATTAAGATCAAAGAACCCACTATCCAAATGATCTTTGCATTATTCCTTGTAGAATAATATAACTAAAGTGTACTTCCTTCCTCTATCTCTATCATGTCAATCAAAATTTTTCTCCTTCAGATCTTGTAACCAAATCTCATACTGCACATCTAATGATCCCTTAGATTGCTTACACACATTCAACACGCATTTTTCTTCTTCTTGCACTACACACTAATACTTCACATTCCACTTGATTCTCTAAATCCAATTGCATTTACAAACATGGAACACATCTTTCCTTTATACCATATCTTCATAATATTACTTGAGTTAGCCTTGAGGCTTTCTCAATTAATTAAAATAAGATAATTAATTAATTCACAATTACAACAACATTGTCAACTCACAGTCTATACCAAACTTTTCACATGTGAAACCATGTCTTGTGCACCTTCTAGCATTAACACATGATTTTACTCTATCACTTTTATCTATTCATTACTTTCATTACATCTCAGATGAAAGATAGTGATAGATCATCAAAACTCTATTTTCCAATGCTCTATTTCTACATGACTTCTAGTAAAATAGGTGTAACTTTTGTACAAAATTAAATCAAAATTATTCCTTTGAACCACATCATTAGGGTAACCTCAAGAACATTTCTTCCACCATGCATCATTTGAAAATTTCTTAGCTCATGTGCATACTAATACTATTGATTGTTATTTTTCTAGTCTTAACATAATTACTGCTATGTTGACATCAATTAAAAACACAATCATGAATGTAACATATCAATATTCTTCAATTCTTGGGATGCTCCCCCAATGTAGTATCATCAAAATTCATGCTAACATCTTTTTCTTGCACCAATTCTCTCAAAAAATGATATTTTATTGCAATGTTCTTGGTCTTGGTATGCATCACAAGATTCTTTGATATATTAATTGCATTAATGTTATCACGTAAGATAACCACTGGATCCTTGATTTATACATTCATACTTGACAACACTTTTTTGAACCTAATAATATTCAAATATTTGACTACTTTTTCAACATAATCTACTTTTGTTGTAGACTAAGAGATGTAATTATGCTTCTTACTTGTCCAAGACACTAGTCTTTTACCAAGAAAGAATGCTCCACCACTAATGCTCTTCTTGTCATCAAAAATTCTTTCCCAATTTGCATCAGTAAAGGCTTTCAAATCTAAGTTACCTCCTTTCTTTTACCATAATCCATAATCTTTAGTACCCTCAAGATACCTCATGATTCTTGTTATTTCCATCATATGATTTTCTTTAGGATTATCTAAAAATCTTTCCACCATACCAATTGCAAGAGTGATATGAGGCCTACTATGTACTACATACTATAGTTTTTCAATCATTGATCTATATGTGGTCTAATATACCTCCTTGGAATAATCATTTTTGGAAAGATTATGTCTAGAATACATAGGTGTTCTAGCTAGTTTTGAATCCTCCATTCCAAACTTCTTCAGTATCTCCTTGATATATTTAGATTGAGTAATGTAGATACCATATTTCTTCTATTGAATCTACAATCCAAAAAAGAATTTGATTTCTCCAAAAATTGACATCTCAAATTTCTTACTCATTTTCTCTACAAAAGATTTGCAAAAATTATTATTTGCAGTAAATAATGTATCATCCACAAAGATTTCTACCAACACAATCTTCTTGTCTGGTCCTTATTTGATGTATAGGTTGTTTTTATCATTTTTCCTTTAAAAACCAATCTTCATCAAATAATTATGAAGTCTTTCATAAAAAGCTTTGAGATCTTGTTTAAGACCATATAATGTTTTTTGCAGTTTACAAAGCATATCCTTTTTGCTAGGATCTACAAAACCTTTAGGTTGCTCTATGTAGACTTCTTCTTTTAGAATTCCATTCAAGAATACATATTTCACATCCATCTAATACACTTTAAATCCTTTATGTGCAACATAAGCAAGTAGAGTCCTAACACCTTCTAACATTGTAATAGGAGAAAAAGTTTCACCATAAACAATACCTTCCTCTTGAGAATAGCCTTTGCATACTAACCTTGCTTTGCTTCTTGAAACTTCTCCATCTTCATTCAACTTATTTATGGAAACCCACTTTGTGCTAATTACATTCTTATCCTTGGGTCACAAGAGTCCAGGTCTTATTCCTTTCTATCTATTCTATCTCCATTCATTTCTTCAATCCAACTTTCATTATCCAAAGCATCTTTAATTGTTCTAGGTTCAAATTTAGTAAGAAAACATATACCTTTCAATTTTTTCTTCGTCATTATACCTTATGTCTTGTCTCCAATGATTTTCTCAAGTGCATGGTGCCTTGTGACATATCTTTCTAATATAGGTACTTTGGATTTAGAGCTTGTTCCACTTTCCTCACCATGATCTTTTGTACTATGCTTGAGTCCCACTGTTTGTGATTCGAGTCCTTTATACTTAGACTTGGGTTGCAATAGATGCAACTTGGTGGCCTTTGAATGTGACTCAGCTCCTTCAAACTATGACTTGGGTTACACTGGCTACAACTTGGGTGCTTCTAAAGATTTTGGGAACTCAAGAGGTGAAGTCTGTTGACTTCCTATTGGATTAGGAAATGCATCAGGTTCAAAGTAGATAAAAATTTTGTAGTCTTCAAGTTCTTTCTTGCTCTTTACTTCACTCTGTTCTGCAAACTCATCAATCTTCACATGTACACTTTCTATGATCTTATGAGTATTTAGATTCAAACATTTGTATACTTTATTTTTTCTAGAGTATCCTAAGAATATGCCTTCATTAGTTTTGACATCAAATCTACCTTTCCTAGTCTCCTTTAGGATATAACATTTACTACCAAATACTTTCAAGTAACTTACATTGGGTTTATAGCCATACCATAGTTCATAAGGAGTCTAATTTTAATCTTTCTTTAGCTATACTCCATTTAAGTTATGAACTACTACATTTATCACTTCCTTCTAGTACTTGATTGCAACATTCTTATCTATCATCAAGGTTCTTACATAATCTATGATTCATCTGTTCCTTCTTTCTGCTATACCATTCTCTTGCAGTGTACTAGGGGCTGATACTTGTCTTTTGATTCCTTTCTCATTATAGAATTCATTAAATTTATTAGAACTGAATTCTCCTCCTCTATCTAATCTCAAACATTTTAGCTTCTTTCCTATTTCCTTCTCAACTCTAGCTAGATACCACTTGAATTTTTGAAAAGCTTTAGACTTATCTTTTAGATACAGTACTCTTATCATCCTAGAATAATCACCAACAAATAGAATGAAATACTTATCTCCCCTATAGCTCTCTATGCCAATAGGTTCACAAAGTTCTATATAAACCAGCTCCAAGACTTCTTTAGAATGATAGTTCTTGCTCTTGAAACTTGTCTTTCCCATCTAACCAATTTGACAATTCTTACACATGCCCATGTTAGGTTTCCTCAAACTAGAAATACCTCTTACTCTTTTGTTTTTACTTATCTTAATCAGGTTATCAAAGTTCATATGACACAATTTTTTATTCCATAACCAACTTTCTTCTACTTTAGCAATGAAACATGAACTTTCACTGAGATCTAGGTAGAATAAATTACCTTTTGTTTGATTACTACACCCAACTAGATTTATGTTTCCATCTAGTAGCTTGGCCTTCCCATTCATGAATTCTACCTTAAATCCAAGGTTATTCAACTGTGCCACACTTAGTAGGTTATGTTTCAATCCTTTAACCCAATAAGCATTGTCACATCTGATTTTATTAGTTAGAAAAATACAACCTTTTTGTTTTATGTAACATGGTTCATTTTTCCAAATCTTACACTTTCACCATCATAGTGTTCCATATGTCCAAACTTTTTTTTATCACCAGTAATATGATGAGAACCACCACTATCAATAATCTATATATCATTTTCCCTAACATGAGAAATAAGTGCCATCTTATCTTCTTCATTATCTAATTCATCTTTTACAACATGTAAACCATTTCATCATCATTTCTACTATTTGAATCTTTAGCCATGAAACAAGACTTCCTAACTTTATCCTTGTATTTTTTGAAATCCTTCTTTCCTTTATACTTTTTGTTCTTCTTTTTGTCTTTGTCTTCTCTATTTGGACACCTTGTAGCAATGTGACCAACTTCTTCATAAGAAAATATGTTGATCAAATAAGTAAGATTGATAAATGAGTATCAACACACTTAACCATCTTCACTATACATGCCAACTATACAATAGAAGCCGAGCTAGAACTCTAACACATGCCAAGTTATAGTTAGTGCCGAGTAGATCAAAAGACAATATTTGTTGAGCAAAGAAAAAGTCCAATAGGTGTCGAGTAACATAAGAAGTTAATAGGTGCCGAGGAACACAAGAAGTTAATAGGTGTTGAGGAACATTGGAAGTTAATAGGTGTCGAGCAATGTAGAAAACTAATAGATGCTAAGTAATGTAGGAAATATAGATGATGTCGAGCAATGAAAAAAACTAACAAGTGCTGAGTAATGCAAGAACTACAGAGGATGCCGAGTAATCCATAATAGATGGTACCAAGCATTAGTTTTACTTCATGTGTCGAGCAATGCAGGATTAGCATAAGAGTTTATGCAATTGCAAGCCAAGATGTAAAATGGTTATGCATGACTCATGACATGATAAAAGGATAAGATCAAATCCTCACAACCACCTATGCAATCCTCATGCAACCAATCAAAAAATTGGAGATTGCATGCAGCCAATTAGAAAATTGGAGACCTCATGCAGCCAATGGGTGAATTTCAAGGGTTTGAACGGGAACACTTGAATCAAGGATGCATAATGAACCACTAATATTTATAAGGGAGTCTTGATGCCATTGAACAAGTAAAAGAGAGGAGTCATGAGAAGAAGGAAAATCAAAGCCTATTATTAAGGTCATTACAGAACATTGGTGTCAAAGATTTAGTGGAAAGGATGACATTTACACATCTAGTTGATCATAACAAAACAAGGAACATAATTAGTAGAATAGATCTAGTAGAGATCAATGATAGAAGAGCAGATCAAGTACCTGAGATCAGCATTAGAGATTACATTAGATCAGGTGTATTATTCTAATACTCTCTCACAATTGTATTAGGAATTTGAAAATCCTATTGAGTTAGGTGGGTTTAACAGCCTTATGTAAATCCTTTAACAAGGTGGCATTTTAAGTTGAATGTTCTTAAGTCCTCTAACAAGGCGCACTCCTAACAGGGTGTAGAAATCCTTTAACAGGGTCACATTTGATAGTGTGTTTTAGCCTTTAACAGGGCAAACCATTAGAAGTGGTTGAAATCAATTGCTGCAGTAAATTTGTGGGTATCATCCCAACCCCAATTTTACCTTCTTATTCCTAGAGGGTTTATGGGTCACCAAAATCTCAAGTGTTATGTGGTGATGCATGTTTTCTTCTCATGATTGTTTAATGTTTATATGCATACTTGTTAATTTCAGTTATATGTTATTAAAGATTTAAAACAAATGAAAAAGTTAGTACTTTTGATTCACTCCCCCTCTCAGAAGCACTCTTCTCATTAAGACATTCCAACAAAATAGATTAGAGGAATTTTACCTTTATACTTTATTCTTGCTTTGGAATATCTTCTTGTAATTAGGGCTTTAATGGCTTCAAGATCACTATTAGAACTATCTCCCTCTTCATTTTTAGATTGTTTACCTTTAGACTTTGCAATTTTCTTCTTGAGTGACAACTTAGCTTCAAATGAAGACTCAAGATTGCTAAAACTAGGAACATAATTGTCATAGTTATCTAGCTCAAATGCTATCAAACTTTCCACTAGAGAATCTAAGGTTATCTTATTATTTGGATCACATTTGATCTCTTGAATAGTTGACACTATCATTGCATAGATAGGAAGAAGGGTTATGAGTACCTTGCTAACCACTGTCACATTATCAATTTTCCCTCCAGAGGCTTTCATTGCACTTACACTAGCTTTGATTCTCTCAACATATTTTGGAATGTTTTCATCTTTCCTCATCTTCATCTGATCAGATTGACCTCTTAAGATTTATACCTTGGCTCTTCTCACATTATCATCACCTCCATAGATATCTTTTAGTTTGATCCACATCTTGTGAGTAGTAGTACACCCTTTGACTTCATCAAAGTCAATGTAGTTAAGAGTAGATGTAATGTCAATCATCATAATATTATGATTCTTCTTTTCAACAATCTTATCCATAGTCAAAGTCTCAATAGGAGCCTCATACCAAGTCTTCAAATATTTTAGACTTGAATCATTGATGATTTCTAGATGTAGCTTCATAAGTTCCTGCCATGCCTCAAAGTTATCTTTGTTCAACTTGGGAATCTCTCTTCTATATGATATCTTGATCTTTAGCTTAGGTCTGTGAAACCTTCTTTGCAAGCTCTGAAAGCTATGATACCAATTGTTGAAAATATAAGATGAGTAACTAAGAGGGGAGGGGTGAATCAATTACCACAAAAATAAATCCTAGATCCCTTAGATGTCAATATAAAACATAAACTTTGTCAAAACTATTGTCACTTGGTTAACACACAAGCACTCAGTTAACACTAAAAATATCTAGTAACTTGACAAATAATGAGCATGAAGATCTTAAGATATTAAGTTTGATTAACCTTATTAACTTAGGTGCATACACATAAAAGAAACAACATGAAAACAAGTGACACCAAGATTTAGCATGGAAACCCAATTTGGGAAAAGCTACCAATTGCAACTAGTTACTATTTTTCACTCTTCTGAAGTGAGCCTGTAAGGAGAGAACCCTATTAAAGGTTACAAAACACACTACGAGGTGTGACTCTATTAGAAGATTTAATTACCCTATTAGGAGTGGCCTTGTTAGAGGTCTTTAGACACTTCAATCTAGAAATGACACCTTGTTAGAGGATTTGGAAAATAATTGTTAGCTAACTCTCTTAAGAGATATAGTTCACTACTACAATGGTTAGAGAGTAATAATGAAATGACCTGATTGCTGACACAACTATATTTATGATTTCAGATCTCAATTTTGGCTCGAATACTTGATTATATTAATCATTGTAGCCCAACAAGAATATTCTACTTATCCTTCCAATTCACTTCCTATAAAAATCTTCTTATATTACACACATTCAATCCTCAACTTGACCTTATATTTATATCATATACATTTTCAATTCAAATACAACTTATAACAATAATACTCCATCTCTTTAGTTAGCTAGAACCAACAAACAAGTCCATTAAAATTAGTATGCCAAAACAAGAAAACCCTTTGTTAGCAGACCCTGCTTGGTAGAAATTAACACTTAAATGATTTTCCTATGTTAACCAAATGAACTTGGTTAACACTAAAACTTCATAATCTTCCTTTAGTAAGTGAGTGAGCTCAATTAACACTTGTTCTATCCAACTTTTCCTTTGTTAATCAAGTGATCTTAGTTAACACTCAACTTTTGTGAACTTTATGATGCTCAAGTGAGCTCGGTAGACACTGTCTTCTAAACTTGGAAACCACTGGAATGCTCAATAGACATAGGAAACTATCTTCATTGCTCAAGTGAGCTTGACATGCACCAACTAGTAAAGATATGACATTTTGCATAACATTAAAGACAATATATAGTAGATCAATTTTTTTCAATATCTTCAAGATATTTTTTGCAAATGTTTTTGTGTTTTGATTTTTTTTTGCAGTTTTGGACTTTTTTTGCTGATTTTATAACTTTTTAGGATTTTGTGAAGAATTAATATATGTTATATAGGAACTACTAGACTCAAGCATAGAACCACTTAAGATGTTGAATTTTTATAGTCTTAGGTATCATATGTCCCTCCAAAGTTGCAATATGATATGCCCCAGAGCTATACTTTGTTGTGATGATGAATGGCCCAAGCCAATTAGGCTCAAACTTTTCTTTCTTTTCTTTGTTTGGAATTTGTTCATGTTATGCTACAAAAATAGGTCACAACCTCAAATTATTGAAGTTAGACCTTCTTGTGAAATTGAAGCTACAGGTGATGTTGATACATGTAGAGATGGTTTAAGGTAGCGAGTCATCTTTCTTCAAGGAGTTGTAGCTCTTGCAAGTGAGCAATTTGGTATTCTTCTTCAAACATCAGATTCTTGAGAGATACTTTGAGGGAAGGGAGCTAAATTTTAATGGGAAAGACCACCTCAGAGCCATCAATAGGGGAGAATGGAATGACACCTATAGGAGTATGAATGAAGGTGCAGTATGCCCATAGGGATGGAGAAATCTAGAAGTGCTAATTATGATCAATGACATCAACAATCTTCTTGAAAAATTTTAGGATGATTTTTTTGGTAGCTTCAACTTGTCCATTGCTCTAGGAGAAGTATTCTGTAGAGAAATACTGGGTGATTCTAAATTTTCTACACAAGGTGGAAACTTCCTGGTTCTTGAAAGGAGTCCAATTATCAAAAATTATGTCATAGGGAATGCCAAAGTGATAGATAATATAGTTCAAGATGAAATTTAAAATATATTTTCCCATGGTGTAGGTTAATGTAATAACATTGACCCACTTTGTAAAGTATTCAGTGGCAGAAATAATGTATTTTTGGTCGTTTGTAAAATTAGGATATATTTGGCCAACAAGGTCAAAACCCCAAAGGGAAAAAGGCCATGGTGTAATGGTGGGATGAAGGCCTTTGGAAAGAGTTATCAACATGAATTTTGATGATGCTACTTTGGGGGAGTATCATGTGCATTGGAGAACATTGACATGTTACATTCATGACTGTGCTAGTCATTGATGATAACATAGTATGTTTTCTATAAAGACTGGAAGAATAATAGTCAGAGATCTTATGTTGCATAGTAACTATGTAAGGGTTAAGTGATGTGTAGTTAATTAAAAAATTTTGAGAGTTTCCTAATGACATGGTTAAGAGGATGAAGTCTGAGTCAAAGATGCATGGAAGTTATGCTTGATTTACAATGAGCAGCTTAGAAACAAAGCATCTATTTGGTAGTTTCAAATGTTTGCATTATATCATTTAGCCAAGATATAATGAGGTGATGCATAGTCAACCAATGATAGAGATAGAGGATAGTCAGATGATAATGTTAATGAGTGCACAAGACCTAGAGTTACACGTGTAAAGTTTTGTAATAGACTATGAGTTGATAATGTTATTGTAATTGCAATTAATTATATATCTTATTTTAATTAATTAGGAAAGCCTCAAGCCCGACTTAAGGAATTATTATGATGATATAATATAAAGGAAAGATGTTTTCTTATTTGAAAATGGATGTAGAAGTTTTGTGATCATTGTTAAAGTGTGAAGTGTGAAGAGGAGTATAGTTTTCACTAGTACAAAAACAATAATATATGACTAAATAAACTACTTAGAATTGTAGATATGTGACTAATTTTGATCACGTGACCAATGGTAGTTTATTGCCAAACATTTATCTCCCAACCAAATTTATGACTAATCTATTTTAATCATTGATTTGGTCATTGATTTAGTATTTTATTGTTCTTTATTGGTAATTTACTTGATAGTTTATGTGGTAATTTTAGTAGTATATTTGGTAGCTGATCTGATAGTTTATTTAGTAGATTATTTGGTAGCATATTTGGTAGTATATTTGGTATTTTATTTGATAATTTATTTGGTAGTTTATTTTGTAGTATATTTGGTAGTTTATTTGGTATTTTTAGTTGGTAGTTTATTAAATCATTAATTTAATCATATTAGGGCACAATGAAGTCGAACCACCATCCTCCTACTTGTAAAGCAAGTGCTCTTCCATTGAGCTAGTGCCCTTTAAAGAATAGTATTGTTATTAAATGCATAATATAAAGATCAAGAGAATTTTTTCATTATCAAATTTATTAGATGTGACTTTCTCCCCTTATTATTATAATATTTGGGAACAAAAAATGAAAAACCTTAATAGTAGTAGTTAAGTGTTAAAATCCAACCAATTCATGTCATAACCAACAATAGTACTACCAAAATTGTGAAATAGTTTATTTAGAAAATGATTAAGTGCTTATGTAGATGATCTTCATTGCATCACCTTTTTTTCCTTAATACTAGTCACCCATTTGTTAACCTAGCTTGCTTTCATGATCATTGTTATGGTGGTCATATTATTCCAAATGACATCTTAGAGGTACAAATACAAACACAATGCTTCATATTTTATAGATCAATGGCTTAAAAAGGAATTACAAACCCATTTTGAAATGCTTCCGCACAATCTTCAATTAGTTCAATTCTTGGTAGAATAATAGACAAACACTTAAACACCCAACATAAATTTGATCAATAGCAATAATGAGATTTTGTAAGGATAATGATATGAAAAAAAAACCCTCATTGTTTTACAAACACAAAATATGGGATAAGGTTCTAGAGCCTCTTTAAGACACATCCAAACAATTCCCTTTGACATAAATCATGTTTCAATCATTCAAAACAAGATTTCTTATTGTCCACTATGATTAAAATCATCAAGAAATAACTTTTTATCATCAAAAAGTGCTTACAAAAGTACCTCTACTACACACGATGTATAGAAAATACGATATTGCTTATTGTCTATAATGATTATGCCTTAAGCACCTTTACCATGCAGAATGTGTGTTGTATTATACAGAATGGAAGCATAACCCTACCTTTTCAAATCAAGAGCTTAAATATTTATGAATTTTGTTAATGTTTATTTATTCATACACAATTGTTATCTTTTTGATGAAGGTTGCTCCCATTAAAACCATAAACTCATAACAAATACAAAGAAACAATAGCAAATGCAAGAAAAAAATATGGACTTCTTATTTGCACCACAAATGTGAAATTATAGAATTTGAAAGTACAATATGCTAACCCACATGGGCACCTTCATTACAGTAATCTACAAGACTAAGCTACGAACTACCATCTAGAGCTATTCTAGACAATGTTCAGGCCTTTCTTAAATAGGCAATTTTATGCCACATAGGAAGATTATAGACATTGAAACTTAATACCTAGGGTCGATAAACCCTAACAATGCATATAGAGTCAGCCAAATACATCTTTGACAATTATTTTAGATATTTTGGGTAGCCCAACTTTGAAAGGCCATAACTCATGAATTGTTGCTCCGATTGGCTATTATAACCACTTTTTTGAAATGCCACCTCATGTTCTACAGGTTTGAAATTGTGTTAGCACCCTTTTGTCGAGTTTTTAGACCTCATCTAGGAACTCTAGGGCCTTCAATAGTGAGCTTGAAGATTTTTTTGCAAATTTTTCAACCAAAAATCTGTAATAACTTCTCCAATACTTATGTTTGAGCAATGATATTTTTATGGTAGGCTTACAACTCTAAAATGAACCTTCTTGTAGAAAATGAGAACATTTTGAGCTCATATGAAAAACTTACTAAAAATAGAAAGCTCCTAGAAATAGCAACCCCCCTGTCTACTAGTCCTTATTAAAATAGAAAAAAGACAAATAAAAATATTTTTGGGTGATGTCAGATTGCTCTTACACCCAGGATGCTCTTGAATCACTTTTCCACTATTATCTTATTGTCATCATAAATGTAATTACATCCATAGTATGCCTCTAGATCTCTCTGTAGAACAAAAATCTTCTTTACAACTAGTGCATATTTGTTCTGCAAAATGTAACCAAACAACCTTGAAATGTAAGTTATAGTACCTCAAATTAATGCAAAAATACCTCATCCATTAAGATCCTCTACACCTTAACAATGGGTATGTGAACGATCAAGCATAGATGGGAAATAGAAGAAAACACCTCTTTCCAACTACAAAAAAATAATCATGAAATGTTTCCAAACTCAAAGAGAATTGTAGTGAAGTTGAATATACTCAAATTTATACAAATATACAAACCCCTATTTCATTCATGATCCAAGCATTGTTAGATGCAAAAGGTGTCATTCATCAGGGACCTTAGAAGGAGTTTTCCTTTACTTTCCTACCCCAACTAAACCTCCATCTCTCATCCTCTACACATATACAAATCATAGCAAATAAATATAATTACTAGTCAAATAGGCAAGACTTTAGTATAATTTAGAGCTACTTGCTTACAACATGTTAAATTAGGAACAATAAAATATCTATAGCTTAAACAAAAATCTATTCACACAAGCTTATATTTGAGAAAATTAAGATGATCAACACAAAATAATAAATTATCCATGAATTAGTATGCAAGAGAAATATAACAAATGACCAATTCTTCATTACAGAATGCCCAATTTATACTGAAATTTCTTTCAAAATTTGGCACAATTTCACACAATATTTTCTAGTTTTTGGCTAAACATTTTGGAGCACTAGAAGATGTCAAAGAGATTTCTAAAAGTTCCATAAAAATTTCTATAATAAATATCTATATCTCATAAAAAAGCTGCTCATGCAAGTTTAGATTTGAGAAGAGTAAGATGCTTAAAACAAAACCAGACATGGCCCAGACAAATTGAATACAAGAGCAACAAAATAGGGGACATATTTATGTGAAATAATTTCAGCAATATAGTAAATTAGTTTATAAACAAATTACCTTTCAAGCAGTTCAATACCCTATTTCTCCAATTCCTCCTTTAGTACTTATTGCATTGCTTCACAATTTTCCACTATTTCCATCTGGTCCCTAGAAATTACATCAAACCATTGTCATTACACTAGTTAGATATATGTCTTGAACACAAATGAGTTCCCATAAATTATAGTCAGAAACTAAATATGATATTTA